>CM031959.1:1177211-1836891 GCA_018749465.1 Paracanthobrama guichenoti
AAGCTAATAAAAATGACTAAAATGAAACTAATAAAATATTAAAATGAAAACTAAAAATATAAACCATTAATTCGCTAAAAACTATAATATATAAATAATACTAAAATAACATTTGGTACGATTTAATCAATTGCACATTTACTTGATTGCGATTTAATCAGAGATGCATGTTCGTAATGTTTCAGTCTTGTTGCTTTATTATATTTATTATTAACCTTTATTGCAATATGTCTTGCCCCATATGCTTATATTTTAAGTGCATTAACAAAATGCCACAGATGCTGTCGACATAGCTTAACTTGTATTGAACCCGGAACATGCCTTAAAGGCCCATTAGACATTTGTGGTGATCTCTATCTATTGTTGTTTTAGTTTTACATTGAGCGTTATTTTAGAGCTTACTGTAAAAGAGGCAAGACTGTATTGACGTAACCGTGTGTTTGTTTTATGAGCGATAATGTCCCCGTGGTGCTTTCCCAATGTTGTGTGAAAATGATATCACTCATGGGCAGGTGAAGTTTGTTTCCAGCAGTAGCATTTGTGTCTCTAAAGTGTAATGTACACTACTATTCAAAAGTTTGGGATTTTTTTTATGTTTTTAGAATAAGCCTTTTATGCTCAAGGCTAAATTTACTTGATCAAAAATATAGTAAATACAGTAATATTGAGAAATATTGACAATTTCTCTCTCTCTCTCTCTCTCTCTCTCTCTCTCTCTCTCTCTCTCTCTCTCTCTCTCTCTCTCTCTCTCTCTCTCTCTCTCTCTCTCTCTCTCTCTCTCTCTCTCTCTCTCTCTCTCTCTCTCTCTCTCTCTCTCTCCAGCATTCCTTGACTCTCATTCCTTTCTTTAGTCTCTCTTTGGGTTTTTCCACCCCCATCTCACCCACTCTTCCTTTCTTTTTCTCTGTGGTTTTCTCTCTCTCGTTCTCTCCCGCTGGGTCTGATTGCTCTCTGCCCTCATCTCTCCTCAGCCTGTCCCCAATAATCCTGCCCTCAATACCCGGAGCCCCAGACCCTTCTGCCCCGGTCCAGACCTCCATCACCCAGCCACTATCAGGTTCCTCTTTCTGCCTTTTCAGGATCTGACACCTCTTGCCCCCTCTACAATTCCCAACTATCTCTCTAAGACTCCAGCGCCACTCCACCTGGAGTGGGTTAGCAATGTAAGAGGCAGGCAGCAAGTGTGAAGACAAGACGACAATGGAAAAAGGTTGAATGTGTCTTCATGAACCATGAATGAAACATATTTACCGTCTTGGACTTTTTCCATTTTTATTGACCTGAGCTAGAGCAGTTTTGAAAGGATTGAAATTCAAATAAGTTCATATAACTGTATCAGGACACATTTTGAATGTTGGCTTGACAAAGCATTATTTAAAAGTTTTGAAAAACAGATTAGATAGATACTGTGTAGACAGACAGAGGGAGCTCTGATGTTTCCACATCTGGTGGTCCTTGCGTGGCGATCAAAAATGACCAATTAATTTTTTTATTTTTTTTGTATTTGTAACATTTTGTATTTTTAGCAGATTTTATAGTGTTAAATTATATTTATGCAGTAGTTATAATCCATTTATTCTCTTTTTGAGTATTGACCTGAACATTTAATTTCCAACTTAAACTGTCAAAAATCTCGAGTGTTTTGCAGCACAGACTTAAGTTTGATCTCTTATTAAAGACACATGGTAGATTATTGCTAAATTGAAAAAGTACAAACTTAAAGTGAACTTAATGTTAATGTTATATGTTTATTATTATGAAAATATATATAATATATATATTTTCCAATACATGTTTTCTCTAAAACTTTGAGGTCGATTAGCGCAAAAAAAAAAAAAAAAATTACCTTCAAAGTCGCTTTTTCAGTATGTCCACATTGGTAGTCATAATAATGGCACATATTTATGTAGGTTATATTATTGCAATTGATTATTCGTAATTATTTTTAGTTGGACAGTATCCAAATCTGATCGTATTTGTTGCTGACAACTGGGAAAGACTAGAACATGCACTGTTACTGTGGATATATGTTTTAATTAAGTTGTTGAACACCTGATATAACAGCCTGTCACACAAAAAATAATGAAAAAACATGAGATCTGATCTGACTGAAAGGAAGAAAATGATTTTATTGCATGTCAAACCAACTATGAAAGTGAATATTTCATGCATATTTTTTATTATTATTATTATTATTTATTTATTTTTTTTACTTTAGTTTGTGTCAGATAGGCAAAGTAAATCTCATCATCATGGCCTTAGTTCTGACATAAAATGAAAATTGTTATTAGTGTCTAAAAGGTCAATTGAAATCCTCTGTGGTTTTAAAGTTGTAAAACAATAAGTTGTAAAAACAATCATTGCAAGGGAGTGAATACTTTTTATAGTCACCATACATCCACATTTATCCAGAAGAGCAAGTATTGTGTTTGAATAGGTGCCTGACAGATCACTGGGTTGGTGTCCCATGGACGAGTTCATTTTTCAGAAATAATGTGTCCTGGGACATATTTGGAAGAGAACACTACCATCAAAGATATTCTTGGAGCCTTGAAAGGCACATATGTATATTTAGTGTACGTGTGGGTTTTGGTGGCTCCTGTCTTGTAAACCTTGGTGATCAGAAGGGACTCTGAGAGAGTCGTGCTGTGTTTTTTGGCAAAGAATTGTGTCTATCGCAGTACTATATATGTGTTTATGAGTGCTGCGACAAGACCATGTGACTGCTCTTTGATTACTTTTGACCTGACATGTTTATCATCTGCATTACATTAAGTCAAATCAACAAATTATGCAAACATTACTGCCATTGTGTGAATAACATGCAGTCATCTAAAATAAAAAAGTAACCATAATCTGATTTTTTTTAAATGGAATCTAATTACAAAGACTTATTTTTTGGAATTTGATTATGTAATCCAGATTAAATATAATCAGCTACTACACAGAATCTTTAGCTCCCTTTACACCAGTAGGCGTTAATTCCTGCACGTAGCGTTCATACCATGGTTTATTCACAACAATAATTAAACCCTATGCGAAAGGATATGCATATAACAAGCTTGGTGCCCCCGGGTGCAACGAGGTCAGTGGCTGATCTTTTGTAGCAGCACTAATGAGAATTCAATTAAACAAAATGCGCTTCCATCGTCACGATGACCTAATGAGAGGCATGGTATGGTGGGAAAACCCAGCACCTATGCAAGCACGCAAGTGACACTATGCTGTACCCCATACGCTAATGCGAACCCACCAACCGGTGCCCACTTCATTCAGCGGAGCAGCGACGGGGTGATGAAAGAAAGAGTGGGGTGAAAGAACAAGCTTAATTACCAGAAAATGCAATCAGCGCTAGAGTTCACTCACAGACAATGGCCGGGGCATGGACCTCATTGGGGTTACCCGAAAGGGCCCAGTGGACAATTGGGTCATTGACATCAGATTGCTTGACAAGTCCCCGCAGGGCAGAGGAGAGTTCAAAAACCAGAGCAAAATCGAGAAGTTTGTCGCTGAATCTGTCGGAAAGGGCCTGTCAGGAGCGATTAGCGCGCCCTCCAAGCGCCCAAATGATCAAAAGGTCCTGTCCCTAACACACACACACCGGCCCCCGCCGCTGCAGGTTTAATCTGAATTTGCATGGCTCTGTGTCTCAGTCTTCCTCAGGCATGATATAATTACTGCGATGAGAGCTGCCCCATTGGCTCAGTGCTGTCTGGAGTTGTTTTGCGAGCTTGCTGAGTTTGGAGAGTACAGGCAGTCAAAGAGCTGGTGAAGATTGTCTGCTAATGGTGATCTAGTCTGTCAGTTTTCTGTGGCACTCTCTCTGTCTCTCGTGCTGTCTTAATGCTGTGCCCTATAAGCTCTGCAATGTTAGGGGACAGGAGCAACTAGCTGTTGAGCTGAACTTGCCATGTGGATATTGTTAGAATTTTTTTTTAACTAGGTCTTTAACCTTTTTTTACTTTTTGCCTTAAAGGCACAATATGTAAGATTTTTGGATTAAAATATCCAAAACCCACTAGAACAATGTTATATATTTTGTATTTTGTAGAAACCATGGACACACCAAAGACACTTTAATATATTATGTGTTTTATTAGACAGGTGAGCAACTGTTTGGATACATTCATCGACAGAAAACGAATCATTGTTATATAACTCAACACAGTTAGTCTTATTGTTTAAATCTTGTTTTCTTGATTTACTGCGAGTACCATGTTTTACCATGCCTAATATCGATCTAGTGTCTCATAGTATCCGCCGAGCGAACACACTATAGGAGTAGCATTATAACATAACTTTCAACACACTCAAATAATGCATCTAATATGACAAAACAGCGCTGCGTACGTATGACCGGAAACAGTGGAAGCGGTCGTCAGTGGCATAATAAAATCTCCGCGAAATCAAGCGTCATCAAGCTACGCCATCAAGCTACGCCCTCTAGTGGCGAAAAATTACATATTGTGGCTTTAAGGCATCTGTAGATCTTTAAGCGCATGATGCATTGTTTCTGTTTAACTCTTGATATCATGTGGAAATGTGTTTTTGTTTTTTCAAACATTGAAATATGAAAGTATTATTTGCATTAAGAACCATTAGGTTTGTTTTAATTGTAACATTATTTTAATTAAATTAAAACAGTCAAGCATATTTTCCTCCCTAATTTTCATTACTATAACACCCTGTTGTTTTTTTGTTTTGTTTTCATTAATATCTTTATAAATGTATGTACAGTTTGTTTCAGTAAGATTTTTGGTAAAATAAATTAATACTTTTAATCAGCAAGATCAAAAGTGACAGTAAAGTTATTTATAATGTTACAAAATGATTTATATTTCAGATGTTGTTCTTTTAAAGTTTCTATACATCATTGAATCCAAACATTTTAAGCATCAACTGATGATAATATGAAATATTTCTTGAGCAGCAAATCAGCATATTAGAGTGATATCTGAAGGATCGTGTGACGTGATTTTGATTTATTTCATTTTGGAATTTTGACAGTTTCATTACTGCTTGAAATGCCTGCTTGTGCCACCATTGCAGATTGTTAGCCTGTTAAAACATAACGCATTTCTACAATTAAAGCAATTGTTCACCAAAAAAAAAAAGTCAACACTTACTCACCCTCATGTTGTTCTAAACCTGTATGAGTTTCTTTTAAATATAAGATATTTTGAAGAATGTTGGTAATCAAACAGTTGATGGTAGCCGTTGACTTCCACAGTAGGAAAAAGAAATACTATGGAAGTCAACGGCTACCATCAACTGTCTGGTTAAATATTGTGTTCAAGAGATTCAAGAGTTTTATTTGTCACATACACAGTTATATACAGAATATACAACCGGCAGTGAAATGTAAACAGGTCCGCTCCATGGACAGTGCAAATTCACAGTTAAAAACACAAGGAAGAAATTATAATAGAAATAGGATATAAAAAAAGTACTCCTCTATATATATATATATATATATATATATATATATATATATATATATGTCTATATCTGTAGAATTATATAATCAAGTCAAGAGAAAAAAAGGTAACAAATAAGGATAAAGTGGAATAAAATAATTGAAGTAGACTTTGCAGTGAGTAAACTGTAGACTTATAAATATGTGGTTAACAAATGTATAAAGAGTATAATGTGCAAACAGGTTTATAACAGGTTGTTACACAGTAACAACGAGAACAGAAAGTGCAGTGCAATGTCAGTGTATCGATGTTTATCCTGACGTGAAGTCACGTGATGTTAAGTGACTGAGTTCAGGAGTCTGATGGCCTGGGGAAGAAGCTCCTCCTGAGTCTCTCAGTTTTGGCCATCAGGCTTGGAAGCGCTTACCAGATGGTAGCAGCGTGAAATGAGGGTTTGCAGGGTGATTAGAGTCCTTGATGATCTTGGTAGCTCTACCTTTGCAGCGTTTGGTGTAGACGTCCTGCAGAGACGGGAGAGCTGACCCTGAGATACGCTCGGATAAGCGCACGACTCTTTGCAGGGCTTTGCGGTCATGACTGGTGCTGTTCCCATACCACGCTGTGATGCACTGAGTTAAAACACTTTCTATCGCCCCTAAATAGAAAGTTTTCAGGATAGCTGGTGAAACCCTGAATTTCCTCAGCTGGCGCAGGTGGTACAGTCTTTGCCTGGCTTTTTTCACCTGTGTCTGAATGTGAGCAGTCCAGGTCAGGTCCTCGGAGATGTTTACTCCCAGGTACTTGAAGCTGCTCACTCTCTCTACTGGTGACCCGCTGATCATGAGGGGGAGATGTCCGTTGCTGTCTCTTCCTGAAGTCCACAATCATTTCTTTGGTCTTGCCAACATTCAGAGAGAGAGACAGTTGTCCTGGCACCATGATGTTAGATGCTCCACCTCGTCCAAGTATGCCGCCTCATTGTTGTTGGAAATGAGGCCCAGGACAACAGTATCATCAGCAAATTTGATGATAGAGGTGGAGCTGTGTGTGGACAAACAGTCATGCGTCTAGAGAGAGTAGAGCAGGGGGGCTCAGGACACAGCCCTGTGGAGCTCCCACACTCAGGGAGATGGAGGTGGAGGTGGACTGGCCTATTCTCACCACCTGAGGCCTGCCAGTGAGGAAGTCCTCAATCCAGTGGCAGAGAGAAGGATTCAGGCCGAGATCCAGGAGTTTGGAGGTTAGCTTGGTGGGAACTATGGTGTTAAAGGCTGAGCTATAGTCAATAAATAGCAGTCTTTACGTAGTTCCCACTTTTGCTGTCGATGTGAGTGAGGGAGGAGTGGAGGACATGAGAGATGGCATCTTCAGTCGATCTATTGGGACGAGATAAGGCAAACTGGAAGAGGGTCCAAAGTGTCAGGAATGAAGGCGCAAATGGTGTTTTTAATGAGTCTCTCAAAGACCTTCATGACTATAGACGTGAGAGCCACTGGACGATAGTCATTTAGGCAAGAGGGTTTACTGTTCTTAGGGACAGGGATGATGGTGGATTTTTTTGAAGGAGGTGGGGACCACAGATGTAGCGAGGACTCATTAAAGATGGATGTAAACAACCCGGTGAGCTGATCAGCACAGGACCGCAGAACACGACCTGAAATACCATCCGCCCAGCAGCTTTCCTGACGCCCACACGCTTGAGTGCTCTCCGAACTTCATCCTCCGAGACAGAGATCACGTGGTTGTTGCTGCTCTGAGTAATTTCTCTAACGCGCCACTTGGCGGAGTCGCGTTGCCGCGGTTACAGTCAAAGCGAGCATAGAAAGAGTTTAACTCGTTCACAAGCAACGGATCAGCGCTCACCTCTGCAGAGGATTTAGATCCAAACGAGCAGATGGACCTCAGACCTTGCCACATGCGCCGCGAGTCGTTGAGTTGGAAATGAGACTCCACTCGGTCTTTATAACGGAGTTTTGCGGCTTTAACTGCTCGTCTGAGAGCATAGCAGGACGATCTGTATTCATTCATATTCCCTGAATGGAGACCGGCGTTGAAGCAGCAGTGCGTATGCGTTCACTGCCGCGCTGGATTGAATTGTCCACCCACGGTTTCTGATTTGAGAAGGACGTTATTGTTATTGTTTGCGTGGCTTGCTCTGTAAGCGTGTTGATGAAGCAAAGCGCCACGTCTCAGAACTCGCTTACGCCAGCTGAACTCGCCGAACATGTCCCAATCCACATCGCCCAGAGCTGCCTGTAGCGCGGTCTCTGAATGGGGTGACCAACGCTAACTTCCCGCCTCACCGGGGTTCCTGGAGGAGCTTTTGTTTGTATTCAGGTGTGAGGAAAATGGCGGCATGATCCGATTTGCCAAGCGCTGGAAGTGACCGCGCTTTATAGGCGTTCTTAAACGGAGAGTAGCAGTGATCCAGTGTGTTTGCTCCTCGTGTGGGGCAGGAGACGTGCTGGTGAAAGTTTGGCAGGACTTTCTTTAGGTTTGCTTTGTGAAAAATCGCCCGCGACAATGAATGCCGTTGGGCCGGGATGTTGGTTTATGACGCCGCTGGCAACATCATGAAGGCCAGATAAAGCCAGCGCTGTGTCTGCCTGCGGTGGAATGTAAACGCGGCGGTCGCGACAACCGCAGAAAACTCCTCGGCAGATAGAATGGGCGGCAGATGATTGTTAAATGTTCCAGATGAGGCGAGCAGGACCGCGAGAGAATGGTGATGTTCCTGGGATCGCACCATTTCTTGTTGATCATGAAATCTTTATAAATGTATCCACAGTTTGTTTCAGTAAGATTTTTTGGTAAAATAAATTAATACTGTTAATCAGCAAGATCAAAAGTGACAGTAAAGTTCTTTACGGCGTTACAAATGATTTCCGGGACAGATGTTGTTCGTTTAAAGTTTCTATACAACATTGATCCAAACATTTTCTCATCAACTGATGATAAACTTATCCTATTTCTTGAGCAGCAAATCTTATTATTAGAGTGAACATTTGCTAGAAGAATGCTCGGGATTTTGATCTGAATGCCCTTTTTGGAATTTTGACGGATTCATTACGCTTGAAATGCCTGCTTGTGCCACCATTGCAGATTGTTAGCCATTGTTCAACATAACGCATTTCTAAGAATCTCAAAGCACATTGTTCACCAAAAGTGTCCTGAAACAGTCCAGTGTACCCTCACCAATGTTCTAAACCTGTATGAGTTTGCTTTTAAATATAGATATTTTGCAGAATGATAAGTAATCAAACAGTTGAGAGTAAAGAAAGTAAAATAGTAGGAAAAAGAAAGCACACTATGGAAGTCAACGGCTACCATCAACCAAACACAGCGGCGCCATTTTGTAGCCAGAAGAAACTCATACAGGTCTGAAACAACACGAGGGTAAGTAAATTACGACAAAGTATTAGTAAAGATCCCTTTAAGTGCTATCAGTTCACTAAGGCCAAAGTCCTTAGAGTGGATGTACAGCATAATTTAATACAAATGTATTTGTTTAAACAAGGAAAAACATTCTGCTAATGTTATTGTTTTTAACAATGATCCAGTACAACGATGCTTATTTGGCCTGTTTTCTCACCCCTTCAGGCATAATTTGTCAATTTAAGCAGCGACAAAGCCACTATTATTCAGCACCTTGAGTGACTCCATCCATAAACAACTGACGTCAAAAGGCCAGACAGTGAGAGTACAGTAACGGTGATTTTGGCTTGGGAGTGAGAGTGCGTGAACATGGGGAACATGCCGATCTCTCACTGAAAGACCTGTCCCCTTTCATCACTGTCTGTTAAATCTATTGTGGCAGATCAGGGAAGAGTGCAGCTATTCCAACAGGGCACAATTGACCTTCTGTGGCCTTCCCCAGCAGCTGTCACATTGCCACACTGTAATGGAGGCAATTAGCCGCACTGTCTCTAGAGCTGTGTGTCTGTTACCGTCACAGTCAAATGTGCCGTGCACATCCATATAAACACACCAGTACCTGTAGACCGATCTAATGGATGTAGGAAGTTCACACTAGCAGAGTAACCACAGGTGTAGTTCATCACATTAACTGTGGACATGATCCAATAACATTTGACAGCCAGAAAAGGGTCGTATTATGCTTTTTTTTACATTTTTAACTTTCTTTAATGTGTAATGTTGCTGTTTGAGCATTAAAAAGGTCTGCAAAGTTACAAAGCATTATAAAGTCCACTCCAAAGGGAGTTATTCTCTATATATCAGTAAGCACTGTTTTTGAACTCCCTGAAAAGCCTTGAATCTTGATTGTAGTCTTGAGTTCTCTTCCGGGAACGCACTCGTCACAATGCCCAAGGCATATGCAAAGGGGGCGAGCGAGGCCTGTTTGAGTTGCATTAGTAATGTGTTGTTTTGGTAAGGGGCGTGACATTTTTGAAACGCGCTCAAAGCGGTTTACCAATCAACACACACTGATCCAGCCAACCAATCAGACCACATTGCGCTTTTCAGAAGGAGGGGATTCACTAAGACAGGAACTAAACAGAATGTTACTGCCAGACTGGGAAAAAGTAGACCCCCAAAAACAAAATCAAGACTTTGTAAACGGGTACAAGGAGGCTAAAGGCTCCACGGGGCTAAAGGCTCCTTTGATTTTATCTTCCTCTAAACCACTAGATGGCACAAAAACTTGCTTCAGCACTTTCCAAAATGTCCGCTTTTCAGGATGCACGTTGATAATTGACTGATCCTTGACGTGATCGCGGACAGCAGTACAAAGTTGATTCTGTGCTAATTTCATCTCATATTTGATGATTTTTAAAATGATGTAGATTTAAGTAGCAAATGCTAATCGTTAAAATTATTGTATTTATAGTGGGTACAGAAAGTATTCAGACCCCCTTAATTTTTTCACTCTTTGTTATATTGCAGCCATTTGCTAAAATCATTTAAGTTCATTTTTTTCTCATTAATGTACACACAGCACCCCATATTGACAGAAAAACACAGAATTGTTGACATTTTTGCAGATTTATTAAAAAAGAAAAACTGAAATATCACATGGTCCTAAGTATTCAGACCCTTTGCTGTGACACTCATATATTTAACTCAGGTGCTGTCCATTTCTTCTGATCATCCTTGAGATGGTTCTACACCTTCATTTGAGTCCAGCTGTGTTTGATTATACTGACTGGACTTGATTAGGAAAGCCACACACCTGTCTATATAAGGCCTTACAGCTCACAGTGCATGTCAGAGAAAATGAAAATCATGAGGTCAAAGGAACTGCCTGAGAAGCTCAGAGACAGATCTGGCCATGGTTACAAAAAAATTTCTGCTGGACTTAAGGTTCCTAAGAGCATAGTGGCCTCCATAATCCTTAAATGGAAGACGTTTGGGACGACCAGAACCCTTCCTAGAGCTGGCCGTCCGGCCAAACTTAGCTATTGGGGGAGAAGAGCCTTGATGAGAAAGGTAAAGAAGAACCCAAAGATCACTGTGGCTGAGCTCCAGAGATGCAGTCGGGAGATGGGAGAAAGTTGTAGAAAGTCAACCATCACTGCAGCCCTCCACCTGTCGGGGCTTTATGGCAGAGTGGCCCGACGGAAGCCTCTCCTCAGTGCAAGACATATGAAAGCCCACATGGAGTTTGCTAAAAAACACCTGAAGGACTCCAAGATGGTGAGAAATAAGAATGAGACCAAGATAGAACTTTTTGGCCTTAATTCTAAGCGGTATATGTGGAGAAAACCAGGCACTGCTCATCACCTGTCCAATACAGTCCCAGCAGTGAAGCATGGTGGTGGCAGCATCATGCTGTGGGGGTGTTTTTCAGCTGCAGGGACATGACGACTGGTTGCAATCAAGGGAAAGATGAATGCGGCAAATTACAGGGATATCCTGGATGAAAACCTTCTCCAGAGTGCTCAAGACCTCAGACTGGGCTGAAGGTTCACCTTCCAACAAGACAATGACCCTAAGTACACAGCTAAAATAACGAAGGAGTGGCTTCACAACAACTCTGTGACTGTTCTTGAATGGCCCAGCCAGAGCCCTGACTTAAACCCAATTGAGCATCTCTGCAGAGACCTGAAAATGGCTGTCCACCAACGTTTACCATCGAACCTGACAGAACTGGAGAGGATCTGCAAGGAGGAATGGCAGAGGATCCCCAAATCCAGGTGTGAAAAACTTGTTGCATCTTTCCCAAAAAGACTCATGGCTGTATTAGATCAAAAGGGTGCTTCTACTAAATACCAAGCAAAGGGTCTGAATACTTAGGACCATGTAATATTTCAGTTTTTCTTTTTTTAATAAATCTGCAAAAATGTCAACAATTCTGTGTTTTTCTGTAAATATGGGGTGCTGTGTGTACATTGAAAAAAAAAAGAACTTAAATGATTTTAGCAAATAGCTGCAATATAACAGTGAAAACCTTAAAGGGGTTTGAATACTTTCTGTACCCACTGTATTTTGAGACGAAGGTCTAAAAGCGAAGCTAATTAAAGCAACAGTTTTTCAATAACAGAAGAATATGTACAAGTATGGTATTTGGGGTTAACATAATGCATATCTGGTTTACTTTTCCCAATTGTTGACATGACATGGTTAGATTCAGATGGTAAATATCATATATTAACTTAGAGATAATCACAATATTTATAATGAAAACATCATAGTTCAAAAATTTCATATTAATCATTTCATATAAGAAAATATGATTTAATGTTACTGGTGTAAATCTATATTAAAGGATCTCATTCAATGCTTTCAAAATCTACTTTTTCAAATAATTTTCTGTATTTTTAAAATGTATTTTTGTATTAACATAGTTTAATGAACAAATAATTTTATTTATAAAAATAAACAAAATAGTGCAAAAATATCCATATTTAAAACGTTATGAAGTAAAACATCTAGCTTCTGGTGGACCGCCTTTTGAGCTTTTTTGAGCTTCAAATTTTGGGCTGCCATTCACTGCCATTATAAAGCTTGGAAGAGCCAGGACATTTTTTATATAACTCTGATTGTGTTCATCTGAAAGAAGAATGTCATATACACCTAGGATGACTTGAGGATGAGTAAATCATGGGCTAATTTTCATTTTTGGGTGGACTATCCCTTTAAGGTGTGCCTTTAGCCTCGTTGTACCCTATCTAATGTTTTATAATTTGAAACTTAAACTTACTTTTGTGAAGTATTTTGTTTAAATAGTGTGCTTGTGCTGTGTTTTATCTAGTGAAATGGCATTCATGCATTAAGCTTGGCTTAAGTGACCAAACACTTTGGACACTTTCAGATTATGTAAATGTATATGCAAATATAGTTTATTATCTACAGGAAAAGAGGGGATTTAAGGACAAGTCCATGTTATAATTCTTGGCCAGAAATGAAGGAAATTCCTATCATACTTTAAAACATGGGTGGGGCATGTGTCATTGGGTATTGTGGTTTGCTATTCACAAATGACTGTGCAATACTTACTGACTAGTTTCAAAATACAAACACCCACACCTTAACACAGTTGAAAGCTCTAGTTCATGGTCGTCCATAGCAGATTTCAGCTTTGAATGGTGGTTAATCAGTTTAAACATGTTGAAAAATTCTTGTATGAATCTGTACAATGACACAATTCAGTGACACAGTATAAAAAACCTCACATCAAACGAGTTCATGGGCTGAATCACCGCATTATTTAACAGGTTGCCATTCACACAATTTCCTCTTTATTCCAAAAATTTTATTTATTCATGTGATGGCAAAGCTGAATCGGCATCATTACTCCAGTCTTCAGCGTCACATGATTCTTCAGAAATCATTCTAAATTCTGATTTGGTGCTCAAGAAACATTTATTATTATTATTAATGTTGAACAGTTGTGCTGCTTAATATTTGTTGTGTTAAAAGGGTAGCATTTATTTGAAATAGATTCTTTTGTGTAATCATGTAAAAGTCTACTGTCACATTTAACACGTCCTTGCAGAGTAAATGTATTGTTTCTTTCAAAAAAATGTAATTGTGGTGTATATATATACACACACACACACACACACACACACACACACACACACACACACACATACGCACACATTTTCTATCCTGCTCTTGGTTGTATTACAGGATACAAACTACTGTTTTGAGGCATAAATCATTTATTTTCTAAATATACATTTCAATTTCCTATCTGAAATTTTAAACTGACCCTATCATCATATTATCAAATTTGGTTGAAATCTCCCTGTTCCTCTTTTTAATAAAGCATATGGTTGTGTACGGTGTATGGATTACAGCTGGAAGGCAGAATTCTTTGGGACTTTCCATGTTCTGTCAAAGGCAGTTTCAAACAAATCTGAGGTGAATCTCAGAGCACAAATGTAATATAAAATGCAATAATTCTGCTTTTAAATCTATGAATACTAGTAAACCTTATACATAACTGAACTTCTACACTGAGGCTATCATCAGAGGTCAGCATGGTTATTATTCCCTAATTCATATGTGAGGTTGTGAAAAATACAAAAACTTTTCTTTTAATCATAAAATTTGCTTATATTGAACATATTTTAGCTCTTTAAAGGTAACTTGTCATAATATCGAATGACATAGTTTTTTCATGCTCACCCTGTTTACTAAAGTCACACTTATGTTTCTCGTGGTCATATGTGTAGATACCATGAGAAACACTAAAAAGTTCATTATAAAAAGAAAAGAACTTTATTCTATTCTATTTGACCCGATTCTCAAAGAGGCGAGGAGGCCTCAGACAGTTATAATAAAGTTGACCCTGTCCTTGTTTTCTATTGTACTCTAGCGGGTCAGTGGACCACATAATCTCTGGCTTTGATTTAGGCTTCAAGCTCAACGTAACAGGGCTAGACTGGAGTTTAGCAGTTGGAGACTTGCTTGCTCTTGTTCTTTCTCTCTCTCTTTCCTTTTGTGCAGACATAAGCCCATAGGATGGAGCAAGTGTAATCCTGTGTTCTTAAGACCAGCACACGGCCGTGCTGCTAATGAGAGTGACCGCACTCTCACCCCGAGCAGCAAAAACACACTGGGCTCAAGTATTCAAAGGCCATCAAAGGGGAACCTGTTTATAACATACGAAAAGTATTATAGTCACCAAACAGAATGAGTTTTCTGACCATTGCTTCAGCAGTACTGAAGTACAAGCTTAAGGTTGTTTAAATTTGAAACGCAGAAAGATGAAAATTCTGTCATCATGTAGTCTAATTCTAAACCTATTTTTGTTGGTATTTGTTCATAAAATTAAAGTCAGTGAGGTCCGATGTTGTTTTGAACCCCATTGACTTTTACTGTATGAACAAAAACATCCTATTCAACTTATTCCTTACGCCCCATGACGCTTTGCTCGAATTATGGTTGTAACTTCCGTTAAGCTGTAAACAATCAGTGAAAGGCTCTCTCTATGAACGCAATAATACTTTTTTGTTTTGTTTTACTGGATACAATGACATGACATTAGCCTATTCTACTCACCCTTCAACCATCGAACATTAAAAGGACATTTTAAAAGTGTAAAAGCATCAACAAGGTACTTCAAACAGACCGTGAATAATGCCGCGTTCCAGGCAACCTGTAACCCGTGTTTTTCCAACCTTCTACCCGTGAAAGTGCACTGGAACGGCAGTCAAACCCGTTACGCGCTTTGACATCACATAGCCCGCAAAACAACAATGGCAGGCCCTACGCCGTTTATGGAAGTCGTACATGGTATTTTACAAATAATGTAAAATAAAAGGTATAACAGCTTCTCTTGCCTTATTTGCCGTTTTTCTCTCCTCAGTTTCCCTCAAATAAGCAAGGAGTAAGCACCTTTGGCGATAGAAATTATTGTAAATGAGCATAAGCCCCGTATGGTCCGCCATGCTTTGTTTACATCTAGCTACCACAGTTCCTTGCACTCAGGCAGTTTGGTGTGACTTTGCTTGGACCGCTACAAAGTCGTGAGTCGTGATTTGAAGTCGTAACTTACAGGCTCAAAAACCTGCCTGGAACGCAGCATTACCCAAAAAACATGATTCTTTCCACAGCAATAATGGACGGGTTAAATATCACTGTACACTCTAAAAAATGCTGGGTGAAAAACAACCCAGTCGCTGAGTTAGTCCATTTTCAACCCAACTTGAGTTGTTTTTAACCCAGCATTTTTTAGAGTGTAGCAATAAACCCGATTCCAAAAAAGTTGGGACACTGTACAAATTGTGAATAAAAACAGAATGCAATGATGTGGAAATTTCAATATTTTATTCAGAATACAACATAGATGACATATCAAATGTTTAAACTGAGAAAATGTATCATTTTAAGGGGAAAATAAGTTGATTTTAAATTTCATGGCATCAACACATTTCAAAAAAACTGGGACAAGGCCATGTTTCCCACTGTGTGGCATCCCCTCTTCTTTTTATAACAGTCTGCAAACGTCTGGGGACTGAGGAGACAAGTTGCTCAAGTTTAGGAATAGGAATGTTGTCCCATTCTTGTCTAATACAGGCTTCTAGTTGCTCAACTGTCTTAGGTCTTCTTTGTCGCATCTTCCTCTTTATGATGCGCCAAATGTTTTCTATGGGTGAAAGATCTGGACTGCAGGCTGGCCATTTCAGTACCCGGATCCTTCTTCTACGTAGCCATGATGTTGTAATTGATGCAGTATGTGGTCTGGCATTGTCATGTTGGAAAATGCAAGGTCTTCCCTGAAAGAGACGATGTCTGGATGGGAGCATATGTTGTTCTAGAACTTGGATATACCTTTCAGCATTGATGGTGCCTTTCCAGATGTGTAAGCTGCCCATGCCACACGCACTCATGCAACCCCATACCATCAGAGATGCAGGCTTCTGAACTGAGCGCTGAGAACAACTTGGGTTGTCCTTTAGTCCAGATGACATGGCGTCCCAGTTTTCCAAAGAGAACTTCAAATTTTGATTCGTCTGACCACAGAACAGTTTTCCACTTTGCCACAGTCCATTTCAAGATTCAAGATTCAAGAGTTTTATTTGTCACATACACAGTTATATACAGAATATACAACCGGCAGTGAAATGTAAACAGGTCCGCTCCATGGACAGTGCAAATTCACAGTTAAAAACACAAGGAAGAAATTATATAGAAATAGGATAAAAAAGTACTATATATCATCTATATATATATCTATATATATATATATATATATATATATATATATATATATATATATCTATATATATATCTATATATATATATATATATATATATAATATATATATATATATAGAATATATGTAGAATTATAAATAATCAAGTCAAGAGAAAAAAAAAAAAGTAAAAATAAGAATAAAGTGGAATAAAATAATTGAAGTAGACTTTGCAGTGAGTAAACTGTAGACTTATAAATATGTGGTTAACAAATGTATAAGAGTATAATGTGCAAACAGGTTTATAACAGGTTGTTACACAGTAACAACGAGAACAGAAAGTGCAGTGCAATGTCAGTATGTCGATGGTCACGTGATGTTAAGTGACTGAGTTCAGGAGTCTGATGGCCTGGGGGAAGAAGCTCCTCCTGAGTCTCTCAGTTTTGGCCATCAGGCTTCGGAAGTGCTTACCAGATGGCAGCAGCGTGAAATGAGGGTTTGCAGGGTGATTAGAGTCCTTGATGATTTTAGTAGCTCTGCCTTTGCAGTATTTGGTGTAGACGTCCTGCAGAGACGGGAGAGCTGACCCTGAGATATGCTCGGATAAGCGCACGACTCTTTGCAGGGCTTTGCGGTCATGACTGGTGCTGTTCCCATACCACGCTGTGATGCACTGAGTTAATACACTTTCTATCGCCCCTAAATAGAAAGTTTTCAGGATAGCTGGTGAAACCCTGAATTTCCTCAGCTGGCGCAGGTGGTACAGTCTTTGCCTGGCTTTTTTCACCTGTGTCTGAATGTGAGAAGTCCAGGTCAGCTCATTTTAAATGAGCCTTGGCCCAGAGAAAACGCCTGCGCTTCTGGATCATGTTTAGATATGGCTTCTTTTTTGACCTATAGAGTTTTAGCCGGCAGCTTATGTAATGGCACGGTGGATTGTGTTCACCGACAATGTTTTCTGGAAGTATTCCTGAGCCCATGTTGTGATTTCCATTACAGTAGCATTCCTGTATGTGATGCAGTGCCGTCTAAGGGCCTGAAGATCACTGGCATCCAGTATGGTTTTCCTGCCTTGACCCTTACGCACAGAGATTGTTCCAGATTCTCTGAATCGTTGGATGATTTTTCTCTGAGAAACTCCTTTCTGATATCGCTCCACTATGTTTGGCCGCAGCATTGGGGGAATTAGTGATCCTCTGCCCATCTTGACTTCTGAGAGACACTGCCACTCTGAGAGGCTCTTTTTATACCCAATCATGTTGCCAATTGACCTAATAAGTTGCAAATTGGTCCTCCAGCTGTTCCTTATATGTACATTTAACTTTTCCGGCCTCTTATTGCTACCTGTCCCAACTTTTTTGGAATGTGTAGCTCTCATGAAATCCAAAATGAGCCAATATTTGGCATGACATTTCAAAATGTCTCACTTTCAACATTTGATATGTTATCTATATTCTATTGTGAATAAAATATAAGTATATGAGATTTGTAAATTATTGAATTCCTTTTTTATTCACCATTTGTACAGTGTCCCAACTTTTTTGGAATCGGGTTTGTGTATATATCTATCTGTATTATGTAACATAAGTTGCCTTAATCAAACATTTTCATTAACTTCAGCATTGCATGATACTATTTCAAAGTGATTTCTGACATTTTGACTGATAACAAATTGTATTTACCTGTGAAAACAAACCTGGAAAGAGACATGAGGATTTGAGGAGTAAAGTGAGAGATCCTTCGTGCATTCCAGTTAATTATTAATGGGATATATCGTAAATTAAATCGGGAGAACACACCACAAATGTGCATTATATGCTGTCCTTCTATTACAGCGGAATGCAAAGGGAAAATAATCAGGAGGAAAAGAATGCAGCGACCGAAAAGTGCTCTTGCCATAGATATTCTTCTTGTTATAACATGTCATGTTAAAATACCAAGAGTTATGTTATTCTCATGATGTCTGAAAATAAAACTTCAAGGAAAATTGACAGATAATTCGGATAAGCTTCATTTGTAGGGCAACCTTACGATTTGAAATGATTTGTTTCAGTCTTTTTGAATAGAAGTTCCCCAAACTGGAAGTGCCACCCATAATTCACAGTAGGCCTGTCAGGAATAAGGTGGATACAAAAGTCTTCATTTGTGTTTCAGAGTAAAAAGAAAGTCATACAGGTTTAGAACAGTATGAGGTTGAGTAAATTATACCAGGATGTTCATTTTTTGGTGAACTACACTCTTAATAAAGTTTATTCATTGGCATATGGTTCAATGGTTCAACTTTTAACATGCATGGAACATTTTTATTCTACAGTTCTCTATGTTCTTTATAGTAGAAAAAGGTTCTTTAGATTTTTTTAAATGTTCTCCACACACACACACACACACACACACAAAAAGAGCTGCATCCGAAATTGCATACTGTCTGAGTAGGACTACATTTGAATTTGAATTTACTTTGAGGCCGTTAAAAAGTACATTCTGTATAGAATGAATCTGGGCTAGGGAAGTATGAATGAAATTCGGACGTGCTATCGGCATGCTGTTACTGTCACGTGACCTACCAGCATCCGTTGCGTTGTTTCACTTCATAAATCCTCTCCCATGGCCTCATGGGATAGTAAACTGTCCATCGAATGCACACTTCGGAATCTTGGCAGAATTAGTAGGTCATCCGGGGACTTTTCACCTACTGTTTTTTGCACACTATATAGTAGGGAAGTATTCCATTTCGGACACAGCAGGTTCTTTTAAGAACTGTTTACCAAAAGGTTCTTTGGGGAACCTAAAATGGTTCTTCTGTGCCATTGGCACAAAAACTCTCTTTTTGAACCTTTATTTTTAAGATTGAATTCCTTTAAAGACACAATATGATTAAAATATCCAAAAACCACTAGAACAATGTTATATATTGTGTTGACTTGTACTTGTACTTACATTATCCCAAATGTTTCAAAGAGTGTTTAAGCCATTTTAACCAGGACACCGACCATGTCTGTGTGCCGCTCATCAGTGACAGTGACATCATACCTGCGTGGGTTCCCCTTGATTTCCCCTTGGTTTTATTTTGTAGAAACCATGGACACACCAAAGACACTTTAATATATTATGTGTTTTATTAGACAGGTGAGCAACTGTTTGGATACATTCATCGACAGAAAACGAATCATTGTTATATAATTCAACACAGTTAGTCTTATTGTTTAAATCTTGCTTTCTTGATTTACCGCGAGTACCATGTTTTACCATGCCTAATATTGATCTAGCTTACTGCAGTGTGCAACAAGTGTCTCATAGTATCCGCCGAGCGAACGCAGAGTAGCATTATAACATAGCTTTCAACACACTCAAATAATGCATCTAATATGACAAAACAGCGCTGCGTACGTATGACCGGAAACAGTGGAAGCAGTCGTCAGTGGCATAATAAAATCTCCGCGAAATCAAGCATCATCAAGCTACGCCCTCTAGTGGCGAAAAATTACATATTGTGGCTTTAAGTGATCTTGAAAGTGTCAATCCTGATCTTTTCGCATCTCTTTCTCATTCCATCTCGAGAACTGGATGAACCTCAAATGTGTTTTAATTAGACCTGCAGATGGAGAAACTAAGAGACAGACAGAGGCAGAGGCAGAGACAGCAAGACTGCTTTAATCAACAGCCCTTCAGGCAGTATGTGTCTGTTTCACCCGAGTAGAGGAAAAATCCCCTCTGATCTCACTTCCATCATTCCCTTGTTCTCTCTCAGCACCTCTTTTCTATCTCTCTCCCCCGTCACTCTCTCCTTCACCACCAGGTCGTGAATCTCTTTCAATTTACCACATAATTTTACTGAATGAATGTTTCCTTGCCTTAAAAACAGCGTGCAATAGGTCAGACAGATAAGGCCCATTCAAACTGAGTATTATTTGTCTTTGCTAATTAAGTTTTAGCATTATTGTATTATTAATATTTCTCTAGAATATTGGGAGAAATTCATGGAATTTGATCAGTCCAATCTTGTGTACTTCCTCATAAGCTGCTTTAAACCAAGGTATACCCCATTTAGAAGCGAGACTGGGAATGTTCCTGAATTTTAATTATTACAAACAGAACAGAAATGTGAATATCAGGAAGTGAAATTCATATAAGTGCAAGTGTAACTTTTACTTAGAAAATGAAGATTTGTCAAGACAAACTTTGAATGATGGCTTGACAATGCCAAGTTTAAGGTCTTGAAGATTTTCCAAGACGAGAACGAGATGAACAGATAGATCTGTTTGAAATGTCATTATATAATGTTTTTATTATATTTCTATATACCTTTTTATTTATTTATTTATTTACTTAACTTTCATTGCACTGACAATTATTATTATTTATTTTGTAATTTTTTTCAGAATACCAATATATTAACTTTCATTTAATTAAATTAATTCCACTTTATGTAGTTTTGGTTTGTCTTGGTTTGTCCCTTCAATTATTACTATTATATGCATATGCAGATATATATATATATATATATATACACTCACCTAAAGGATTATTAGGAACACCATACTAATACTGTGTTTGACCCCCTTTCGCCTTCAGAACTGCCTTAATTCTACGTGGCATTGATTCAACAAGGTGCTGAAAGCATTCTTTAGAAATGTTGGCCCATACTGATAGGATAGCATCTTGCAGTTGATGGAGATTTGTGGGATGCACATCCAGGGCACGAAGCTCCCGTTCCACCACATCCCAAAGATGCTCTATTGGGTTGAGATCTGGTGACTGTGGGGGCCATTTTAGTACAGTGAACTCATTGTCATGTTCAAGAAACCAATTTGAAATGATTCGAGCTTTGTGACATGGTGCATTATCCTGCTGGAAGTAGCCATCAGAGAATGGGTACATGGTGGTCATAAAGGGATGGACATGGTCAGAAACAATGCTCAGGTAGGCCGTGGCATTTAAACAATGCTCAATTAGCACTAAGGGGCCTAAAGTGTGCCAAGAAAACATCCCCCACACCATTACACCACCACCACCAGCCTGCACAGTGGTAACAAGGCATGATGGATCCATGTTCTCATTCTGTTTACACCAAATTCTGACATACCATTTACATACCATCTGAATGTCTCAACAGAAATCGAGACTCATCAGACCAGGCAACATTTTTCCAGTCTTCTTACTGTCCAATTTTGGTGAGCTCCTGCAAATCGTAGCCTCTTTTTCCTATTTGTAGTGGAGATGAGTGGTACCCGGTGGGGTCTTCTGCTGTTGTAGCCCATCCACCTCAAGGTTGTGCGTGTTGTGGCTTCACAAATGCTTTGCTGCATACCTCGGTTGTAACGAGTGGTTATTTCAGTCAAAGTTGCTCTTCTATCAGCTTGAATCAGTCGGCCCATTCTCCTCTGACCTCTAGCATCAACAAGGCATTTTCGCCCACAGGACTGCCGCATACTGGATGTTTTTCCCTTTTCACACCATTCTTTGTAAACCCTAGAAATGTTTGTGCGTGAAAATCCCAGTAACTGAGCAGATTGTGAAATACTCAGACTGGCCCGTCTGGCACCAACAACCATGCCACACTCAAAATTGCTTAAATCACCTTTCTTTCCCATTCTGACATTCAGTTTGGAGACTATCTATATTGTGTGTGTGTGTGTGTCTCTATATTATGGGACAAATATTCCCACAGAAATGGCAAAATCCAAAAAAATATTTCCCCATGCGGAAATGGCTTATAAATCATATTATATGATGTTTATATATGATATGATTATATGATGTTCTGTGATGGGTAGGTTTATGGTTGGGGGATAGAATATACAGCTTGTACAGTATAAACATCATTGTCTATGGAGTGTCCCCATAAAACATGGAAGCCCAACGTGTGTGTGTGTGTGTGTGTGTGTGTGTGTGTGTGTGTGTGTGTGTGTGTGTGTGTGTGTGTGTGTGTGTGTGTGTGTGTGTGTGTGTGTGTGTGTGTGTGTGTTTGCGCGCCCACAAGTCTTAGATTTCAGTTAGATTTGACACATGGCAACTTGTGACCCTCGGCTGGTCCCTCGTTCAACTTCCCTGGTCTTTCCTTCCTTTCCATTCTTTCTGTCATTCACTCCTGTTATTCATCTCCTGTCTCCTTCCTTCTTTTCCTTTAAACTTCAGTCTCGAACACACTCTTTCTCTCTCATATGGGCTTTTTCCCAATGTAAATAATTCCTCAGTGTCTCTACAGAGTTGACAGGTTGAGAGACGTGCGAATGAGGTGGTGAACTCTTGCTTAACGCTTAGCAAGTCTGATCCAACAGAGGTCAAAGGAGGCTTCGGTGCAGATTCAATTTAGATTACGACCACAGGCAGCTATTGTTTTAACTTGAAATAGAATCTGAGACGTCTAATGGAAAAACAGACAGAAGTTCAAGGCTATATATCTATTGTGACACAAGGTAATTAATCGTTTCACAAGTGTTTAATATAAGCAACACTGATAAAGTACTTGGATGCCAAGTATTTGGATATTACTGAGACTTCCTATTTTACATCGAATTTTGAAGAAGTAATTCATTGATTCATTGGGGTATTTATAAGGGCTTTACAGGCTCATAATCATCTTGCACCCACCCACAACACCCTAGCTTATTTATTTGAGTTTGCTCATCCAATAAAAGTGAGCAAAATTAATTAATGCAAATGCTATAATTGTGGATTTAATGATTTAACAACGATACAAAATTAATAAAACTTTATTTTTACATTTGCTGAAGAAAATGGTGTTCTGGGGGATTGCTAGGACGTTTCCATGCAATTGCTAAGGTGTTCTGAGTGGTTTCTATGACATTCTGGTCCCTGCTTCATTGTAAGTTTTTTTTTTTTTTTTTTTTTTTTTTTTTTTCAATTGTCCACCAAACTAAGGAATGACATTTTAAAACTACATTTCTTTTCTATCAACATGAGTCCTTAGTACCTACTATATTCTTTCTGACCCCCTGCTACTACAGAGGTAAAAAGACCCATCTGAGACCACCAGGGTCACTCTATCTAAGGTGACACCCGCTACACAACACTATGCATGAGTGCAACAGTGCGGAACAGAATGTCTGAGATTTGAGTGGACATTCTTTCTCCTTTTCTTTCTTTATATATATCTCTCTCTCCAAATGCCCCTCTCCCCCACCTCTATTTTTTTTCATTCTTTCTTTCTCTCTATGGCACGTTTTCACTCGGTCTCTCAGTGTGGCATCTGACCTATCACACACTTCAGTGCCCCCCTCGGCCTGTGCTCAATGCAGGGCCGACACGCTATTCAACATGTTCACATTCTAGACATATTAATGCACACTCATGCACTGACGCTAACAAACTAACACGCACATAATGACATAGGGGCCTGCTGTCTGTGTCTGTGTGTGGTACTGGGATTAAGTCGCGTTTGAGGACAGATGTTCCCACATCTGACCTATGTATGCTCTGCTAAATTACCTAATTTCATTTGAACACACAGACTCTCTCATGCCGAAAGTTTCTAATGCCGAGTGTCTGTTTGTGTGCATGTATGTTGCATCCTGGGGCAAATTTGTATCTTTCAGCACCAGGTAATTAGTCTGAACCACACGCTCCCCTGTTGTGTAATGCTAGAGACGAGGTATGTGTGTTTATGTCCGATAAGTGTATGTTTAAATAGGGAGTCAACATCAATTTATTTGTCGAATGTGCAACAATACAGTACAGCTTTACAGTTACATTTAGATATAATTTATGTAGAATAAACAGTAAGACTATACAGTTGTTTGTGGAATTTTGGAAGAGAAATTGCTATAATTTATGTATTCTTTAACACTAAGCAATATATATATATAGTAATATGTGCACATTTCTGATGTGTCCAAATCTTTGAAAATGACATACAATAAGTACCTACATTGAAAAAAAATGGTGTAGGACTTACAAACAATTTTCAGTCAGAAATGGCTAATAAATTTCACAAATGATTACAAAGAAATGTCAAGTAACACACTGAAGTAAATGTAACATTTTGAAGTAGGAAGAGAAGAAAATTGATTAAACAACATCGTGTTTGTGCACGACTTTTGAGGCAACATAACGGTTTAATGATCTACAACAAAATAGAGAGGGCTTAGTGATGCTGGGTGAAAAACAACCCAAGTTGGGTTGAAAATGGACTAACTCAGCAACTGGGTTGTTTTAATCCAGTAAATGGGTTGTTTTAACCCAGCGGTTGGGTTAAATGTTTGCTTAAAACAACCCAATTGCTGGGTTAGTCCATTTTCAACACAACTTGGGTTGTTTTTCACCCAGCATTTTTTAGAGTGTAATATTAAATTAATACAGTACTAATTTATCACTAGAAAATACATCAAAAACGAAACATTGGTGAAACATCACGAAACTTTGGTGAAAAATATATATTTACGCACAAACTGACCACCAACCGCAACTTTCAGATACATATTTATTTTTTTAGCTCAACTGACAGAATGGAACACACAGGATTGCAGGAGTGCAATATCAAAGACAGCTAAGGGTATACCTATGCTGCCTTTAAAAAAAAAAAATCACTGAAAGAAGGTATGCTTAGACAGGATGTGGCACGATTTCTTTATTCAGATGTGCCTTGATGCCTTCCTGCCTGTGGAGGCAGCATTTTTCAGTTTTCGGATAGAGTCACGGTCAAGATAATCTGCTGAAGTTCAAACTGAGCATCAAAGTGGAAAAGAAAGGTGATTTAAGTGACTTTGAATGTGGTATGGTTCTTGGTGCCAGATGGGCTGGTCTGAGTATTTCAGACAATGCTGATCAACTGAAGAACTCAATTTTCACGCACAACCATCTGGGTTTACAGAAAATGCTCTGAAAAAGAAAATATCCAGTGAGCGGCAGTTCTGCGGGCAAACATGCCATGTTGGTGCCAGAGGTCAGAGGAGAATGACTGGTCCGAGCTGATAGAAAAGCAACAGTAACTCAAATAACCACTCGTTACAACCAAGGTTTGCAGAAGAGCATCTCTGAACTCACAACACATTAAACCTTGAAGCAGGTGGGCTACAGCAGCAGAAGAACACGCCCAGTGTCACTCAGGTCAGAATTTGCTGTAAACAACATGAAAGCATAGATCCATCCTGCCTTGTATCGGTGGTTCAGACTGCTGGTGGTGGTGTTATTGTCAGGGGGATATTTTCACACACTTTGGGCCCCTTAGCCTATTTTAGCATTTTTGCTGTCCATGTCCATCCCTTAATGAATATAGTGTATCATTGTCTGATGGCTACTTCCAGGACTTCCAACACGCCATGTCACAAAGCTCAAATCATCTCAAACTGGTTTTTTGAACATGACAATGAGTTCACGATACTCAAATGGCCTCCACAGTCACCAGATCTCAATCCAATAGAGCACCTTTGTGATGTGGTGGAACAGGAGATTTGCATCATGGATGTACAGCTGACAAATCTGCAACTGCTTGATGAATATCATGTCAATATGGACCAAAATCCATATTGAATTTGCAGTTCTGAAGGCAAAAGGAGATTCAACCCAATACTAGCAAGGTGTACCTAATAAAGTGCCAGTTACCAGTTGCCCCCCTCCACCATCTTATAACCATAGGGCGGGACAGATGTCTGTCATCTCAGTCTAACTAAGCACACTCTGAATAGGCTCAGTCTAACCCCCATCATGACTAGCTGAGACCAGACTGACCTCTGACCTCTCACTAATTACATACAGCTAAGGCAGTGATGATGGCGCAAATCCAGTATTTTCCAAACAAGGCAGTAATGGGGAACTATAGGAAGCAGAGACAGCAAATATGCATTTAACGTTCACAGGACATCTCTACCCTGAGAGGTCATTCAGACAGACGTGGAAAAACACAATGCTGAAGCGACAAATGAACACCAAAGACTCCCCATAATATACACTGAAGAAATATAAATGCAATATGAAAGTGGTTCACATGTAGAATTTAAGAAAGAAGACACAAATGAAAACAATAGGTGCTAGTTCACAAGCTAATTCCTATTTCTGTCTGTATACTTTCTAAAGCAGAATTTATAAATGTAGCAGCATAGCTTTTTGAAATAATATTTGAATCATAATGAACTATATTAGCACAAAGGTGTGTATATCACTCTTTTTAAAAACAAAAAGGTGCATGTCTTCAGTTTTTCTCTACTCATTGCACTGCCTCTGCCTATATGCAGTTATCATAATTTCTCTTGAAAAATGTTATCCTCTTCTCTCAGATTACAATCAGGCAATCCCCACATCGGACCATCTGCTAAGATTCTAAAATATGCAGCCAGTGTTAAGGCAACAGCAGATGAGGAACCATCGGATTCAAGTCTTTTCAGGTGTAAGTGCTAAAAATGTTGTTCATTGTGGTCAAATTATGTATAACATAATTAACAAAATCAGTTAAATATAAATTCATCAATTAAATATGAAGTGTCTTTATAAAATATAACATTTTAGGGTGACCTTGGTTAATCAGAACAATAAGAGACTAGTAACTACAACTCTTCCTTTTTATTATACAAATATGCCATCAAAGGTTCACAAAATTATAAAGCTGATCCGGGATCAGAAATAAAACATGGACACTGGTTCATGGGTTCACAGAGCTTGATTGTCGCCTACCATCGAACCATTGAAATTTTGAAAGATTTCAAAGAGTTATGACGTAACGAAGCACCGTTCACTAAAATCACGCGACTTTCGCAGTTTGGTACTCGCTCTGAATTGCTGGTTCGAAACAAATGATTTGAAAAGGCTTCAAATCTTGACGAAGCAGGCTATGTCCAAAAACTGGAAAATCCTGCCTTCGGACGATGCATTTCAAGCTAGGAAGGCATCAAGGCACGTCCGAATCCAATGTTAGCTTCACTTCCTGTCTCCTGAGATACTTCATCTGATCGATTTTTGAAGGCAGCATAAATGTACCCTTCACTGCCTTTGATATCCCACAATCCTGTGCGTTCCATTTTGTGACAGTTGAGCTAGAAAAAGAAAGATGGTGTCTGAAAGTTGCGGTTGCTGGTCAGATTGTGTGTAACCATCAATTCTATCGAGAAATGATTACAGTAGTAATTCAATATTTGTTTAGCTCTCATCAAAGCTTGCTCTATTTTGCTGTAGATCATTAAACTGTTGCGCTGCCTCAGAAGTCTGTCCGAAATCAGTTTCATGAGGTACCTTTGTGTGCTTACGCTGCCTTACAAGTCATTTCCTGATAAGGCAGCAAGGTAACAAGTCAGCTGTCTAGGTTTTCGGATGCAGACGCAGTGTTTTGAAAGCTCCCATTACTACATATGGGTCAAAGGTCAATGCTAACATGGCAGCCATAGTATGTCCAGGAAAGGTATTTTAACTTCAAACCTGCATACCTATTTTTGCAGTGAGCAGTATGTATACTGTGAACAGTGTCCTGGGCAAAAGAAATGACCAAGCCAAGAATGGCAAACATATTTAGTGGTGTTTTAATGATCTTAACCATCACAAATATTGACATGTTATGTTCCCTTCAATTTATTCCTTACATGTTCTTTAATTGGTCTTAAAAAGGTCTTAAATTTACCTTCATAAAACCTGCAGAAACCCTGGATGGATGAACAACAACTCAAAAGCTTTTATTGAAAAAAATAGATGAGTATAGACCACAAACAATGTGCAGTGCAAGTATAATGCTTCAGTCTTGGGATTGCAGGTGATGATTCAAGATTCAAGATTCAAGAGTTTTATTTGTCACATACACAGTTATATACAGAATATACAACCGGCAGTGAAATGTAAACAGGTCTGCTCCATGGACAGTGCAAATTCACAGTTAAAACACAAGGAAGAAATTAAATAGAAATAGGATAATATATATATATATATATATATATATATATATATATATATATATATATATATATATATATATATATATATATATATATATATATAATTATAAATAATCAAGTCAAGTAAGAAAAAAAAAAAAAAATCCCCTGATGATAGAGGATGTTACTTCAATTAGTAAGTAAATACACACACCTTTTGGGTGCCGTTAGAGTGACTGAATAACAAATAATGTCTTTGTTTTACAAGGATCGCTGGAGAATAGACAAGGGAATAAGAATACAGGAACTTGGAGAAATCGCAGGAGTAAATATCTCAGGTGAGTAGACAGGCAAGTAATCCTTAGTGTAATGGAGCGTCTCAATCAGTTCCCTAGCTCCCGAGCTCATGAACCAGTATATCATGTACACAAAGCTTCAGAACCTCCGTTAAGGGAACTTAGTGAGCATTGATGCACCCTGAGTTTTGTGGTGCACTGTGGGACTTTTTAGGGAGCGAAGGATTCTGCGATTGAGACGGCCCTTAAAATGGCCGACTCCCTGATCAGTGACCTGACCACCGAACTAGGGAGCTGATTGAGGTCTAAGTCGTAGACCTGACAAAAGATTGAGGCTGAGGTGTGTGCTGGGAATTGTAGTTTTGAGTGTGAGTGAGGGAGGACTGGTGCACATGTGACAGTGGTGTAAGCCATCACAATGTGATTTATTTTATTTTTCAATTCCTTTGTGATGAATGAACCAGAATATCAGCCGTTAAACATCTCTTTCTTGACATTAGATTGACCTGCCAAGTTTTGAAATACTTACACAAAATTGGTTTAAAAAAAAATTATGAATGGATGCTACTGGACGCTAAAAAAAACTTGCAACATACACTCACCTAAAGTATTATTAGGAACACCATACTAATACTGTGTTTGACCCCCTTTCGCCTTCAGAACTGCCTTAATTCTACGTGGCATTGATTCAACAAGGTGCTGAAAGCATTCTTTAGAAATGTTGGCCCATATTGATAGGATAGCATCTTGTAGTTGATGGAGATTTGTGGAATGCACATCCAGGGCACCAAGCTCCCGTTCCACCACATCCCAAAGATGCTCTATTGGGTTGAGATCTGGTGACTGTGGGGGCCATTTTAGTACAGTGAAGTCATTGTCATGTTCAAGAAACCAATTTGAAATGATTCGAGCTTTGTGACATGGTGCATTATCCTGCTGGAAGTAGCCATCAGAGAATGGGTACATGGTGGTCATAAAGGGATGGACATGGTCAGAAACAATGCTCAGGTAGGCCGTGGCATTTAAACGATGCCCAATTGGCACTAAGGGGCCTAAAGTGTGCCAAGAAAACATCCCCCACACCATTACACCACCACCAGCAGCCTGCACAGTGGTAACAAGGCATGGTGGATCCATGTTCTCATTCTGTTTACTCCAAATTCTGACTCTACCATCTGAATGTCTCAACAGAAATCGAGACTCATCAGACCAGCTTGAATCAGTCGGCCCATTCTCCTCTGACCTCTAGCATCAACAAGGCATTTTCGCCCACAGGACTACCGCATACTGGATGTTTTTCCCTTTTCACACCATTCTTTGTAAACCTTAGTTGTGCGTGAAAATCCCAGTAACTGAGCAGATTGTGAAATACTCAGACCGGCCCGTCTGGCACCAATAACCATGCCACGCTCAAAATTGCTTAAATCACCTTTCTTTCCCATTCTGACATTCAGTTTGGAGTTCAGGAGATTGTCTTGACCAGGACCACACCCCTAAATGCATTGAAGCAACTGCCATGTGATTAGTTGATTAGATAATTGCATTAATGAGAAATTGACAGGTGTTCCTAATAATCCTTTAGGTGAGTGTATAATGAGGTGATGTGAGAATGTAGCATTTTACAATTTAAAATGTTTATTACTACACAATGCATATAGCTGTTTTACATAATAATCTTTAAAGGCGCAGTAAGTGATTTCTGAGAAACGCTGTTGAAAGTGGATCGAACCGAGCACCAAAACACACTTGTAGCCAATCAGCAGTAAGGGGCGTATACACTCAGTAGGGGGGAGGTGCCTGTGTTGCATATCGTGTTAGTAAATTTAGGGGTGCAATTATCAAAGCAGAGGTCTGATCCTTTTGGGTAGGGGCGTGTTTGTTTTGGTGATTTCAAATATTTCTCAGAAATCGCTTACTGCACCTTTAAAAATTAGTTTGGCAGTTAATAGTGTATACTGTGCAGTATGCCGTTAGCAGTGCGCTAGTATTCCATTCCGGACATTCCTGATCTTGAGTCACATTATTTGACAGCCCTGCATGTCTTGACTGCCTCTATATGTGTGTATATACATCATTCACTTTGCCAATAAACTTTCATAGTCTTACACACACAAGGAAAATAGTTTAAGCATATTTTTCATTTTCAAAACAACCTTTTATTTTGAATTTCATATTTCTCTTGAGTATAAACATCTTTCTCAACAGAAAGACATTAGCTATATTGAGTAAACATGAGTTGGATGGTGAAATGTCTGTTGTCTAAATGTCTAGATGTTCACTTTGTGTACTATGGAAGTGCGATCCAAGCAGCCTCAGCATGCTAGCTCATGTCTAAAGAAAGAGTCTTTCTTGCTAAGTGTTTCTTGTGCTGTCTTGTGAGGTGGTGGAAAAGTTTTGTTGAGAATTACCACAAATATTGTGTTATGTCACCTTTGTGTCAGCATTACATTAAAGACATAACAACAATGTATTGATTGGAATCCTATTAGGTTTAAAGATTATTTCATGATGTAACATACCTGTGATTCTCCGGTTCTTTTGGAAAAGATAAACAAAGAGATGCTTCTAGATACAAACCCGATTCCAAAAAAGTTGGGACACTGTACAGATTGTGAATAAAAACAGAATGCAATGATATGGAAGTTTCAAATTTCAATATTTTATTCAGAATACAACATAGATGACATATCAAATGTTTAAACTGAGAAAATGTATAAATTTAAGGGGAAAATAAGTTGATTTTAAATTTCATGGCATCAACACATCTCAAAAAAGTTGGGACAAGGCCATGTTTCCCACTGTGTGGTATCCCCTCTTCTTTTTATAACAGTCTGCAAATGTCTGGGTACTGAGGAGACAAGTTGCTCAAGTTTAGGAATAGGAATGTTATCCCATTCTTGTCTAATACAGGCTTCTAGTTGCTCAACTGTCTTAGGTCTTCTTTGTCGCATCTTCCTCTTTATGATGCGCCAAATGTTTTCTATGGGTGAAAGATCTGGACTGCAGGCTGGCCATTTCAGTACCCGGATCCATCTTCTACACAGCCATGATGTTGTAATTGATGCAGTATGTGGTCTGGCATTGTCATGTTGGAAAACGCAAGGTTTTCCCTGAAAGAGACGACGTCTGGATGGGAGCATATGTTGTTCTAGAACTTGGATATACCTTTCAGCATTGATGGTGCCTTTCCAGATGTGTAAGCTGCCCATGCCACACGCACTCATGCAACCCCATACCATCAGAGATGCAGGCTTCTGAACTGAGCGCTGAGAACAACTTGGGTTGTCCTTGTCCTCTTTAGTCCGGATGACATGGCGTCCCAGTTTTCCAAAAAGAACTTCAAATTTTGATTCGTCTGACCACAGAACAGTTTTCCACTTTGTCACAGTCCATTTTAAATGAGCCTTGGCCCAGAGAAAACGCCTGCGCTTCTGGATCATGTTTAGATATGGCTTCTTTTTTGACCTATAGAGTTTTAGCCGGCAATGGCGAATGGCACGGTGGATTGTGTTCACAGACAATGTTTTCTGGAAGTATTCCTGAGCCCATGTTGTGATTTCCATTACAGTAGCATTCCTGTATGTGATGCAGTGCCGTCTAAGGGCCCGAAGATCACGGGCATCTAGTATGGTTTTCCGGCCTTGACCCTTACACACAGAGATTGTTCCAGATTCTCTGAATCTTTGGATGATATTATGCACTGTAGATGATGATAACTTCAAACTCTTTGCAATTTTTCTCTGAGAAACTCCTTTCTGATATTGCTCCACTATTTTTGGCCGCAGCATTGGGGGAATTGGTGATCCTCTGCCCATCTTGACTTCTGAGAGACACTGCCACTCTGAGAGGCTCTTTTTATACCCAATCATGTTGCCAATTGACCTAATAAGTTGCAAATTGGTCTTCCATCTGTTCCTTATATGTACATTTAACTTTACCGGTCTCTTATTGCTACCTGTCCCAACTTTTTTGGAATGTGTAGTGTATATATATATATATTTATTTATTTATTTATTTTATGTGTCTGTTAATGAAATTGTGTGTGTGTGTGTGTGTGTGTGTGTGTGTGTGTGTGTGTGTGTATTGTGGTCAGAATTATTGGCACCCCTGTTAAATATGATCAAATATGGCTGTAAAAATAAATCTGCATCATTTATCCTTTTTATCTTTTATTCAAAAAATTCACAAAAACCTAACCTTTCATTGAAGTAAAAGAATTGAAAGTGGGGGGTAAATCACATTATGAAAAAAATGCTTTTCTCCAAAACATGTTGGCCATAATTATTGGCACCCTTGTATTAAATACTTTTTGCAACCCCCTTTTGCCCAGATAACAGCTCTGAGTCTTCTCCTATAATGCCTGATGAGTTTGGAGAACACCTGACATGAGATCAGAGACCATTCCTCCATACAGAATCTCTCCAGATCCTTCAGATTCCCAGCTCCATGTTGGTGCTTCTTCTCTTCTGTTCACCCCACTCGTTTTCTATAGGGTTCAGGTCAGGGAACTGGGATGGTCGTGGCAGAAGCTTCATTTTGTGCTCACACATTTGTGTGTTTATTTAATGTTTGTTTTGGATTGTTGTCCTGATGGAAGATCCAACCATTTCTAACAGAGGCCGTCAGGTTTAGATTTTTTATCTGTTGGGATTTGCTAGAATCTATTATACTATGTATCTGGACAAGATGTCCAGGACCTCCAGCAAAAAAATAGGCCCACAACATTAAAGATCCAGCGGTATTTTTAACCGTGGGCATGGGGTACTATTTATCCCTGTTTGCACCAAACACATCTGGTGGGTTTTCTGCCAAAAAGCTCTTTTTTTAGTTTCATCTGACCATAAAAACCGGTTCTGTTTGAAGTTCCAGTCGTGTCTGACAACTGAATATGCTGGAGTTTGTTTCTGGATGAGCAAGAAGGATTTTTCTTGAAACCCTCCCAAACTACATGTGGTGATGTAGGGGTCGTTTGATTTTTTATTTTTTATTTTTTTTTAGGCTTTCTGACCCCAAGACTCAATTTATCTCTGCAATTCTCCATCTGTGATCCTTGGAGAATCTTTGGCCATTCAAACTTTCCTCCTTGCCATGCAGACACACATTCTCTTCCAGGCAGATTCCTAACATCAGTCCCACTTTACACTCACCTAAAGGATTATTAGGAACACCATACTAATACTGTGTTTTACCCCCTTTCGCCTTCAGAACTGCCTTAATTCTACGTGGCATTGATTCAACAAGGTGCTGAAAGCATTCTTTAGAAATGTTGGCCCATATTGATAGGATAGCATCTTGCAGTTGATGGAGATTTGTGGGATGCACATCCAGGGCACCAAGCTCCCGTTCCACCACATCCCAAAGATGCTCTATTGGGTTGAGATCTGGTGACTGTGGGGGCCATTTTAGTACAGTGAACTCATTGTCATGTTCAAGAAACCAATTTGAAATGATTCGAGTTTTGTGACATGGTGCATTATCCTGCTGGAAGTAGCCATCAGAGAATGGGTACATGGTGGCCATAAAGGGATGGACATGGTCAGAAACAATGCTCAGGTAGGCCGTGGCATTTAAACAATGCCCTATTGGCACTGAGGGGCCTAAAGTGTGCCAAGAAAACATCCCCCACACCATTACACCACCACCACCAGCCTGCACAGTGGTAACAAGGCATGATGGATCCATGTTCTCATTCTGTTTACGCCAAATTCTGACTCTACCATCTGAATGTCTCAACAGAAATCGAGACTCATTAGACCAGGCAACATTTTTCCAGTCTTCAACTGACCAATTTTGGTGAGCTCGTGCAAATTGTAGCCTCCTTTTCCTATTTGTAGTGGAGATGAGTGGTACCCGGTGGGGTCTTCTGCTGTTGTAGCCCATCCGCCTCAAGGTTGTGCGTGTTGTGGCTTCACAAATGCTTTGCTGCATACCTCGGTTGTAACGAGTGGTTATTTTAGTCAAAGTTGCTCTTCTATCAGCTTGAATCAGTCGGCCCATGGCTCTGACCTCTAGCATCAACAAGGCATTTTCGGCCACAGGACTGCCGCATACTGGATGTTTTTCCCTTTTCACACCATTCTTTGTAAACCCTAGAAATGGTTGTGCGTGAAAATCCCAGTAACTGAGCAGATTGTGAAATACTCAGACCGGCCCGTCTGGCACCAACAACCATGCCACGCTCAAAATTGCTTAAATCACCTTTCTTCCCATTCTGACATTCAGTTTGGAGTTCAGGAGATTGTCTTGACCAGGACCACACCCCTAAATGCATTGAAGCAACTGCCATGTGATTGGTTGATTAGATAATTGCATTAATGAGAAATTGAACAGGTGTTCCTAATAATCCTTTAGGTGAGTGTATATTAGGTGGCCTTAACTACTATGTACTTACAAAAAAATTTTACTTATTGTGTTCATATTGTATTGCAAAACACTTTTGCTGATATTGAGGTGGGATACGGGTAAAGTTAGGGACAGGTGTGGTGGTATGGGTAAGTTTAAGGGTAAAGTTAGGGACGGGTGTGGTGGTATGGGTAAGTTTAAGGGTAGGGTTAGGGACGGGTGTGGTGGTATGGGTAAGTTTAAGGGTAGGGTTAGGGACGGGTGTGGTGGTATGGGTAAGTTTAAGGGTAAAGTTAGGGACAGGTGTGGTGGTATGGGTGAGTTTAAGGGTAAAGTTAGGGACAGGTGTGGTGGTATGGGTAAGTTTAAGGGTAGGGTTAGGGACAGGTGTGGTGGTATGGGTAAGTTTAAGGGTAGGGTTAGGGACAGGTGTGGTGGTATGGGTAAGTTTAAGGGTAAAGTTAGGGACAGGTGTGGTGGTATGGGTAAGTTTAAGGGTAAAGTTAGGGACAGGTGTGGTGGTATGGGTAAGTTTAAGGGTAAAGTTAGGGACAGGTGTGGTGGTATGGGTAAGTTTAAGGGTAGGGTTAGGGACAGGTGTGGTGGTATGGGTAAGTTTAAGGGTAGGGTTAGGGACAGGTGTGGTGGTATGGGTAAGTTTAAGGGTAGGGTTAGGGACAGGTGTGGTGGTATGGGTAAGTTTAAGGGTAAAGTTAGGGACAGGTGTGGTGGTATGGGTAAGTTTAAGGGTAGGGTTAGGTGTAAGGGAAGTGTCAGCAGTGTAATTATAAATGTAACTACAGAAACTACAACGTGTTTTGGAGTTTAAATAATATAAACAATTATATTTATTGTAGTGTTTATATATAAATATACACTAAATAAATGAATATGCAAAATGTTATTTATTAAATATTAGTTATTTAAATTTAGTAAATGTATTTATATAAATATAAAATTATTTGTTTAGAATTGCTGACTTTTTTTCTTTTTTTAAATGTCTCCATTAATTAAATTACTTCATGTCAGCCTTTATTGATTGATTAGTTATCTCCATTCTCTCTAATCTCTTCTCTCCATCCTGGACCTAAAAAAAAGGCATTTGGCCAATTAGGCTAATTTTGCAAATGTTTAATTGCATTAAGTCAGGGATCTATTGGATCTGGGATGTCTGTATCAGCAGATTTTATCTATGCAGAAGTCAGGACATCAGCTATTCCTGTGGAGCTCCCTACAGGCCGCGGTGCACACTAGACAATCCCACAGATCTGAATGAGAATGAATCCCTCAATTCCACCTTCCACAATGGCCAATCAATTAACCCTCAGTAAATATTTACCTAAATATTCAACTGAGAGGAGAGAGTCCCTTAACTACCAGCTGTGATTAAGAAACCCCTCATAAAATCTGAGACGGTGTGTGTAAGAATGTCAAATGATTATCAGCTCACTCAACTCCTGCCATGTTAAGACAAGATAAGCATGCTTAACTTAAACTCTGGTGAAGGATGCCGTAGATAGAAGAACCACTGAATAAAACAACACACTTTGCCATTTCCTGCAGGTAATTTGACTGGCGGTTATCATCATCGATAACTGGTTAAGATAAAGATGAAAGCAAAGCAAAAAACCAGTCTAGAAAATTTCCCTAAAACTGCTTAGCAGTTGTCAGACCACATGATCTGCAATAGATAATTGGTTTGTGGAAATAATCCTGTCAGAATTCATCCTCAACCCTTTTGAAATCCAGATCTGTACAGAACAAACAACCTTCCCCATGACAGCAGTTCCGCAATCACGTTTTTTTATTCAAACTTACACAAACGGTCCGTGACAAGTGCACTGTTTAAATAGTGAGCCCTAACCAGAATACACAATTATCTTCTGTTGTTCCTGAGGTCATAAACTCTGAGCTTCACGCTCATTGGAGACTAATTACCTTCATACGAGTTTGTAGGAGAAGCCATAGAGATCCTCAGAAATGCACAGTGTGGTGGGAGAAGGAAACAGGCCTTGGGGCAGGCATGAGTAGTGTCATGTAATTGCTTGTAATTAGTGTAATTAAAGGCAGTAGTGTCGGAGTGAGAGCAGAGGTTAGAATCAGGTACACGCAGGTAAGGAGGGGGGTGAGGATGTTTTTGAAATCCAGTCGAGCACAAAGCTGTGGAAACATTGGTACCGTGCCAAATGACAACACTGTCTGGAGCTTAATACGTGCGTATTGGGAGACTGTTTGCTCATGGAGATTTGTGTATGTGTATGCGGCATATCTAATATAATCATCAAAGGTGTTATTAATCTACGGCTTGATTCTGTCTCACTTGATCTTTGTTGTCACAGTTTACAGTTCACAGTTTAGCATCATATCACGCTCAGTCGTGCGTTAATGCAACATATGTGAGATATTTACACCATTTTTCCATGCCAGGGAAAAGTTTTATTTTTATTTTTTATCTTATAAACATCTGAGCAGAAAAGACCTATGCAAACTGTGTTGTGTGTCTTTGTCATTCATTATTTGCTGGGCTGGGCGGTAACAGGGTGAGCATGTTATATGTGTTGCCCTGTTGGGTCTTACCAAAGCTCTGCTGTGGTAAGGAACCTCGCTTTTGATGACTTGAGGATACTCTTGTTAAGCGAGAGATGCCTAGCATGGAACCGGGGTCAAGGGGCAAGGGTTATTGGGGTGAAGAGAGAGAAATGAATGATAAGGTAAGATTGATGAGGTTATTCTGCTGATGCAACACATTTAATGATTGTTTTCCAATGTATGTGTATGGTAGAGATTGATAGAAAAGGGAAAGAAAGAGGAACGTTTAGCATCCTTATAAGGCCTTTTCACAAAGCACAAATTTTCACTAAAATATGCCCTGTTGAACTTTTTTAATAGAATATTTAACTAATTCTATGGATCATTTATCTTCTTTCTAAAAAACTATAATGGGCAGAAAAAATATTTTTTTCCCCATACAGCTTTTTATGCTGTATAGAAACCTCGCCAACCAATAAGGGATTGCTGAGTACTGGTCTGTTTTGTCGCGTGTTATCTTGCCTGTGTTTTGTATCGCTTGGGCTGAATCCGAAATCGCCCCCCCAAGACCTTCAATCACTATTCCCTACATTAGTCCACTAACACAGTTCTCTTGAAGGAGTGAATGAAAACGAGCATGCAAATTTGTTCAGCCATTGGGTGTGCAATGGCTGTACACTCGTTATTGCGGTGCAATGTGGGATTGAATGAGTGCACTCAATAACGTCCACTATGGTTTCGGACACCACTGCAAATGGCTGTCCCCTCAAATAATGCCCTATTTGAGGTTATAGGGGGCGATTTCGGTTTCAGCCTCGGAGTATGCGCATGCGGTGTCTGACTAGGGTCGAGGCGTGGGGTGATGACTTCATCGTTTCACAAAATATACGGATTTGCTGTACGCACGAAAACTCAAGGGTGTCGTTTTCAGATTTATCCACTCTGGGACCCGGTTTCAAAAAATAACGCTTTGAGGCTCCCAAAATGCTGGATCCGTCTGGACAAAATGCCGATACAATACAAAATCTTTGGAACACAAATTAAGATATTTTTGATGAAATCCAAGAGCTTTCTGACCCCCCATAGACAGCAACGTAATTGCTACTTTCAAGGCCAAAAAAAGTAGTAAAGACATAGTTAAAATAGTCCATGTGACTACAGTGATTCAACCTAAAGTTTATGAAGCGACAAGAATACATTTTGTGCGCAAAAAAAGAAAAATAATGACTTTATCCAACAGTTTCTTCACTTCCATGTCAGTCTCTGATGCTGTTTACGTTGTAAACACAGTGCAGCGCCTCTCTCTCTCTCTCTCTCTCTCTCTCTCTCTCTCTCTCTCTCTCTCCCCACCCCACCCCGCCTTCTCACTCCATCAGTCTTACAACAAACAGAAGCGGTGTCACTTAAATTCTGTCAAACGCTTCTCTTTACACAAGCTCAGATTCTAATCCAGCTCTTCTAACACACATACACATACTCTCACACTCATCACAGATTAAGTCAGGAGAGTTAAATTCCCTTCAGTTTATTTAGCCTAATGAGCATGTAGCAGTTTATCTGTGGGTATAATGAACCCCCTACTGCTACAGGACCAACAGGAGTTTCATCTCACTGATAAGACACATTTGACACCAGGATGAGCTACATGCACCTCCAATAAACCCTTTCCAATTCCCAATTCTCACATGTACAATCTTAAGTTTAAGATCTCACTGATAAATGCATGTATCAACCATTAAAGGAGTATGTTTATACTGCAGCTTTAATGGGTTTTTGCATAGTCGAGCCTCTGTCTTCTTTTTGCCCATCTATGGGTGACACAAAGCGTGGTTGAATGTTTGAAGGATTAAATGTGCATCACCTCAGTCACTCAGAGCAAGCGCACAATGCAGAGGTCATTTGCAGTCTGATTCATTTGTTTTTATAGCTACAATCACATTATTTAGGTCTGTTAGTCCGACTTTGTTCAAATCGTACAATTTCTGACTGTCCTTTTAAAAGACTAATTATTGCTTTAGTCTGACTGATATAAAACTTAATCACATATGCCTGACATTTGAAATAATAGTCATAAAAGGATTTTTTTTCTAAAAAAGAACAGTTTATTGAACATTTAGAATAAATCTAAAAATATGCAGTTTTGTGCAGTTGCTGATATTAATATGCTATTGATATATTGAAATATTGCTAACAATATAAAAGTTATTCTTACATTTACTTTATAAAAATCAGTAAAGATTTCACAGAAAAAAGACACATGTATCACAACCTGAAAGGGGTGTTTTTAGAATTATATTAAAAAGCATTTTACTTGATAAAAAGTATGGATCAGATGACAGATGCATAGTAGATTATATACAACAGTTTTTTTTCGTGTTATTACAAGGTAATTTAGAGACTTTAGATATTTCTGTGTCAAATATGATACAGTAAACTTAACAGGATAATATGGCCATCAAATCATTGCTCAGGGTGTCTTCAAAAACATAGCTACCAATAAGCACATATGACTCAGTAAAGCATAGAGCGTAATCATACTGTACAACTTCTGGAAACAAGCACACTTATTGCCGTGACCTTAGCCTCAGAAACGCCTGATGAAAACTATATAGTCTGAGCCGGAGGCTTAAGCATCGAGACAGCTGGGCATTAAATGCTGGCACACCCCGGCACACCTGTCTAACTGATAGAAGGCCTCTCATGGACAGTTCATGAGAACTGTGGTTTTTAGGAGAGACAAGATACACATCAGGTCTTGTTTGCCATGAGTGGCCTGCCATTGAAGAGGGCACTATCGAATCCAGAGATATGTCTATAGGACTCGACACCTTTGGCAATGCTAGTGATACTCTCACAGGTGCGTGGACATGCACGTAGAAACAAAGCATGTTCATTTACACATAATCAGGGCCCCGATATTCTCATGGTGAAGTTCTTTTTCTTTCTTTGCTTAGGGGTAAAAAGAAGTTTGAAATACACCGATCAGGCATACCATTATGACAGGTGAAGTGAATAACACTGATTATCTCTTCATCACGGCTCCTGTTAGTGGGTGGGATATATTAGGCAGCAAGTGAACATTTTGTCCTCAAAGTTGATGTGTTAGAAGCAGGAAAAATGGGCAAGCGTAAGGATTTTGAGCGATTTTGACAAGGGCCAAATTGTGATGGCTAGACGTGTTCCCAGTCTGCAGTGGTCAGTATCTATCAAAAGTGGTCAAAGGAAGGAACAGTGGTGAACCGGTGACAGGGCCATGGGCGGCCAAGACAGTCCGATCAAACAGACGAGCTACTGTAGCTCATATTGCTCAAGAAGTTAATGCTGGTTCTGATAGAAAGTTGTCAGAATACACAGTGAATCGCAGTTTGTTGTGTATGAGGCTGCATAGCCGCAGACCAGTCAGGGTGCCCATGCTGACCCCTGTCCACTGCCGAAAGTTCCAACAGTGGGCACACAAGCATCAGAACTGGACCATGGAGCAATGGATGAAGGTGGCCTGGTCTGATGAATCACGTTTTCTTTTCACGTGGATGGCCGGGTGCATGTGCGTCACTTGCTAATTGGTAACACAATGCTTTGATAGCCATAGCATGGCAATTGCTGAATGAGTACGACAGTATAGAACATTTTCAAACTAAGCTCATGCTCCACTCATCACCATGATAGTAACCCCCAAAAGATGGCACATAACAGAAACTCTAATAAATTAGCATAGTAAAACATTAAACACTACTAATTGAAAGAGACTGACACATATTTTTTATATATATATATATATATATATATATATATATATATATATATATATATATATATATATATATATATATATATATATATAAAAATATGTGTGTCAGTCTCTTTCAATTAGAATACAACTTCAATTTCTACTGTACAGCAGCCCTCCAATGTTATTGTTTTATACTGCACCTGACCTCAATGGACTGAACAGAAGCAATTAACCGGAGAAGATTTTCACATCAATGAAGGCAGAGCCCCAGAGTTATATAATCAACACAGACCAGTGGTAGTTAAAAGGTGTTTACCAGCCAAAGCAAACTTTTCCAGAATGTTCGCTTTGGCAAGATGTTTCGAACTCCCAAAATGAACTCCAAACGAACTTCGTTTTGGCCAAATTTTGTTCAAAAGGATGTAACACTAGTTTGTTCTTCAATTTAGCTTGAAGTATTACAGGGCCTTTAATCATTCATGATCATGGATGGGTGGAGAAGAGAGTGCTTTCAATCGGCAAAAGGAAAAGGATTTATTGGTTATTGTTTGCTTGCAAGATTGACGGGTGCATATCACATATTGAGACTATGAGACCTAGAACACACATACACACACAAGGTCTCCAGCGCACCCTTTAACCCTTCACCAAGGTGTCAATCATTTTGAATCAGGCCGGTCTGGTACTGGGCCCTCCAGTCGACCCCCAGCTGAAAAACTCCATCCTCCATCTGCCCCCCAACAGAGTGTGATTGACAGCTTGACTATGAGGATTGATGGTGTATTGAGGGACCCCCTCCTTCCCATAGTCTTACTTTGCCCTGCCAATGCACCAGGCGCTCGGTACATCAATGCTAAAGTAATTAGCCAGCAGTAGTCATATTTCTCAATCTGGGAGTTCCCTGCGTCTGAATAACTGCCATAAATCATACTGAGTGACACTGACACAGAGAATAAAAGCCAGCCTGCCACACTCTCAGACTGTCACTGTATGCCATTTTACCATTGAAAAGGAGTTGTAGTGCTCTCTCAGCTCTTACCTGCCTTCACTCCCTCTATCCTCACATTTAGTCTATTATTCTTTCTTTTTTGAAAGGATAGTTCACCCAAAAATAATTTACTCCCCCTAATGTCATTCCAAAACCCATATGCTTTTATTTCTTGATTTGTGAAAGTGTTTTTTTTTTTGAAGAAGAAGAAGACCATTTGGTCTTTGCAGTATAATTAAAGTGAAGGTTGTCAAGATCTAAAATGACAAAAAAGCAAGGTACAGTAGTCCATATGACTCGTGTGTTTTCTGAAGTCATTCAATAGCTTTGTGTGACAAACAGAACAAAATGTGTTATTGTTGAAACTCTTTTTTGTTGTTTCTCAAGTTTTCACAGATGAAATCCAATAATTTCAGCAGGAATCCACACAATCTGGAATTTAGCGCGAGGGTGAAATATTTCCTAATGCAGATTTTTCAACAGGTTCAAGTTGGTCATATAGATTGACCGCGTTGACTAACAGAAAGTTGATTGAAATTGAGCAGTGTGTGAGCAGTACTTCGTATATTGCTACATTATTGACAACAGACAATGGACCTTTTTTCCTCCACAATTTTGCTAATGTGACTGCACCTTTAGAGTTCATGGGAAAAGTAGTGATGTCCGATTTGTGAATGAATTGCTCTTTTGGGTCAGATCTTTTCAACAAATCCAGTTTATCAGTTAATCGTACTGATCTGGCTCTTGAGTTCTGATTCAAAAATCCAATCACAGCAGTTAACAACTCGCTGGGGGGAAAGATTATCAGTGATTTTTATTTTTATGTTTGTCACAGAAAGTTATCATATGGCATCAGACGACGTATTTTTAAAGTTTGGAGGGTTTCATTTTAATTGTAGAGACCAGTATATTATTCAAATGATATTATTCAATTGTATAAAATAAAGGTACATACAGGTTTGGAATATCATGGCGGTGAGTAAATGATGATAGAATTTTCATTTTGGGGTGAACTAATCCTTTAAGCGCAAAGGTTGAAGAGAGAAAGTGGAGGAATGTGTTGAATGGGTGAATGTGTGCATGTGTGTGACCCCCTGCTGGGGATTTCTCTTTTAAATGTATTTCTTGTAGTAATTGTTTTGAAGGTTTTTAAATAGCTTTTGAGCTTCTGTCTGAATAGGATGACTGAGTCAGCAGGGTTTTTCGGGAGCCTGACCTGTCTGCAGCACTAAGGGTTTGGTAGCTAAGGAGAGTACCGAGAATCTCACGCATTGACAGACAGGGAGTGGAGTCTTCCTTTCAGAATAGCATTCACTCAGCACAGAGAAACTTAGGTCGGCCATAAGAATAAATATGGCAGCTTTAGTCTAAACCATAGCTGGCAGTTTACTTAATACATACATATGTATGATAGACATATATAACATGTAATATTATATAAACTTCCATTCAAAAGTTTGGGGTCAGTAAGATTTTTTTTTAAAGAAACGTTCTATTCCATCCTGAAGAGGAAAATGTATCAGTTTCCACAAAAGTACAGTGGCCGAAAGAGCTCAACACATTGCAACTAGGGGTGGAATGGTTCAAATTACTCACGGCACGGTTTTAGGGTCACCGTTTCGGTACGGTTTGGTATGTGCTATGTTCAGGGTAATTAGGATATTTGTCAAATAAAAATATACAAAATAAGAACAAATAATCAAACTACAAACAACAGCACAAATACATACAATAGAGCAAAGATGCATATAAAATAAACAGTGCTTTTTCAGGTATAGAAATTGAATAAAGTAATCAAATATAAAATAACATTGCATGATATTATAATCTTCACTGTATAAATTAAATAAAGATGAATCATTATTGAAGTTACGAAAGCTATTCAGTCAACAGCAGTGAGTGATTTCTTTGGCATTTGTCAGATCAGTTTGATTCAGTAGGCCTACACACTGTTACACATGAACACACGTCTTTATGGACTGTTTACGTTTTACAAACCCTATTCCAAAAAAGTTGGGACACTCTACATCTATGATGTGGAAGTTTCAAATTTCAATATTTTATTCAGAATACAACATAGATGACATATCAAATGTTTAAACTGAGAAAATGTATAATTTTAAGGGAAAAATAAGTTGATTTTAAATTTCATGGCATCAACACATCTCAAAAAAGTTGGGACAAGGCCATGTTTCCCACTGTGTGGCATCCCCTCTTCTTTTTATAACAGTCTGCAAACGTCTGGGGACTGAGGAGACAAGTTGCTCAAGTTTAGGAATAGGAATGTTGTCCCATTCTTGTCTAATACAGGCTTCTAGTTGCTCAACTGTCTTAGGTCTTCTCTGTCGCATCTTCCTCTTTATGATGCGCCAAATGTTTTCTATGGGTGAAAGATCTGGACTGCAGGCTGGCCATTTCAGTACCCGGATCCATCTTCTACACAGCCATGATGTTGTAATTGATGCAGTATGTGGTCTGGCATTGTCATGTTGGAAAACGCAAGGTCTTCCCTGAAAGAGACGATGTCTGGATGGGAGCATATGTTGTTCTAGAACTTGGATATTCCTTTCAGCATTGATGGTGCCTTTCCAGATGTGTAAGCTGCCCATGCCACACGCACTCATGCAACCCCATACCATCAGAGATGCAGGCTTCTGAACTGAGCGCTGAGAACAACTTGGGTTGTCCTTGTCCTCTTTAGTCCGGATGACATGGCATCCCAGTTTTCCAAAAAGAACTTCACATTTTGATTCGTCTGACCACAGAACAGTTTTCCACTTTGCCACAGTCCATTTTAAATGAGCCTTGGCCCAGAGAAAACGCCTGCGCTTCTGGATCATGTTTAGATATGGCTTCTTTTTTGACCTATAGAGTTTTAGCCGGAAACGGCGAATGGCACGGTGGATTGTGTTCACCGACAATGTTTTCTGGAAGTATTCCTGAGCCCATGTTGTGATTTCCATTACAGTAGCATTCCTATATGTGATGCAGTGCCGTCTAAGGGCCCGAAGATCACGGAAATCCAGTATGGTTTTCCGGCCTTGACCCTTACGCACAGAGAGAGTTTAAAAGACGTCTAGGCTAAAACAAGGCAAAATTTGGGCTGTCAGTGAAAAGTTAATAGATGCATAATCATAGCCCAAGAATAGACTAGTCATCTAGAACATAAAGATGTCAGAAATTAAACCAAACACCTTGTAATCATTGTTGACTTTGCTTACATGATGGAATATCGTACATCTCGCAAGTTATTTTGGAAAAAAACGACATGTATGGCATAACCAAATTCAAGGTTATTTTGGCTAGTAGTGGGTTACTCATAGTCGGATATCGGGTCTATAGTTAACCGAGACTGTGAAATGACGGCTATTGCTTGCTGGGCAGAAACGCGCTGCAACCAAATACAGAAACCGCTGCAAATAGCACAAAGCACTCATTGCACTGCAAATACAGAAACAAGCTGAAAATACTCACAATGCAACCGAATACAGAAAGACGCTGCAAATACTCACAATGCAACCAAATATAGACACATGCTGAAAATACTCACAATGCAACCAAAAACAGAAACACGCTGAAAATACTCACAATGCAACCAAAACAGAATTGTACTGCAAATACTCACAATGCAACCAAATACAGAAAGACGCTGCAAACACTCACAATGCAACCAAATACAGAAAGACGCTGCAAACACTCACAATGCATCCAAATACAGAAAGATGCTGCAAATACTCACAATGCATCCAAATACAGAAAGACGCTGCAAATACTCACAATGCATCCAAATACAGAAAGACGCTGCAAATACTCACAATGCAACCAAATACAGAAAGACGCTGCAAATACTCACAATGCATCCAAATACAGAAAGACGCTGCAAATACTCACAATGCATCCAAATACAGAAAGACGCTGCAAATACTCACAATGCATCCAAATACAGAAAGACGCTGCAAATACTCACAATGCATCCAAATACAGAAAGACACTGCAAATACTCACAATGCAACCAAATACAGAAAGACACTGCAAATACTCACAATGCAACCAAATACAGAAAGATGCTGCAAATACTCACAATGCATCCAAATACAGAAAGATGCTGCAAATACTCACAATGCATCCAAATACAGAAAGACGCTGCAAATACTCACAATGCATCCAAATACAGAAAGATGCTGCAAATACTCACAATGCAACCAAATACAGAAAGATTCTGCAAATACTCTCAATGCAACCAAACAAAGAAACACGCAGCAAATACTCACAATGCAACAGAAACATGCTGCAAATTTAGAGTGATTTCTAAAGGTTCATGTGACTGAAGACTGTAATGATGTTGAAAATTCAGCTTGGCCATCACAGGAATAAATTACATTTTTAAATATATATAGAAAACAGTTATTTTAAATTGTAATAATGTTTCACAATATTAGTTTTTACTTTGTTTTTAATCAAATAAATGCAGCCTTGTTGAGCATATGAGACTTAAAACATGTAAAATCTTACTGACCCTAAACTTTTGAACAGTAATTTATTTTGTTGTTTTATATATGATAATGTATTTGTTTATGTTTGCATACAAACACATTGCAGGAAGGTTCTTCAGGGTTCTTTAGAACTTGATGATGCTTCATTCAGGTTCTTAAAATCAGCATATTGGTTTCTGGATTCTTTAAAGCACCAGTACATATACGTTCTTCTAAAGAACTTCACATAAGTAGCATAAGGCCTAGAACTAAAAACTTTTTTGAGGAGCTTCTACTGTGACATGTCAGCATGTAAAACATTGTTTGATTCTAATTGGAACCCAAAGTTGATCAGTCCATGAATCAGTGAATCTAAGTAACTCTTTTCCTTGTGTGTTCATTCTCTATGTCACAAAATTGAATATAATGGATCGGTCAAAGGATGTTATAGAACATCCGAATGTGGCTGATAGATTAGCTCCATGTGGAACGGCCCTTCATCCTCAGAAACGGGATGCTGATCTACCTTCGATTGACTCTAATTCCGTAGAAGCTCATTCATTCAGTCATCTGTCTCTGTAACAGGGGGCCACATGTGTGTAATGTGAGTTTGAATGTGAAAGGACAGCAGATAAATCCAGTTAGCTGTGATTAGATTACACTAGGCTAGAATGAATGGGTTCAGTTGGAGAGGTGACAGAGAAAGGAGGGGGGGGGTAAAACCACACAGACCCTTTAACTCAATCCATTAGAGTACAACGACATATTCATTAAGTCAGGCCAGCCCAGGACTGTGGTTTAAAATGAGCTGCGGTCCTACCTCCCACTGCTTTTCCCTTAAAAACTTCCTTCCTTTTCTCTTTCATATTGATGGTCATGGAGAGGGCTTAAAGGTGACCGAGGTGGGGGTTGTGTGTGTGTGTGTGTGTGTGTGTGTGTGTGTGTGTGTGTGTGTGTGTGTGTGTGTGTGTGTGTGTGTGTGTGTGTGTGTACCTTTCTTCCGGAGTTTTCTCTCTCTGACCAATCTAATCTTTAATCAGTCCACTTTAAAACAACTTCAGGTTGTTCCCAAGAATTAAAAAAGCATATGTTGATGAAACAATTGGTTGTGCACAGCTAAACATTAAACGACTAAACTTGCCTGTTGATGATTCACAAGGGCAATTATGTTGTATAATCTGAAGTCATGTTAAAAAGAACATCTCAGGTGTGTTTAATTCAGTAGATACTTACAGATATTCTATCAAAACAAAGAAATCCATATAATTGGTTCTGTTAAAGCTCAAAAGATCTTTGAGTATTTCCACACATGCAATTAATACAATTACCAAGTTGAATAAATACCAGAGGCATTTATACTTCTTAACTTATTCTACAATTTTACTTAAATTGTGTCTTTCAAATGATTAGGAGGGTTAGACTGAATTGAGTTCTTTATTGCAGTCCAGCCCGTCCAGCCCTGTCATTCACCACAGGAAACTCCTGTCAGTGGGGAGGCGGGATGTTGAGTGATTGGCGCTTTGGTCATCCAGACAACATCCTCTGGTCGGAGGAAGAACATTAAAATGTCTGGGTCAAAATAACCTGCCTCTCTAATGTCCTCTTTAACCTCTACCAGCTTTAGTTGAGACAAAAACATAATATATTAAACCCTTTAGACTTACATTGAGTTTCTTACTGTGATATTGTATAGATTTGGCATATTTTCCCTTGTAAGCACCACTCACATGAAAATGTAGCTTGTTTTCTAGGTTGTCTATTATTTCTACATCCATAATGTGATAAAACAACAATACAACTTATTTGACATTTCGGTGCTGTAAAGTTTATATGATTTCAGTAGCCGCTTTGTGCCAACATGTGCTGCATGTTTGGGTTTAACTTTCAATAAATCTATCTGTACAAAGACAGAGAGAGAGAGAGAGAGAGAGAGAGAGAGAGAGAGAGAGAGAGAGAGAGAGGTGCATAGGTAAAGTAGGCTGGCGTGAAGGGGGGGTTGGACAGACGTCAAATTCACACCCGTCAGAAACACATTCCAGACAGTGTGTGTCTGTGCAGAGGCTTGTGTGATATATTCTTGGGTACCTCCTACTGTAGCTAAGGTTGAACGTTCAGACAGCTGGAACATTAGACATTCCGACAATGTATTTCCTCTTATATATGATAAATGTGTGTGTGTGTGTGTGTGTGTGTGTGTGTGTGTGTGTGTGTGTGTGTGTGTGTGTGTGTGTGTGTGTGTGTGTTTCCCATTTTCAAGTCAAGCTATGATATGTGATCTGCTTAGCAGTATAAATCAAGTCCTTTTCTTTCTGACAGATACACGCATTCTAAAATAGTGGTGCTCAACTGGAGGGTCACAGGTCTGCTTTATATCCAAATAATAAAATGCAACTAATATATAATTGTCCATAATGATCATTGGAAAAAAAGAAATGGGCTTTTGAATTATTAAAAGGGAGAAGGAAAAAAAAAGAGTCTCTCCATCAAATTTTTTGCACAAATTCATTCAACTAGGCAAATTAGGTATATGCTAATACGGACACTGTATACAATCCTGAAGCAAAACCAGTTATCTAACACACACATACAGCCTGAAACTGTTGTTGTTTACTCTGATAGTCTTTTTAACCCCTTATGCCTGAAGACACAGTGCAGGTGAGTAGAGGGAGAACAGATAGCTTTAATGGATTCAGGCTTTTTGACTGAAACACCTTTTGAAAGTAAGCTTTAAAAAACCATTTGAGGGTCTTTTAAAGTCTTTGTCATCCTCTTTCCTCTCTTCTATCCCTCTGTCTGTCTATCCTTTTTGTACTGAGGTGCATTTGACCTCTTAATCACTGCCTGAGGTAAGCTCCACATGGCTAATGGATCTTTCCCTCTCACTACACACACATATATATGGTTGGTGTCTATAAGAGTGTAAACAGGGTGCCTCTTCAAATTGCCATTGTAGAGTGTGAGAAGAGAGGGAGATCCTATCCTGAAGCACAGAGCCCATGTCATTATGACCTCGGCATAGAGACGTGTCTTCCTGATTTTAAAACCTCTATAAACTCCTTTAGAATGATATATATACACACGTATATAACATGCTTTTCTTTTGAAATCACAATCCTGAAAAAAGATCATGTTTTTCTCAAAAAATATTAAGCACCACAACTGTTTTCAACACTGATGATGAGAAATATTTCTTGAGCAGCAAGTCAGCATATTAGAATGATTTCTGAAGGATCATGTGACACTCAAGACTGGAGTAAAGATGCTAAAAATTCAGCTTTGACATCATATTTTAAAATATATTAAAATAAAAAAGTTATTTTGAATTGTAGTAATATTTCACACCATTATATTGTAATAGTAGTGAACAGTAGTATATAGCCTACTACTTTTGAACAGTAGTGTATATAATCTCAGAAAAAAACATTGCTGTATGATGCAATTTTAAGTGATCCATCTATTTCTGATCCAAATATTGTGATCCAATTTTTTTTTCCTGTATATAATTGACCAATATCTCAATCAATGTCCTACATAACAGGGACCCACTTTATATTAGGTGGCCTTAACTACTATATGTACTAACATTTAAATTAATAATTTGATACAATGCCCTTATTGTGTACATGCATGTTTTTACATTGTACTTACATTTTAAAATTACCTGCGTGTAATTACATCTGTAATTAATTTCTGTAATTACATTTATATTACACTGTTGACACGTTCCTTACACCAAACCCTACCCTTAAACTCACCCATACCACCACACCTGTCCCTAACTTTACCCTTAAACTTACCCATACCACCACACCTGTCCCTAACCCTACGCTTAAACTTACCCATATCACAACACCTGTCCCTAACTTTACCCTTAAACTTACCCATACCACTGCACCCGTCCCTAACTTTACCCTTAAACTTACCCATACCACTGCACCCGTCCCTAACTTTACCCTTAAACTTACCCATACCACCACACCTGTCCCTAACTTTACCCTTAAACTTACCCATACCACCACACCTGTCCCTAACTTTACCACCTTAAACTTACCCCTTAAACCACCCATACCACACCTGTCCCTAACTTTACCCTTAAACTTACCCATACCACCACACCTGTCCCTAACTTTACCCTTAAACTTACCCATACCACCGCACCCATCCCTAACTTTACCCTTAAACTTACCCATACCACCGCACCTGTCCCTAACCCTACCCTTAAACTTACCCATACCACCACACCTGTCCCTAACTTTACTCTTAAACTTACCCATACCACCGCACCCGTCCCTAACTTTACCCTTAAACTTACCCATACCACCGCACCTGTCCCTAACCCCTACCCTTAAACTTACCCATACCACCACACCTGTCCCTAACTTTACTCTTAAACTTACCCATACCACCGCACCGTCCCTAACTTTACCCTTAAACTTACCCATACCACCGCCACCGTCCCTAACTTACCCTTAAACTTACCCATACATTCCCTACCCTTAAACTTACCCATACCACCGCACCCGTCCCTAACTTTACCCTTAAACTTACCCATACCACCGCACCCGTCCCTAACTTTACCCTTAAACTTACCCATACCACCGCACCATACCGTCCTAACTTTACCCTTAAACTTACCCATACCACCGCCCCTAACTTTACCCTTAAACTTACCCTAACTTTACCCTTAAACTTACCCATACCACCGCACCCATCCCTAACCCTACCCTTAAACTTACCCATACCACCGCTTTCCGTCCCTAACTTTACCCTTAAACTTACCCATACCACCGCACCCGTCCCTAACTTTACCCTTAAACTTACCCATACCAACCGCACCCGTCCCTAACTTTACCCTTAAACTTACCCATACCACCACACCTGTCCCTAACTTTACCCGTATCCCACCTCAATATCAGCAAAAGTGTTTTGCAATACAATATGAACACAATAAGTACATTGTATTTAATTTTTGATGCAAGTACATAGTAGATAAGGCCACCTAATGTAAAGTGAGACCCATATTGGATCTTCATTTATTGTATTAATTTGGTAACTAGCCAAATAAGCCAGGATTAACACTCACTGCAAAAATAACCATTTCAGAGTATACGACATGATCATCAAGTCTAGGTTTATTTTACTTGAATCACTGAACTTTCAACAATTCAGTATTCTCGAAAACAAGATGAATCGCGGTATTGTGTTTTTGTCGTGTCACTATAGCGGCGGGAGGAAGTGTAGGCCTCAGGGGTCAGCGTGTGAGGTCACAGGACAACACCCAGAACAGAACCTGATACCCGCTCAGCGTCACACCCCTCTGACAGATAAGGAAGTCAGTCAGGTGATCAGAAGTTGTTACACATCTAAAACCCACCATCATGGCCTCAGGGGCTCAATGAACTTCCCTCATTTCACACTCGCACACGTACGCATACAGTGAGATTCAAAGGTCTGAGTGCGAGTATTTCAAATCTGGGATTCAAAGTCTAATTTAAACCAGAAAAATATCAAAGTTGTAGGATTATGAAAAATGTTAAACATTATGAAATTAAATAAACGCATTTCAGATTCTGTACTATTTCTATGTCTGTCAGGTTATCGTTGAATCTTCTCAAGTCATGCTGGAGAAAATGATCAGCAGGTTTTACCAACACGATCTCACGGCAGTTCGTACATATTTTACGAGGTGGCTAATTTGTACAAATTTGTATGACCTCACTCGTGCGAATTGGTACGATTTTTGCTTAATCGTACGTGTTTGATGAGTTTTGTCAATTCGTATGATTTCGTACGAATGACCTAACCTCAAACCCCGCCCCTAAACCTACCCATCACTGCAGTATAGACAGACTGTACAAATTCATACAAGTGAGTTTGTACGAATTAGCCACTAATTCGTAAATGTACAAATACGTGCGAATTGGTCGTGAGATAGCGTTGGGTTTTACACAAACTTGTGAGTTAATGTAGCTCGAGTGCTGCTTTCTTTAAAGCAAAAGAGGGATGAACCAAATACAAACACAAAGACGCTTTGAAGTATGTATATTTTTCAGTTCAGCTTCTTACTTAAAGCTGCAGTCCATAACTTTTTGCGCTCTGGTGGTTAATAAACAGAACTGCATGCGTCTTGCGGAAGAACATTGCAGCCGGACCTACTTCTCTCTGTTTATGTCTATGGCGAGTCACGCAGGGACTGTGCTCCTCTGCAGCGGTTCCTACCACACCGCTCTAAAATAGTCCCAGTATAAGCACTTATTATAAGTGTACCATAATGATTCAGGGTAAGACAAAAACACGGTTTGGAAAATGGATTCATGTTGTACATTTTTGTAAATCTTGAACACAAAAAAAAGTTACAGACAGCAGCTTTAAGTTATGAAGATTATTGATATTGAATTATTTAGAATTATAACAATATAGGCTTTTTTTTAGGCCTTTGAACCCCACAATATATCCAACCAAGTCTTCTTGTTATAGCTCCTCTTTCTCTCTCTCTCTCTCTCACTCTCACACACACACACACACAGTGATGACAGACAGCGTCTGAGAGGAGGGAAAAACCCTTAAGAATCAAAGCAGGACATCCAGGAGACGAGTATGCATCTGTATGTGTGTGTGAGACACAAGGGTGGTTGGGGACTACCATGATGAAAGATAGCTGCAAGTCTTTTTCACCTCTCTTTTTCAGTGCTCTTTATCCTTCATTATTAGTCCTTTTTATAGTCCTAGTAATTCTCTCACTGCATTTCTCTTTAGTAATCATACTCCTTTATTAGCGTCTGATAGATCCTGTGTGCACTGAGGGGTGTCTCTGTGTCCAACAGGAAGGGTTTTTTGTACCGTTGACAGACAAGGCTGTACCTCTGATCATCGGCCGAGACACTTTCTCTCCCCCTGACCCTTCCACTGAGTCCAGAAGCTGCGGCCTGGAGCTGATGATTGAGCAGCATTAGACAGCGAGGGATAAGGTGACCACTTAAAACGCAGTTTTGTGTGTCTCCTTCTGTGTATCTCTTTGGTGAGAATTTGTGTGTGCGCTTCTAGATTCCACAGAAACACTATATGGTTTTCCCCTAAGATTCCACATCAATGGAGTACGTTTGAACATTTCAGCTTGAACTCTATATGTGCTTTGCGTGTGTGTTTCTGACCTCGCTTTACTTTTGGAATCAAAATTTCTGAAAAATATCCCTAGAAACTAGCTAAACTGAGGGATGTCCTCCAAAGAGAAAATTACTTGTATAGGCAACAAACCCTCTGGTACTGTTCGCGTGTTGGTCAAACATGAAACTTTTTTTTTCAATGAAATTAGTGTACTATATTTTAGTTTGATTATATTTTTTTATTTAACATTTTGTATTTTTAGGGATTTTATGGTACTAAATTATATTTATGCACTAGTTATAATCCATGTATTCACTTTTTGAGTATGGACCTAAAAAATGAAATGTCATAAATCTTGAATGCTTTGCAGCACAGACTTAAGGCCAGTCTCTTTTTAAAGAAGACACTTGTTTGATTATTGCCAAAGTTATTTTTTTACGTTATAAAATTTTACATTTATTGTTATGAAAAATAGCACCATAAAATCTAGCTTTGTTCCAAATTTGAGGTTGATATCTCAAAACAATTTGTGTGCAGTACCAAACGTTTCCAATGGATGAAATTAATCTCCCAGTCATTTTTGACTGTGAACAGTGTGAACCATTTAACCTTTTCAAATCATGTCCATGATTTTTTGTGTGTGTGTTCACACAGCAAGTGCCAAAACCTTTACAGAGTTTCGTACCATTCCGATGAAGTAAAAAATTTAAATAAGTAAATAAATAAAATAAAAATAACCGAACAGCACCAAAGAGTTAAAGGGTTAGTTCACCCAAAAATGAAAATTAGCCCGTGATTTACTCACCCTCAAGCCATCCTAGGTGTATATGACATTCTTCTTTAAGACGAATATTCAGAGTTATATTAAAAAAACTCTTTATAATAGCAGTGACTGTTGGGTCATTTTCAAAATGCTTACTCTACGTCTGACGAGCGTAACTGGTGTGCAATGTCGTCAGATGTAGCATACGCATTTTGAACCGCGAGAGGCGCGGGCGCTACACTTTTTCCGTAAGTTGAATACGGAAGGTGACTCGCCGGAAGCTAGATGATTTACTTTATAAAGTTTTAAATATGGATATTTTTCTTACACAAACGCATCGCTTCGCTTCAGAAGACCTTTATTAACCCTCCGGAGCTGTGTGGAACAGTTTTATGATGGACATTTATGACATTCACTGCCATTATAAAGCTTGGAAGAGCCAGGCCATTTTTAATATAACTCTGATTGTGTTCGTCTGAAAGAAGAAAGCCATATACACCTAGGATGGCTTGAGGATGAGTAAATCTTCATTTTTGGCTGAACTATACCTTTAAGTTTGTATTCACTACACACACAAAAAAAGCAAAAATTGGGTTACAGATGTGGAAATGGATGTGGTGAAAGATGTTTTCTTAAGTACTGTGACATACATACAAGTAAAAATGTAGGGCAGGGACTTTGTTCTGTCATTGGTTGTTGATTGCGTGGAGGCAGATCTAAATGCGTGCTTGCTGTCAATGGGAAAAATAATGGTTTGTCGTTTCACCGGAACATCAAGATGAGATTTAGATTAAGAATTACAAGGTCGCATGGAGTCATTCACAATAAGATCTAACATGCATTCAAATGGATGAGGTGAATTTTCATTTATGCCACCTTTAAGGTTTCACTGGGGATAGTCTGTAAAGTTACAGTTTCCTGAAAACCTCTCCATCATGATCGTGGGATGTTGCCAGGATGCCAGCATTGTTACGCTGTTGCCAGAGTATTCTGAGTGGAAAGAGCCCCTAAATCTGACAGATATTCTGGACTCTTTTTTTAACGTAAATCTAAGGGATTTTTTGTTGTTGTTTCTAGTTCTACCATCTGTACTTAGAAACTAGAAATTGTCACCCATTAAACAAAAGTAACTAATTAACATAAGATGGCATAATTTGGCATTTTATCCATGCACAATAGAAGTCAATGGGATGCCTCAATATAAGATTTTAGCAAGGTAAATGTGTGGGTGTGTAAACGTCTGCAGATGAAGAGCAAGTCTGAGCAGAAAAAAGGGACATTTTCAACACATCACCTAAACAGCACCAGTAAAATGATCCTCCATCTCCAAGTTGATCAAAGGCAATTTTGATATCAAAGATCAGCATTGTCATTAGCGGCACTGAAACACGTGTCTGTTTTAGCTATGGGGAGAAATCACCAAAACAATATTATTGCCTTAGTCAACATCAACAGTTTCATGTTTCATGTTAATTATGAGGAATTTCACATGGACGCATGGTAAAATTCCGTTCTAATTTATCTGGTGTTGTGATGTGGTTTTAATGACTGGTTTGATGATGTCATCCTTTGGGATCTGACAGGTGATGGGTAAGTGGCTCAGAAAAGTTATGGAAATATTTACACATGCAGCAATTTAGTAAGGCTGATATGTATGATAAATATATCAAATGATTAAACTGAACATAAAAATAAGATAAAAGTAGCCTATGTATTAGAACTGAGTACAGTAGAAGTGCAATTGTGATCACAATTACTATAAAATTAATATAAAAATGCCTTTGCTGGATGATTAATCTTGTATTTGACATATCCTGAGTGAGAATGTTTTCACCACTTTCATTGTTTCTGCACTTCTCTTAACACACACAGAAATGGATATCTGGATAATTTAATGTTACACTTTATTTTAAGGTGACGTTACATTGTACTTAAATAAGTATTAATTAACTACATGTACTTACTATAGAGTTAGGGTTAGGGTTTGGTTTAGGGTTAGTTACTTGTAATTATGCATAATTTACTAATTTACAGTGTAACTACGTCACTTTAAAATAAAGTGTTACCTAATTTAAAAACAGTAAATAGGAATGAACGTTTAAATATATGCATTTAGGGAAACTTAATATTGAAACTTAACTGATATTTTATAATATAGTCCCTCCATTTGTTTGTGTGTATGGCAGATATATGTGAGAGGAGACCTGGCCATGAGTGTGTGATGTGGCAAGCCTCTGCATGTCTTTAACTTGACTTTGAGCTTTAGTTGGTATTCTGAGTCTCTGTTGTTAAAATTAATAACTTGGATTTGTCCAACCACCCGAGACAGGGAATGTCTTCTCCTTCTCCTGGCCTTTCTCACTCTGATTTTTAGTTTTACAGTTTAATTATCAGAAATTATTCAAGAAAGAAAAATGAACACCAGCCATCTTCCGCATCTTCTGACCCATTTTAATAATGCAGCATTTTTGAAAAACTAAAGCAGCCCTGAGAGGGTCTGTGAAATCACAAAATGACACAACTTTTCTCAGTTTTTACAATATTATTCTAAATTAGTTGTATATAATGACAGGACATGTAGGCTAATAATAGGCCCATTGTTAAATGTTCTAGACAGTTTATCTTTTTTTATTATTATTATTATTATTATTATTATTATTAGAAATGAAATGCAGACTTTTTCGACCTGTTTACTAAATGGGTGGTTATTGTATTAATGGGACAATAACAATAACATATAAGCTTTGCTTTTAGTTATGGATGTCTTCTTTTTCTTTGTTTCTTTCTACCCGATATACCAAAGCATGAGCGAATGAATATAGTGGCATAATTCTAAAACTCTAATAATAATCTAAATTATTTTTAAGAATTACTGTACACCGACCAGAAAAAATAAACCGCATCTTGATAATTACCTCAAATTGCGCTTAATCACTGCGGACAGTACATTGAAAAATGTCATTATTTAACATATTTTTATAGATTTAGACATCACAAATATGTAACAAAAAATAACAGTTTTTGTCCAAAATGTTGTTAAGATAGTTTACTGTTCTCAGGGCGCCAAAATCTAAAAAAATTTAAAATTTAAAAAAATAAATAAAAAGTTGCGCAAGACGAATTCAGAACGATGCGTTCAGAAAATGACCGATATCTTTTGGCCATCTGGAAGTAGATTATCCTACCACAAACGGGTCAAATTCAATTTATTTTCCTACTCTTAATTTGTTCATTTCATTTGTGCGTTTCTTAATCATGCCTTTATCCGTTTTACGTTATAATAATTATATTATTTTTGTAAATATTTTATAATTTAGAGAATACATTTTTTTTAACAAAAAAATATTATTCTCGAACATTTTTGACAAGACAATATAAACAACAATGCTTGCCTAAAAATGCCATGCATGAGAATGTGATGACAAGTGGATCGAATGGAATCTCAATGAGGAAATAGGTAACCAATCAGTAAAACCACAATCTCTCTCTCTCTCTCTCTCTCTCTCTCTCTCTCTCTCTCTCTCTCTCTCTCTCTCTCTCTCTCTCTCTCTCTCTCTCTCTCTCTCTGATTCCCTCTGTGGAACCTCTCAATCGTTTCCCATGCTTTCCCTGTGATCTATCCACGACCTCTTCAACTATAGGAGAAAAAAACTGCTCACACGTCACTGGTGAAGGTGGATCATAACATGTGCCAATACCTATAAAGCTCGAGCGCGCGAGATGCACTGAAGACGCACAGCTCGCCCAAGAGAGACAGATTCTGGAAGTTTCACTGGATATCTTCGGTATGATTTTACACTAGTGTGGAGGTGAGTACACACTGCCTGTCTGTGTTTCGTCTGTAAGGTCACCCTTAGCTTTGTGATTAATATGATGCGATAAACTCTTAATTTTCACCATATTCCAAGTTGAATAAAAGAACTAAAGAATACAAGTTGTTTGAGGTTGAATTTACTAGTAGGCTATATTATGCTATTTTTAAGAGTGTATGAGTTTTACTTACTCTGAAGTGTTTAGGTTTCTTTATTAGGGACACATTTGTGCTCGTTTCCAAACTTCTCATAATTTCAAGTTCAGTTCGAGTCTGATTTGCAGTCAATGAGAGCAGGGGTTGCACCCCAAGAAAAGGTGGATAAACGCGGATGAAAGACATGCCAGCGCATGCAACTTGTAAAACTGTTTGGAATAGTTGTCAGTTTCTTGTCCTTCTCTGGGAAGTCTGAGCGACTGAAAGCAGGGTAGATATCCTCTCTCCATGAAGCCCATGTTAAATGTAGTCTAATGTATCCTCCTATTCACATTCCATAGATATCCAAGGAGCGCGTAAAGGGACCTTCTTGCGCGTCGCACAACTTTTGGAAGCGCTCCATCAAGTAGAAATCATCAACAGCACGCACAGGCGCACGTGCGTTCTTTTCTTTCTTTTTCCTTGTTGGCTTTGATCATCGTTGGAGATGTTCGGGCACGATCTCTGCGTCGTGTCCGCGTTGCTGGCGGCTGCCGGCGCCGTCTTACCGGTGCTGCTGTTGCTTGTGGTCTCGCGGCTGCTGTGGGAGTTCAGGTGGAGCATCACCCGGGATCGGACGTGTAAACTCCCACTTCCGCAGGGCTCCATGGGCTGGCCGCTGGTCGGAGAAACCTTCCACTGGCTTTTCCAGGTAGGTTGACTTCAACATATAAATACAATTTTACTCAGTTTCAGTCGATTCTGTTTGCAGTGGTTTATGATTTAGCGAATGCAATTAGGCTATGCATTTCATACTCTGCTGTGTGTTCTCTCAAGTCACACTATGAATTCTATATAGACACATAGGCTATTATATTATTTTTTTCTATTATTAAAATGTTTTTGAAGAAAAAAAAACGAATTACATAAGTAACAAGCAATAGGCTACGTATCGTTTTAAGCTAGGCTAAAGCTGTTAAAATCATTGCGCTAATTCATTTTCCTTTTTCTTACAGTATTTATTTTCAGCGGGGTCGTCATTGTAAAATAATTTCTGTCAGTAATTTATTTTTTTGTGTGTGTGTCAACAATGCGTTATGCCTCGAGCACGTGTTGTTGCTATGGTTACCTCCTCAAGCAAAGCCGATTTCTTAAACAATATCACTCTGACTAAACTTTCGTGGTTACTGAAACGATGTTTAAAAATGCTTTTGAAACGTATAAAAAGAACACACCGATTATGTCAGTTGTGTTATGTCATACCTGTTAGTATAAACATAATTAAAGGGAAAAAGGCCTAACGAAAGGGTCGACTTCAACGGCAAACCACATCATTTGTTCAGATTTTATTTAACGTTAGGCCTTCTTAGTTCTTATTTCTTAATTGGAGTGTTTTATTTTGCATTTTATATTTCGCTGATTATATTGCATTTCATTTTTCAAGCAAAATTTAATGCTTTCCTCAAAGGAATATGAGGCACATATGAGCTCCTCTGTTGGTATAATATACAAATACACATGGGGAATTATTCCGACATGTGTGAACTTGATGAGGGTGTAATTTAGTGTTGCCAAGTCCGCGGTTTTCGGTCTTTCAAGTTATTGCCGCGGGTATTTTTTATTTATTTTTTTATCCAACCCCGTACGTACGATTTCGGCGCTACAACACCCCAAAACACTCCCAGTCCTACAAATTCAGTGGAGAATACAACGACCTACTAAGAAAATCACGCCAGGCTACTTTTGACTGACCATTGGGCTACTTTTGTTGCACATACATGGCAACCCTGGTGTAATTCATAATGGTGGCAAAAACAAAAATTTTCGCCTTAATTTCAATCAATCAATTTTGGAAGATGTAAAATGGTTTTGAGGTCATGGAAAACCTTGAAATGTCAGGAATTTTAAGAATTGGAATACGTAGGCCTGGGATAGTCATGAAAATTTGTAAAAAAGTATGGAAATTTCTATAGGCCTATCAGTATAAATTGCTGTCAAATGATTAATCGCGATTAATCACACCCAAAATAAAAGTTTATAATTATTATGTATATATAAATACATACTCATGCATGTATGTATTTAAGTTATATATATACACACATACATACATATATACATATGCAAACACAACTTTTATTTTGATCCTATTTTAATATAAATGTTTATAGTTAGACTCAACTCTATAAAATCCTTATCGTCACAAACATACAACTGGAAAAGTTTAAGAAATGAATTGGTCAAAAGTAGTTAGGACCTGGGGTGTTGCAACCATCTAAAAGTGTTTTTCATTATGTTTTAACAGGGATCCGGCTTTCACATCTCTAGACGAGAGAAACATGGAAATGTTTTTAAAACTCACCTTTTGGGCAAACCCCTCATCCGAGTGACCGGTGCAGAAAACATTCGTAAGATTCTGCTGGGTGAACACACGCTGGTGTGCACGCAGTGGCCCCAGAGCACACGCATCATCCTGGGGCCCAACACTCTAGTAAACTCAGTTGGTGACCTGCACAAGAGAAAAAGAAAAGTAAGCTGAATGTCTGAAATGCATGCACTTTCTCAAGCCAAAAAGGCATATCATTGAAAAGTGTTATGTACTTAAGTGTAACCCATTTGTTGTTTTATTTCTCCTATAAATATCCCCGTAAAGATGAATTCTTTACTTCTTGAATCTATTTTCTTTGAGCTCAAATAACATTTAATTTCTAGCCATTTGCTTTTATTGAGATGCCATGTTTTTGTAGACCAAAATCCGGAGATGAGTTAGCATTTTAGCTCTTCTGGTTCCATCATCCCAAAAGTTTTTTAAATAGGATTTTGGTTAAAAGCCTGAAATAAGGTCTGTGGTGAACACACGCTCACAATATTGTCATGTTTTATTCAAAGACATAAAACATACCCATAATACTCCACTCGTGATTTTTAAAGGCAGTTGCTAACAAATTTCTAAATGGGACTGTCAGGGACATTTAATATCATCACACCAATCAGGTAAACTCATTTACATACTAGTCCGCTTTCACAGCCTCATTGTGTTTATAATCACACATTTGCAATCTATTCCTACCACACTTTCAGGGAAAATGTTGTCAGAAGCTTGTGATTGTGCAGTGAAGTCGAGCATTGTGTAGTTTAGCGGGTTAGCTTTTTATTTCTGGCGATTGTATTTAGGCTTCAAAATTCATAAAATTTGTGTTCATTTGTGAAAGTGATCTTGACGTGCAAGTATCATAAACTTTTGTTGATCACAGAGCTTATTTTTTGTGATAACACAAAAGCCTATGGAAAAAATCCTGTTGGGTTTTTGTTAGGAATCAGTGTAATGCTAACTTTGGCCTACAAAAATACGTCATCACTGCAGCACTCTATTTGCTTCCTAGATCCTTGCAAAAGTGTTTAGCCGTGGGGCGCTGGAGGCCTATCTGATACGCCTTCAAGATGTCGTCAAGTCTGAAATTGCCAAGTGGTGCACCGAGACCGGGTCTGTGGATGTTTACGCCGCAGCCAAGTCACTCACCTTCCGCATCGCGGTGCAAGTCCTGCTCGGTCTGCGCCTGGATGAGCAGCAAATCGGTTCTCTCTCTAAAACCTTTGAACAGCTCATGAACAACCTCTTTTCACTTCCTATTGACACCCCCATAAGTGGCCTGCGCAAGGTGAGAATGCCCTTCCTTCCTCAGGCCAAAACTGAAAACGAAAACCAGAAATAAGTAGGACACTAAATGAATGTCTAAATCTTGGCTACTTTCAAAATCTTTTATGAATGTGGGTTGCAGGGAATCAGGGCCCGTGAGATTCTGCACTCTGCCATGGAGAAGATCATAGAGGAGAAACTGAAAAAGCAGCAAGCCAGCGATTACTGTGATGCTTTTGACTATATGCTGAGTAGTGCAAAGGAAGATGACTACGAACTTACAATGCAAGAACTCAAGGTAAAATCTAGAAGGCCAAATCTTGTGTGCTATCTTTGTACTATACCCACCCTTGTGAAAAAGAAGTGCGCTTAACTGTGTGGAATGTGCACCTCTAGTGTACTTCAAATATTAATAGTATATTTTTCAAAAACAGTACTTGTAGATAATATAATATGAAATAAAAGGCCACTTAAGTGTTTTAATTTCAAATGAAAAGTTTATAGTACATTTTATGTTTGAATAATCTTTTGTTTTGCTTTTTTTATTGTCTTGTCTAACAATTAAGCACATGTAAAGTACTTGATTATAATTTTAACTGTAGTGTGTTATTTGATATTACATTTAAAGTTAAAACATTTTAAATGTACTAAATGCTTCTTCATCTTTACAAATGTGTAATTACAAATATACTTAAATACACACATTTCAATAGAAATGACATTATAGTACGTTCTGCAGTATACTTTAATCATATTTCAAAGACAAAATAATTAATTATGGCATTACATATCAAGATATATACTTAAGTCCTGCTTAAGTGGGTCAAAAAACACTTTTTAAGTTAACTGCATTTAATATAAATTTAAATATAATTTTCATAAGTACTCTTTTCTAAAAATATACTTTTTTTTATTTATACTTTGTTTTTACTCAAGGCTTTTTTGGCAAATTGTTTAAATGAAAATGCATTTCAGGAAACGGCGGTAGAGTTAATCTTCGCTGCCCACTCCACTACCGCCAGCGCATCAACCTCCCTCATCCTACAGCTTCTGCGTCATCCAGACGTGAGCGGGTGTGCCAGAGCAGAGTTAGAGAGCGAGGGCTTGATCAGCGACTCGCATGGATCCTGTCGCTCGCGTTGCCATGGGAACATCATCAGTGAGGAAAGCGATGCTGCTGAGAACGGTACCAGCGAGTGGAGATCGACGACGAATAAAAGTATGTGTTTTGAAGCAGGGGACAAGGAAGAGGGATGTCGCTCACGGACCCATGTCCCTTACTTAAGTTTGGAAAAACTGAGTCAACTTTCTTACCTGGATTGTGTGGTCAAAGAGGTGCTTCGGTTCCTTCCACCAGTGTCTGGGGGATACAGGACAGTTCTGCAAACATTTGAACTGAACGTGAGTGCTTTTTTTTTTTTTTTACATTTGACCAAAATAAGTACTACTCAGGGGCGTTTCCTCCAAGGAGGCAAGAGAGGCAGCGCCTCCTTAAAAATTGGATGAGAAAATAATCCATATTACAACAATAAAACAATGCAAATATAAAGTGTGACATTAAAAAGTGTATAAATCACAGTTTTTTCTAAAGTGACACTGTCCAACAGCGACACCAGCAGGTAAACTTACAGTGGGAGGCTTGCCTCCCCTGAGCCCATTGACTTTTAACAGACCCCCTAAAGCATGCAGTGAGTTTGGTGGGGGGTAATTAAGAACAAATGTCGTGCTAGGATTGGATATGACTGGTTATAATCACAAAATATCCAGTACTGTCTCATTAGATTCCTTTTGGATTCTTATTTGTTTCCATTGGGACTGGTTCCAAATGATGAAAGAAATACCATTAGGATCCCATGATAGTCACTTCAAAAACATATGCATCAAACACTAAAATGGTGTATGAAAATTATTTATTAATTATGTATTATTTAGGTCCCAGAAGGGTCTAGAAGGTAATGTGCTCTGTCTAACGTAATCATTTCTATATTGTGCATCTGTAGGGTTATCAGATCCCGAAGGGCTGGAGCGTCATGTACAGCATTCGTGACACGCACGAGACTGCAGAAGCGTATCAGAACCCGGAGCTCTTTGACCCGGACCGATTCTGTGCAGATAGAGACAATATCAAAACCGACCGCTTCAGCTACGTGCCTTTCGGAGGCGGTGTAAGGAGATGCATCGGGCGGGAGCTTGCTTTGATTGTGCTGAAAACTCTTACGGTGGAGTTGCTCGCCACGGCAGATTGCACTCTGGCGACGGAAACATATCCAAGGATGCAGACGGTGCCAATCGTGCATCCGGTCAATGGATTGCACGTGTTTTTTAACTACAGAACCCACGGGATCGAGAGAAACCGGAGGGAGTCCACACACATATAGGCAAAACACATCAATTAGATACTTGGAATACTGTACCATAAACGCACAAACGTCAAACTGCCTTTGGGAATCATTTGCAGTCATATGCAGTTTTCTTCCTGATGTTTATGTAAAGCAAAACATCTGGAAATCTGATGAAATGATGGACCTGACAGTCATTAAATAATGCAAATGCAGTTGTTAGTGAACTTACATAAAAGGGTAAATATCCACTAGAATGCATGAAAAAGTTACTTAAGCTTGTGTAAAATACATACAAAAAGCCATTTTGATGTGCATGAGGGCATCAAGTCCTACAGATCTTGTTAAGAGGGGGGGGAAAACAATAGAAATGCATTTAAATTCATTCTTTCATCTCTGCGTTGTATGTGATATATACATATACATTTTTAATAACATGAAGTAGGAACAAATAAGCTCTAATTATATATGTATTTTTCAAGTGAATAGGATAGCACACTAAATAAGAAATAATATTAAGCCACTTTCTAATTTCTAGGCCACTGTACTATTAAAATGACTAGTTATCTATATCAGTATCTATACAGTACATGCTGTCGCTGTTGCGACTCTGTATTCTAGTACTTACAGAAGTTACATATTGCTTTAAACTACATTAAATAGGTGACTAATGCATAGTTATTTGTGTTTATCATGAATGTAAGCTGTGAAAAATGATCTTTGCGCTGTGAACTGGGGGATCAGTTTAAATACAGGGAAGGAGAAAACAAGCAGCACTTTTTCTCCAAATTAGGAGTATATGTATTCTTGTCGTGTCAATACTTGTGTGTAATTTGTAGTTCCTGTGCTAATGTTTGTCTCGTTCAATAGTGCTCGTTAATTTTATATCTTTTATGATATCTATTTTGAATTGTGCATTTGGAGCTCTGCTGATGTTTCTGTTCAATAAAGAGATTTGATGTGTTTATTTGGACTTTGTTCGGCGTGAGCCTTGTGTTTGGGTTCAGTGCGAATATTTTTTTTTTTTTTTTTTTTTTTTTCACAAATACACAAATTGATAAACATTTAAAATAAGATAATTTAAGTTCAAAAACTTTGGAGTCAGTGAGATATGTTTTTAAAGAAATATATATATACAGAAAGGATACATTTAATTAACACAAAAGTGACAGTAAAGATATTTATAATATTACAAAAGATTTCAAATAAATCAATGAATGCTGAAAAATTAAAAAAAAATTAAGCAGCACAACTGTTTTCAACATTGATAATAATAGGAAATGTTTCTTAAAGCAGCAAAGCATCATAAGTAGAATCATTTCTGAAGGATCGTGTGACTGAAGACTGGAGTAATGATTACAATTGCAGTAATAAATTACATATATTGAATTGTAATAATATTTAACAATATTACTAACAAGGTTACTGCAATTTCTGCAGTGAAGGTCTCATCATCTGACTGATGTAGTCTTATCTAGACAAGCATTATGATGTTATGTTTAATACTAAAATACATCAAGGACAATATTATAGTGTTTACATGAAGCAGATCTGCATTTGAGTCAACCAGCAGGAGACATGCAGCCTCTCTTATTGATACAAGCCATTTGATAACGGCTTACACACGTGTATGGACATAACACTGACAATATAATCTGTCGTGGACTGACACACACCCCTAAAACTAGCAGCCAAAGGGCACACAGGCATACCAGATGGAGACTATACAGTGTGTCTCAGTGAGTGTCAAGGGTGGAGAGTTATTGGAGAGGATGGGACATGAGGTGGAGAAATGGGGAGTAGTGAGAGAGGGACAGGTAGAATGTAGAAAGGGTATATGTAGGGAGAAACAACGTGAAGTGACTGTCATGGGATGCCAATGGAATTTCTTTCATCTATTTGGAACCAGTCCCAATGGAATCCGATAAGAATCCAAATGGAATCTAATGAGACAGTACTGATATTTCAATTTATTTTTCTAAATTTTAGTTAATCTACTTGAGTAGATTGTATTTGATTCTTAGAGCCCTTGCAAACTGGTTCCAAATGAACCCTTAAATACATGAATGTTTCACTAATCATCATTACATATTTGGGTCTTTAGTGACCTGGAACTATATCTAACACGGATGGATTTTGTCTCAATAATATAAAACTCTCCTGATATTAGAGTAACAGTTACAGAACAATAAAATAAAGCATATTTTGTTTCCTTTTGGAGCTTGGAAGGGTTCAGATTGAGCAGATGTTTTATACCATCCTCGGTGTCCTCGTCAGAGCTCATTTCCAAGTACATTCAGCATCTGGCTCATATTTGCCATCTCAAACATATTCTCAAAACTATCATTTTCAACATCTTCAAAATCAATATTTTGATCTCTGACAGCTTCTTCACCAGATCCACCATCAAGTGACAGTAATATTTGATTGCGTTCAGTACTTGCTCTGCTGTAAATCACTGAGCCATTTCAGGTTTTGCTGATGCTTCCTATTCTTTTGTTTTCTGTCTGCGGTAACTATGAGTGAAACGTCACTTCATCATTGTGTACCCAGCATTGGCACCTTTTCGAATAAAGGTGATTTGCACTTATTCATTCATCAAATATTCAAATATTGTAGTGCTGAAAAAATATACTTACACTGTTACACAGCTCGGGTCGTTAGCGAAAAAAATGTATGGGAAAACATTAAAATATAATTTTGTAATTTTTTTCTTGTTATATTGTTTATAATGAATTCATTGAGGAATACTAAGACGGTTGATGTCTAACTAAAAAAATTAATAAGGAGGAGGGTAGTAAATGACATCCCGGGTCACTAAAGACCCAAGGTATGCGTATAAGGGTAAATATAAAAATGCCAAGATTTTTCCATTTAGGGCAAAATAGAGCAGAAGGAAAAATAAAGATGATGAGTAAATAAACACAAAATTGTGCAATCTTTGTGAATCTTTGAACTTGTAGGCGTATGTGACCAAAAAAAAAAAGTGTCGGAATTCACAGTACTCATAAAAGAGTAGGCAAAAAGAAAAGTACCCGGATGACCTACTACTTCTGACGAGATTCTGAAGTATGCATATGATGGACACTTTTCTATCCCATGAGGCCACGAGAGAGGATTTGTGAATGGCGCCACTGACGCTGGTAGGTCACGTGATAATGCATGAACTTTTTTAGTGGTCCTGAAGTAATTATTCAAAATAAGAACCTACTTAAGAGAGTATGCAAATTCGGACGCAGCCATAGTCCAAACAAAGGTTCAAGGTTTGGCACAGTCAACCCCTTCTGGTAAATGCTGGAACTACACCATTCTGTCAGCAGATACAGTATTTTAGACTTTTAAAGACCTTTTACCATTTTCTGTTAAAGTACACTCTAAAAAATGCTGGGTTAAAAACAACCCAAGTTGGGTTGAAAATGGACTAACCCAGCGATTGGGTTGTTTTAAGCAAACATTTAACCCAACCGCTGGGTTAAAACAACCCATTTACTGGGTTAAAACAACCCAATCGCTGGGTTAGTCCATTTTCAACCCAACTTGGGTTGTTTTTTAGAGTGTAAAAGTACACTAGTGCTAACCCCATTAAAAAGCTTTGTTTTCTTAATAGCATTTTATATTAGGAAAAGTACAATTACTACATTATAAAATGTATAATAGCCTACAAAAAAAAATTATATAGTGTGAATCATAATAATAATAATAATTTGTTTCTGCTCAAGTCAACGTTAACAGACAACTTTCTTTTTTGTTTGATCTAACAATCAAATTCCTATTGAAATCCATGCGGTATCATCCTATTTCTCTCTTTATTGTTCCATTATGCCCTTGAGGCAGGATCATAGTTCAGCTGAACTTCTGAACCGGATTACTTCTTGTGTATGTGTGTATACATAATGTCACACCTTCAATCATCAGACTGCCAGCGGGATAAACAACATGATTTGTAAGTGCCAAAATGACAAACAGTGAGACTGGTAAGGTTACAATCAGCCATCCTAACTAACCGACTCGGAAAATGGACTGGTGAAGAGTTTAGATGTCAAAATCCATATTCCGAAGTATCTTTAAGCTACATAAATCCATCCAGGCATGAACCCAGCAGCTACAGTTAACATCTGAAGTGTTTGGAAGGGGATCTGTCATGGTGGAAGCTGTATGTGATGTGTCATGACCTCTTTTGGCAGCATCAGTATGTGTTGGAATGCAGAAACAGCAGCTGGTGTCTACACTGTAATTACCCTACAGAACAAATGCTTCCTGACCCAAACACACACCTTACCTACATGTACTCACACCACCGCTCTGTAGTCGGAGTTCACAAAACAAGGGCAAAGGTGAGTGCACACATCAGAAAGATTGATCGACTAGTCAAAAGTGCAGAACTTTCTCATGAAAATATCAGCAGTGCACTGATTCTGAACGCACTCTTTCACTCTCAAAGCATCCCATTACAATGGAAATGTGTCTCATGACAAATTCAGCCCTCGTAAGAATGAGGATATCACCTAAATATGACTTCTACAGCTCCTTTTGTTCTTTGGAACATAATCCTCCTCACCTTAGGTGCACGTTATTGCCCACTGTACTTCCTTAAGGGGAATATATTCATTCATGAAGCAAATATGAGGGGAAATATCGAGCTGATGATGGGGGTGGGATCTCACTCATAGAATGTGTATGCGCACGGCCGCTCGGCTCGGGCATTCATAACAGAGCGGTGCGGAGCAAAGTGAGTGTTTCAACTTTTCAAGTGAATTCCTATTAAAGTTAAGCTTTCATAGGCATGATCTGAAAACATGCCAGACTGAACACGCGCCATGAATGACTGCCGCGCTTACCTCAGCTCTGCTCAGCTCTTCGCTCTCGTGATGAATGAAATCTGATTCCTGTTGTGTTTGTGCCATGACTTTCGCTTGGCTCACTCACACAGGTATTGAACAGACACGTTCAGTTTTTAATTGTAGTGTCTATTCTTTAACTAAACAAAATTATTTTATTACTATGAAAATCAAAACGACGGTGGGGGCGGTGTCATGGTGGGCAAGTGAGTAGCCGTGGCTTTGGGAGTGGCCTCGTTGGGCAGCGAAGCAAGTGCATTCTGGGAGTTGTTGTCTTTCATCCACATTAGACAAAAATACATTTTCTGTCTTTTCTCAGTCTAGAAGGCACCAAATAAAAAAATTATTTAACATTTCTATTACATAAATGACCCAGTTTAAATACACGTTCATCTTCCCAGCACTGAAGTACCCCTTTTACAAACTTTTAGTTATTAAGCTCACATTAGCATCTTAAATGCTAAGCATTAAAAGCTCCTTCAGCAAAGTCATTATGACATTAGTTGTATTAGTCCACAGCCTAAGCAAATGCCCCACTCTTCTCCACAATGGTAACCCGCTGTAATTTAAATTGCTCTAATAATTCCAACATAATTGAATATTAAACACAATCAAGTCTCCCCCTTTCTCGTCTTTCTCAAAAATACATAAAATAACACTTTTACATATAAAATAACAACATTTACTCTCTCTTGATTTAGCCATGTGCAAAGCATGCTGGGAACTAACAGGCCCCACCCAGTTTCAATTAACGCAACACAAATCATTCATGTAATCTCAACACAGACGGATTAAGTAAACTTCAATTTGACTTATATTTAAGTGGATTGAACACAATCAAATTAAGTTAGGACAAAATGTATAGCAATTGTGTTGCTTTAGCTCATTTTAATTAAGCAATTTGAACAAGCAGTACAAATATTTTTTTTTCAGTGTGGGACTTGCTGTTGACCTAAGTTGACTGAATTTGAGTTATACACCTCAAAGCCTTGGGTGAACCAAAGCACATGGCAGTGCTGCATTTTTTTAAAGTCATTCATCAGATGCAGATACAGAAGTTGGGTGGGGTTTAAGGGTTCAATAACAAGGTGACTGACATGCTTTAATAAAAAAAGAATCAGCTCAATGATAATGCTGCACCCACTTTCAGCACATGTGCATAAGCTTTTGATTCTGCAAAAATGCTTATGAATGGATGGGTTCAGCTCGACTGAGTATCTACAACTCTTCAGGGAGGATTTGGAAGAGTTTCATGGGTAAATGCACTTTTTAGTGGGATTACAAACACAGTACAGTACAAATCTATCATCGGATGTGGCCATCAGTGACACTGTCACAACTGATTAGTAATAAAGAAACTTGAATGTCATTCAGTTGTTCAGACTATAGCTTGTTCCACTGAATGCATTAATTCAATCCCTTAATTTCCATTCAACATCTATCAGTACCATTTCCGTTCAAAGCAAGGTGCTTTTATAGGCAATTGAATTCAGAATGAAACAGCATTTACAATATATTTTACTACCATAATGTGATGTATGGGAAACGTGAACTGATTTGGGAGGTGATTAAAATAAACTTTTATTAAATTTAGCTGTCTGAATGCACTTTCCTTCTCTGAAAAGACATGTCTCATGAAAACAAAAGGCTCAAACAATGGATCATCTAAAAGGGCAAATAACAGGGGTTCCCAACCTTTTTAATCCTGAACCCCATGATCTAAATCAGGAGTGTTCAATGCTCCTTGAGGGCCACTTTCCTACAGAGTTTAGCTACACCCTGCTCCAGCACACCTTCCTGGAAGTTTCTAATGAATACCTTGATTAGCAGGTTCAGGTGTTTAATTAGGGTTGGTGATCAATTAAGGCGGCCCTCCAGGATGAGGGTTTTTCACCTCTGATCTAGGCTGCGTCTGAAATTGCATACTCTCTTGAGTAGGTTATTGTGAATAAGTACTTACTTTACGACCACTAAAAAGTATGTTCTATATAGTTTTAATGTGTGTAGTTTGAATGTAATTTGGATGTACTATGTTCGCCAAGTTGTCATTATCACGTGATCTACCAGCACCAGTTGTATCGCTTTATCGATAATAAATACTCTCCCATGGCCTCATGGACAGTAAAGTGTCCATCATATTCACATCAAATCTTGCTGAATAAGTAAGTAAACATTTTGTCCTCAAAGTTGATGTGTTAGAAGGAAAAATGGGCAAGCGTAAGGATTTGAACGAGTTTGACAAGGGCCAAATTGTTATGGCTTGACGACTGGGTCAGAGCATCTCCAAAACTGCAGCTCTTGTGGGGTGTTCCCGGTCTGCAGTGGTCAGTATTTATCAAAAGCGGTCCAAAGAAGGAACAGTGGTGAACCGGAGACAGGGTCATGGACGGCCAAGGCTCACCGATGCACGTGGGGAGCGAAGGCTGGCCCGTGTGGTCCGATTAAACAGACAAGCTACTGTAGCTCAAATTGCTAAGAAGTTAATGCTAGTGCATCACAGTTTGTTGCGTATGGGGCTGCATAGCCGTATTAGCCACAGACCAGTCAGGGTGTCCATGCTGATCCCTGTCCACCGCCGAAAGTGGCAAGAATGGTTTGAGGAGCACAACAACAAGTTTGAGGTGTTGACTTGGCCTCCAAATTTCCCAGATCTCAATCAAATCAAGCATCTGTGGGATGTGCTGAACAAACAAGTCCGATCCATGGAGGCCCCACCTCACCACTTACAGGACTTAAAGGATCTGCTGCTAACAGCTTGGCAGATACCACAGCACACCTTCAGGGGTCTGGTGGAGTCCATGCCTTGATGGGTCAGGGCTGTTTTGGCAGCAAAAAGGGGACCAACACAATATTAGGATGCCTAATCTGTGTACACTTCAGGCAGATCCATAGACCACAATGTAACACAATTGTGACATCGCAACAGCAACAGCACAAGTGATCAAAGGCTTAGGGCGTTCTATTTAAACTATTAAATTCTATTTAAAGTGTTTCCGTCAGTAGTGGGGATTCGTGCAACGTAAATAATGACGTACATTTGAGTGAACGAGACAAAGGGGAATTTAGCGAGGGAAGGGCATAAAAAAAGTGGACTTAAATGCAGCTGTAACAAAGGTTTGTTGATAAGGGAAGGAAGCGGAAACTGGCAAATGTTAAACATAACTTTAATAATAAAATAAACATAAACAACAAAACAAAAGTAAAGCGGCTGCCCCTCACGGACAACTTGATAAACTAAAACAGTGCACTGCCTCTTGGAGAATCCCACGGCTCTCGGCCCCGCCCTGCTTGCCACAGCAGTAAATTGTTTAGATTATTTACTTGAAGTACATCCTGAGATTTTGGATATTGTTGTGAATTAATTTATATTAACTTTACAAAACTTTAGAGTTTATTTTCATACACACACACACACACACACACATATATATATATTTATATATATATATATATATTATTTGAAGGCATTATTTTCATAGGTTCTTTTGCTTCATACAGACAGAACCAGTACAGTATGGCCTGCAGCAACAATCTTGCGAGTTCAGTCTCAGGTCATATTGTTCTACGATTTTCCAGAAATCGGGCTTCCTCCTAAGGCTTCATACCTGTGTTGATGATTCACCTTTCGAACACTCGCTTCCCACACATACGAAGACAGTCAATGATACTGACCTGATATTGAACCTGGGGTACTTTTCTGTGCAGGTGTGTGACAGTTGTTGTGCTTTCTGAATGTGACTATGTGCTGAAAGAAAGAAAGTGACATCACCCCAGGCTTAATGGCTTCCATTACACAAAAAAAAAAAAAAAAAAGATACCATATATGTTTAGACTGTCCATGACGATTTATGGGAAATCAGTCTTTCTGGAAACATACTCATAGATCAGAGTAAAATGGGATATACATACATAGTTTGTTTAATGTGTATTAAAGTAAATATATATATATATATATATATATATATATATATATATATATATATATATATATATATATATATACACACACACACACACACACACATATATATAGCAAATTAATCGCAATATTACATTTAAATCAACAATATGTAATTGTTTACATCTGAAAGATACATAATAACAAATTATTTTGTTTTGTTTTTATTATAAGTTGAACACAAGGTGTATATAAGGCCACACCTTTGTACCTGCTGTTTATCTCAGGTGATATAATGCCCGTCAGGCCTTGGAGGAAGAATTAAAGAATGAAAACAGTTATTATAGTTAATGCCTGCTCTCTCTCGACCTGTTCTGTCAGCTACATGCAGTGCCACAGGCTTACAGCAAGGAAAGAGAGACGGAAACAAAAAAACAGGTTTGTGGTTGAAAGTTGTGTGCCGGCTTCTTTGAAACTCCCAGCTCCTGAATCCTGTGGTTTACCTGAGCACCGTTCACCTGCGTCAACGCTGACATCACCACCATGACTGGAACATGTCAAAGGTGACCTCAGTTCAGGCCCAAGGCCGGTGGCCTTCAACACACTGCCATCTACTGGTGACAGACGGACATGTACGTTCGAGCTCATTATATTAGAGGCATTTATTTAAAAGCTTTTCCCTTAAATTTGAAGATTAAAACAAATGCATTTTCAGAGATGTATAGAAATATACACACATTTACAGGTGTAACACTTCACTTCTCCCTTTGGAGAAAAATGGTCTCTTAGAAGTAGAGTTCACCCAAAAATGTTAATTTCCCAAAAGGCCGTAGATCAATTTATTCACTGATTATCCCCATTGAATTTCAAAAATTGTGGTCCAGATTTAAAAAAGTGACCTCACTTGAACACTTTAATCCCTAAAATTGCACGTTCCACAGATATAATACCAGCATACAAGTTTGGAACAAAAACAATGGCAGTAAATAATTAAAATAATAATGACGATTAACATTTCTTGAACTATTTCTTTACAATAGCCTAAAATGACCTTTACCCTACCAAAGATCCAGTATCACTATTTTGTAGTGTTTGCAACAATATTGATTATTAATTGAATGCAAAGATATACAGGCTGGTGAATGTAGTCACATCTCACATTTAAAAAACCAAAAAACAAACAAACAATGCAACAAGATATTTGTTTTACAAATGGCAGTAAATACATGAAATGTCAGACTGTCAGACATTATGAGAAACAAGTTTACGAATGAGTATCTGGTCCTTTTTATTTTAAAATAATCCTGATAGTTGCATTAGTTGAACTGATCCTTTGAGCAGACTGCTTCTAGAAGGCACCTTTAGTCTTTCGGTGAGTCTGTGTATGGGACAACATTCTGGCACTGCTCAACTGTGCTTAGGAATTGATCAAATGTTTCCACGGTCCTTGTCTCAGTCACTATCAGCTCTGTTGTGTTCGACTAAATGCTTTTCTTCCAAAAGGTGGACCTATAAAAAAAAAAAAGTAAAAAAAACAAAAACAAAAAAAACACACATGACAATCCGTTATAAATAAAAGGTCTAATTGGGGTTCTTATACAGCAATAATAAATTACAGTAAAAAAAAAAAAAATCTGAACCACAGTATGTTGGTCATTAAAAGTTAAAGGAAATTGGTATGAAAAACCAATGGCATCGTTTGCATCACTGTGTACAAAACACTGAGGAAACCTTCAAAGCTAAAATTGTGAGATGGTCATTTCCGTTTTACCTTCGACACACGCTGTAAAGGGTAGATCAATCACAGCTGTCTGACCAATCAGAGTGGAGTATTTCTGGTCCAAATACACTCCTTCAGGATTCAAACAAGTTTTCGAGTATGGTCCTGTATGATGTCATAAAGGGTGGAATTCCTTGTATGGCCACTTCTCCTGGATGAGCACGTGCGCACATCAACCAGAGCGAGAGCAAGAGCACGCCCGTCAACGTGCTTTGTTCGGGTTACAGAAGCTGTCAACAGCGCTGGTCATTTCGTTTTTAGACCACAAAATCCACAATGTCACTAAAGAAGCGTGTTTTTGGTTGTGAGGGAAAGATAGCCTTGTTCAGTTCAGCTTCCCAAATAACCCAGCGCTAAGGAAAGCAACGGAGTTCTGCAAGTGTGTTTGTTTGTTCCCAGTCACGAGTCGAAACCGCAGGCGGTGAGTGAAACGGCATCAAACGTGTGTTTTGTTGGCAATCGGCGCGTAAGTGCATATAATATAAACACGGACGTATAGTGAATCGAAAGTTATCCAGGGATAATGCCATGATGTATTGAGTGTGTGAACGTGCGTGTTTTATAAATATGCTAAAACTATCATATAAAGACTCCTCGGCAATATGAAGGATGCAACACTACTCTATAGGTACTCAAGATTAGCATGAGACTTATGTACCCTTTAAAATAGCATAATAGGGGCATTTTAAGGAGTTTATTTTGTGATAACTTAGTTGATTTCACAGCTAACTTATAATTGAATAGACATGAAACATTGATTTCATCTGAAATTTGATTTATAATGGATTTTTATTTAATATTTATTTCAATTCAATAATTATGATGTATTTCTAGATATCAAACAGTAGAGCACAATGCTAGCAATGTCAAAGTCATGGGTTTGATTCCCAGAAATGGCAAGAACTGATGAAATATATGCTTCAAATTTAATGTAAGTCTCTATGGATAAAAGCGTCAGCCAAATGCATCAAGGGAAATGTAAACGTAAGGAGACTGCTATATAAGCGACATGAAACTACACACAGATATTTGCCGCAGAATGTTGCAATCAACTAACCAGAAGTAAGTACTCCAGAAAATTATGTAATTAAACACTTTAATAGTCTTATGAAATTCTATCCATGTTCACCTGCGGCTCTAAGATTCGCTGGTAGGTGGGGCTGGACAGTTCATCAAGAGTTTCAGCAGCAGGTTTATTGAGTGTCTCCGGTAGGAGGAGCCCCAGGCAGCCCGCGGAAATCCCACTCAAACAGAACACCATAAAAGGCATGGAGGCGTGCAATGATTTCTGGGGTAGGGGGGACATAATTAATCATATAAAAGTAATAAATCTCAAATCAAAGATCATAAATACATTGTATATAAGGGTAACACTTTATAATAACTGCATGCTATTAATCATTAGTTAAGCATTAGTAAATAGTTAATTCATCATTTATAAAGCATTAATAGACATAAGCGGTTTATAAATAGAGCTATAAATGCTTTATTCTTGATTTATAAGCATATCTATCACGTGTTTAAATGTATTTTCATAATTAATGATCAATTTATCATTTCTAAATTAAGTATTACATTATTTATAAACCAGTTGTCAGTGGTTCATAAGATAATTTAGAAAGTGCAAGTAAATATTAAACTATTTAAATATACATTTATACATATTTAGACATAGTAATAGTTACTTAGCGTGTTAATAAATATTTTATTTACAGTATTCCCACTGTAATTCATGATTAATTCAGGTAGTTATAAATCATTTGTGAGCTCATCTAAAGTGAGGACTATTTATGTCTCGTAAAGCTTTTGCAGTTTACTTCTAAACAGAACTGGTATCTTGATATGAAATGAAAAATAAACCTCTTCAATGTCATAGAAAATAAAATAATTTTGTACACCTCCAGAAAACATAACCGTGCAGTAAAATAAAACTAAGCCTCTGCAATCTGATGTAAAAATAAATTTAATTTATTTAAATTTTAATTTCTGTAAAGTGTAAACATTGCTGAATAAAAATGTACAGAGCCAACACTGGATTACAGTAGTACCAAAATACAACAGATATATATTTTTATAAAGCAATAATAATATAATCAAATGTATCAGTGTCAAAACTACCCAAGTACTATTTTTTTAAAACAGAGAACAGCAGTGCAGAAGAAAATGAAGCCTCTAAATCTCTTTTGTAAAAGCTTTACGAGATATAGAGTCCTCACTGTCCTCACAAAAATAGTTAACTGACGACTATTAAATGTTTTATAACTACCTGAATTAATAATGAATTACAGTAGGAATATTTAAATAGTTTATTAATCATTTACTCACTTTCTAAATGATCTTATGAACCACTGACAACTCCTAATTAACTGGTTTGTAAATAAGGAACAAACCCGATTCCAAAAAAGTTGGGACACTGTAGAAATTGTGAATAAAAAAGGAATGCATTAATTTACAAATCTCATAAACTTATATTTTATTCACAATAGAATATAGATAACATATCAAATGTTGAAAGTGAGACATTTTGAAATGTCATGCCAAATATTGGCTCATTTTGGATTTCATGAGAGCTACGCATTCCAAAAAAGTTGGGACAGGTAGCAATAAGAGGCCGGAAAAGTTAAATGTACATACAAGGAACAGCTGGAGGACCAATTTGCAACTTATTAGGTCAATTGGCAACATGATTGGGTATAAAAAGAGCCTCTCAGAGTGGCAGTGTCTCTCAGAAGTCAAGATGGGCAGAGGATCACCAATTCCCCCAATGCTGCGGCCAAAAATAGAGCAATATCAGAAAGGAGTTTCTCAGAAAAATTGCAAAGAGTCTGAAGTTATCATCATCTACAGTGCATAATATCATCCAAAGATTCAGAGAATCTGGAACAATCTCTGTGCGTAAGGGTCAAGGCCGGAAAACCATACTGGATGCCCGTGATCTTCGGGGCCTTAGACGGCACTGCATCACATACAGGAATGCTACTGTAATGGAAATCACAACATGGGCTCAGGAATACTTCCAGAAAACGTTGTCGGTGAACACAATCCACGTGCCATTCGCCGTTGCCGTTGCGGCTAAAACTCTATAGGTCAAAAAAGAAGCCATATCTAAACATGATCCAGAAGCGCAGGCGTTTTCTCTGGGCCAAGGCTCATTTAAAATGGACTGTGGCAAAGTGGAAAACTGTTCTGTGGTCAGACGAATCAAAATGTGAAGTTCTTTTTGGAAAACTGGGACGCCATGTCATCCGGACTAAAGAGGACAAGGACAACCCAAGTTGTTCTCAGCGCTCAGTTCAGAAGCCTGCATCTCTGATGGTATGGGGTTGCATGAGTGCGTGTGGCATGGGCAGCTTACACATCTGGAAAGGCACCATCAATGCTGAAAGGTATATCCAAGTTCTAGAACAACATATGCTCCCATCCAGATGTCGTCTCTTTCAGGGAAGACCTTGCATTTTCCAACATGACAATGCCAGACCACATACTGCATCAATTACAACATCATGGCTGCGTAGAAGAAGGATCCGGGTACTGAAATGGCCAGCCTGCAGTCCAGATCTTTCACCCATAGAAAACATTTGGCGCATCATAAAGAGGAAGATGAACAAAGAAGACCTAAGACAGTTGAGCAACTAGAAGCCTGTATTAGACAAGAATGGGACAACATTCCTATTCCTAAACTTGAGCAACTTGTCTCCTCAGTCCCCAGACGTTTGCAGACTGTTATAAAAAGAAGAGGGGATGCCACACAGTGGGAAACATGGCCTTGTCCCAACTTTTTTGAGATGTGTTGATGCCATGAAATTTAAAATCAACTTATTTTTCCCTTAAAATGATACATTTTCTCAGTTTAAACATTTGATATGTCATCTATGTTGTATTCTGAATAAAATATTGAAATTTGAAACTTCCACATCATTGCATTCTGTTTTTATTCACAATTTGTACAGTGTCCCAACTTTTTGGAATCTGGTTTGTAATACTTAATTTAGAAATGATAAATTGACCATTAACAAAGTATGAAAATACAATTATTAAACACATAGATATGCTTATAGATCAAGAATAAAGCATTTATAGCTGTATTTATAAACTGCTTATTAATGCTTTATAAATGATGAATTATACATTTACTAATGGTTCATAACATGCAGTTATTATAAAGTTTTTATATGCATACAAAATAAGTTAATGCAATATTATTAGAAACATTATTGAGGAAAGTAATAATAATAATAATAATAATAATAATAATAACAACAAAAAAAACTAAGTATTGTAGAATCAGAAATGGCATCAGTGGCATTTCTCAAGTCAGCCAGATCATAGCTACTTACCAAACTTGGCACAAACGGGGCCAGAATTCCCCCAACTCTACAGGACATGGAACACACACCCAACCCCGCATTCCTAACACACACAAACATACTTATATTAGAATTAAACTAGCACATACAGTGGAGTACTTTTGGATTGTACGGACCAGAAGTCACGTTAATTGTATATTTTCTGTCATTGACTGAATTGTTTAGCTGTGACAGAAAAATCTGAAGGCTGTCTGTCATTTTGACATATTACACTGAGGGTGATCTTGTAGCGTAACTTGTAACTGTAATTTCCACCTGTTCACTCGGTGGCGAGTGCGCTCCAGTGTGGCAGCAGAACTAAATTAAAATTAAATTAAGTCATCTGTCCGAGGCAAAGATGCAGAATCTAATGAAAAACTGCCTCTGCATCAGTCTCCCTTGATGTGTTTGATTACGCAGAGGCGAGCACCCAGTAGAAGTTCATGCGGACCAGGAGGAAGGTTTGGGTTCGGGCTGGGGCTGATACAAAGTGTCGATTGAGTTTAGTTCAGTTCATTTCTTATGCTTTGTTCATATTATAATCTGAATTGATTGGTGTGATAGAATATATTGCATTGTTCATATTTGGCTGTCCAGGCACAAAAAGGTCATGCTTTAGTGGCCTCCACTGTCACTGTGTGAAAAAACAACAACATTCATCTGCTTAGTGTGGTGTTGAACATGACGCACAGTCTCTGTTCTCTTCATAAATAAATAATCTAGCCCAGGGGTTCTCAAACACCCCTTAGAGGAGAGATTTTTTCCATTTAGGACCTTCTCATAATTATAAGAGTGATTAAGCATATGTTTGTACTCTTGTAATCAAAAAGTAAGTCTAATTAATTTAAATAAATACAATAATGCAAACATTTTAATCAATTTATTTAAAAAAAAAAATGTTTAGGCCATATAAAATCCATTTCAATTTCTCTCTTTTTTCCCAATTTAAGGGTTAAAGTAAATTTCAATAATCAAGAAGCATGTCTAATAAATTCAATTCATAAAACCTTTAGCAACTTATGTTTGCTTTAACAAAAGGTTTATGAAATGTTTAATTTACAAAATCTTTCAAAATGTAAATCAAATGAAAAGTAACAATTCCTTTTATTTTTTAGCAAACAAAGTGCTGCACAACAGGTTTACTGTTAATCGTTAAATATGAAAAACTGATTATTCCTTAAAGTTAATAATTGCATTATTATTACTACTGTGAGAAGTACATTCTACTGTACAATAGTGATATATTTCTGTTACAATTTCTTCAAATTAAACCAAACTTTTATTTTAACGGGTTGTCGTGAAGATCTTTGAGTTCCTGTGTGCATGTGATATGACAATAGTTTTTATGACTGGATTCCGCGATTGCGTTTGTGTTTTCCGCATTGCGGCAATCACAGGGCCCTTTCATAGAGCACACTTTGACAAAACCTGACCTACACTATATGCTCGCCATGTAAGTTATAAAAATAAAAATGTGAATGTCTTGACCCAGTTGGTCAAAATGACGGACAATGAGTAAGTCTAAAGCAAACTCTGGTACTGACAAATTACAGTGATTACATAAGAATATACACTAGAGGGTGCACATTTTAATACACATTTCTACTTATAAAAAGGCAAGTGTTAAAGAGCTAAAATACAAAAGATGCGTTGCGTCAAATATGCAGCAAAAGTGTTGGCTGTACCTGATGACGGTTGGGTAGAGCTCTGACGTATACACATACGCAATATTAAATGCAGCACTGACCATCAGTTTTCCCACTAGAGCCAGTGACGTGACACTTATTATGGACCCTAAAATGCAAACAACAGGCTTGACATGATGTATATTTAGGTAGAATACTGTTGAATCTTTTTTATGTTCATACAAATATTTAGACATGTTAAGAAATTTGCATTTTTACAAAAAATATTTTTTTGATGAATATATACATACTGGCCCTAAAAGATATTTGAAAGCATTCTTTAAAAATAATTGCATAAATAATCAAATGTAAACCATGTGGCATCTGCAAACTTATTGCATTCATAACATTCTTATTGTTACTTTTTTTTATAATCATGTAAAAAAAATAAAAAATAATACTAATAATAATAATAATATCATACTGTATGATGACAGATATACTCTGTGGCAAAATGGGAATTTTGATTCTAGTAAAAATTTGGAAAGATGATCACCTGATACAGGTACAACCATTGTGAGCAGACATGATACGCCTGCAAAGGTGAGAAAATTGGCCATTGACTTCCTCCTGCCTGCCCTGAAAGAAAAACAAATACGCTCAGATAATAATATGAGGAAGTCTGATACTGCAGTGTGTGGATGTGATTGTGCGAGTGTATTTACCACTGTTTGTTAATGAAGTACATGCAGAGAGGGTAAGCAGGAAGTTCCACCAGGCCATACATGGAAACACTAAGGTAACGATTACCTTTATCTTCACTGGCATTGAGGGTCAACCCGTAATACACAAGGCTACAGGCATACCTGCAAAATATGCATACACACACAAAACACACAAAGATTGGATTACATAAAATGCACGAACTTAGAAATTTTTATATATATCAGCTCTTGGCAAATACTCACCACACATACATGAGCACCACAGTCCTCCAGCGCAGTATGGGATGTGTGAACAGCTGGAAAACCCCAGGGCTGGCTGCGTCCGGAGAGCTGGTGCTGACAGGCCGTCGGAGCTTCACTGGAATTCGGCCTTTCCCATTCCTCACAGCGAAATCCTGCAGGATGTCCTCGGCCTGCTTTGTGCGACCCCGAGAATAAAGCCAGCGAGGAGATTCTGGCAAAGTCCTGGCACAGTCAGGGAAACACAATCACAGAAATTAAGATAGACGTTAGCATTTTATATTATATATTTTTATAAGAAATCATGTTTAAGAGATGCTATGACATTTTAGATTAGATTCCCATATTTGAACCTTTTTGGAGGGTTTTTCAAGTGTTTACTTATATAAAACTTATAATAAAAATCCTGTATTATAAGTATTATAAGCTAGTTTTTGCTCTTGTTCCATATTTACTGACATGCAATACAAGTGAAAGCACAGGAAATTACATATACAAATGTGACATTTAAAAAAAAAAAAATAAATGTATTTGTTTTTATTGGGTTGTTAATTTATTGTTCATGGCAACAGTGTAGAATGAATCAGTTTAAAAAAAAAAAAAAAAAAAAAAAAAAAAAAAAAAAGATTAAAATCATTTACACAACCATTTCAAAAGTTTGGGATCAGTAATTATTATTTTACTTTTTTAAATTGAATACTTTTATTCAGTAATGATGCATTAAATTGATCAAAAGTAAAGACATACAAAGTAACCAAAAATTATTTCTCAAATAAATGCTGATCCTTTGAACTTTCTATGCATTCAAATATTGTTAAACATTTGCACAGAAATATTAAAGCACCTTAACGGTTTTCAACATTTAGAATAAGAAATATTTTTAAACACCAAATCCTGATATTACAATGATTTCTGACACTGAAGACTGAAGTAATGATGCTGATAGTCATCCAGTCACAGGAATAAATTACATTTAAGGATATATTAAAATAGAGCAGTTATTTTAAATTGAAATAATTTCACAACATTACAGTTTTTACTTATTTTTAATCAAATAAATTCTACCTGAATAAAAAATAATTCTTACATATCAACTTTTGAATGGTAGTGTATATAAATTTGTTTAGGTACAGTTGAGACAGCCTTTAAAAGAACACATAACTATTTTTTGTCTAGGGTACACCTTTACCAAGGTTTAGTGTTCAATAAATTGACACCAAGAGCAGCTTTACACAGTACCCTTACACTGTAAACAATTCACTTGTGGCAGTACCATCCTGGTGGCTTTTAATGAAGTCACGGATGTAATGATCCTACAACACCGCTCACTTACACACAGAGAAGGAAGAGCAAAAGTCCAGGACAGTTGGCCACCGTTGCTAGGTTCCGCCACGGTCGAACATAATAACCCAAGGCGCCGAACAGAGCGATGCCCACTGCAAAGGTCATATTAGTCAAGGTCCCTTGAACACAGACAATCAAATTAGCTTCATATGCTACTGTGAAAGTAAACACCAAAAGTGATTTCATTATTAATTAATGTGCACCTGTCATAGCCCAGTAGGACTTTCCCACATATTCCTGAGTGAGAACAAAGCAGACCAATGACATTCCTCCGTTCATCATCCCCACCAGCAGCCGAGATACAGCAAACCACTCATAGCTGGGCGCTAACGCTGTGCCGTACCCAAACAAGACCTCAAAAAACAGACCTGAGAGAGAGAACGGTTTAAATAAAGGTCACTATAATAACAACATGTCAAACTGTTGTTTTAGAAAAGATAAGATTTTATGTTTGTTTCTTTGCTCTTGGCTTTCAGTTGGTTGTGTATCAGAACCAACTTATTTGCAATGTAAAGCAGCTATAGATGGTTAAACGGATGGAAAAAGAAAAGGCCAATAACAACTGAGAATGCAAATACTACAATGATGTAATCCCTGATAAACATTCCATCACTTAAAAACATTTCATATTTTATTTCTAAATTACTTAAAGCTGCAGTCAGCAAGTTTTGCCTATTTGTCGCCATCTCTGTTTGAAACCTGCAACTGGAGTTATTTGCAGATTTATCATCTGTACTTGAGTTGTGCATCGGCACGGCTCCTCAGCGTGGATGAATCTAATGTTTTGAGGAGTACGTGTGGCTGGTTGTCAGTCACAGCACCGGTGTGGATACTGTACTTCGGAATCACAGATTCTACGTCTTGGAAGTATGACCAAAAGAATAATTTTCAACTTTTTCTGCAGCAGTTTATTTCTGTTATAAAGAAGCGCTATCGCCATCTAAGGGCATTGGTGACTTGTAACTTGTAATGGAGTCATTTTCACTGTAAGGAATCTGTACTTTTACTCAAGTATGGTTTCAGGTACTCCTCTTACACCTCTGAAGGTTAGAAAACCCATAAAGGTAATGTTTGAGGCTTTAAAAGCACTGTAACAATGTGAACTCTAGATTATAGTTTAGTAAAGAACAGAAACCAGTTTATCTCCATCCTACCAGTTAGAAAAACTGGCTTCCTGCCGATCTTATCAGAGAGTGGTCCAAACAGGACATTCCCGATTAGCACACCTGCAAAGAACAGGGACCCAGCCAAGTTCACTTTGTAGGCTTGATGCTTAATTAGGTACCACTGCAAGAGAAGACCAAAAGAAATATCAAATTGCTTGAATATGAATGCGTACATCTGTTGTCCTGTCTGAACACAAAGATTATAATATTCAGTATACACAGTTCTTCCTAATTCTTCTTAATCTATATAAGGTATAGATTTGTAATCGAAAAAATGAGCAAGCTTAAGCCAAGTTTGTCTGATGCACAGTCTCTTACCTCAGTCACGATTGAGCTGACATCCCCTGTGAACTTCACACTTTGTGTTATATCGTTATCCACACCTTCAGTAACAGGTTCTACATGATATTCTGGCACTGCACCCACTAAAATTATGAGCATGGACTGACATGCCATGTAAATCTGTTAAAAAACAACAACCAAACAAACAAATAATTTCAGGTTACTTAACTTTCTTTGATCTAGGCCCAGTTCCCTCCAGTAAATGAACAATAGTCGCACTGATCTCAGATATATATATAAACTCTGATATGGTAAAGATAATCACTAGAAATGTTCTTTAAAAATAGAATATAATATTATATTATATTATATTATATTATATTATATTATATTATATATATATATATATATATATATATATATATATATATATATATATCTATCTCACATACGTGTGTGTGTGTGTGAGTAAAATTAACATTTTGGTTTTATTCTAAAAAACAACTGACACAATTTCTTCCAAATGTCAAGTAAAAACACTGTCGTTTCGTCATGCATTCTTCACAAAGACGGATCTGCCTGATTCCAGCCTTACTGAAGAACCATCAGATCACCACCAAATTTCACAGTCAGGGGTGCGAGACACTGGCTACGTTTACATGCAACCAAATAATCCATTAACAATCGTATTGACAGCTCAGTCGGACTGAAAAGCCTTCATGTAAACACCTTCATCGATCTGAAAGCAATGACGTAGAAATGGCATAATGACATATATACGCATGGAACAATATGGTTGTAGTTGTTGAAGTGTCATGAATGACTTGTGTCATTCTAAAAAAAAAAAAAAAAAAAAAAAAAAAGTGACATATTCGGATTCACTAATCAAAAGGAATTCATTCCGATTTGATCCATATCGCGATACTGATACAATTATTGCGAGACTCCAAGACATAGGGTAAAAGGTTAACAAAAAGATTAAAATTATAAATTTGGTGTTACATTGGCAGTAGAAATGAATAGGCCCAAGGTGCTGGTAACCCAATGCACAGGACAATGGTGACAGCAGATTAAAAATATTCATGATTCTGAAACTGAAAATACAGAATTATTTTAAACGGATATGCCTGATAGATATATTTAAAATAATGTAGGCCACTTTATGCTGGTAACATAAGACATTTGGCATTATCAGGACCCACAAATATTTCCTCATTGCATTATTATAGGCCTACATAGCAGTTGAATGTAGTACTGACACTAAAACTCTGTAAACTTTTCCTCACCAAGTAATTTTCATTTTGGGTAAACAATACAGATTGTTGCATTTTTGTATTGCGATATACATTCACCTAAAGGATTATTAGGAACACCATACTAATACTGTGTTTGACCCCCTTTCACCTTCAGAACTGCCTTAATTCTACGTGGCATTGATTCAACAAGGTGCTGAAAGCATTCTTTAGAAATGTTGGCCCATATTGATAGGATAGCATCTTGCAGTTGATGGAGATTTGTGGGATGCACATCCAGGGCACGGATCTCCCGTTCCACCACATCCCAAAGATGCTCTATTGGGTTGAGATCTGGTGACTGTGGGGGCAATTTTAGTACAGTGAACTCATTGTCATGTTCAAGACAGCGATTTTAAATGATTCGAGCTTTGTGACATGGAGCATTGTCCTGCTGGAAGTAGCCATCAGAGAATGGGTACATGGTGGTCATAAAGGGATGGACATGGTCAGAAACAATGCTCAGGTAGGCCGTGGCATTTAAACGATGCCCAATTGGCACTAAGGGGCCTAAAGTGTGCCAAGAAAACATCCCCCACACCATTACACCACCACCACCAGCCTGCACAGTGGTAACAAGGCATGATGGATCCATGTTCTCATTCTGTTTACGCCAAATTCTGACTCTACCATCTCAATGTCTCAACAGAAATCGAGACTCATCAGACCAGGCAACATTTTTCCAGTCTTCAACTGTCCGATTTGGGTGAGCTCGTGCAAACTGTAGCCTCTTTTTCCTATTTGTAGTGGAGATGAGTGGTACCCGGTGGGGTCTTCTGCTGTTGTAGCCCATCCACCTCAAGGTTGTGCGTGTTGTGGCTTCACAAATGCTTTGCTGCATACCTCGGTTGTAACGAGTGGTTATTTCTGTCAAAGTTGCTCTTCTATCAGCTTGAATCAGTCGGCCCATTCTCCTCTGACCTCTAGCATCAACAAGGCATTTTCGCCCACAGGACTGCCACATACTGGATGTTTTTCCCTTTTCACACCATTCTTTGTAAACCCTAGAAATGGTTGTGTGTGAAAATCCCAGTAACTGAGCAGATTGTGAAATACTCAGACCGGCCCGTCTGGCACCAACAACCATGCCACGCTCAAAATTGCTTAAATCACCTTTCTTTCCCATTCTGACATTCAGTTTGGAGTTCAGGAGATTGTCTTGACCAGGACCACACCCCTAAATGCATTGAAGCAACTGCCATGTGATTGGTTGATTAGATAATTGCATTAATGAGAAATTGAACAGGTGTTCCTAATAATCCTTTAGGTGAGTGTATTATGACACCCCTAGTTGTGTCACACAAACCATGGTCCCGTTTGCCATGTCAAGAGTCAGCTGCTGCCTTCTAAAAATCAGTATCCTTAGAAACACTGAACAATTTAGAACATCAGTCGTATACACCATATACATAATTAACACACTACATTGCAAACTGTAACAAATTATAACAGAAAAATATACCGGGATAACCTGGCTTCTCTCGAGAATGGGTATGCGATAGGTATGGGAAACATAGCCTACATTTAGTAAGAAAATAGAAAAAAGCAGGATATAGACCTCATTAATCCAAAGTATTAAACTTGATTTATAAACATTTTAGGTTTGTTGCAACACTCAAGAATTAGCGAGAGGCAACAACGTATATGGCATTTCTGAACGATAAACTCTTTACCAGATTAAAATGAAAACCCCAAACTAATGACATAAGCAAACAAATTAATGATTAATTTATGGCTAGGTCAAATTAAAACAAATACATCACACTGCCTGAAGATAAGATAAAGTATAACAAGGCTTTAAAAGGTTTGATCCTCAAATATACATTTTGCATAATTACTGGCTTATGTGACCAGAAATATAAGATTTACCTACACAAACACACGCCAGTCCAGTGTTCACGGATTTGCATGTATCATTATTTACCTGTAGGAAAACCAGGATGGTGATCATCCGCTTCTGGTGTTTACCGAATTCTCCAACCACCTGGAAAGCCTCCTCTAAATCCATTCCAGGGTCAAATCATCCGACTGCATGCCATCGAGTGTGTATTTACATTTTCAATAACTGGTTAGATAGCAAGATTCAACTGAGGTTGCAGATGCTCCGCTGGCTGTAATCTGGCTTCCCTTCTCAGACGTGGAATGAAACCACGTGGTACAGAGTGGTTCTGATTGCACGAGACTCTGACATACAAACACGTGCTACAGACAGCGGTTATGATTGGACGAGTGGAAACTGAAATTTAAACGGGCATTTTCGTGACCAGTTTTTTTTAAATTGTAATTTATTAGTCAAACATTTTTATTTTCTAATCAAGAGTTCTGCAGTCGTGACGTCAAACCCCGGAAGACTAATTCGCCATCGGTTCCTTCGAGATTATTCTATGAGTTTTTAAATTTATAAGTAAAATAAGGCCTGTGGTAAACATAAATTGACGACACCTGGACGTTTTGTTCTACAACGTAAATCAACCAATCACACACACAGTTACTTTAAATTAAACAACGCGAATTTAAAAGCTTTTTTTATATGGTGGTGTGAAATTTACGTTGTTGAACAAAACCTCAAAGTATTGTAAACTTAAGTTTACTACAGACCTTTTTTTTTACTAAATCAGACTATTTTAGAAGGTGTAAGGAAATTAAAATATGAAACGCTCATTTGTGCACTTGAGTGACAATTATAATCATGCACAAAATTGTCAATAAACTTAAAATCATTTGAAAATGAATAACCAATATAGGATATAATAGATACAATCTTGTCTTACTCAACATGGAACGTTTCATTGAATAAGGTTACAGCAAATCTTAGATTAATTTCTTTATTAATTGTACTAATCCAAACCTTCTCCAGCAAACAGTTGTTTTCTTGGAAGTTAAAAAAAAAAAAAAAAAAAAAAACACCATAAGCCCCTTAAATTTAAGAAAAACCACCTATGTTAAAATGAACAAACTGAATGTAATAGAAAAAATAAACTTTATACAAACATTTCAAAATAGAACCATACTTTAAAAATATGTTTTATTGGTTCAAATATGGAGTGGACCATGTACTTTTAGCTTTTAATTAAACATACAAATGTTCAACAAAAATAAACTTAGTGAAACTAACAGGAAGAGTAACAGTAAGAAATTACTCTGAAGTTATAACTTTTAATATTAAACAGTGATTGAGAACACATACATATGAAAAGTACATAGACAAACCATGTTGAAAGACATACACAGAAGTTTAAAAGACGTGCTTTAAGACACCCAAAGGAGAGTAAAAACTGGAACATAATTTAGCTTAATTCTGACACCTGAGTGGTAATTTAGAAGCGTGGTGGCGTACACAAGCTCTCGTTCTCCACCTTTGAACGGTTCAGGGATTTATTGTTGTTTTCCTTCTTGCTTTTCTTCTAGTTAGACAAAAAGAACAAAGTATTGTCAATCTGCATCTACAACCAATGAGTGTTAATTATTTGCCAACACTATAAAGGTGTGGTCACATTTACTATTGTTTGGCAAATGTTCACAGCAAAAATCCAATAATTTCAAAAGAAATCCACGCAACTGCATTAAGGCGAAATACTTCCACCCCACAGATTTCACAAATTCTCTGCATTGATCAACAGGAAGCTGCTTGGTTTGAAATTGACTTCATACAAAATCACTAGACTATTGACAATGGACCTTTTTTGCACGTGAAATTGCTAACCTCACCTCAAGCCAACGTATAACATTAAATGGGTGCAAAATGTCTCACCTTGAAGAAGGGAACCCTTCCGTTCTCATAACACGTCAGGTTCTCATCAGAGCATGACTGTTCAGTGTTGTTTCCATCACTAGAAACACTGACTTCATCCTCCAGAGAGTCCTAAAAACAGAAATCGAGGTTACACCAGTCCAAACAATAGTATTTATAGCATCTTCAAATAAATCTTAATACATTTTAATAGCAAACACTGATTCAATCTCCTCATGTAATATAGAGACTATGGATGGACTTGCGATCGTGATACCTGGTCGAGAGGCTTCTCTTCTGCCTCAATGACAGTATCACACTGGCTCAGTGCACACTGAAGTGCTTCCTGCTGAGCTCTGAACTCCTTTTCCAGTTCCTCTCGACTCCTTGGCTTGCTCAGTATACGTGGGTACGCATACTCCTTACGCTGAGGGGTCGTTCCTGAAAAGAGACACATCACATTACTGCCCTGTACATATGGACAGATGCTATATTTTGACTATTTCCTCACAGCTTCTCTCATACCTGTTGGTAAATCTTGCCGTAGCTCTGAGCTGATGAAGTTGTGTACAGTGTCCAGTGCCTGAGTGTTGATGGAGGAGAGGGTCTCTTTGTGCTCCTGCAAGGTAGCATCATCTTTACCAGTTTGCAATTCCACACGACCCAGAATTCCTTCCACTTCCTGCTGCATGTGGGTCAAATGGCCTTCACAGTCTTGAATGGCTTTCTCCCCCTTTTCCTCTACAGACTGCATGCACACACAAAATAAGGGAAAAATAAAGCTTTAGTAGGGGCAAATATTCAGCGGTTTTCCTTCATTCAATTTCAGAAGAAACAAGTACAAAAGATGGGACAACATGTATCCACTTTCTTCCACGGTCAGAAACAGTCGTTGTCAATTACGCCGTTTGGAGCCAATAAATGGTTTAGCTTCACTTTTCAGAATGTGTTCGGCACACTTGGTTAAGCTAATCCATTCCTGACGGATTTAAAAAAAAAAAAAAACAACACACACACACACACTACAAAACACACAACACTTTTTTTCTTGTTTGAAAAGCCGTTTCACTCTGACGTGTTACTATAGGGAAGAAAACACTATCACAACTTCCGTTTCTTGCGGACTAGGGTTGGGTGATGTCTACCAAATTGGTATGAGATGATCTACAGTGAACAGCTCAACATCATGATGTCTGTCAGCCATCGGCGATGGCATCGTCTTTCGGCCCAACCCTATTACACACTTCAAGAGCGGTATTTGAGGCTTAAAATATCCCATAATTCATCAAATTCAGATGTAACTGGTACAAAGATGAGTATGTATTTTGTAAAACGCTAGCAACTATTTAATTAGAAACATCATAATACCTAAATGCCATGTTGTAAGTACTGAAAATCAAAATGTGTAAATAAGCTCTGTAACAAAGTTCACTTGCATTTTTACAACAATAAGTGTGTTCCATTAAGTAACCAACAGTTCTACTACACACACTTGAGGTCTTCATGTCCACTTGAACACTTCAGCCAAACACCAGAAATACATCATGCAAGTAGACAAATGTTCCAGTGCAAAAGACAACAAATGTGGGCAATGGGACAGGACCAAACAAACCTTTAGCAAGTCTTGCACAGCCGTGTCTGTCTCCCTGATGAGTTTGAGCTGTTCCTGGGCTTTATTCTCAGTTGATTTCCTGGCTTTATGACACCACTTGAGTCCTGACTCAGCCAGCAAGTCAAGGGATGTCTGTAGCAGTCCGCAGTATCCGGCACACTCCTCCAGCGTTCTCTCTCCCTCTTCCGTCACTCCATTCATTTCAGTTATCACTCCATCCACAGAAGAACCCAGTTGAGCACGGACAGACACTGTGTGCTCCTCAGCCACAGTACATTTACTACAATACATTTTTTTTATTAGGGATGTGTTACAAAAAAAACTTGAAGGTATACACGTTGTGATTGTGAATATTCTTTCACCTCTTTATTGAGCCCTCTAGTGTTTCTAGTGGAACAATCGGAGCAGATGCTGCCTGTGAAATACCCTCAAAGTCAGTCTGAGTGTCCACCGCCAAGAGATTCATTTGGTTCTGAAAACACTGAACCAGCTCGGCCACACGCTGTACAAAAGGAAGATTTTCAGCAGTTTTAGAACTAGTGGTCAAGAGATTTAGACAAAAGTTCTGAAAACTATCACAGAACTTAACAAGGAGAGAATTTTTTAACTGATTACATTCATACCCATAAAGCTTGTGAACATCTGAGCCAATCAATTTAACAAATGTGATCGCTTGGATTAAAGACAATCCTCCTCTTCAAGAAACTGTCCAGGGGTTATAGACCTACCGCCTGATGGCTGTTTCCAGCTTGGCTAATCTGTTGCTTGAGCTTGTCGTGTTCAGTGCGCAGAGTGCTGAAGCCCTGCACAGCACACTCTCGCATACTGGCCAATGAGTCCATGTAAGAGTCAAAAAATGACATCATCTCTGCTTTCAGACCCTGCATCTATAAGACATTTTAACAGGACTTATTACAAATCTCAAATAAGCAGGAAACTGGCAGGTCAACCCATTCTTCTCACACATACCTGTTCAGTCAAAGTGTGGTATCTGTGAAGGGTTTGCTTCAGACTGTCATTCATGGCCATGACAGACCTGATTCCTGGCACCGCCTGGGCAATCAGAACCTCCTCTAGATGCTGTTTATGTTCATCCTACATAAACAGCGGGGGGGGGGACCAACAAAATGTGAATTTAGGCATCACAACATCAAGGTACACAGTATGATAAGGATATGCATAAGATACATTTTAAAATTGTCAGTGCCAATTTTCCCTTTTATTCCTTTACCTTTGCCAGTATCTTTAAAAGCATACACAATTAGACATCCAATACTGGTCAACTAAAATGTCTAATATGGATCATAAACTCAAAGAGTCTAGGAAAACCTGGATATATGATGTAACTGTTAAAAGTGACTTATAGGCCTAGGAAAGTCATTGTAACTAATAAAACTCCATGGGTATTTTTGTGTTATACATGTTACTAGTCATATCAAGCTCAAATATTTTATCAGACAGAAACTGTGTAAAGAGACATGTTAAACCCATATCCAGTAAAAACACAAATTACATGTAAATTTAATAAATATAAAAAGGAGGATCCCTGAAGAGCATGGAGCTCCTAAAACGTCCAAAATCCTGCAATTCAATTAATTTAACTATAGTAACTTCTCCTAAATTTACAGGAAGTAGGAGTGCCCATAGATTAAAGTTTATGAAAACAAAACTAAGGCTAAATATCAAAACAAAAGAGTTTAAGCCAAAACATTTGGACTGATGGGAGTTCTTACCAGTATTTCCAGCATGCTGTTCTGAGCCTCCTGAGAGAGTTTCTCCTGATGTAACACTCGTTCCTTGCATCGCTCTACACCTTCTCCAACAGCTCCTTTAATACTGCTGTAAGACTCACAGACAGCACCTAACGTCTCCTTAAACATTGTGCCGTTTGTATTCAGCAGCTCACCTATACAGACATTGAAACACATTAATGTGATCCGTTTCCTGGAAGGACTCACTTGCTGGAAGAGATCTTAAATGCCCAAAAATAGGGATATTACACAGAGAGTGCATCCATGTGACATATCTTACCCACAGAAGAGCGGTAATAGTCAATCATTGCAGCATGTTTGTGGCTCTGCTCCTGCAGCGAGGTCTGCATGCTGTTGTAGCAGTTCTCCATGCGTTGGGTGAAGCTCTGCTGGACCTCCCCATTATGAAGCTCAACCTCCTTCTTCCTCTGCAGCTTAGCATGAAGACCGCTAACGTCCTGAGTGCTGGCCTCAGCAGTGCTCAACAGCTGGATGAGAGAGACTGAGTTAGGATAGTGTGCATGTCTGCACTTAATATCAGTGTATCATCAAATGTCACAATATCTGATTCCATCTAACATCACAGACCTGGTCAGCAGTGCTGTAGAGTTGACCCTCATTACTCTGGAGCTGTAACGCAATGAACTCCTCCTGAGTGAGGCGGTGCTTGGTCTCAGTTAGGTCCTTGTGAGCCTCCTCCAGTTTCTGGTTCTTCTCCTGTAGGTCCTCAGTGCACTGGTCCAATTTTTGCTTACTGTCTGTGAACAAGTCCATAATCTGCCAACACAAGCATAAAATTAATCAGATACAATCACTCACACTCAAAAGCTGAAGTAGGGCAGGTCTTGTATATGTCAAAAAGCAGAAGTAGAATGGATTTGAAAGAAGCTCACCTTCTTGAGCTCCTCCTCCATAGCAGCGATCCGCTCGTTGTACTCAGTAATCTGTTCTTCCTGAGACACCAGTTTACCGTTTATATTCCTGCAAATGGCCAAATAAAGAATGAAAATGTATATATGCTGCTACTTAATTATCTGCTTCAACCAATAATACAAAAATTAAATTAATTCATGGAACAAACATTTTTAAATGTTCTGAAGATAAATAGTGAACTGCATTATTGAAAGTTCAGGGCGAGTTACATGCCAAAGTGTCCTCCTTTCTATAAACTACATTATACAAGGACCCACAATCATACAATACTATTCTAAAAGTTACATAGAAATATTATTATTATTATTATAAAAATGTATAATTAAATGCATAATTACAAAAATCAATTTTGAACAGTCTAAAGGGTCAATTCAAACGAACATATTCTGTCATTAATTATTTGCCCTCATGTCATTCCAAATCCATAAGGCCTTCGTTTTTATCTTCCTAGACTGCAATTTTATAACCACTTTCAAGCACCAGAAAGGTTGTAAAGAGATCGTTAAAATAGTCCATGTGGTTCAACCTTAAATGTTATGAAACGACAAGAATACTTTGTGTGCAAAAAGCAAAAATAACTTTATTCAACTTAATTATAAAGTTTCTTCTCTTCTGTGTCAGTTCAGGTGAGCACAACACAGTATGACTCGGCCAATACAGAGCTGCCGTTCTGACGCTGCACGCTTTTTTTTTTTGCACACAAAAAGTAAAGTATTCTTGTTGCTTCATAAAATTAATGTTGAACCACTGTAATCATATGGACTATTTTAATGTCTTAACTACCTTTCTTGGCCTTGAAAGCGTTAATTACAGGGGTTGTTTACAGGTTTGGAACAACATGAGGGTGAGTAATGACAGAATTTATTTTTGGGTGAACTAACCCTTTAATGCATCCTTGCTAAATAAAATTAATGTCTTAAAACAAAAAGAAAACCTAACCCAGCACGCACACAGAACTCACTCATAGCTATCAACAGAAAGGTACACTCCATGTTTGTCACGGGTGGCAGCCAGATCTCTTTTCAGTCGCTCAATCTCCTCTGTGTATTCCTGCAACATTTATTTTAGAAACGGTCAATGCTGATGCCGCATTAAGATGAGGAAATTGGGAATATAGTGAAGTAAGTCTTATGAAAAAAGTACATCAGTAAAGAAACTTGCCTTTATCAGAGTTCTCTTAGTGAGTTTTTGGTTGACCTCTGGTTTATTCATGATACTCTTGGCCCTGTTAGCATAGTCCAGAGTGCTCAGAGTTTCCTAAAAATAACATTATAAATAAATATTCCTAAAAAAAAAACAAAAAAACACTACAAAACCAATAAGTACAAGTCATACCTCCAGATTGATGGAGGCAGGAGACACAGTGGCGATAATGGAGGTTTTGGTGCGCCCTCCCAGCGAGTCCTGCAGTATGCGGGTGAGTTTGGACTCCCTGTAAGGCACATGAGGCCCTCTCTCCACCAGAGCCTTGATTACACGACCCAGAGTCAGCAGAGACTGGTTTATGTTGCCGGCTTCACGCGCACGTTTATCAACAGCACCAGATCGCCCGATGTTCTCACTACCCGCAAGATCCACCTGATCAGAGTGACAGGTAAGTTGTCGGTATAAAAATGGTAAACTTTCACTATTGAGCCAGAGCTGCAGATTCAAATATCATAAACTGAAGAAAGTAGACTCACCAAGTTCAGTTTTCCAATCTTAACCAGCTCCTCTCCATCCATTGTGATCTCTTTCATGTGAATAGTCACGGAGAACACAGAGTGGGATCGACTGGTCGAATATAAGTCGAAGAGGGGCATTATAAACAAACAACTCAGCACTGGCATACATTTTCTTTGTCTCTTAAATTGGGATGCAAGGATCCAGTTATTACCTAGAGTAAGCATTCATGAGAGTGGAGGCCGTCTTCCTCTTGGCCGCTCCTCTCTCCAGGATCTGATACACCTCATTCTTATTGTGCACGGTGATCTCCTCCAGACCTTTAATGGTCACACCCCTCTGACAGAAACACAGAATGTCAGATTTTAGTGAACATTTCCAGTGGCTACATTTATGGATATTATAGGGAGGTATCTTTTTGAGGAAACCAGTTAGAAGCATACTTTATTTCTGGGATCATCAAACAGTTGTAATCTCTCGGTGACATCAGGAGCAGGACTGAGCAGGTCAAACAGTTCTTCATTATAGATTTCCAGCAGAGATACCTTCACTGAGAATTCTGTGCCGTTACTTGACAGTTTCTCAAAGATCTGATGAAGAGTTCTAGGAATAATTCCAGCCAGAGGGTCCTGTAAGAGAAAAGGTGAAAGGAAAAGAGGAAGAAAAACGTGATAAATCCCTGAGCAGATCATATCATGGAAATATTGGTACTGATATTGTGGCCCAACAGCAAAATATCAAACCGATATCATCTACATTAAGTCTTAAAAGGTACAGTAGCAAAAACAAGCAGTTTATTAAGAGCGAGTCAGAATAAGGCTAGAAAGAGTTACATAAATCTAAATGAAAATAGTCGCTGCTACAAGAAACCTTTATTAACATTAGTGGCCTTTAGGAAAGAAATAAAACATTATTATAAGCGGCCACTGGATTATAAACTTTATACTGCCAAAATGTAACTCAAATTTTACCTCTTCCCAAGTAAACTCCTCATTGGGCGACCTGTCACCCTCCATTGTGAAGGTTTTCCCTGTTCCAGTTTGTCCATATCTTTTAGCAAACAGAAATAACACAATTTAAATACAAAATATGTATTTGGCTTTTTTTTTCCATGGTAAAATTCACAATGGAGTTATTACATTACAAACATCTGATACAAAACCCTTTACATACATTTATAAACATAACAGGTAAAGCCATCAGTAAAGTTGAATATGATATTTAAAGAGAGATACTCACGCAAATACAGTACAGTTATAGCCCATAATAACTTCATCTAATATGGGGCAAACCACACTTCTATAAACTTCAATTTGTTTGGCAGAAGGACCAAAAACCTAAACCAGACCAGACACTTAATGAGCATTCCAGCACAAGAAAACATATGGACATCAGTAATACTCAGGATGCGGGCGCAAAACAAGCCAAAAAAAAACCTCACCATGTCAAAAGTGTATGTTTTTCTTGCGGCTTTGTCTGTGGCACCTCCAGTACGGACCATCACCTCTTTTCGATTCTGGTCACATTCAACAACGGTATGAGAGGCAGATTTACGCTCCACTGTGTTGAAGGGCCTGTGAATCGCACATCGACATGAGAATGGTGTATACAGAGATGTTCAATTTTGATATCATAAACACACACATACGGTCGGGTTCACCTAACAGTTCTAATATAAACAAAGAGGGTTTAGTACTAGGGGTGTAAAAACCACTGCCAGAGGAAAACACGTGAATGTGGCACACTTACAATAGCATAAACATACAAACAAACACATATAAAACATGTACATTCACCTGCATCGCACAACCACTTGTATATTTCTTCCTTTCTCCTCTTTTTTGGCTGCTGGTATCTGTGATGATGCCATGTTAAAGGAGCGTCTTCTCGACTCCAAGTCTGACAATGCCCTTTAAAAAGGTAACCTTTAAACAAAAGCAGGATTTAGTTATCAAATATAAGTCACATCGAAAGGTCGCTTGCATATATATATCTGCCACACAAAAAATATTAATAGACAAATATATACATTATATACTACAAACATCCGATCTATTGTTGACATTGTCTAGCCTAAATGACGCCTAAACAAAACAAAAAAATTACAAAAACAACAAGCTAATGCGAACAAAATTAAAACGTGCACATACCGTTTAACAGATATACTTTAAAAGCAAATAAAGTAAGATGATAAAGCCGTTTAAATCCCTCCAATGACGCAGGCTATTTGTATACACTTTATTTGCTGTACGGTCTGACTACGAGTCTTCAACACAGCAGTTAGCTGACTTTGAAAATTGCGCATCTGCCGATTTAAGCCAATCAGAGAAGAGGGTTTTCTCACCACCCTTCTGATTGGTCTAAAGGAAGCGAGCTGGAGCGGATGCATCTCGGGAAAGTGCAGCGTTTTTGAATAGTTATACGTTAATAAGACTAATCAGATAAATAATAAACATTAAATTAATATTAATTTCACTGACAGTTTTTAAATTTTAAATGGAATTTTATATTATTTAAGGAATTTTAAATTAGACTCATTTTAGTATTGTGTCTATTAGGATTGCTTAATTCTTTATTTGTAGTTTGGAGTTTAGTTTAGAGAGCTTTCACGGAACAGACTATCATGGTGCTTAATACATACATTACAAATATTTAAAATACATAAAAGTCATAAAAAAAACGATTTCTGTTTTTCATAGACAATGAAGAAAAACAGGATACTTTCAACGAAGGATATATATATATATATATATATATATATATATATATATATATATATATATATATATATATATATATATATAAACTAAGAATGGGTCTATGTACATTAAAAGAGTTAAGCTTCCTCAACACAACCAGTCTTTGGTGTGAATTTTTAATTAATGGCATCAGTATTTATTTATTTTTAATTAAACTTCAACATGTTATCAAAAATTGTCCCTAAATACTTATATTTACTCTACATACCAGTGCACCATCAATAATCACAGGTTGAAGTGCAAGTGTTTTCCTACAAAAATTGATAACCATCTCGATCTTTGAGAAATTTAAATCAACCAAGAAATAAAATCGTGCAGAGCCGGACCATGTTTTACAGTGCAGGAGACAGGAACTATGGGGTCTTTCCTTTTATGTCAGTTTTTTATATGGTCTAAAATCTTTTCCCACTTCAGTGCAGCTCTGATAGTAAACATTACAACAAAACAGGAACTGAATCCAGATTCAAATACAGCTCAAACGTTTATCTTTCTGAAACGACTAGTTCCTAAAATTACCAGTAGATGGTAGTAAGATACCCTTATAACGGTACCATTTTAAATTGGACTTGAGCAAATCATCAGAGGAAACATATATTTAGTTGAAATATATTTATTTAGCACTAGCTGCTAGCTGCTGTTTTACATGGTTCATCGTCGTTCTGTCATTTCTGTTTATGAAATGCATGAACATTTTATTATAAAAAACATTTTATTATAAATGATTAATTATGTGACTTATTTTTAGTCACACAATTCATCATTTATTCCTTTTTATGTCGTTAACTTCTGATTTTACACTGCATTTGCACATCCATTTGTACTATGTTTTTACTTTACAAATAATATATTTGAGTTGACAGAAACACTAAATGTATATATATATATATATATATATATATATATATATATATATATATATATATATATATATATATATATATATATATTATTTACTTACAAAAGCTCTCAGAGCATGTACAATTTGCATGGCCTACAAACCTTTTTACTGTATTCAAGATGTAACTTTTATTTATTTATGCAATGCCCTCTTTTTCCTTTGTGTTATTCTCAACTATTGTTTTGCAATTATGTTGTACCATAGTGTAAACTGAATGTTCAAATAAAGCATTATGAAAAAATTAAATAAAAATGAGGCAAATATAATTTGTGGCCCAAATGCGAAGGTGTAAAAACGAAAATATTATTTAATTTGTTTACTAATTAATTAATGTTGGTGTAGTGTGCGTATGAGATGTGTGCTTTTTTCCCTCAAAAGGTCCACAGAACGGTGGAGACTTTTATTTTAAAGAACTATCATCGCTCTGGAATAGTTGTGTTGCCATAGTAGCAGTGCTCACATTTCCCGCTGTCCTCGTAGTCCCTGGCTTCACACGCGTGCAGAAGCCTGACAACAGCAGCAGCAGCAGGACTCAGGAGGGAATGGGGAGAGAGGGGCGCCGCACCGTTTAACAAGACATTCTTCAACACAACACGACCAATAAAACAATTCACCATCGGTGAGCACGCGCCTCAATATGCAAACACATCGCAGCCTGGTCGCTTGTGTTTTTCCTCTCGTGATCCTGAAATAATCAATAAAAACAACCGAAGCTAACACGAGCTCGCGTGCTAACCACTATCACCATTAAAACCAGAACTGTCCGGCTTACATTTGTTGAAAACCGTTCGTGCATTGCATCCCTAGCAGTGCAAATGCAACACAGGGTTTATTATAAGACGTTTTAAATGAGGTAACTCAATGCATGATGTAGTTTCTTCTTGCATGACGGTGCCTTTTTAGCTACACGCGTCTGTTAGCCCCTGAAAGACTGATTCACATGGCAGACGCATGTATTATTAGGACAGATTCGGTGATGTGCTTCGCATGTAATCAAATATGAGCACAGTGCGAGAATCACGTTTATGATTGGCAAACTGACAGATTCACGGTTTTGGGGGGGCTTGGGTGTGCTGCTGGCTTCAAGGCCAAGGTCGCAATGAGGCCTAACTGATATAATGATCTTTAGCATATGACGAAAAGTGTTGATGCATCTGTGATTATGATGTATAGTGAGGTAAATATGTTGCTGGAAGGCTTCTGTGTAAGAAACGTGGGCAAATATGCTCGTTTTTCCTTTTCATTTTAGAATAAAGTAAATGTGCTGCATTAAGATTATTTATTAAAAAAATTATATCTTATTTGGATCTGTCAGGTTTTTGTGTTACCTTGGTAATACCATGCTATTCGGACATGCACTTTGGTAATCCCTCAAGTATCAGTACCAGGATAAATGAACATGTTTATGATGTCTCTTACAAAAAGTGCTGTTGTGGAATTATTATGATGATGCTTTAAAATGTATCATATAACTGAAAGTCTTTTGCCATATTTTTGTATGGTATAGCCCCAATACTTCTGTGACTACTGTGGTACAGTCATGGTATCGGGTGGTACTATTGTACTTTGACTTAAACCATGGTACTGAAATAGTATATAATCCACATGATGAATGTTCATTATAGGGTTAATTTTAAAAATCCTTTACTTTTATACTGCTCAAAATATTCTGTGAATATTTTTAGGGGTGTAACAATATATTATGTCACAAATGACTATATATATATATATATATATATATATATATATATATATATATATATATATATATATATATACATATATATATATATATATATATATATATATATATATATATATATATATACATACATATATATATATACATATATATATATATATACATATACATATATATATATATACATATATATATATATACATATATATATATATATATATATATATATATATATATACATATATATGTATATATGTATATATATGTATATATGTATATAATTAGATGAATATGTGGGTCCTCCTGATAATGCCAAATGTCTTATGTTACCAGTAAAAAGTGGCCTACATTATTTAAAATATATCTAGTCAGTGACAGAATGCAAGCATATTTATCTAAATAATTATGCACACCCCAGTGTAATACCAAATTTAGCATTTTAATCAACAGTACATTTTTGTTAACCTTTGGACTATCGCAATAATATATGAAATCGCGACATCAGGGTTTTGTTACACCCCTAATTATTTGTATTGATTGTTTGCATTAGAAGCCAGTTATTGCTTTAAAAATGTCATATCATATACAAAAGCTTCTGTTGCTATATTTTTATTGGAAAATTGAAATCCAAATAACAAGACTTGCCATAAATTTGATATCTTATTAATAAAATAAGCGACTTAAAACATCTGGATAGATTCATCATCAGTTCCATGCCTCATATCAAAGGCTTCAAGCTCAAAACTAAGTGTGATGCTATTTAATATGTGCTTATTTCAAGAATGGTTATATCTGGAAACTGGTTTTAATAACTGATTTTAGTCTGAAGTTCAGGGGTGCTATGAGCTCTAGATATGTTGCTGCTGCATCTCTTTAGGAAATTTCACCCTTGTAAACACATGCGCTGTGAATGCCATATGCCGCTGAATCAACTAGTTGCATTCTTCAAAATAAAGCGACAGTAATGTAAGCAGAATGAATTATTGATGAGAATTTATGAGTGCGTGAGATGAGGGTTATGGAAACTTGCCCTTTATTTTAAGGGTCAAATCAGGTGACCCGCTGGATCGGTTGGCCTGAGGGGCCCTTTCATGTGACAAGTGTGAGTTTGGAGGCCTCAAATCAGGTGTTGGGCACGTTTATGTTGGTACTCCTGCATGTGGAATTACTTTGAAGACAGTTTTTGTCTTGTTTGTATGTGAATATCTTCTTATTGGGAATATAAATGATTGGAGTCGTAACGGAACTCATAAATGCATGGTTCAATGTATTGATTTTTTTTTTCTTTTTTTTTCTGCAGTCTTTGAACTAATTTAAGGACAGCTGGTTTCACTACTGTTTTTGTTCCACAGTGTACGTTCTCCTTTCTTGGCCACGTGTTTCTGCTGTAGTAAGCACTTTCTTGAGGGATTTTAGCTGTTTAAACTTGGATTGAATCTTACTTGTAAACAGTCAGTCCTTATAGAATCATAGCTGCTGTTATATTCAGAGTCATTCACATGGTAATGTAGGTCATGCTCAGCGCGCTTTGTTCTGCGGTATGCAGCCAGTCTGGCCAGCCGTTTTGCCTACAGTGTGGCTAGAGGTTAACAGGAAGTCTAGACATCCATGCTGGTTTGTTCAACTGGATGTAGTTCTGCTCAGTTTAAATAAGAGCAATTCACTTCATCTGCTTTTGCAGTGAATCCACCTAATCAAACAGCCAATCCTAATTTGATTATTGATATATTTAAGAATACAGACTTTACAAAAATTAACTATTGCAATCGTGTTTTCTGTCACCGAAGGTGTTGTTACTATAATACAAGAGTGCTAATTTATTGACCACCACTGACATAAAAAAAGAAGAAATAAATGGCACTAGGGCTTCAGCTATCAAATGTTTTGTTATTCGATTAATCTGATCATTGTTTCTGCCGTTAATCTAATTATTATATATATGCAACACTCAATTTTATAGGACACCTTGGTGGACAACAAAGAGATGATGCATGAAAACTGTAGTACTGGGATAGTTCACATAAAACATTTTTATTAAAAATTTTTTCAGATGAATACAATCGGGAGTTACATAAAAAAATGTCCTGGCTTTATAATGGCAGTGAATGGCAGCCCAAAATTTGAAGCCCAGAAAAGTGTCGCCATCCATCATAAAAGTTATGGTTTGTTGTTATAGTTACATTTTTTCGAAGGCAGTCGGGCGGAAGCTAGATATTTTACTTTGTTTTTCATAATCTTCATAATTTTTATAATGGATGGAGGTACTTTTTTGGGCTGCCATTATAAAACTTGGACTAGCCAGGACATCCCGATTGTATTCGTCTGAAAGAAGAATGTCATATACACCTAGGATGGCTTGAGGGTGAGTAAATCAAACGCTGCAAAGGTAGAGCTACTAAGATCATCAAGGACTCTAATCACCCTGCAAACCCTCATTTCACGCTGCTGTCATCTGGTAAGCGCTTCCGAAGCCTGATGGCCAAAACTGAGAGACTCAGGAGGAGCTTCTTCCCCCAGGCCATCAGACTCCTGAACTCAGTCACTTAACATCACGTGACCATCGACATACTGACATTGCACTGCACTTTCTGTTCTCGTTACTGTGTAACAACCTGTTATAAACCTGTTTGCACATTATACTCTTTTATACATTTGTTAACCACATATTTATAAGTCTACAGTTTACTCACTGCACAGTCTACTTCAATTATTTTATTCCACTTCTTTATTCTTATTTTTTTACTTTTTCTTCTACTTGACTTGATTATTTATAATTCTACATATATTCTATATATATATATATATTATATATATATATTATATTATATATATATATATATATTATATTATATTTATATATATATATATATATATATATATATATATATATATATATATATATATATATATATATATATATATTAGTACTTTTTTATTCTATTTCTATTTTAATTTCCTCGTGTTTTTAACTGTGAATTTGCACTGTCCATGGAGCGGACCTGTTTACATTTCACTGCCGGTTGTATATTCTGTATATAACTGTGTATGTGACAAATAAAACTCTTGAATCTTGAATCTTTAAATCATGGGCTAATTTTAATTTTTAGGTGAGCTATCCCAGTACTACAGTTTTCATGCATCATCTCTTTGTTGTCCACCAAGGGGTCCTCGGCCTGAAAATCATGAATGGTATTTATTATATGCAAAAAAAAATGTGCCAGTAACATGTTGTCCCGAGCCTTGATTTTCAACACTGGAAATCTGCTTGTGCATAGTCGAATCGGGCAGCCGTGACCTGGCCAGCTGTTTTGCAGTCAAGCATTTAACATCGAATGTTTCGTTCACCGAAACAGATGTGTGTCAGCGTTTTCAAAATCTGAAAGTAAATAACCTATGTGGTTGCATTAGAGATTCATGAACCCGAACATGAAGTCTCAGAGCAGATTTTTAACCAAGAGCAAATGTGTTCGCTCACTGAAAATGAAGCCTTGTGTTACTTGAGCTGAAATGACTTGTGGTGATTTGTTGCAGCTGTGTCGAACAGCGGTTGTCAGGAGGAAAGTGTGCGCTCGATCCTGAGTGGCAAAAATGTGTTGACAAGCCAGTTGTCATCCAAATTCAGCTGTCCTCTCCTTGCCAGAGATATGTCCATTATCACAAGCTGTATTTTCTCTCTTCTTTTTCAGAGTATCGAAAGAATATTATCTCAGGCCCCCTCCCCCATCTGCAGCATTAAGGTACTGTGATCATTTCTATCTGCTGAAATGGTCATGTATTTAAATGTCTACTGTTAATTGGTCAAAGCAATGGATAATATATGTATGATTTAGTCAACGACTTAGTGCAAATAAGAAACGTGTCATTTTTGAGGTATTTTAATTATGTAGTAACATTGTCTACCATACACTACCATTCAAACATTTGGGGTCAGTAAGATATTTTTTTTTTTTTTAAATAAATTAATACTTTTTTTTCAGCAAGGAAAAGTGAAAGTAAAGCCTATAAAGGTTTTTATTTCAGTATACTGTATATATTTATTACTGAATATACTTAAATATTCTGTTCTTTTGAACTTTCTATTCATTAAAGAATTCTGAGAAGAAAAAAAACTATAAAATATTAATCAGCACAACTGTTTTCAACATTGATAAATAATATAAAGAAATGATTCTTGAGCACCAAATCAATACGGTCATGTGACACTGAAGATTAGAGCAATGACTGCTGAAAATTCAGCTTTGCCACCCCACAGGAATAAATTACATTTTCAAAAATATAAAAAAACAATATTACTGTGTATATATAAATACATGCAGCTTTGATGAGCATAAGATGCTTCTTTCCAAACATAAAACAACTGACCCCAAACTTTTGAATCCTGTTGTATATTAAAGTTAATTGTTTAAAAAAATAATTTTCACTTAAATTAGTTTAAATAAATGAAAATAGTTTCCTTCTACATACTGTAGAATAATTAATCAAACATGTTTTAACGAATGTCCAACTTTTTACCAACTTTGTCAATAAATAAGGCACATGTCCTGCTTTTAAATATTTTTAAATAAATTGAGTTAATATTCTGTTTAAAATAGGTGTTTTTAAAAAAATATATTTTGTGTAAAATTTCTGCATTATTAAATTGGTTTGTTTCACATTACTGCATTATAGTAAGGTGCTTGCTTGATTCCATAATTAAAGAAATTATCTCAGACCTGTTCGCTCCATATGTAAAACACATTTTGTACTTGCTTTAGAGTTGTGCAGGTTCTAAGTGTGTGTTTGTTTTTTCCTAGTAGAGTAACTCTGGGGGAACAAGAATGAGCTGATTTTAAGAGCTCTGATAATGATGCCCAGAATAAGTGCGGTCTGGTCACACAGCAAAGTGGGGAGCGCACATGCTGTGAGTAAACACGCTCATCTGTAATCAGTAACCCACCTGATCCAGATGACCCCTAACCACCACTGAATAACATGTCGCCTTAAAATATCTCTGCAATGAGGCATAGTTGAATTCAGCACTGTTGTCTGTGACTGATCTGATGTTACATGGTTTGTCTCTTGCAGTGAGCATTAGAAGGTCATGATGCAATGAGATAAACACTGGATGACTGGAGGTCCCCTGCTTAACAGTCTATAAGCATGGCTGGCCTACAGCTGGTGACCCCTGCCTCCTCACCCATGGGGCCCTTCTTCGGTCTCCCGTGGCAGCAGGAAGCTATCCATGACAACATATACACACCAAGAAAATATCAGGCAAGTCTTTTGAAATGGTTCTTCTTAGGTTGAGAGATTACTGCATTGTCCTTAAGTTTTTTTGTTGTTGTTGTTGATTGTTCATAGCTTTTATGCTTAGTTTTTTTAGAAATGTGCACACAAAAAACCTCTCACACAAGGCTCGAGAACCAATATCATTTATCTCTTTCGTCTGTTCGTGCTTGAATTCTTAAATTTGCAAGGCTTAAAACATGTGCAACTGATAAAGTTATTTATATCAGATCAAACAGCGCTGATGTGGAAACCAGGAGATATGAACGAAGTTCATGGATTTCAATCCACAAAATAAACATTCACCATGAATATAATGTAGTAACACCCCATGGTATTGTGGAAGAAATAGTCAAATGTTTTTATTTTAACATTGTCATTATTCATCTCAGAGTTCTTAGTTTGTAAAACTATGGTGGAGGCCACTTTAGCAAACAAGCACTTTTATTTAAAAAAGACATGAAATGACCACTATAAACAGTAGATGGTGGCAGAGGAGCACTTATTGACTTATTAGCAATTTCCACTCCTTAAAGGGTTAGTTCACCCAAAAATGAAAATTAGCCCATGATTTACTCACCCTCAAGTCATCCTAGGTGTATATGACATTCTTCTTTCTGACGAATACAATCTGAGTTATATTAAAATATGTCCTGGCTCTTCCAAGCTTTATAATGGCAGTGAAAGGGAAGTTCTGTTTTGAAGTCTATAAAAGTGCATCTATCCATCATAAATGTAGGGGTGCGCGGGGTTAGTTGTAACACGCGTGGTTTAACATTTTCTAAACATCCCAGGATGATGAAACTTTGTGTATTTACTAGGGGTGTGACGAGACACTTATCTCACGAGACGAGACACGAGATTGGGTTCACAAGAACGAGACGAGACAAGATTTTTACCTAGTATTTTTATGAATCCTCAGTGATGAAATACATAACTAGAAAATGTTTTGCAGGTGCATTTGAAATGTTTTAACTCATCATCCTGTAATGAATGTCATCTCAGTTCTACTTTGAGTATGAATTATCATATGCAGTAAAAGACAACAATACTCAAGCACTGTAAAGGTTTTGCCAAAAGCTAACTGACTGGCTTCTTTCCAGTATGATTGTCTCTTCAGACCTTAGAACTACGCATGAGCTCTTTTCAACTCAACTCCTTCTCACAAATTGATCATAGATATTAAGTGCAAACAATAACCATAATCAAAGTACTCAATATTCAAAGGTTACAACTAGATAGCTTTCATATTGGGAGAAATGTGCATGCCTCAGGGAGTCGCTTTCAAACAGAGGTAACATTGAAATCGCGTTTGAATGCAGCGCTGCGCAATATGGCCGACTCGAACAGCTCGTTCTGGATGAGCTGATGGAATTGTGGAATTGAAGCGACCGTTATACACCTGAATTAAACTGTTTTTATTTCTATGAAAAGCAAAACTTGAGTGGAGGTGTAATGTAAACGTAGCGTTGGCATATTCTATCCTAACTTCACCCTCACACTCCGTCATGACAATTTGACGCGAGACAGCTTTTCACCTCGACGAGAAATCTCGTCACCGTTTAGTCTCGCGAGATCTCGACACACCCCTACTATTTACTAGTTGTCATAACAATGTTATTTAGAGGAAAACTTGCGCCAAAATTAAAAAAAATCTTTGGAAGATATCACTGAACATTTATTTAACCATAGCAAAAGTAAATTTCTTAAGTTTATTTTTCATCTCTGTTTTTAGTGTTTATTTAAACTAAGACAAATGTGATATTATTGTAATCTTATATCTGTTATTTAACAGTTGAGATCGTTCTTTAATGCTGATCTAACAGCAGAAGACACGAGCCGTGGTTTAAATCCCAATTGTGCAGGTGGGGTGCGTTGTAACACAATGAGACCCGATTAGAACTGCTCTATTATATTCAATACTTTTATGAATTCTTTTGAGAAACCATGAGAAATGATGGTGATAATGGTGAATAATGACTGGGAGTCAATGTTCAGAAATGATTCATTATTATTATGTTTTGAACTATGCTGTATTTAGCAATATGTTTGTTGTCAAACTCAAAAATTAGTGTATTTTTAATGATAAAGGCATTATTTTATTTTGAAAAAGTGAATAATTGCATTTTATTAATAAAATAGTTTGTCATGGATATTTTTTTGATTAGCTCAGATAACATTTTAAGCTGTCATATGCTCATGTTACACTGTACCCCACCTATGGGGCATGTTGTCACATTTCACTTCCATTCTTTCTGGGGGAAAACAAGAAAAAAGTATACACTGTATTAATGGAACAAAACCACATATTTGTACTAGACGTGGGAAATTAATGTGGGAAAAAAGAAATACTCTCTCCCCTACTCCACACGGCTCCGGGGGGTTAATAAAGGCTTTCTGAAGCAAAGTAATGCGTATGTGTAAGAAAAATATCCATATTTAAAACTTTATAAAATACAATAACTAGCTTCCGGCGGACCGCCATACGCATCGATTTGTGGCGAAAGAGTAACCCTTGAACCCTTGACGCATGCATATTCACCAAGCGGCAACCTCCCCTAGTTTCTGTTGAAGCCAGTACAGAAGTAACTTAAACTGCAATTCATCGACTGGCCGCTAGAGACAGGCTCCTGAAGGGAGCAGAATCTCTTTGAGCCCCATGTTAAAATGCCCAACTTTACAGCGGAAAAAAACATGTTTACAGCCTGGTACATATCGTGGTTTTGGTCTATATATCTAATTTTGCCCTTCATGACAACTGTGAGGGGGTGAATTTTCTTAGAACTCATTCGTTTACATTATATAAAGCCTTAAAGTTCTGCATAATTAAGGGTGTGGCCACTTTAAGTGACAGGTGGATAGCCCTTTATCCGCTGTCTGTTAGTCATTGCGTCACCTCAGCTCTGCCCACATCCCGCCTCTTTGCCTATTTTCTGTTATCTGGGAGTGACTCGCGATGGCGCGCTGACAAGATGGCAATGGCAAGCTCGTCTCTACTTTACTTTACGAATCCTATGGGTGACGTCACAGACATTTCTTATGAAACATAACATTATAAACTTCATAATAAATCAATTTAATGCATCATTGCTGAATAAAAGTATACATTTGTTCAAAAAATAGTAACTTAATGGTAATGTACATGGCATGTTACATTTTGCTGAATGATTTCACCCAATTGCATTTTCCCACCAGGTTGAACTTCTTGAAGCAGCTCTTGAACACAATACTATAGTCTGCTTAAATACTGGCTCAGGGAAGACTTTTATCGCAGTACTTCTAATCAAAGAACTCTCCCACCAAATCCGTGGAGAGGATGAAAAGAGAACCGTTTTCCTGGTGAATGCAGGTGAGTAATCGTCTAGTCTGCCATGTCACAAATGCGTTGCCATGTACCCCATTAAAAACTTCATCAAAATCTTTCTCTGTTGATTAATCTTAATTCTGGGTTGTTCGTTTTTCCCAAATTAAAGCATCATCTGTGGTTCAGCAAGCATCTACTGTAAGAACCCACTCTGATCTCCAGGTAGGCGACTACATGTCAGAGGAAATGACATCATGGCCTGTGGAGATGTGGAACAGAGAGATGATGGGGAATCAGGTGTGATTTAAACATGTTCGTTTTAATGTGCCCATGAATTCATTCATATAATTGTTGAACGTCTTGATGAGGTGTCACTGTGCAATCTGTGACATTTTCCCATCCTCCTTATCCCTCTCTTTTCCATAATGTCTGTTCTTTCAGGTGCTGGTGATGACGTGCCACATCTTCCTGCATGTGTTAAAGAATGGAGTCTTGCCACTATCAAAAATCAACCTGCTGGTTTTTGATGAATGCCACCTTGCAATCACGGACCATCCTTATCAGGAAATAATGAAGGTAAAATTGCAGTTTCTTACCGCATGAATGGAAATCATGAAATCACATCTGTCAGTATAAAGAGAGGAATGATAGAGGTCTCATCTAACTGTCAGTCCATAAAATGCTAAAAAGATGCCGATCCATTGGTATAATATTAAATGGCATATATTTAGTCCTGGAGATTGAACATAGGAACTCTGAGAAGATATAGTTGCTCATTTTATTATTTTGAAGGCTAAAGGCCCGTTCACGCCTATAAAGATGACTATATTAGCGTCCACACCATATTGTTCTGTTTATTCTAAGTGCATGCTTGTTTGTCACTTTAAATGCTAGAGCTTGTTACAGCAGGATGGATTCTTATTGGCTTTCAATGTTTTTATCATTCATCAGCTGGACAAAATTGTTTTGAAAGTGATTCCTATGATATTGTTTTTCTGTGCCGTTATAGCTGTGGTGTGGACTCTGCTATTCGTTAATATTAAGAACAATTTTGACTATATCTTTATCGTTATCTTTATAGTTATTTTCCTTGGTGTGAATGGCCCTTAACACTTCGCCAGTTGGCCATATGACAAAAATTCTTAAGTTCAGAGTTAAAGTAGACATGAAATGGCTCAAGCTTCATGGAAGGGCAAAGAGAGCCAGTTTCCCCATTTAGCCAGGTAGGCAAAATGCTATCTTGGAGTCCCAGCAGCATCGTCATTTTCGTAGCTTGTTACAAAATAAAAAAATCTCTCTCACCTCAGAAAACCGCATTCCTGTCCTGTAAGCCGTTATACTGCACTCAGAGCGCACACTCTTTAGTTTAACACGCTTGCGCCCTATCACACCATATATTACAAGTGCAAGAGAAATTACGAACACGTTACGATGTAAATTTGTAGTTCATGAAATAAAAGTAAAGTACCAATAAATCACGTAACTGGTTCGACGTGTGTTAGCTGGGAAGGCATGCAGGTATGATGTTGATTCTGTTCATCAGAAGCAGTTTTGATGTTTCATTAACAGTTCATGAAGTATTGTGTATTCGCCATGGTAACTGTTGTTTCCACAAAATGCCACCCAAAATGTTTAATATCTTTATCTTTAACTTACACTCACCTAAAGGATTATTAGGAACACCTGTTCAATTTCTCATTAATGCAATTATCTAATCAACCAATCACATGGCAGTTGCTTCAATGCATTTAGGGGTGTGGTCCTGGTCAAGACAATCTCCTGAACTCCAAACTGAATGTCAGAATGGGAAAGAAGGGTGATTTAAGCAATTTTGAGTGTGGCATGGTTGTTGGTGCCAGACGGGCCGGTCTGAGTATTTCACAATCTGCTCAGTTACTGGGATTTTCACGCACAACCATTTCTAGGGTTTATAAAGAATGGTGTGAAAAGGGAAAAACATCCAGTATGCGGCAGTCCTCTGGGCGAAAATGCCTTTTTGATGCTAGAGGTCAGAGGAGAATGGGACGACTGATTCAAGCTGATAGAAGAGCAACTTTGACTGAAATAACCACTCGTTACAACCGAGGTATGCAGCAAAGCATTTGTGAAGCCACAACACGCACAGCCTTGAGGCGGATGGGCAGAAGACCCCACCGGGTACCACTCATCTCCACTACAAATAGGAAAAAGAGGCTACAATTTGCACAAGCTCACCAAAATTGGACGGTTGAAGACTGGAAAAATGTTGCCTGGTCTGATGAGTCTCGATTTCTGTTGAGACATTCAGATGGTAGAGTCAGAATTTGGAGTAAACAGAATGAGAATATGGATCCATCATGCCTTGTTACCACTGTGCAGCCTGGTGGTGGTGGTGTAATGGTGTGGGGGATGTTTTCTTGGCACACTTTAGGCCCCTTAGTGCCAATTGGGCATCGTTTAAATGCCACGGCCTACCTGAGCATTGTTTCTGACCATGTCCATCCCTTTATGACCACCATGTACCCATTCTCTGATGGCTACTTCCAGCAGGATAATGCACCATGTCACAAAGCTTGAATCATTTCAAATTGGTTTCTTGAACATGACAATGAGTTCACTGTACTAAAATGGCCCCCACAGTCACCAGATCTCAACCCAATAGAGCATCTTTGGGATGTGGTGGAATGGGAGCTTCGTGCCCTGGATGTGCATCCCACAAATCTCCATCAACTGCAAGATGCTATCCTATCAATATGGGCCAACATTTCTAAAGAATGCTTTCAGCACCTTGTTGAATCAATGCCACGTAGAATTAAGGCAGTTCTGAAGGTGAAAGTGGGTCAAACACAGTATTAGTATGGTGTTCCTAATAATCCTTTAGATGAGTGTAAAGGCCTATTTATTAATCAGTATTAGTCATATTCATACAATTTATGTGTTTAAGTAGGTTACAGTGGGACATTACTTGTGTGTGTGTCATACATTTTTATTAAATGTGCTTTTTTTTTTCTTTTTTTTTTTTACATTATGGTAAATGGTAAAATGAGTAGATTATTTCTGACTAGTCTACACTGTAGACATTTATTTCATTTTTAGTTTACTCAAGTATGCTAACAGCTCTAAAGAAAACGTGAAGCAAATGTATAAAGTTAAAGTATCGCTGTTGTTATTAAGTTAAAAGGGAATCTAGTGTTATTATTGGTGGTGCCCACCATGAACCCTGACTCCACAGCAAACAGAACTGAATCGAACCGAACCATGGCTCCAAAACCGTGATGTGAACCGAACCGTGGCATAGGTGTATCGTTACACCCCTAATATTCGAGTGCAATAGCTTCTAAGAAAAAAAGTTTAGGGCGGGACTTGATTTTGTCCATCAGGAATTGATTTGTATCGTTGTGGTTTGCTATTGCTGTCATCTCATGTGAGTGACAGGTTGTCCCTCCCTCGTGCCAGTGAACGTCAGCAGAGAAGAGAAGAGATGTCAGTGCAAGAGGCAGGGAAGTTATTTTATTTAAAAAGATTACAAGGGAACATGAATTAAAAAAATAAAGTAATGAAGAACATGGATAAATCATTTAAAATAAATGGCAATATTTAATAACAAAAAACAAGAATTGTCCATATTTAATTGTCCACAATTTCATTCTCTTCACTCAAAAATAAAAATGCTGTCAATATTTACTCGCCCTCATCATTGTTCCAAACCTGTATGATTTAGTTCCTTCTGTGGAACATAAAAGAATATATTTTGAGAAGTGTCTCAGTGGGCTCCAACATTGTTTGGTTTCCAGTGTTCTTTGGAATATCTTTGTGTTCTCCAGAAGAAAGGAAGTTATACAGATTTTACATGACATAAGTGTGAGTAAATGATGACAGATTTCATTTTTGAGTCTCAACGACTTCAAAGATTGGCTGAATGCATGCTTTATCCTCAGAAAATCTCACATTAGGTGAAATTTGAATCATATTGTAGTTATAACACTTGCAAAATATCAACTTTGAAGTTGACTTCGGAGCATTGCTGTAGAATACATTCGCTATAATTAGAGCTGATACAATAATGTATTGAGAGAGAGTGGGTTTTTTTCTCCTGATAATAAAACATTTGCTGGGGATATAATTCAGTTTACACAATTGTTTTCATGATTAATCACTGCTGTCACCTGCATACTTTTGCCTAACTCTAATCCAAGATAAACAGACAGATATATTGCTTTATTATATAGTGTAAAACTTCTTTGCAGATTTGTGAGGGTTGCCCAGGCTGTCCTCGCATTTTGGGTCTGACTGCTTCCATTTTAAATGGCAAATGTGACCCTTGTGATCTGGAGGAGAAGATTCAGAACCTGGAGAAGATTTTGCAGAGCAATGCAGAAACTGCCACTGATCTTGTGGTGCTGGATAGGTAGTGTTTCCTAGCAAAAATGTCGGTCTAATTTATATAACAGGATTGTAAAAATGCCTTTTAAATCGGTCATATGATGCCATTTTAAAAGTTCAACTTGCTGACAAAAAAGAGGGAAAGCCCCTCCTTCTAAAAAGCTCAGAGTGCTCTGATTGGCCAGCTGACCCAATGTGTGTGATTGGCCAAACACCTCAAGCGTGCGTTGAAAATGTAATGCCTCTGACCCTTTAAGCAGTTGTAAACACACAGTTAATAGTGTCACTTGTTTTCCCGTATCGGTTCAAGCCAGAGTTGGATTCTGAAATAGCTGATGATCAAGCTGGTCGATCGGAACCAACTTTGCAAACCCGTCTTGTGCAGAGAACGTTTCACAATGGTAGTTAGTCTTTGTATATAGCAAAGACTAACTACCATTAACCACTAACTACCACACCGGCATTGTACTCTCCTAGGTTCAGGAAGCTGTCCTCTGTAAAATGTGCTGTGCTTAAGCAAACTTTTGGGTTGTACTACTGAATAAAAGCTTTATAAATAAATCTTAATCTCTGATTCCTAATTTCATCCGTTCTCGGAAGGCCAAACAAAGTGGTTTTGCTTTCTCATCTAAAGACAGAATCGCTGTGGCGTGACAACAACACTAAAAGTCACTGAAGCCTAATCTTCTTTCTTTGTGTATGCTTTTGGCCGGCATAATGCTAATATTTCAAATTTGTGACACAGACGTTTGAGGAAGTAATATCTGGACTTCGATCGAGGCATTTTAGGCAGGTCTAGAGTAGGGGTGGGGGGAAAATATTTTGTGTGGGGATATTGTATCGATACAAGGACGGCAAGTATCGATATTTTCAAGAACTGAATTTCAGCTCATATTGTGCAAACATTTACGCAAGCTCCACGCTTATCACGCGGGTAATAATAATAATTAGAAATTTCTTTCAGACTGCAATATCACACACACGTACACAGTGAGCTGTGCGCAGGAAGCACATTCACACATTATTACTTTTATTTTTTATATATAGTAGTAAAAATGAGTCTTGCAGCATGAGTCAGATTTCATTTATCACGAGAGTGAGGATCTGAATGACAAGACTATGGTGGAAGATTTGATTTTAACGCAAAACGTAAAAATGGCTATTTAAGTGAGTTTGTACTGTTTTGTTGTTGTGTTTTTCATTTAAGAATAACAACGAGCCCACCATTCAAATGCCGCCCCTGAATTGCCGCTAATTCTAAAGTGAAAGTAAAATACGCACAGCCTTTCATAATGGCCATATTAATATGTTTTTGCAATACTCTGCATATCGCAATTTTTTTTTTTAAAATCGCAATAATATCGTATCGTGGCTTAAGTATCGCAATAATATCATATTGTGAGGCCTCTGGCGATTTTCCACCCCTATTCTAGAGCAGTGTTCTCTGTAAATTCCTTTTTATGGGACACTATGAGCTTTCTTACTTTGCAAATCCTATAAATCTACAAATACATTACACACTAAAGGAAAAGGAGAACATCAAAAAGCATCATATGACCCCTTTAAGTATCCTCTATTATAGATCTTTCTTGAAGAAGTTTCTTACCTGTCAGTTTACTTCCCAGGTATGCGTCCCAGCCTCGTGAGGTGGTGCTGGACTGTGGGCTGTACCAGGATCAGAGTGGCCTCTCTGAGAGGCTTTTGATCGAGTTGGACGAAGCCCTTCATTTTCTTAATGACTGCAACTTATCTACTCATCGAGAAGATAGAGACCCCACATTCATCTCCAAACAGGTTCTCCCCTTAGGGTCTTATTTTAAAGCAATTTTTAAGACTCTGGACAGAAACGGCCTGTTGTTTGATATGATTTGTTTTGATTGTGTGATTGTGTATCCCAAGGTGCTGAATGACTGTCGTGCCGTGTTGACTGTGCTGGGCCCTTGGTGCGCAGATAAAGCTGCGGGAATCATGGTCCGGGAGCTGCAGAAATATATCAAACATGAACAGGAAGAGCTGAACCGCAAGTTCCTGTTGTTCACGGATACCATTCTGAGAAAAATCCACGCCTTATGTGAGGAGCATTTCTCTCCAGCTTCCCTAGACCTGAAGTTTGTCACTCCCAAGGTCATCAGACTTCTGGAGATTCTTCACGAGTACAAACCCTTTGAACGGCAGCAGTTTGAGAGTGTGGAGTGGTACAACAACCGCAATCAGGACAATTACGTTTCTTGGAGTGATTCTGAGGACGAAGACGAGGATGAAGAGGCGGAGGCAAAAGAAAAGCCCGAAGCTAATTTTCCCTCGCCTTTCACCAACATCCTCTGTGGAATCATCTTTGTGGAAAGGCGATATACAGCGGTGGTTTTAAACAGGTTTGTTTGCTGTGCTCCACTGTCTGTCTCAGAAAATACAATGTAAATAATAAATGCACTAAAACTAAAATCAGTCATTTTAAATGCTTCAGAACATTATAATGTGCAGTATGAAAGTAGTATATTGCTATTTTTAAATAGTAACGGAACGCTAAATGACGGCAAATATATATAAGGATTAATCTAGGGCTGCAACAACTAGTCGATAAAATCGATAATAATCGATAATGAAAATCTTCGACAACGATTCTCATTATTGATTAGTCAGGTCTGCCCTCTGTGCATGCAAAGCTTCCACCAGTCACGCCAAATTACAGCACTGAATAATGCATTTCTATGGACAAAAAAGCATCTGGAAATAGTGAAGTGGAAATACTGAGCTGTTGAGGGAAAGGTATGTGATTAGAATTGTTTATTTTAAGCTTCAAGCGAATGCATTAGCATTTAACACACCCTGTCATGTGCTTTGACAGACGCGTGTGCGTCCTCGGCGCAAAATGTTCATTTTACAGGTTATATCCTTATCTGTAAATGCTACTAATTCACGCGAGTATTTCCATTTTGCATGAAAGCGCGTCATGACAGTCTGCATTAAACTTCAACGAGCGGCGTGCGGCAAACAGGCTCAACGCTGTTGAGAGGGAGACATTTAATATTCAGTGCAAAAACATTCATTTAGCTGAAATATCTGCTGTTGGATGCTAAATTTAGGTTTAAAAGTCATGTAATTCAAGTATTTTATGAGAGTAGTATCTGTAAAGGGATAACGGCGTGTAATTGAATATAAATGTGAGATGCTTCTCATAGCATATTTACAGGATAAAGAAATGACAGTGACAGTTACTGTGTCCATAACGAATGTGTGTGTGTTCCTGCAGAACATTCCTCTTATCTGCTAACACTGAGGGTTTTTTTTTGTGTGTGTGTTTTTGTTTAACATCATTTTAATGTAGAGATTTTTGCTTAGTTTTTTGCTTAGTAACTTTTTTTGCACGTAATGTATAGCATAGACATTCCCAATATTAACCATGGTTTTATTATAGCAAAACCATGCTTTTGGCATATTGATTACCATTTGAATAACCACACAAATGCCATGTAGTTAAACTATGGATTTGAAGCAAAACCATAGTTAATATTTGGTTACCATGGAATAACTACAATAACTGTTATTTATTAGAATAATTTTTTTGTGTTTAGTTTTTGTTCGTTGTAAAACCATGGTTAATTTATGTAATTGTAGGTATATTCACTATGTATGTTTTCATTGCACTCAGCTGACCGTTTGTTTGAAGGACGGCATGTGGAATAGTGTGTTTTGTCGTTTAAGTGGGGAGAAAAAGAATCGGCCAACTAATCGATTATCAAAATAATAATTAGTTGCAGCCCTAGATTAATCTATATTTTACTCGTATAAAGAAAACTATGTAGTTTTGTTTTACATTTGATTGTTGTATTTGTGCGATTGCTGATTTGTTTATTTGTTATTGTATTACTGACAGTATCTAACCTAACCCTAACCCATACATTTATATTAGGTAGTCTAGTTTAATAGTTAGTTGTTCTTTAGGCTGCTGATTTTTGTTCATGGTATTCAGCTGCAACAATGTTTTGCATATTTGATATCTAAATGTTTGACTTAATATATATATTTTTTTTTTACCACATTGGAATCGAAACTGGGTATCGATAAGAATCGGCATCAGTAAGCCGAATCGGAATCACTAAAATTCAAATGATACCCAACCCATGGTTTATTTCATGTGTCCTTGCTGAACAGTATTAATTTCTTGCTAACTCGAAACCAAAGCAGCTTTAATGCTCTTTGTATTATTTGTGTGTATCAGACTTATTAAGGAGGCAGGGAAGCAGGACCCAGAGCTGGCTTACATTAGTAGCAACTTCATCACAGGTCACAGTATCGGCAAGAACCAGCCTCGCAACAAGCAAATGGAGGTGGAGTTCAGAAAACAAGAGGAGGTGAGTGAATTCGGCAGTCCTGAAAAGCCTCCTGTGCCACTTCCTTAGCTTATGCTGATTATAATTGTTATTGTGGATTCACATTAGCAGGGGCGCAAACTTGTCACCTTTCAGTGAAATTCGCAGATCAAAAATAGGTTATTAATGTGATTCGTCAGGGTGGAGTCAAGGTTAATGACATCAACAGACTACTCATTCACGAAAACTTTTAATTTGCATGCGTTTGTAAGCATTGTGGTGTAAACGGTTATGTATACATATGTATATTTCAAAATGCCAATCTTTGCAAGTATCCTTGTAAACAGTCATTTATGTCTTAAAAGTAAACAAGTAAACTGAGAAGGGAAACTCAAGCGTTACAGTATAATGGGGGGGGTCTCGTGTTTTTGTCACCTTTTTCACCCCTGATGAGTTTGCACCCCTGCATTACTTTGCAGGTCCTGAGGAAGTTCAGAGCCCATGAAACCAACTTGCTCATTGCAACCAGCATTGTGGAAGAAGGGGTTGATATTCCAAAGTGCAATTTGGTGGTTCGGTTTGACCTGCCGACAGAGTACCGGTCGTACGTGCAATCCAAAGGTCGTGCCCGTGCTCCAGTGTCCAATTACATCATGCTAGCTGACAGGGAACGGACAAAAACATTTGAAGAAGACCTCAAGACTTACAAGGCCATAGAAAAGGTCAGCGGGTTTAATGAGAACTATTTCTAATGGACGGTCTGTGTGCGTTAAAACATGTCATTTTAAAAGTTGTGCATCTTTCAGATCCTCCGGAATAAGTGCTCAAAGTCAGCAGAATGCAATGATTTTGAACTGGAGCCAGTGACCGATGACGACAATGTTCTCCCACCTTACGTCCTGCGCTCAGAAGACGGAGGCCCCCGCGTCACGATTAACACAGCCATTGGGCACATCAACAGGTCAGTACCTGTTCTAAGATTTCTGTATTTTGTTACACGCCATTTAATTCTAAAATGTATTTGTGTGCTGTGCAGATATTGTGCGCGTTTGCCCAGTGATCCATTCACTCATCTTGCTCCTAAGTGTAAAACTGTGGAGTTGAAGACTGGAGGTTATCGATCCACACTCTTCCTACCCATCAACTCACCACTCAGAGTTCCTGTCACTGTAAGTTGTGGCCGCTATATATCTCAAATTTTTCAAAACATTCTGACATTTAGTCAGCTTTGCTAGGAGTTAAAAGTAGTGCTGTGCGATTTAATTGAAATGGTAATAAAATCGGGTTGTGAGAATGCATGGCTTCTAAACCACAGAAAGCACAATTTTTCTTCCAGTCCCCCTCAGTGTGCAATCTGATGCAAGAACAGAACAGACAGGGTTTACCGTTGCGGCATTAAAGAAAGCACAGAAACGGGGAGAATTAATTCAGGGCTGGATAAAGACTTATAATAAAAAAAATCAACATCTATGGTTTTGGAATATTTTGGATACAGGAGAGATGATGTATCATATATGTATCATGTAGGGGCTATTCACACAGAATGCGTTTTTGTGGTTAAAAACTTGAGAAGCAGGTTTAGAGACGGTTTTTAAAAAGTTGAAGGTCTTTTACCTTGAGCAGAATGCCATGTCATGCACTAGATGCTGCAAAAGATGCGGAACGCGAGAAAAACGGTTAAAGATGTCCGTCTATTGTGTGCACATAGAAAAACAATGGCACATTCTGAACCAGTTGAGCAAATATTGAAAATACAGGCATTTGTGAACTGCACAACATACAAAAAGAGTGAAAAAGGCATATAGAAGTAACGGTCACATAAAAAAAAGATGCAGACAAGTATGCGTGTAAGGAAATATTGTTTCAAAATCGTGATTAAAATCGAAATTGCAATATTGATCTAAAATCGTGATATTAAGTAAGTTAGTATTTTATTTTCTTTGTTCATATAGCACAGCCCTAGTTAAAAGGATACTTTACTGAAAGTGCTGTCATTTCCTCACCCTTGTGTTATTCCAAACCTGTTAGACTTACTTTCATCCATGGAACCCATCCATCCATCCATCCATTATCTTCCGCTTATCCGGGACCGGGTCGCGGGGGCAACAGTCTAAGCAGAGACGGCTAGACTTCCCTCTCCCTAGCCACTTCCTCCAGCTCTTCCGGGGGAACCCCGAGGCGTTCCCAGGCCAGCCGGGAGACATAATCCCTCCAGCGTGTCCTAGGTCTTCCCCGGGGCCTCCTCCCGGTGGGACATGCCTGAAACACCTCCCCGGGAAGGCGTCCAGGAGGCATCCGAAATAGATGCCTGAGCCACCTCAACTGGCTCCTCTTGATGTGGAGGAGCAACGGCTCTACTCTGAGCTCCTCCCGAGTAACTGAGCTTCTCACCCTATCTCTAAGGGAGCGCCCAGCAACCCTGCGGAGAAAGCTCATTTCGGCCGCCTGTATCCGGGATCTTGTCCTTTCGGTCATGACCCACAGCTCATGACCATAGGTGAGAGTAGGAACGTAGATTGACCGGTATCGAGAGCTTCGCCTTACAGCTCAGCTCCTTCTTCACCACGACAGACCGGTACATCGACCGCATTACTGCAGAAGCTGCACCGATCCGTCTGTCAATCTCCCGTTCCATCCTTCCCTCACTCGTGAACAAGACCCCAAGATACCTGAACTCCTCCACCTGAGGCAAATACTCTCCACCAACCTGAAGTGGGCAAGCCACCCTTTTCCGACTGAGAACCATGGCCTCGGATTTGGAGGTGCTGATTCTCATCCCGGCCGCTTCACACTCGGCTGCAAACCGCCCCAGTGCACGCTGAAGGTCCTGGTCTGAGGAGGCCAACATGACAACGTCATCCGTAAAAAGCAGCGACGAAATCATGTGGTTCCCAAACCGGACACCCTCCGGCCCTTGGCTGCGCCTAGAAATTCTGTCCATAAAAATTATGAACAGAACCGGTGACAAAGGGCAGCCCTGCCGGAGTCCAACATGCACCGGGAACAAGTCCGACTTGCTGCGGCAATGCGGACCAAGCTCCTGCTCTGGTCGTACAGGGACCAAACAGCCCTAAGCAAGGGGCCCGGACCCCATACTCCCAGAGCACCCTCCACAGGACACCACGAGGACACAGTCGAATGCCTTCTCCAAATCCACAAAACACATGTGGATTGGTTGGGCAAACTCCCATGAACCCTCCAGCACCCTGGAAAGGGTATAAAGCTGGTCCAGTGTTCCACGACCGGGACGAAAACCACACTGTTCCTCCTGAATCCGAGGTTCCACTATCAGCCGAATTCTCCTCTCCAGTACCCTGGCATAGACTTTCCCGGGGAGGCTGAGAAGTGTGATCCCCCTGTAGTTTGAACACACTCTCCGGTCCCCTTCTTGAAAAGAGGGACCACCACCCCGGTCTGCCAGTCCAGAGGCACTGTCCCCAACCGCCACGCGATGTTGCAGAGGCGTGTCAGCCAAGACAGCCCCACAACATCCAGAGACTTGAGGTACTCAGGGCGGATCTCATCGACCCCGGTGCCTTGCCACCGAGGAGCTTTTAACTACCTCGATGACTTCAGCCCGGTGATGGATGAATCCACCTCTGAGCCCTCAGCCACTGCTTCCTCAATGGAAGACGTGTTGGTGGGATTGAGGAGATCCTCAAAGTATTCCTTCCACCGTCCGACGATATCCCCAGTTGAGGTCAACAGCTGCCCATCTCCACTGTAAACAGTGTTGGTAGGGCACTGCTTCCCCTCCTTGAGGGGGCGAACGGTTTGCCAGAATCTCTTCGAGGCCAACCGATAGTTTTTCTCCATGGCCTCACCGAACTCCTCCCAGGCCCGATTTTTTGCCTCCACAACTATCCGGGCTGCAGTCCGCTTGGTCTGCCTGTACCCGTCAGCTGCCTCAGGAGTCCCACAAGCCAACCATGCCCAATAGGACTCCTTCTTCAGCTTGACGGCATCCCTTACTTCCGGTGTCCACCACCGGGTTCGGGGATTTCCGCCTCGACAGGCGCCACAGCTCCGAGCAGCCGCGTCGACAAGGGAGGTGGAGAACATGGTCCACTCGGACTCAATATCTCCAGACTCCCTCGGGATCCGGTCGAAGCTCCGTCGGAGGTGGGAGTTGAAGATCTCTCTGACAGGGGCTCGCCAAGCGTTCCCAACAGACCCTCACAGTACGTTTGGGTCTCCCGAGTCTGTCTAGCTTCCTCCCCCACCATCGGATCCAACTCACCACCAGGTGGTGATCAGTTGACAGCTCCGCACCTCTCTTCACCCGAGTGTCCAAGACATATGGCGGAGGTCAGATGAGGCGACCACAAAGTCGATCATCGACCTCCGGTCTAGGGTGTCCTGGTGCCACGTGCACTGATGGACACCCTTATGCTTGAACATGGTGTTCGTTATGGATAAGCCGTGGCTAGCACAGAAATCCAATAACAGAACACCACGGGTTCAGATCAGGGGCCGTTCCTCCCAATCACGCCCCTCCAGGTATCACTGTCACTGCCCACGTGTGCGTTGAAGTCCCCAGTAGAATGATGGAGTCTCCAGTTGGAGCACTTTCCAGCACCCTCCCAGAGACCCCATTAGGGCCGGGTACTCCGCACTGCCGTTTGGCCCGTGAGGCACATACGACAGTGAGAGACCTATCCCCTACCCGAAGGCGCAGGGAAGCGACCCTCTCATTCACCGGGTTGAACTCCAACACATGGCAGCTGAGCTGGGGCTATAAGCAAACCCACTCCAGCCCGCCGCCTCTCACCATGGGCAACTCCAGAGTGGTAGAGAGTCCAGCCTCTCTCAAGAAGTGTGGTTCCAGAGCCCAAGCTGTGCGTGGAAGTGAGCCCGACTATCTCTAGCCGGTACCTCTCAACCTCCGCACAAGCTCAGGCTCCTTCCTCCAGCAGAGGTGACATTCCATGTCCCTAAAGCCAGTTTTCGTGTCCAGAGATCGGGTCGCCTAGCCTTCGACTGTTGCCCGATCCACTATGCACCGCCCCATATGATCCCTCCCGCAGGTGGTGAGCCGCACGGGAGGGTGGCCCCACGTCGCTCGTTCGGGCTGAGCCGGCCGGGCCCCATGGGGCAGGCCCGGCCACCAGGCGCCGTGATACTGAGCCCCAACCCCGGCCTGGCTCCAGGGTGGGGCCCGGCTGCGCCATGCCGGGCGACGTAACGGTCCTTGTTTTAATTAGACTCATACTGGGTTTTTTTGAACTGCTCTTAGTCTGGCCCGTCACCAAGGACCTGTTTGCCTTGGGAGACCCTACCAGGGGCATATAGCCCCAGACAACATAGCTCCCAGGGTCATTCGGGTACTCAAACCCCTCCACCACGATAAGGTGACAGTTCAAGGAGAGGATCCATGGAACACAAAAAGCAAAAAAAAAAAAAAGCACCAGAAAAGTTGTCCATATGACTTGAGTGCTTTATTCCACATCTTCTATAGCCATATGATGCTTTGTGTGAGAAACAGACTGAAATTTAAGATATTCACTGACAATTTTGCCTTGAAAAATCCATTGTCCATTGAAAACTATGGTCACCATTCACCATTTCATCGTATGAAACTAAATATGGATATTCTGCTGTAACTTGTGCTCCATGGACGAAAGTTGTACATAAATTCATAAAGTACTTTTTTTTTTGATGAACTATACCATTTAAATACAAAAATGTGCAGAAAAGTTTGTGATTCTTCTATAATTGATTGAAAGTAAAATGTAGTATTTCTAAATGTTTCTTCCCTTTAGGGTCCACCAATGAATTGTGCAAGACTTGCAGAGAAAGCCGTCGCTCTTCTCTGTTGTGAAAAACTGCACAAAATTGGTGAGCATGAAAAAGTCTAAATATACAAGATTTGATACATTCTGATAGTCGCTGACTGATACGCAATGTCTAGGTGAACTGGATGATCATTTGATGCCGGTGGGAAAGGAAACTGTAAAGTATGAGGAGGAGCTGGACTTGCATGATGAGGAAGAGACGAGCGTGCCAGGAAGGCCAGGCTCCACCAAACGGAGACAGTGTTACCCAAAAGCCGTGAGTGTTGTGAACCTGAAATGTCTTTTTAACAGCTTGTGTAGGGTCAGGTGATGTAATGAGAATGCAGATTAAAAGGCTGTCAGGATTCATGTGCTTTTTTTTTTTTTTTTTTTTGTACCACCATAGTAGTGATATACAGTGCATCCGGAAAGTATTCACAGAGCTTCACTTTTTCCACATTTTGTTATGTTACAGCCTTATTCCAAAATGGATTCAATTAATTATTTTCCTCAAAATTCTACAAACAATACCCCATAATGACAACCTAAAATAAGTTAAGAAAAAACTCCTTCAGAAATCATTCTAATATGCTGATTTGACAATTCTTATAATATCAATGTTGAAAACAGTTCAGCTTAATATTTTTGTGGAAACGGTGATACAAAACAGAAATAATTTATAACGTTGTTTTACAGTAATCTTTTGTTAAATTGAAATCATCTCTGCTTAAGGAATATTTTTAAGTAATAAAAGAATAAGTCCACTGTATAGAATCATGTTGGGTATGATGTCTTGTAGATACCAGAGTGTCTGCGGGGGTGTTACCCTGTGCCAGAGCAGCCTTGTTACCTTTACGTCATAGGGATGGTCCTCACCACCCCTCTTCCTGATGAGCTTAACTTCCGGCGGAGGAAGCTGTATCCGCCAGAGGACACTACCCGATGTTTTGGCATTCTAACAGCTAAACCAATACCTCGGGTAATCGCCTTCAGTTTTTTTGGAGGTCTTTGGAGAAGAACTTTTTAATTTTTAGTCCATGTAAATTGCATTGATAATTATTTAGAAAACAGTCAAATGTGTCATTCATTTGATATTTGATTATATCTGAAATTAACTTTCCTTGAAATTTGGTCTTTTTTTCCGGTTCTGTGTCATCAGATCCCTCACTTCCCTGTGTATACACGTTCTGGTGAGGTGACCATCTCGATTGAGCTGCAGAAGTCGGGCTTCACTCTGAGCGCAGAGCAGCTGGAGCTGATCACACGTCTGCACCAGTACATCTTCTCCCACATCCTCCGTCTGGAAAAGCCAGCACTAGAGTTTAAGCCTGTAGAGGCAGATTCTGCCTACTGCGTTCTACCTCTCAACATTGGTGAGTGCTGCAGATGTTGTCTTGTTTGACTTTGAGATTACAGTTAGTCCTTCCTCTAATTGTCAATTTATAACATGATCTTATCTAGAGCTGTAAAGAATTTCTTTGATTATTTGAACAAAAGGCCAAATCTTATGTCCTGTATTATATTGTGTTTTCACTGAATTCCTATGAAAGTTAAGCTTCCATAAGCATGAACTGAAAAACGCGCCAGACTGGACACGCACTGTGAATGACTGCGAGGCCGTGAATGAATGCCTGTGTGGCCGTGCTCATTTTACTTTCGGTTTAGAATTAGCGCCAATTCGGGGACGGGTTGCTTGAAATGTGGGTTCATTAGCCTATTATTCTTAATGAGAAACGCAACAACAAAATAGTACAGTGACAAACTCGCTTAAATAGGCGCTTTCACATTTCGCTTTGATACCAAATCTTCTGCACTCATCTGGTCTGTCAGCTCTTCGCTCTCGTGATGAATGAGTCCTGCTGCTTTGTGCTGCGACTCCCGTTCGGCTCACACTATATTGAGCAGACACGTTCAGTCATAATTGTAGTGTCTATTCTCTAACTGATCTAAATTATTTTATTACTATAAAAATCAAAATGACGGTGGGGGGCGGTGCCGCGGTGGGCAAGAGATGTAACCGGTGTTGTGTCTGAATGCCGGCAACAACAACTATCGCAGCAAGCCTAATATGCGCATGTGAATAGGATGCGTACAGGAAAAGTTTTCTGTTACTGGAAACAAAAGAGTGACACATTTTAAATCCTTGATTTCAGCAGTTGGCTGTTATGTCATATTCATTGTGTACTGTAGCATTACCTAGTCTTTATTTGAGAAAATAATATGATTCCAAGTGAAGACGTATATCAGATTTGTCAGTGCTCAATATTTACTTTTTATTCATGTTTTTTTTGTTGTTTTTTTTTACTATTTCTTTGTGTAAATATAAAATATAATAATATAATAGAATTACAGAATCAATAAGTTGATATCTAAAGTATAAATCCGTTTACAAGGTTTTTTTAATCAGGTTAGTTTCATTTTCAAATTTTTTACATTTCTATAAATAATAATTGAGTAAATATGTCAATTAAATATAAATTTCATTGCTGCTTTTATTATTTAATATTCATTATATCTTTAATTAAATAGTGTGATATATGATATGAGATATATATTACTATTTATATTACTATTTATATATATATATATATCGGCTTTATGTCAGCCATATGTCAGCCATCGGCCACCTCCTGCTCTCTAAGATATTGTGCTCTGTTCAGTTGAGGATTCCAATACCTTGGACCTGGATTTCAAATTCATGGAGGATATTGAAAAGTCTGAAGCACGCATTGGCATTCCAAATACTCAGTACACCAAGCAAAACCCATTCATTTTCAGATTGGAGGACTACCAGGATGCTGTCATCATTCCGAGGTACAAAAGTTACTTGTGATCTTTGAGTCTTATTGCTCTTGCAATTAAGCTCTCATTGATGATGTATATTGTGTTTTTGTTTTCAATGTAGTTGAACTCTACTCTTCTGTCTCATTCCTCCCTCTCAGGTATCGTAATTTTGACCAGCCACATCGGTTCTATGTGGCTGACGTTTACACAGACCTCACCCCGCTCAGTAAATTCCCCTCTCCAGAGTATGAGACTTTTGCTGAGTACTACAAAACCAAGTACAACCTGGACCTGTCTAATGTTAACCAGCCCTTACTGGATGTGGACCACACATCTTCAAGGTAGGAAGTACAAAAAAAAAGACAAATTCTGGTATGTGCTTTTTCCCCCCCAAAATCCCAAATCCTCCCCTTTTTTCCTCCCCAAATTCATTATGTATCCATGGTGGTCTTTTCTCGTAGATTGAATCTTTTAACTCCCCGGCACCTTAATCAAAAGGGGAAAGCCCTTCCTCTCAGCAGTGCGGAGAAGAGAAAGGCCAAGTGGGAAAGCCTACAAAACAAACAGGTATTAACTGACGGAAAGAATTTACAGTGATAATTATAAGTCATCATACCTGAATTAAGTCTAATCATACTGTGCACAAGTATTTCCTCCCTCTGAGAGCGGTAATGGTCGTACAGAGGTTTGACTTGCATCAGATAACAGTCTTTGGTTGTATTTCTGTTCCATCTGCTTAGATTTTAGTTCCGGAGCTCTGTGCCATTCACCCCATCCCAGCCTCTTTGTGGAGGAAAGCTGTCTGCCTTCCCAGCATTCTCTACAGACTTCACTGCCTTCTGACGGCCGAAGAACTGCGGTCTCAGACAGCCATTGACGCTGGCGTAGGGGCTCAGACCCTGCCTCCTGATTTCAGGTCATTTGAAAAGCCACAAATCAGACGCACTACACTCATTTGCTCTTTTCCAAAACCAACACCTATGAAGCCCTTCATAGGTGGCATTTTAAGGGGTTGTAGGTGCACTCCTGACAGAAAGGCTGTTCTAAAATGTAGGAAACATTATGCTGCCTCTTCTACTTTGATTTGACAAAATTCGTCAGCATAGCAAATATGCTTTGTGGTGAAAGCAATCTTATTAAACAAATACAAAATGACGAACAAAGTAGAATAAAGTAATTCCTTCGTTCAGTTCTGAAAAATATTGTAAAATTATTTTAATTAGTGTTTGACCAGTAATATCATCATTGGCCAATACGTTTTTTGTTTGACTGTTAAGTGTCGGAATTGGGACTTTTATTTTGACAATGCTGAAAATGCCGGACTTGTATTTTGACAGCGCTAAAAAAATACCAGCACCTAAGCTCCAGTTCTCCAACTTCATTAGTTCACTGTCTTTGTTTAACAGTTATCTAATAAATTAGTTGACAGAAATGTTATAAGTTAATGATAAAGTATTATAGCATATTAGTTAGTAATAGACTAATACTTTCTTATATAGCCTAACAATGACACAAAATCAAATCCTAAACAAATCTTTGATGATAGAATCGAGGCATTTAAATAAAAAATAAAAAATCGGACAACCATTAATTCTAATTTCTAAATGGCTGTTTAACCTAAATTTGGCATGTGCAGTGTTCTTTTATTCACATTAGTGTTGTATAGTTAACTTGGCAACATGCTAAGCTAAACTTGGCTTACTCAGTACTCAGTTGAGTTCTTAGGATGGCACAGAGTCTTTTATAGAGTGTTCCAATTCAGCAATTTGTGAGGTAACATCTTGGTTAGGACGTTACCTTAGAAAGCAGCTGGCATTTTAGGAAGTGTACCCATTTGAGTCCTAATCTCTCTGAATGTTGACCCCAGGTATCCTAATTTGGATTTTGGATGGAAGAAGTCCATCGACAGCAAATCTTTCATTTCCTGCCCCAGTGCATGTATGGAAGACGACGATCACTGTAAACACGGCACAAGCTCAGATTCAGACCACACTGCCGAGGAGAGCTGCAGTACGGAGGCCTCCCAGCCTCCAGAGGGCGCTCTCCCCTGTGAGAACTGCAACACACCAGATGAAAAGCTAGAAACCCACGTGCTCCCTGTGACTGATGTCCAGACGCTGAACAAAGACAAGAGCGACTGCATCTGTTCACGAAACCTCCCTAACAGCACTCGGGGCAACAGCGATGACCTCCCAGACAGACATGACATTTGCCAATGCCCTCAGCTGGGCCCTCTGGAGAGTGACCTATCAACGCAAACCACTACCTCAGTTCCTGTGCGGCCCTCTCCAGCCGGCGATCCCCAGCCCCAGCCCAGCGATGAATGTACCCCAGGCAGGAACTCAGATCTCTGCGACAGACATGTGAAAAAACCTACCTCAAACTGTTGCCCCAATCCAGAGATGGCAACCAGCACCACAGCACCTTTAGAAGTGTCATCAGAGGTCTCTGACATGACATCAACAACAACCTGCACAGGTCCAGCCTGGGATTCTCCGAAAACCTTGGGCCCCAACCCCGGCCTCATCTTGCAGGCCCTGACCCTCTCCAATGCCAGTGATGGCTTCAATCTGGAGAGGTTGGAGATGTTGGGCGACTCTTTTCTGAAACACGCCATCACCACCTACCTGTTCTGCACTTATCCTGATGCCCACGAGGGCAGGCTGTCGTACATGCGAAGCAAGAAGGTATGATTATTAGAGCAACTGCAAAGCAAAAACACACCTTGGTAACCACATAGTAAGGCATTGAGAGATGCTCACAGTATTCTAGCATTGTGGCAGCAAGTTTTCAGGTTTCCACAGGTCCTTGAAATCCTTGCAAGTTTGTGAATCAGAAAAAAAAAAAAATGTCAAGGGCCTGGAAAGTTTTTGAAAAAAAACATGCATAGATGCAGGTCCTTGAAAGTGCGTGAATTTATTTTGTGCAAGAAGTTTTCTGGAAAAAATTCCATATCATTCCCTCCGGTCCGCTAATGTGTTGTTCATGTACGTGTCACGTTAAGTGTTTCCCGCGTGAGGTACTTTGTGCTGTTGCCATGACGTTCACGCACGCACAAAACTACAATGGTACCTCAACGTTTTCAGTGCTTACACCGAACCCAATTATGTTCAGTCAATGACTGTATATTGTGTTCAGTAAACATAAAACATTTGTGATAATCTGTTGCCCAAATATTTTATTAAATGCAATGCTGAATTGCTTTGCTTGTTAAGATAATGTAAACTCATGAGGAAAGAAAAACTTAAAAGCATATTCATATAGCTTAAAACTTAGGCTCATGTAACCATAAGCTCTTTTCAATAAAATCCATGCAAAAGTTAATATCAGATCATTTTAGAATACAGTATAGGATGTACCGAATATTCTTCATATTCATATCAGGTCTGTCATATGGCCAAAAATAAATGCAAAATATTTTTTTGCATAGTTGTGCTTGACCCATGCAAACTGTAACAATGTATCTTACAAGGTAACACAATGTTCTTGCTCTCACTTAAAATTAAAAAAAATATTTTTTTCATTGCATTTTTCATATCACATTTTAGTAGTCGTCATAAATAAGGTATCATTCGAAAGCTTATGAACTCATAATTCATCCTGTGAAAAGGATAAATTGAAGCATTATGTTACTATGGAAATGTTACTTTAAATTATTTTTAGCAGGCTCCTCCCCTAGTGGGCGGTGTCAGGTTTCATATTACAAAATTTAAATGTAATAATTTATAGTCAAAACCTTTTCCAATCTTGACTTACACTTCACTTACATTTACAATACACTTATTGTCGGAAAGGTCTGAGACTCAAGGTTCCATATTTGGTGGTAGAAGTGATATATTTTGACAGAAATGTATTAATTTGTTACAGGATAATGCAGCAAAAAAGAAATGTGTGTGACACCTGGTGGCTTTTTTTTTTTGACTGCGACTAAACAAAATCTCACGGCAGCTTATATTTTTGTGATATCAACTTCAAATTTGGAAACTTGTTTAGATATATGGCTTTAATTTTGATAGTCATTTTAGAGTAACACTTTTGTAAAATATGTATTTAATATAAAATAAAAATGTAGTACAGTACATTCAATTTACAGTAAATTTAAACTTCCATAACTTTTTCATACTTTAATTTTTTTTGAAGTGCTTATGCAATGATCTGCTGAGCGTCTTTAAAACAAGACCAAACATAGGTCTATATTCCAAAGCATTCTTGAATTACAACCAATTGAGTTTGGATGGTGCATTTTCATGTCGGGCTGGCAGTTAAGGGGTTAAATACTATATTTTAAATCGAATTTAATTATCATTTTAATTTGTAATATGCTTGCATTATATTATACATAATTCTTGTGTATTAATACATTTATATTAAAACATTTTATGATTAAATAATACATTTAATAATGGTATTATATATTTATTTTTGCATTAATAATTTCCCTCCACTAATTACTTCCTACTACTTGTTACTAATTACTTAGACTAACAGAATATCTGCTAAATAAAGTCTAACGGATTCATTTATAATATTTGCATACTGATTTGTTATTGGCTTTCATCACACATCTCTTTGAAATAACTAATTTCAGATGATGCAAATTTTATTTACTACTACCATTTATAAAGTTTTTGGCAGCTGCTATGCCTCTATTTAAATATTGATTCATTTTTACTTCATGTGTTATATGGAAAACAAACGTTTTTGCCTTTGGTATCTCCAGGTCAGCAACTGTAACCTTTATCGCTTGGGGAAGAAAAAGGGCCTTCCTAGTAGAATGGTGGTATCCATCTTTGATCCCCCGGTAAACTGGCTTCCTCCGGGCTACGTTGTGAATCAGGACAAAAGCAGCACGGACAAGTGGGACTCAGATGAGGTATGAGTCAGAGAGCATCTCCATTTGTTTACCCAATAGCTCAAGTCAAGCTTAACCCAATATCAACATGCATCTTTATGCACAATTACAAGTCTGTTTACATGGCTCTGTGCCTTGAGCTGAGGAACATCTTGGCAGAGTTGAGCTGCAGCTGTTTTCTGTCTCTGCCACTAGGGGGCAGGTTTATCCTTTCTGCGTGAAGCTGGGCTTCAGATTAGAGTGCTGAATTTGTTTATTTTACATGAAAAATATTAGATGTAGTCAGTTCAGCGTGACTCACCTTTGGTGTGATTTTAAGCTAATGCCAACAAATCTTCCATAGTTCACTTGGCATCTCTAGGGTAATTACTTCCAAACCTCTAAATACAAGAAATGGATAAGTAAAAGGTAGCAGCTTGACTAATTATAGATTAAATATAATAATGCCAACCTACTGAGTTAGGAAATGATCCTAATACAAATTGGAATTGTTTGTTAGGTAAAAAGCCTAATATGGAGGGCAAATGCGGTATGCAAATAAATTATTAATAATAATGCAATGACAAAATACAATAGTGTGTCAGGTCAAGTAAAGTTGGTTTAATCAATAGATAAAGGGTTCATTTTAATTTCTCTATTTTAATTACACAGTATGTCAATCCCAGTGCTGTCATTCAAGCAATGTGCAAATGTGAAGACAATAAAAACGAATGTAAATGTATGAACGTGTTAAAATTTTCGTAACGTTTGTGTTACTAAGAGTTGCAACAATGCATTAATTTGATCAAAAGTTATAGTAAAGACGTTAGTGTTACAAAAAATCTCTTTAAAAATTGATCTTGAAAAAATGTATCATCGTTTCCACAGAAATGTTAAGCAACACAACCATTTTTAACATTGATGATGCTAAGAAATGTTTCTTGATTACCAAATCAGCATATTAGAAGGATTTCTGAAGGATCATGTGACACTGAAGATTGGAGTAATGATGCTGAAAGTTCAGCTTTGCCATCCCATAAATAAAATACGTTTTAAAATTGAAATAACAATCAAAAACAGTTCTTTTACGTTGTAATAATAATAATAATATTACTGTTTTATTGTATTTTAAACAAATAAATGCAGCCTTGATGAGAATAAAAGACTTGTTTCAAAAACATTGCAAAATCTTGAGACCCCTAATATTTTTCACATTATAAAAAAACAACAACTCTTAATCTGTAATTTGGAAATTCAGCCTTACTATATCGCAACCCTCACGATAAACTTATTTGGAAATTATGAAATTCAAGAAATCTGCAGCTCTTAAGCCAAGACAGGTCAGGAAGATTATTTATTTAAAATATTTAAATATATTTTTTTTAATTTTTATACAATTATTTAAAATATATAATATATTTTATTAAATATAAGCCAGAGTTTTCCATCTGTGTTTAAGCATATGTGATGTATTAGGAACCAAGTAAGAAAAATGGAAAGAACTCTGCTTCTGGTTTCTACCAGCCCTGTCCATGGTTTCGACGGAGACTGCCTGTATGTTTTGGGTCGCTCTGTGTGGTTCGAGGTGTATATGTATGGTATGTGTGTACTAAATTTGCCTCGGGTGCTGTAATTTTAAGTGTCACTTCCATGTATTATTACAGTATTAGGTGTCATGGGTATTAACATTTTAATGAATATGCAATAGACGTTTTCTCATATGGTCAAAGTTATGGCATATTAACAATAAAATAAAAAAAGAGTTTTAGAGTATGTTTCAGCTTTTGAATCGCATTAGATTGAATGAGTCATTGACTTGGACCGTGAGCCTCAGCTCTGTTAGAGCTCTCCTGAGCAAACATAATACTGTGGTTGAACTAAAACACTTTTAAATTGTAATCTTTGCAAATCTGTTGTAGATACTGAGCCTTGGCTTCACAGAGCTCTTGGACTCAATGTTCCTTTCGTGATGTTGTTTGGTTTGGGTTTTGGAGCTGTATGACATTGGGAAATCTGTTTTTGTTTCTTAGAATAAAGATTTGGCCAACGGAAAAGCCAGTGACGATGAGGATGACGAAGATGAAGCAGAGGATGCTGAGGTCGAGCCGTTTAAAGAAGAGGTCAATGTGGAAGATGATATGGAGTACTACTACGATCACATCAGATTCATCGATAACATGCTGATTGGCTCCGGCGCCTTCGGGAAGAAGATCTCCCTTCAGCCGACCGAGCCTGGCTATGAATGGAAAGCACCCAAAAAACCTCACAACTCCCACTTTTCCCCAGACGGTGGCGCTGATGAGTTCGACTACAGTTCCTGGGACGCCATGTGCTACCTGGACCCCAGCAAAGCTGGCGAGGAGGATGATTTTGTGGTGGGCTTCTGGAACCCTTCAGAGGAAAACTGTGGCACGGATATTGGGAAACAGTCCATCTCCTACGACCTCCACACCGAGCAATGCATCGCTGATAAGAGCATAGCCGACTGTGTGGAGGCCCTGCTGGGGTGCTACCTCACCAGCTGTGGGGAGAGGGCAGCCCAGCTGTTCCTGTGCTCCCTCGGCCTGAAGGTGCTCCCGCCGGAGAAGCAGAGTTCAGGGGGGTCGGCCGAGCTGCAGTATGGCTGGCTGAAGATTCCTCCGCGCTGTATGTTTGACCACCCGGATGCCGAGCGGACCCTCAACCACCTGATTTCAGGCTTTGAGAACTTTGAAAAGAAGATAAACTACACGTTTAAAAACAAGGCATATCTTCTGCAGGCCTTCACGCACGCCTCGTATCATTACAACACCATAACAGGTCCGTGGATGTTATTTAGTTGCTTTTAAGAATCGTGAGGAGTTTGTTCGTCATCTGATTTCATCAATGTTGAACTAAAACAATACTGCTTTGGCTATTTTTTCATACTACCTTTTTAATTTGGATTCCCAATTCTTACAATAAAAATAGGTAATAATAATGTTTTTATAAAAATAGATTATTTAATAAATTTATTATATAAATCAATGTTGTAATAATGATAATTTAATATTTTTTTAAATAAATGTATTATATAATTGAATGTAGTAATATTACAATTGTTAAATTATATATTTAATTATATACTAATTAGAAACAAACTGGTAATAATAATTTATTAATGTTGTTGTTATTGCTACTCATTTTTGTTGTAATCTGTGGTACTTTAAACAACTTTTTTATAATATAGTTTTATATAATTTAAACTGCATTATAAAATAAACTTGTTTAAAGTACCACAGATTACAACAAAAATGAGTATTATATAATTTAATAGAATGATGATGATAATGATTACTATTCAATTAAATTGTATAATAGTAAAATCTTTTTTATTTTATTATTAAATTAAATTACCTTGCATAAATCTCATAATTTTCTGTAGTTACCCATTCATTTAGTGTAACTGTTTGGTTCTTCAGTTGATTTGGGTGCCTATTGTTGTATATAACTATCGTTCATATCAGGTACCCCAACTGATGCAGTTTAATAATTTAATTTAAACCAATAACCTGTGAACTTTTTTTTCTGATTTATTAAGAATCATTTTATTATAAAAGAATAATTTGCTGTGTGAAAAATACTGTATATCAGTTTTCCACAATGACTTCATATTTCATGTGGTGTGACGCTGTTAGATTAATGATCTGTGATTATTAATGGTCTCATTTTAACCTTCTTTGTAAAATTCTGAACTTCGGACAGATTGTTATCAGCGGTTGGAGTTCCTTGGTGATGCAATTTTAGACTACCTCATAACAAAGCACCTTTATGAAGATACCCGGCAGCACTCTCCAGGCGTGCTGACCGACCTGCGCTCTGCACTTGTCAACAACACCATATTTGCTTCCCTGGCTGTCAAGTACGATTACCACAAGTACTTCAAAGCTGTCTCGCCCGAACTGTTCCACGTGATCGACGATTTTGTGCAATTTCAGCTGGAGAAGAATGAAATGCAAGGAATGGATTCGGAGGTGAGCTATCATCCCACTGTTATCTGTTTAAGTTATTAGGCCTTGGCAATGACCATTTCATTTATATGCCATTGTCAGTGTAGATGTATAATATTTCATAAAGATTTAGTACCGTGACATCCTATCACTGGCAGTCATCGGGAATCTGGTCTGTGTTTGTATTTGTTTTCGTTTTTGGATTGTAAAAATGCAGTTGGATTTAATTTATTTTGAAATGGTTATCTTGGCACAGAATCTAGTCTTGTTTGACTGGAAAGCATTTTATGCCTAAGGGACAACACTGGATACTGAAAGAGGAAAGACAAATTGAATAAAATAAGTAATGTTCCCCTTAATTGCATAGCTGGGTAATGTTGTCCCCAATATTAGACATTTAGGTCTTATAAGTATAATACTAAAAGTAATTGATCGCAGTTCATTTCGAGAGGAAATACCATTACGGTACAGCATACCTGTCAGTTCACATTTTAAGTTATGACCACAGTTATTTTTTTCTGCAAATCATTTTCTGCTGTTTGTTGTGTGTTATTAGTTTGGGGATATGAATTTGACATGGATAAGCACAGTTTTCTGTCCTGAGAGGAAACACTTATTTTCTGTGTATGGGAAAGAAAAAATGGAACCGGAATTGTTTTTGCTCTCTCATAGCTTCGCCGATCGGAGGAAGATGAGGAGAAGGAGGAAGACATTGAGGTCCCCAAAGCAATGGGAGACATCTTTGAATCACTAGCTGGTGCAATTTACATGGATAGCGGGATGTCACTTGAGACAGTTTGGCAAGTGTATTATCCAATGATGAGGCCGCTCATAGGTAAGGGCCAAAGACGTACAGACGAGTAAATCAGTTCTGCATTTCTGTTCCATCTGATTGTTTGCAGCCTCATGTGGCGAAGACCATAAGTTCAGTCATTTTCAAATATCGTGCCATTTTTATGCATGATGAAATGTCAGATTGAAATGCTCTGCTTTTGTTTTCGTCTCGTTTTCTAGAAAAATTCTCCGCTAATGTCCCTCGGTCCCCAGTGCGCGAACTCCTGGAGATGGAACCGGAGACTGCTAAGTTCAGGTGGGAATGTCTTTCCCTTATACACAAGCAACCACTTAACATAATCATTGCAAAATACATGCATAGTAGTGAAAATTTGAATGTGCAAATACACTAAAAGTTACTGTATCAGTGTGTGGTTCAGAGCAAATAGTCATTTAAAAAAAAAGTCCCTACAACCTGCCTATAAGCGATTGGAGTCTGTAATGTGAGTACAGCTGGATAGATACCAAAATTATGGATTCAGTGCATCAATATCGATACTTAAAACCATATTAAGCTTATGGAAAGAATAGTTATTGTTTTCTATAGAAAGATACTGAAAGATACTGAAAGATACTGAAATGTCAAAAATTATACTCTGCATGGTACATTTATTTTTACTACCAGTATATCACAAAGTATAAACTATTTATAATAGTGCTGTCAATTGATTAAAAACAGATGAACTAATTAATCAGATTTTTTTCTGCAATTAATCGCATTATAGTTGTTCAGTATATTTTTATATTATAATAATTTTACACCATAAAGACAGTAGTCTATATTTTAAATATTTGTTTAATGGCATCTTTTTATGAAAGAAGGTTTTTTTTTTTTTTTTGCCATTAATTCTAGCCATTCAGCATTACAGTATAATTGAAAGCTATCAATTTTAACATTTTATTAGGCTTTAAAAAATATTTAAAAAACTTTTAATTTAAGTGAACTTAAAACAATCCTTACATGCACTCATTTTAATAAATATCAAAATATCAGGGCTCAATTTTTTTCTGTTATCCTAGTCAGACCATTTCAGAATTTTTTTTTTTTTTTTTTTTTACTTGCCCTATCAAAATGCACAAAAATTGTCAACAGTGCTTTAACATTTCCAGGTAGGTCTAAAAGGTAGGATATATACAGAAATTGAGTAAAGCTATCAAACACTTAACAGTCTTCACTGCATAGATGATAAGTTATTAATTAATTAATTAACTAATCAATATTAAATATTGATTAGTCCTTATTAAAGCTACAAAAGTTTTTCAGTCAAGGGCAGCAGGTTTATTAGGCTGCTGTCACTTTAAGAATTGCTGCTGTCACTCATGACTCGGATCTGATACGCATCACATTTTTCACACAACTCTTTACATTCATTTAACTCATTTAAATGTGCTTTACGAGGATACTCGAGTGGCTTTCTGTGCGCATGGGTTGTGTAAAAGTAGTCAGACAGACGAGATTCACAGACAGCAGGGGCATTATTTATACCATTTATATTATTGATAGTTTTTATAGTGATTTATAGCTTAATAAAACTTCACTTAAGTTTTCACTGCAATAATTACTGTAATCATCATCCAATAGCCTATATATTATTATTATTATTATTATTATTATTATTATTATTATTACATTATTAATGCATTTACTATGCATTAATATTCTAGAATATAAAGAATAACCTATTCAATTACTATCGATTCAGTCTTACAAGTATTCTGTAGCTTATAGAAACAAAACATTTCCAAGCATTTAAGTACACTGCAAGGCAAACTGCACCTTATCTCAGCGCCTTTTGTGAATCTGAAGCTTTTCTTTGAAGTTCAGAGTTCGGTTGATCAGTAAAAGTCAATTTAACAACATTTTGGATGGATTCCACCAACCAACCCGCACGTGAAAACTCAGTGGTTATGCACGAATCGCCTATAGGCTGTGTGACAAATTTTAGCTTCAAAACGAAGAAATTCATCAAAAGTCACCATTTTGTACATTTTTGCAATATTATAAGATTAGAGTAAACTTTATAGTTACCCACACAAAGTGTAAACTAGGCTATCGGATAAAACTATATATTTGAAAGCATTAATTGCCACTTCCATAGACAATAGACATCAATGTATATTTTACTACACGTTTTTGCTTGTACTTATCTGTATTTAAATGTCAGAATCATAAAATAAACATTATGGTTGAAAGCGCTGAACAGTTGTGATCAGCCTGATCTCATGAAAATGCGCATCTATTGCACAAATTGTATTTATTGTGCGATTTATACGCCAAAACGACCCCACACCACTAAACCTACCCAAAGGGTTGACAGTGCGTAGATCTGCACGTAAAAAGTCAATTTGGCCTATAAATCACACAATAAATACAATTCGTGCTATAGATTCGCATTTCATGAGAACGTGTGATATATGATGCGCGGCAAGCATCTCTGGCTGAGCGCCAGCCAAAACCGTGAATGCAGATTTGAATTTAGCAGTTAAGAGCGTGACTTACTGAATGTTCTAATCACACCGGTGTGACCGTACGCTTCAAATGGTTAATTATCAAATGTGACATTTTCTTTTGGAAGCTGCGTTCAAATCCATTTGGCTCAAAAATCTGAGGGGGCACCTCTGCCCGTCAGTACCGCACCGCGTTCTCTTTGGTGTCTTGTCGCACGTAAATGGTTTAAAAGCATTTGCATGAACAAGAGCGTTGTCATATAATGTAGCGCTAGCCAAAGGATGACGGGAAATATTTTAAAGCGCATTAAATTGATTGCGCATTAAGTTAACGCGTTAATTTTGACAGCACTAGTGTTGTAAAGCTATTTCCATCCAAAGTTGCGAACTGGAATATCGCATTAAACATTTGTGAATAAAGCATTGTTTCTATCCAGTGAGTGAAGAGAACTTGCCACTTCCTGATAAATTGGTGCTAAATATCACTAAGAAAAATTGAAGTTGCTACAGCCGGAGAAGCCACTGTATATAATCATTTAGTGTATATAATAAATTACTTGCACCTCAGAACACAGACAAAATGTAATGTAGTGGATGGAAACGTAGCAGCTGATGCAATTTTATCATTTAAATACATTTTTAATTACTATTTGCAACCATTTTTCATCGTTATTTCAACACCATTGCTTTTGTCAGTCATAACCATATCGATGTTTTTCTTTTTCTGCGTCCAACAGCCCTGCGGAGAGAACCTATGATGGAAAAGTACGGGTGACAGTGGAAGTGGTGGGCAAAGGCAAGTTCAAAGGCGTGGGACGCAGCTACCGGATAGCCAAGTCAGCGGCCGCCCGCCGAGCCCTGCGCAGTCTCAAAGCCAATCAACCTCAGGTCCAAGTCAACTGAGCTTCAGACAGCAGACACCCCAACACACCAGTCAAAAAACACAGCAGAACCCGTCTCGGCACCAGTTTACGGCCGAGTGAAGAATTGTCGCTGACTGCGTTCTCTCTGGGGTTGTCTAACTGAAATGAATCGAGTCAAAAGATTTCAGAGTAATTCACATAGGGTTCATATTTCATTTTATTCTTTACGTGCGCAAACACAATCTTTCTTTCTCCCCAGCTTTGTTTGATCATGAGTGCTTTTTTTTAATGTATTGCAAGTGTTAAGAAAAAGGTCAGGTCTTCTCCCCCTCTTCCCTATTTTTATTAACGTTAAAAAAGATATATGCTCTGCTTTGTGGTAGTGGTTAAAAAAAAGCTAAAGCTTATAGGTAGTATTACAGTGTGTACATAGTTAAACTCCAATGTATCAACTAAATAAGAGAAACAACAGCAACATAAAAACACAATTCCTCAATCTGTGCACTAGTGCCATTTTGCTGCCATTTGGCAGGAAGGGCATGTGGAAAGAAAGATAGTGTTGGTGTTGTTAGAAATGTTTTTCTCTATATTGAGATGATATATTCTCAATCATAATTGCACTTCTAGTGTCCGCTTTATTTTGGCGAGAGTCATAAACGTTTTTTTTTTTTTTGTCAGATCACAGCAAATTTTTTTGGTATCGAGAGAAAGGCCCTCGCATCCTTAAGACGGATAGGAATTTGACATTCCCGATTACTGTAATCAACAGTTGTAAACGGCACTTGAGGATGCATGTTCGTGTAGCCAACCGGATGGGTTGTATAGACGTCATAACTACGTTATATAAAATATATGATATTAAATGTTTATTACGAAATATACGTTGATACTTGGGTTTCAGTAACGTCTTTTGATACTGATATTGATGACAGTCTTTATGAACATTAGATGTCTCCATAGACTGACTTGACTGACTTAGTTTTGATATAACGTCACGAACGATAAACAGGAGGACATATCACCTGGGAAAATATGCTGCAGATTTTATATTAAAAAGCGGAAAGAGAAAAATAGAATCGGATAATTCTGTAAGACACAAAGCACCTTTACGTACCGTCTTTAGGACAAACCGATATTTCGCTAGACTTCACGTGCATCGCTTACCAAAGTCGATACTGATGCAGCGTTGTGAGGTTGCACCTGATCAATCAACCCCTCTACATTCACACGTTTGGAGATGTGGTAACCAGCCTTTTTTTTTTTTTTGCGTAAATGAGTTGTAGCCTCTTGTCTAGCCTAAATGTTTTCATATTAATAGGCATTCTTCACTTGAATACCTCAGTTAATTGCATGCATTTATTTTTTTTTTTGTTGGTGCTATGTTTAAGCTTGAATTTCTCATCTTTTTTGCACTGTAACTGTATTACCTCTTAATTTTACCTTTTTGAAATCTGTTGGGTTGGGTTTTCTTGTTCTGTCAACTCGTCAGGCTGTAGAAATTGTTTCCCCGTTTGTTTTTTCCTTTGGTTTTTATGCTTGAAGGGGAAATGCTGAGAAAAAAGAAAAAAAAAAGTTCTCCGCACATAAGCTTGATGCCTGTCTGATGAGCTCGGTTTTTCCTTCACATGAAAACAATTGTGCATCCGATCAGAAGGGTCACTTAACACTTGAGAAAATCGATAGGATTGCACTCTGATACGTTCTTAAAAGCCACGAGTCTCGCCTTTGTCACTTTCCTCTGTTGCGGTCTTACCAACTCTAATTACTGTTTTTTTTGTCAGTGTATTAATAGTAAAAAAACAGGACACCCTTATCTATAATTGTTACTCTAGGAAATAAGGGTGCAATTTTGAACATTTTAAGGTTGCTTTTCCCTTCCTCGTTCTGTCTATACTTCAGTTATTATGTTATGGACAAACTATTCCTGAAGTTACATAATCCCTGGCATTGCTACCTCAGAAGACCCATGCGAATAGTTTGGCCTTATCATAAAACGGTGATTAATATATTTGTGGATATGCCTTTTTACAAATCTGAATGGCATTGAGGCACAGTATTGTATACACTCATCAGCACCTTATAGGGGATAAATAAATAAATAAATATATATATATATATATATATATATATATATATATATATATATATATATATATATATACATACATACATACATACATATACATACACACACACACACACACACACACACACACACACACACACACACACACACGACTATTTGCACTAGAATACATTCCCACTGACATTGAATTTGCATCTTTTAATGGAGCATGCTCTAAAGCGGTGCCTTTCAACCCTATAATATTAATGTAACATCTGAACTGTCTCATCTTTTGCTACTGTAGCAGTTATGATTTCTATATGGTGAAGGATTTTTGTGTGCCATGCTTCATACTGGATATTGCCTTCCAGTTTTTGTTTTCCTGTTTCTATATCTCATAGGCTTTTGCTTTGATTTGACACGCTGTCTTGTAACCCGATTAAAGCCGAGATTTCACGGCTCCAACCGAAGTACTCCCCATCTCGAGAGCGAGTGCAATCTGATTCTGTTTTAGCAAGAGTTGAGTGACCCTCTTTACATGAGCCCAGTCGCAACCCCAAAGTTGAGTACTGAAAGTCATTGGAAATGAATGGGTTTCCATATTCCCTCAACCAATGGCGTGAGTTTGTGCATCAGGGTCAGTGCGCACCGGCCCTGCGACATGACACTGATTCTGTAACCCTTACCCCTCAGACTATTGCAACTTTGTTATTTTTATTTTTTTTTTTTTTTTTTTTTCCCAGCTTATGTTTTTTTTTCCCCTTCACCTTTTGTTTAAGCTTTCTTCTCACTGTTGTTTTTTTTTAACTTTCAGAGAATGTGAAATCACACATATGGTGCCACCGCATGGATATGGAGATATTTTTTTTTTTTTTTTTTTTCTTTTTTTCTGAGAAGCAAAACACTTTTCACATCCAATAATCGATCATCATACCAGAGCTAGTCCCACAGAACAGATATCACAGTAAAAAAAAAGGAAAAAGATCATCTGTGGAAGTGTTTTCTTAAAGTGGTCCTCCATTGTATCATATGCTGCAGATTGTATTTTCCTTCATGGTGGAGAATAATGTTGTTGTTGTTTTATTTTCTTCTTTTTTTTTTTTTAAACATGTAGCACAAATAAGCATTGCACTCGGGCGCCATACTTTACCTCATGTCAGAACGATAAAAAAAAAAATACAAAACCTGTATATATGATGCCGTAACGTTTAAAGGAATAACTTGTGGTTTTGGCCTTGCTGCTGTTTGCATCGCTGGTATATTACCAATGTATTTAAAAGTGAGCAGAGAGATACAATGTGCCTGCAGGATATCATCAGAGAAAATACACTGTAGAAAAGTAGTTTCGAATCTACAATCTGGGGCTAAATATGTGTCCTATGTGTACATTCATGTCCTGCCTTAATGTAATACTTTGAATATGGAATTGTAATGTAACCCGTCAAGTCCTTCGACTGGCATGATTTTAATATGTTGGGACCGCACTGTCCCTCACCCATCACCCCTCCCGCCCATATTAGATTATATAAATCCAGATGTATTAGTGCATGTCAGTGAAAACTGTCCTTTCTCACCCACCTGTATTTCCTTTTTAGACTAAATACATTGTATAGATCTGATTAAATCGGCCCTAAAATTTATTTAGAAGGGCTTTATTTCATAGCAAAGTGTCACTTTTTTTTTTTTTTTTTAAAAAAAAAACATATTACCTGATTTAAAAGTCAAATGCACTCTTAGCAGCAAGGTGTTCATAGACAACATAGCAGGACTGGAATGTGTGGCGAGCTCCTCTTGAAGGGGTTTATGGGAATGTTGAGCACCGTAGAGCACTAACAGTATGGGGATTTTAAATGGGGAATTATGGGTCACAAACTGCAGCAAAATTTCTGTATTTTTAAGGGACGTGTATTTAAATGTCTATTTCTCATTCATACTGTATCAGTGCTGCAGTGGTTTGCATTCTGCACCTTATGGATCACAAAAACCTTTAAAAATTCTGCCCCCACCTTTTTTTTTTTTTTTTTTTTTTTTTTAGTAATTGTAGCTGAGTATATCTACAATAAAGTTATGGTATGGTCGTTCATTTGTGGTGTTATGTGAGTTCTTTTCGTTGCTTTCGCTGTAATCTATATGCATTTCCAGATCCTGAAAGGAGAAATGATGTATTAGGTTGTTTTATGAGCTGCACGGCTGTGGCTACTAATACTGTGTGAAAAGCCGGTCGCAGGCCACAGTGTAAGTGTGGGCTTCGCAGTGCAGGCATATGCTGATGACCTCAGTATTTTCCTAACCCAAGCAGTGCTCTTGCCTCCCGTTTACGAGTGCTAGGAGGCCGTTCGCGTTTAGATGGACTCAGCAAGCATGACCGATGTTTTAATCACATTTGCAAGGAGCCTTATGTAATAGATGAAGTAGGTATGAACTGTGTTTGCAAGTGTACTTTTTCGTTCTCTGCGGGCCTTTTTATGGTCTTGTGTATTCATTTCGCCACTTGCACACTTTGTATGGCTGCATCGATGTTTGCCAAGAAGTAAAAAAAAATAGAGTTGGAGCGCTCACTCTTGGTAGGTGAGAAATGACCTCACATCAGCTGTGCAAGCATTGGAGCATATATTCTGATAGGAGAGTTTTGCCACACTATTACAAATTATAATTAAATTTTGGATTCAAAAAGACATGTTACGCAGTATACCATAAATTATGAATCTTAGTGGGATGTTTGCTGATTTGGGACTGTTTGAGACCAATAATCCCAGCATGATGCTCTCGAGTGTACCTACAGTGGGGTCCAGATGTTTGAGATCACATTGAAAATTTGAAGCATTTTAGGGTTTTGAAAACTGAAACAAAGACACTTGGTTACACTTTATTTTATGGTGTCAGTGTTACAGTGAAATGATGCATTTAAGTACTGAGTAATAATTTTAAATAAGAAGTATTAGGTGTCTTTTAATGTCTATGTGCTTGGAGTAATCATGCATACATTCATACATATTGCTATGGGTAGTGATAAAAGAAGAGACTAACTTTATTTTACAGTGCCATTGTTACATATGTTACATGTAGTTAGTATAGTAATAATTAGAAATTATGCATAATTACATTCACCAAACCCTAATCCTACCCGAACCTTATAATAAGTACATGTAGTTACTTATTATTACTCAGTACTTAAATGTATAGTTACACTGTAACAGACACCTTAAAATAGTGTAACTGAGAAGTCAATAATGTAATTATACATTTATTACAGCTGTAATTACATTCAGGTATTTTTTTAATAGCACAATGTAAAAACATTTATATACACAAGTGTTTTTTGTTTCTTTTGCATCGACTGATTAATTTAAATGTTAGAACAGAGAAATTAAAGACAATATATGACCCTGGAGCACAAAACCAATTATAATGGTCAATTTTTTTATTTTTTTTTGAAATTGAGATTTATACATCATCTGAAAGCTGAATAAATAAGTTTTCCATTAATGTTAGGATAGAACAATATTTGGCCGAGATACAACTATTTGAAAATCTGGAATCTGAGGGTGCAATTAAATCTAAATATTGAGAAAATCGCTTTAAAGTTGTCCAAATGAAGTCCTTAGCAATGCATATTACTACTACTAATATATATTTTTATATATATTTACGGTAGGAAATTTACAAAATATTTTGATGGAACATGATCTTTGCTTAATATCTTAATGATTTTTGGCATACATTTTTTTATTTTATTTTATACATACAATGTATTGTTGCTATTGCCACAAATTGCGATTCAGGGTCACGTATATAATGCCACCAAATGTTATATTAAATATTCTCTATTTCGAGCTGTGACAGGAATGTGCACAAATCTGAATCAAGTTGATGTGAAAGAAACATGCACGAATGCAGAGGAAACGTTACATATAATTTTATTTTTTATTTGCAAAGAAATTGTCCATCAAAATATGGTTTATGTTCAGAAATGGTTTCATTAAGAAAACAAAAATACCAGAACGAATGATTTTCAATTTTTTAATTTTTATTGTAGTGTAGCTAAGACTAGTTTTCATATGAGTGTCATCATAACCTCTAAGTCAAAGTCATTCTCATGTGTACAAGTACCAAGTACAGTGAAAAACGTTTGAATGCTTCACAGACTATAGGCAAGATGGAATCAATAGACCTCACTGCCACACACACACACACACACACACAAAATACATACATACAGAAGCTACACAATAAGAAAAAATGACAAGTTACAAAAGTGACGTTGACATTATAAAGTATCCAGTATTATTGAATATTAATGTGTATTGAACAGTCTTATGGCATTGGGGTAGAATTATGTTTTTTGTTCTTTGTTTTACATTTGTTCTTGAAATAATCCTAGCTGGCAACTAAATTGAAATATGGGGAACACACATTCACTATTATTTATGACTTTTCCCTCAAACTCCTACTTTACTGCTTATTCATATTTAGTAAGGTTGTTAAATTTAGGTATTGGGTAGGATTAAGTGATGTTGAATATGGTCATGCAGAATAAGTTATTAATATGTGCTTTATAAATACTAATAAACAGCCAATATCATAGTAATATGCCTGCTAATGAGCAACTAGTTAATAGCGAGAACTGAACCCTAAAATAAAGTGTTACCGAAATATGTTTATTGTTGTGTATATAGTGGTGTAGTTAAGACATCTACCAGAAGAGGCTAACAGGGTCATGCTAACTAACCAAACCTTGACCCCTTGATCCAAACAATGGTAGATGGCATAATTATTTCACTAATTATTTTCCAGTTTTGTTTGGTGGCACTGATTACACGCTAAAAAGTACATCTTGGTTCTTGTTTTTAGGCTTTGTTCTTGACAAGGAGAGTTGATTAAACTGCTTTGCGTCATTTTAAAGTACAAAAAAAGGGTCTAAAACAGATTTGACCAAAGCACAGCACTCTTGATGAAGTACTCATAGCAGATCACCTGGAGCATGTCCGCTGAGATGATCTTGGAGGGAAAAGTTGAACAAGGCTTTGTTCATCAAAATGTAGATAAAGGAGGGAAAGAAATATCTATAGCTGTTGAAAAGACGTACATATGTTTCTATGGGTTATATATGTAGGTGGAATGCAAATGACGGCCAGTGTTCTGGGCTGGGATCAGGCGGGGCTGATATGCTGAGTGTGGGAATGAGAGGCTAATGGTGACTTATTACCTGTGTTGACAATGTGCAGGCTTGTGCCGTGTCATTTGAGCCATTTATTCTCCGCGCTATAAAAACAAAGAGATGACGAATAAATATGCAGAGGGGGCTCATTGTTTTCCGCTTGCTCGGTTGCCAAAACTTTTTACTGACCTTTCGAGCACAGGTCCCAAACCAGCGCTAAACCGTCTGTCACTCAGCGCACACACGCTTACACAAGTCGCCCTTTCGACCTCAGCATCTTGTTTTTCTCTCTTTCAAGCTCCAGGAGCAGGCGACAATCGTAATCGAGCATAGCAGGCATTCCGTGCAGTGCGCCTCTTCATCCTCATACGGTCATTAGTTTCTCTCTTTTGTACAGTCTCTCTCGATTCCCCTTCACATGAGGATTACAGTGCGTTGCAGTCAGGCCCTTACAATGCGCAGAACTCCAACGGGTTATTAATACGGCGGTTTACTGATGGCCCTTCAGCTTTAGGAACAGGCCTGCGCTTCCTCACGTGTAATTAAATCCAGCTCTGTGCACCCTGTCTTAAGGGCAGGCCGAGGAATAACCCCGGCATCAGGAGAGATAAGGATCGCACGCGCTTCCACATGTATGGCCCCAAATCAGCAATCACATTTAGCATCACTCTATCAGTCAAACCTCTTTTTCTCCATCGGTTTGTGGTTCTTTCTGTCTCTTTTGGTGACGGAGTAGTCTTTCTAAGAATTGCTAGGTGGGCGCTGTGGTCAATAGAGTTGCATTGCATCATCAGTTTGAGACTCTACATTTATTCATTTAGCAGATGCTTTTATCCGAAGGGACTTGTAAATAAGGAGTACTACAACAAAAGTGATTTATCATAAGGAGACTAATGTGAGAAGTGAGAAAATTACAAAGAATGAGCTAGTACAGAAATTTCAGTGAACTCTGGATAGGATTCTATATACACTCCTGTTCAAATGTTTGGGGCCAGTAAGATTTTTTTATTTTTTTTGTCATCACAGTTTGATGCATATTAAATTTAATCGTAATATGCCAGGGTTTACTGTATTTTGATCAAATAAATGCAGCCTTGGTGAGCAAAAGAGACTTTCAAAAGTCTGTCTGTATATATAAATATGTAAAATGTCTACTGATATTACATATTCATTTTAATACTGCAGATTCTTCTAAGTAGGCATGTATGCTGATTAGTGGTTCAACGGATCACAAAACTCATGGTCCGGATCACTTTACGGTTTTTGAGTCACGGATTGCATTTTTTCGGATCACAGAGAAAAATTGTTTTGCTTTACATTTATTAAAGCACACTTTAAGTACTCGGAGACCACAGTAAAAATGCCTTTCCTAACTAATAATGTCATTTAACTAATAACGTTATTAAAGCAAGTGAACGGTCAGTAAAATGAGAACAAATGGTGGTTTACACGAGAATACTTTCCAAGACAGTAAGTATTTTGACAATTTTGTGTGGGTGTGTCCATCCAAGGAGATGAATCGATTCGGCAGTACAGAATTAAATTCTCTTTTGCCTCTTCTAACGGTGGAATGGTTTAAAATCTATTGAATGTGTGAACTTGCAATTAATCTGCGAATCACATGCAACCATAGATCATGGTCCGTACGGATCACAGATCAATTACAATCCATTTAACCCCTAATGTTGATTTTGATAGGCTAGACACTTGTTGGCTGTGCATGTCACACATCGTCTGTGCTGTTTTGGTTCCTTGAATTTAGTTTCCTTACCTGTTTATTTGCAATAGTTACTGATTTGTTAACTGATTAGTCTCACCTGTTCCTAGTTTTCTCCCTCTTTGCCCTGTGTATTTATACCCCTAGTTTGTTTAATTTCTTTGTGTGTTCTTATCAGGTATAGTTTTTGTTGTTCCCCAGTGTTTTTCCATATGCTCCAGTGTTCTTTTTTTCTCTTCACTTAGGGTATGCTTGCACAACAACGTACTAAACACATAAAAGTTTTATCTTGTCAAAACATGGCAAAGCGATCTCCATTCACACGGCTCAGCGGAAACGACTAAAAACACTGTATTATGCATGCCAGGCCAGTAGTTGGCGATGTCATTTAGTAAAGAAAAACTATGCGCCAATTAGGGATGTCACAAGTACCGGTACTTCGGTACCAAGTCGGTACTGAAATGTAAAAAATGTGACGATACCAGCATTTCTGTAGTACCGGTAGTACGGACTCCCGAGTATATCCGGTACCCGCAGCTGCGTTCAGTCGCTTCCGTGTTTATCTAAGCACAGGGCTCCAGACTGTAGCCGAATATATACTAGTGTCTGTGAATATTAAACTGCAAAATACTATTTAAATATTACTCCTGCATGTTCTGCGTCTCTGTGTGTATGACGGGTGCCGATACGCAGGCACACGCGTGACACTCGCTATCTCTGTAGTCTCTGCCGTGTGGCACTATATGAGGACACGAACGCATAAACCGTCACTTCATGAGCATTTACCGTTTCATTTGAGAAAACCGTCATATCATGAACACAGACACTCAAAGGTCTTCACGGCAACCCGTCAAAATAAAAGCTTGGTTTAACGTGACGAAATTGACAATATATTAGGCTACTGTTGTACCGTAGATTTAGCTACGTCTGTATGTAATAATACGCCTCAACTATTAATAATAATGCCTAGATCATTGCTTTATTTTTCACTTGATCTTTTTTATAAACAATGTTTACTTTTTTAAATAGCATACAGCCTTTAAATGTTTGTATTATTTACTTATAATGGTTATCATAAATAATAAACTCATTGAATTTAATTAAATGTTTAAAAATTGTTAAATAAAATAAAAATAAAAACATTTTGCTGTGGTACCGAAATTGGTACAGAGTACTGTAAAAATTATGGTATTGGTACTGACTACTGGAATTTTGGTACCGTGACATCCCTAGCGCCAATAGACTGCGTATGGCGTCACAGCTTTCACAAAATTGCATTTTTGTAGTTTACACAGAGACGATAATGGTATAGCATTTGAGTGCACATTGAGACACGTTTTCAAAAGTTTGTGTTTTCAGGCCTCCAAAATGTAGTTGTTAAGTTGTAAATTAATGCCCAAAACGCATAAAAAGTTTTCCAGTTTTAGTTGAAAATGGTGTCATATAAACGGCCTCTTAATAAACAATATACAGCCTGCACATAGATCTTCACCTCAACTCTTCTTGCCTTTCTAATCATACTGTGAAAATATCTATATACAAAATTTGTAAGTAAATAAAATATGCGCACATTATATTTCCGACAATATGAATTAAAGCTTAAGCCTTATTATTTATTTATTTATTTATTTAGAGATCATAAGAAACAAATTCACTGTGTCCAATATTTTGACTGATAATGCAAATTGTTTTGAGGCATACAAAATCATTGCTCTAATGCAGCCTCCTCCCTCTTAATGTAGTTCATTAGCGGAGTAAACAGTGAGGGTCCTAGGCCCCTTTACCGCATCTGAAAGGTCTATCTCATGGGGGGATTATCTCTCTCGGGGCTCAGGTGTTAATGGAGTGTCAGAATAAACACACTCTTAATCCCCACTATCTTTTCATTTAGGAACAATTACAATTAGGAAGTCAGTTGTTAGCTGGCTAATACACTACTAGAACCATTGCTCATGCTAATTGCTTCATCTCATTATGCATGGAGAGTTTTGTAAGCGGTTTAGAATGGGAGCGTCCCCAGCACTCTGTTAACACTGTGTATTTTGTTTGGGAACATCACGGATGTGTAACAAGGGGAAGTGCATTTACACAGCTATTAAATGCTTGTATGTTTAGTTTGTCCCCCTTTAGCTTTATTAACAGCTGGATTTGCGCTGCATGAACTCCACATGATTGTGTAAAACCTGATGATCATGTTCTCCAGCAGGATTTGAGATGGAAGCAAGACATCTGGCCGTCTATCCACCTTATTTTGCAACACGGAATGAAGTTATTTTCTGTAAATGTGCGAGAATTGATTCATTAGCTACTGTAGTTAAACAACTAGAAGAATAACAATGTGCAGTAAAAGCATTTGGGTAACACTTTATTTTACAGTGTCATATGTTACATGTAGTTACTATAGTAATAGCTCTAAATTATTTACAATTACATGCAACTAACTCCTAAACCAAACCCTAATCCTACACTAACACTATAGTAAGTACATGTAGTTACTTATTATTACTCAGTAGTTAAATGTATAGTTACACTGTAACAAAGACACCGTAAAATAGTGTAACCAGTATTTGTGCTACAAACCAGTGTATTTATGATTATGATAATGAATTAAAAGGTTACACTTTAATTTAGGGTGTACTTACTCTAAGTACTGAGTCATATTAATTAACTACATGTACTTACTATAGAGTTAGTGTTTGGTTTAGGGTTAGTTATTTGCAATTATGCATAATTTACTGTTATTACTATACTGAAGTACATGTAGTAACTTTAACCATGTCACCTAAAATAAAGTGTTACCAATTAACATATGATGATAATACCGGTTTGCAATATCAAGTAGCATAAATGACTGTGTTTGTACATAAAAAAATAAATAAAAAAACTGGAATCAGATGACACTGGAAGCCAGAAACATTAATATTACAAATTGTGATAATGCTCTTATGTTAAATAAGGATGTGAAGTTACATGATCAATTTAATTTGAAATGTTGCAGAATGTTCAATAATCATAAGTATTCTTCATAATTCTAAAACTTTCTCGGACCCACTTTATATTAGGTGGCCTTAACTACTATATGTACTAACATTTAAATTAATAATTTGATACAATGCCCTTATTGTGTACATGCATGTTTTTACATTGTACTTACATTTTAAAAATTACCTGTGTGTAATTACATCTGTAATTAATTTCTGTAATTACATTTATATTACACTGTTGACACGTTCCTTACACCAAACCCTACCCTTAAACTCACCCATACCACCACACCTGTCCCTAACCCTACCCTTAAACTTACCCATACCACCGGACCTGTCCCTGTCCCTAACCCTACCCTTAAACTTACCCATACCACCACACCTGTCCCTAACTTTACCCTTAAACTTACCCATACCACCACACCTGTCCCTAACTTTACCCTTAAACTTACCCATACCACCACACCCGTCCCTAACTTTACCCTTAAACTTACCCATACCACCACACCTGTCCCTAACCCTACCCTTAAACTTACCCATACCACCGCACCTGTCCCTAACTTTACCCTTAAACTTACCCATACCACCACGCCCGTCCCTAACCCTACCCTTAAACTTACCCATACCACTGCACCTGTCCCTAACTTTACCCTTAAACTTACCCATACCACCACGCCCGTCCCTAACCCTACCCTTAAACTTACCCATACCACCGCACCTGTCCCTAACTTTACCCTTAAACTTACCCATACCACCACGCCCGTCCCTAACTTTACCCTTAAACTTACCCATACCACCACGCCCGTCCATAACTTTACCCTTAAACTTACCCATACCACCACGCCCGTCCCTAACCCTACCCTTAAACTTACCCATACCACCACGCCCGTCCCTAACCCTACCCTTAAACTTACCCATACCAACACGCCTGTCCCTAACCCTACCCTTAAACTTACCCATACCACCACGCCCGTCCCTAACTTTACCCTTAAACTTACCCATACCACCACGCCCGTCCCTAACTTTACCCTTAAACTTACCCATACCACCACACCCGTCCCTAACTTTACCCTTAAACTTACCCATACCACCACACCCGTCCCTAACTTTACCCTTAAACTTACCCATACCACCGCACCTGTCCCTAACTTTACCTTAAACTTACCCATACCACCACACCTGTCCCTAACTTTACCCTTAAACTTACCCATACCACCGCACCTGTCCCTAACTTTACCCTTAAACTTACCCATACCACCACACCCGTCCCTAACTTTACGTGTACCTGCGTGTAATTACATGTAATTACGTGTACCTGCGTGTAATTACACCGCACCCATCCCTAACTTTACCCTTAAACTTACCCATACCACCACACCTGTCCCTAACTTTACCCTTAAACTTACCCATACCACCACCGCACCCCGTCCCTACTTTACCCTTAAACTTACCCATACCACCACACCCGTCCCTAACTTTACCCTTAAACTTACCCATACCACCACACCCGTCCCTAACTTTACCCTTAAACTTACCCATACCACCACACCACAGTTGGTCCACTTTCTCTTTTAGAAGGTGAAAATTTAATTTAATTTTGCAGATTTTCAATATGGTCTCTGACTTTTGGACCCCACCGTGCATGTGTACATACAGCCAGTATAAGGAAAATGCACAAGAGGGCAAATGTTTTGATACAGCTATATTTCTTCATCAGTTTGAACATAATTTAGCCATCATAGAATTCCCCATTAATCTGCACCAAGGACGTATTTTGCAAACACATTAGAACAATAATGCAGGCAGGCATATATGTAATCTCTCATTTTACGATTCTTAAATGCCGAACAGAAATGGAATATGAATATTTCTGAAAGCAAATCCCCAAAGAGCCCAGGTTATAATGTCCACAGTTAGCAGTAATGAGAGCAGGATGAAAGCCATGATCAGATGGTAATTACTTTACACAGCTCCTCTGATGAGCCACTGGATATGTTTGATTTGTCATCATCACCTGTCGTCAGCTCAGACAAGCCTGTCTCCCTTCTCCTCTCACTCTTGGCCACGCACCCATTTTCTCCTCTCATGAACCACAAAAGCAATCTGGGGAATATTGAAATGAAGTCTGAGCAGGGGGCTTTCGAACAGCATGACATCTCGGGCTGGCGAGATGCAGAAATAATTAACAGAATCATTTGGGTCCCAGGGCCTATTTCCATTTGCAATAACAGTGTTTTAGTCTTGAGTGGTGTCTGTAAATTGCCCCCACTGTTTGCAGAGGAGAGTAATGAGAGTTTAGTCTAACGGTCATGTTTCCCTCGTTTAGCTCGAATGAGAAATGTCATCCGTCTGAAAAGCAATCAGGGGTCCGTCAGAATGGCATGTGCCAGTCCAAAAAGCAATGATTGAAGGAATACAAAAAAGTGTGGAATTGACTCTCCTGGCACATTTTAGCCTGGCTAAATTGCATTATGGTAAAAAAAAAAAAAAAAAAATATAAATATATATATATATATATATATATATATATATATATATATATATATATATATATATATATATATATATATATATATATATATATATATATATATATATATATATATATATATAATATATATAATTTATTTGTGTGACAATAAGCGGCAATGTTTTATCCCTCTGGTGTCACTCCGGTCACAATTTTAGTTTCGATTTTTATCTTACTTCAGAATGGTATGACACTTGGTGACTTTTGTGGCATTTTGTGTCTTTATATATATAATATTTATTTATTTATTTATTATAAATGCTGAGAATTTTTGGGGTACAATCTAAAAGTCAACCAAGATACAGAAAAAATCACTCCGTAATGAAGGGGTTATATGAAAAATGTAACTTTTTGAAAAAATGTTTGGATTGATTAATTGTATTTTAAAAACTGGGAACAATGGATCATAATTGTTGCATAATTGTTACACCAAACCATAAAATATATGAACCTGGACCACACAACCAGTCATAAGGGTCTAATTTTTGAAATTGAGATTTATACATCATGAATAGTTAGGATAGGACAATATTTGGCCGAGATACTATTGAAAATCTGGAATCTGATGGTGCAAAAAATCTAAATAATGAGAAAATCGCCTTTAACGTTGTCCAAATGAAATTCTTAGCAATGCATTTTACTACTATTGATAAATGTTTGATATATTTATGGTAGGAAATGTGCTAAATATCTTCATGGAACATTATCTTTACTTAATAGCCTAATGATTTTTGGCATAAAAGATAATTGTGATAATTTTTGAATAAAAAAACAAAAAAAAAAAAAAAAAAATATATATATATATATATATATATATATATATATATATATATATATATATATATATATATATATATATATATATATATATATATATATATATATATAATTTTTTTAATATATTTCACCACTTTTGACTGGGATGAGTATGAGTGTGACCCCCAAACGATGAGCACCTTCAGCTGTGTGGTTATTGTGAACAAATTAAAAGATTTAAAAAAAATGTTTCCCCCAAAAAATCAATCAATCTTGGCCTGGTCTCTGTGATCAACACCTGTTCTTCTCGACTCGAGCCATCTGCGTTTATCCCTGCTTCATATCCGTTGTTACGGACACAGATTATAGTATTTTATTTTCACTGCGCACGCTGTTGTGTTCAGTGAAGTGGTTCAGCCTCTAATGACTAACTTTTCCGTAGGTTTGTGGTCAGCCGTGTTCCCTTTCATCTGAAGGTAATTACTCGTATATATGCTGAACCTCCAGAAATGCAGTGTTTGTTGAGATGTGATACTAAGCAGTCGTGTGTTCCAGCCTTGTCTTCACAAGAGGGCCTGAATAGATGGACAAGTCCACCCAGTCCAATGACACCTTTCGCTTTTCTCCCAGGAGTGCTTTGGACTTGCCCTTTTCTGAGTTTCTCCCACCCACAATATTTCTGGATAAGTGCTTGCAGATTGTTTCACTACAAAGTGGAGGTTTCTAATTAAATAATAAGGCCATTTTTTTTCATATTTGTGGATAAGATAACAGATAGTAGTGGCCCTGACACATTTTAGATTGCTGTAAAAAATCAGCAACAACAAGGAACAACTATGCTCAATAACTAGTGTAGTTATTGTTCTATGGAGAGCTGGTTATTTATTCCAGATGATGAGAGGTGGGAAGACACGAGTGGAAGATTTGTTTTCGTTGAACATAAAACTGTTTGATCCTTCCTGTCTGAGAGAGCAACTGATGTCACGGATAGACTGGCTCTTAAAAATGTGTTTTTTCTATAGGCTACAGAAATATACATTATATAGCCTACCTTGTTTTTCACTCATTATGTATCACCCTTGGATATAAAAACAGTTCACACACAAAATAAAATTCTGTTATTTAGGCCTATTTACTCATGTCGTTCAAACTTGTTTGCTATTTTAAAAATATAAGAACCTTCAGGTAATTAGATTAGTTTTGTCTAAGGTTGTCAAGCTCTACAAATGCAGTGAAAGTGAAGACTAGTGAACTTTACATTTTACAGTTACTTTTTGGTTTGACAAAGCTTTCATACGGCTTCTGAAGAATACAGGCCACGTACTCTGAGTCTGTAACCAATCGCCACTGCAGCTGCCGTTAGAAGCGTCGGTTCCCATAGAAACATGAGACTCGCTTAGGACTGCACATGCGCATTGGTGGGTGTTCTGGCTTGAAAAAGAAGCTTTTGAACTCTATTTCAGCATAAGAAACAACATTTATGGGACAATTATTGTCAGGTTTTGTTGCTGATTTGAAATATGTTAGTTAATTGTGAGTTCGTGAAGCAGTTTATGAGATTTCAGGATTCCGCCATTCAAATAGGACTTGCTGCCCGGAGACATTGCAAATATGGCCGCCAAGAGAACAGACTTTACTTTTATTTTATTTTTTTTTACTTTTCTTAACACTGTAGTCCAGGTGAGATTCTTATTATTATTGATGGATGGGCTGACTGACAGTAAACTGATTGATATTTAAATTATTTAACTTGATGTAAAAAAAGTTTAAAATAAATGTTTTTAACAAACTTATAACAAACAGACTCCTTTTCTAGTGAGAAGTTAGTATTGTAGTAATGAAATGTGTGCTTGGTTATCTCTAAAGCGGCCTTTATTTATGTGATCATTAGACCGTTATGCAGCCTCAGAAGTTTGTCTGAAATCAGTTTTCTCATGTTAACGTTACCTTAGTCATTGCGCAAGCGAAGCAACGAGCTAGCTGCCTAAACTTTCAGCCAGAAATGTTCCTCCTTCCACATATAGCCTATAATAACTAATAATTGCCAGTGGTGAACATTCAAGCCAATCAGATTTCAGTATCACAAACCGGCATCAAAGCCTGTTGAGACAACAGATGCAGTGAAAAATGTACAAAATAAATATAAAATACAAAATAATAGTTTACCTCAAAAAAGTAAGGGATATATATATATATATATATATATATATATATATATATATATATATATATATATATATATATATATATATATATATATATATATATATATATATATATATATATAAAATTTGGCATAATGGAGTGGATGGATGGCGGATAAAGTGCATCTATGCATAGGTGAGTAAATGTTATGGAATGGGCCCTTCCATAATAATATAAAAACATGATCTGTCCCCATACTATGATTCTTTTTGCAAGTACATCACCAAATTTTTAAAGATATTGTGAAATGTTGATGAATTTCTGATGTACAAGTGCATATGATGAACAAAACAAGAAATTTGTTAAGAACTGATAGGCTATATGAATCTGAATCCTCCTAGGCTTTTATGTGAGCCCACATAGTGTGATTAGACAGTCTAGTCTTCAAACACTGGTTATTCAGTCCTCTCTTTTTCTCTTAGCCATGCGTAACTCGATACAAATCCGGGATCTTGATTGTGCCGAGATCCCTGTGAACACGCAGCCATCAGGCATGTATTATTAAATGGGATGAATTCAAATAATTGTTGTATGCTTCAAAAATTAAACCACTGCAATTTATGTGTCCATTTGAATTAGGAATTGATAACGTCACTCATTTTGTTTGGCATATCATGTTTACACCACAAATTGTGACTCGCCGCAAGACTGACAAGAGCGGAGGCAGATGACTGGTGTGCCAGGCGGGAAATACTGGGAAAATTACTTCCATTGGAAACTCATGAGTGGCCATAATATATGCACTCCAACAGAGAAGGTAAATTCCTTTTTTTTTTAGTACCATTGGCCTGGTGAGGTACAGTTTTTTTTTTTTGTGTGGCAATCAAATTGTTAACGGACACAAACCCATTTAGGCTCGTTTTCATTGCCGAATTTGATTTTGCACATGCCAATTCATCATTGATGGAGCCTCAAAAGGAGTGTCTCAATCATGCATCGGTATCTGTAAGATAAGCCACAATATTCCGCCCATTCCCTCAAAAGAAACCACAGCTCAGTATGTATAGATGCTGTGATTGCTAATACAATGCAGCTGTGACCATGAAATCAGGACTTAGTGTAATGAGCTACTTTGAAGTAGAGACTTGATACTAAAATCTGCTACAAAATAAGGGTGAACTTGTGCTACTTGATGATAATCTGATATCCAAGCCCTTCATCTATATATTTTTCCTTTTAAGAAGGCCAGATTTTCACCAAGAGGCAACCTGGGATAGATTTGGACTGTCTATTTTCTGTCTAGGCACACATACACAGTGAAATTCCTGCCGGGTGAACTTAACACAACACATGTATTATTTAGGGAAAGAAAAATAAGCCAATATATAAAATTACAGTATTATTAGTGTGCACATTCTCTTACTGTACGTAAAGTGCTCCACGCAGGCATGTCTGAGGACAAGGCTTGAATTGATTTTGTAAGAATGTTAGGCTGGTATGTAGCTTAAATAAACCAACAGTCCAACAATTAGCCAGATCTGTCATGGGGCGAATATAATCAATGTGTTTTGCGGATGATGGAATCAGAAGAACTGTGACATGCATGTCAGAAATATGGACTAGGCTTGCCCATGCTGCAGTTAAAACCGATTTTTATGCTTAAATGTGTTTTGCTAAATGTAACGTCTGTCACTGTGCATAAACGTTAAAATGGTTTTAAAGCAATATTCTGGGTTCAGTACAAGTTAAGCTCTGTGGACAGCACTTATTGTCCCTTGCTTTCTTTAAAGGGGGATCTAATGCTATTTCATGCATTCTGACTGACTTACACTGTTAAAGAGTTGGATTCTCATGCTAAACATGGCCAAAATAAAAAAAAAAAAATTGTTGGACGTATGATGGAGTATTTCTGTGCCAAATACACTCCTTCAGGATTCTAATACGTTTTTGAAAGTTTTTTTCGAGTATGGCCCTGTATGACTTTATAAAGGGCAGAATTGTGCGTATGAGCACTTCTCCCGGATGAGCGCGTGCGCACATCAACCAGAGCGAGAGCAAGAGCACGCCCATCAGCGAGCTTTGTTCGGGTTACAGAAGCCGTCGGCAGTGCTGTCATTTAGTTTTTAGACCACAAAATCAACATTGTGACTAAAGAAGCGTGTTTTTGGTTATGAGGGGAACGATAACCTTGTTCAGTTCAGCTTCCCAAATAACCCAGCGTTAAGGAAACAGTGGATGCAGCTTATTTTTACGGAGCAGCAACAGAGTTCTCCAAGTGTGTTTGTTTGCTCCCGGTTACGAGTCGAAACCGCAGGCGGTGAGTGAAACAGCATCATATGTGTGTTTTGTTGGCAATCGGTGCATATAATATAAACAACACAAACGTATAGTGAATCAAATCCCTATCCAGGGATAATGCCATGATGTATTTAGTGTGTGTGTGTGTGTGTGTATGCTTGTGACTCTTTAGCTCCGCCCACTGCAAACCTGCACGAGCTCGGCTGATTTCGGAAATAATTGGTACACCGTATCTGTCTTTTATAAATATGATAAAACTAAAGACTCTTCGGAGATATGAAGGATTAAGAGGTTAATCCTCAAGATTAACATGAGACTGGCAGAAATGGTGCATATGTACCCTTTAAAAAAAAAAAATCTTAGTTACATTGAGGCACTTATAATGGAAGGGAATAGGCCCAATCCGTTAATGTTAAAATACTCACTGTTTCAGTAGTATAGTAAACATTAAAATGACCACACAAACAACTTTACAGCTCAAATAATGCACGTTTTAACAGAGCAATTAATATAAATGCTTTTATAAAATTATAAACTTCACTGTAGCCTCCCTTTATGAAAATTTAAAAAAAGAGGGACAAGTCAAAATAATTTTTTGTGTTAATCAACATAATGCCATAAATGCTGTAATTGAACTTAACTTGTACTGAACCTGGACTTTTCCTGGCCATCAGGAGTATTTTACTAACTGGTGCTTTTCAGAATGAACCGGAGGGTTGATTCAGACAAAGTAATCCCTCTAAACTAGCAATTGGTTGTTTATACAATTATCCTAAAAGCCATCAAAGCTGATTTAAACGGCTCTTGCCTCTCAGATAACATTTGAGTTTAGACCGCAACAGCTGATGATGATACACAAACACAACCCTGTTAGGCCCCACCACAACAAACTCACCATGTCAACTGCTTAATGCCTGCTTGGAAGAGCGGGGCATAGTTTTCTGAGCCCTAATTAAGTGGTTTCATATGTAAGGCCCTTTCAGACCAGGCCTCTTTTTCCCATTGCACTGCACAAGAGCATTTAAGGTTTGCTGAGTGTTGTGAGCTTGAATCATCTATTTTCTGGTGTACGTTACCGCAGTGTCCAGATTTAATGAAGCTATGATATATTTATGGCTTGCCAAATCCTACCCTAATCCTACCCTTGATAATAAGCGGAGTATATTAAGCTCAGTGGCTGTTTTGTTAAACATGCTTCATAGGGTCGGCTAGGACCCGTGGGCCACTGCTCTGTGTACACTACTGGGTAACCTAATTTGCACTTGGAGTGTAATGTATACCTATAAATAGCAGGGGAGCTGATTCTCTGGGTCAACTCTGAGGTTCCCCAGTGATGTGTATAGCTCGGCGAGTAACGTTTTTTTGAGCGTCATGAAGTGGGCATCCATTTAGGCACACCTGAGAGGGTACTTGTGAGTTTTTAATGAGGTGTTTCTGGGCCAGGCTCTTAGTTTAAATTACACTGCTAAGATGTCAGGTATGCCAATGCAAAAAAAGTGTATTATTAGTATGAAAACTCAGAGTAAAAGAAATGAATAAAGGTGATTGTATTAAATGTAAATGTAAGCTGACTTTATTTCTTGTAATTGAAATAAAGTCTCTCACAACTGAGACTACGTAACTCACAATTACGATTTTATATTTCACAATTGCAACTTTATTTCTCGTAATTGCTACTATATCTCAACACTTTAAGAAAAAAAAGGGCAGTACCCTAAGGTGCAAAAACTAAAAGGTACTAATATGTACTAATATGTACCATTTAGGGGTACCATTTTTCACTTTTGTATATTAGGCCCTGTTTACTCTTGGTAGATGCATTTTGGTCGATCAGATCACAAGTTTACGAAGCTAAATACAACGTTTTGAGCTTTTCCACTTTGCACCACTTCCAGAGGTAGCCGAAAACGCATTAGACTGGATTGCTTTTGTAGTGTAAATCAAAACTGCCAAAAAACGCCACCTACTTTCTGCCTACTGACCTAATGCGTAAACATTATGGTAAACGCACTATACAGACAGGATTTAAACTTTGAAGGCTGAAGAGTAATCCAAGTTTAGTTTAAAGACGAAAAACGTACCAAGCACAATATTCACTCACCGTTCCTGATTGTCATTTAATCGTTTAATCCTCTTTCTTACAATTACAAGTTTTATTTTTTAGTCAGATGTGGAAATAGGCTTACATATTTCTACTAATGAAATTTTGTTTTTCATTACCATGTCTGAATTTGAATGAGTTTGCACATATCTTGTTGGATCTCTAAAATTAAAGCTGCAGTCAGTAAGTTTTGCCTCTTTGTCGCCATCTCTGTTTGAAACCTGCAATTGCAGTTATTTGCGGAATTATCATCTTTATGTGCGCTGTGCATCGGCGCAGCTCCTCAGAGCGGATGAATCTAATGTTTTGAGGAATATTTGTGACTGTCATTCATTCACCGCACTGGTGTGGATACTGTACTTCAGAATCACAGATTCTACATCTTAAAAATATGAACAAAAATAAGAATTTTCACAGGAAAAATATCGTCTGAACAAGTAACATGTCTGCCACTTTTGTTCTGACCAACTGAGGAAAAAAAAGCATTACAATAAATCACGCTACCAACGGTGATTAAATCTAATGATTGCTTAGCTCATATCACATCAAACCGTGCAAATTATTATTATTGTTATACTTTGCTCTCAAATTGTTCATGTTAACAACATCAGCATTGCGTGACTTTGTGTATTTAGTGCTTTACCTGAAGATTTCTGTCTAATCTTTTACTTTTGACTATGGGTGAATCTCCAGTTGTCACTGATGATTGTCATTTGGACCTTTCTGGATTACAATCCGCCATCAGAATGATATGTTTAATTATTCCAGCTGCTGTGAGAAAAGACTATAAATGATCCGCCACCTGCAGCATCCTCACATGCGATAGCCTACTAGACGGACTCATTCTTTATGTATACAGATGTGACGTAATGATGCAAAGACATGCTTGAATTTCCCGTGGAAATCCACCAGTACCACTTAAATTATAACACATTATTACAATTGGGCTAAGGTAAGGAGATCATTTTGAACACTGACTGGTTATGTACTTGCGCAAAAATTGATTTTGGATAATTTTTAACTAAAAAAAAGTTACAGACTGCAGCTTTAAAGATTGGTAGACAAATTAACCCTGGTTTAAATCCTTTCTTATTTTATGTGCCCAGGTCACAGCCTATAAATTTGTGTCTTTGGACTCTTAAAAATCACTTACGATTACAAGTTTTTACACGAGGTGAGCCTGTCACACCTGGCCGGGCGTGTAGTGCGATCCGAGCTGCAGTCATGTTGGGAGGCTTTCGGCCTGAGAAAGAGCAGAGGCCGTCCTGCAAATTGTTGATGCCAGCCCCAGCACACTGTTTATTTTCAGCATCTCACACAGGAATTTTAATTTATTTCTTCATTCTTTCATTCCTGTTCAAAGACTTTGACCGTTGTTTAAGGATACCTCGTTCCCCTGTGCACAGCCCTGAGCAATTACTGTGTCAAAAGACTTAAACAACTGCCACGGAGTAAAAGGGAGCTTTGCATTTTGATTTTGTGTGTCGCTTCTCACTGCAGCTTGTGTGAATCCACCTCCCTGAAGCCCTTAAAATTGTTATAATCCCTGAAATAAAATCCTGATGTATTTTCATCACTGCTAGACATTATGAAAATATCAAACAAGACACTTTTGAATCCCAGTCCCTCAAACGTGCAAGAAAGTCAACTGCAAATATTAGCCAACTCACAACAGGCTGTTTAAGGGTACGCTTGGATGTAAAATGCATTAGAAAATTGCTGTGTGTTTATGCGTTTTGTGTGATCCTTATAATCAAAACCTTAAAGCCAGCCCTTGGCTCGTGATTCGTCCATTTCTTCCCTTTCACAGCTGTGCGAGAATATCCTGCTGGCATTTTTGTGGAGCAATAGTCCTGGCTAAAAGATGGATTAGCATTCTTTTACCAGAAATGTGCCTCTGTTAGCTCATTATCTTTTGACAATTTTAGGAGATATGCCTTTAGAGTCTGTCTTTGTTTAAGCTATGAGCCTTCCTATAAGAGCCAGTCAGCTGGATGTATATGGCCAGTGTCAGGCATAATTAACTCTGACAGGGGCATTTAGTGGTTGTAATTCAAATCTAATTCAGAACATCTTAACCTTCAGTCTGTCAGAAGTTGAAATGTGCTGGAAAACCCACGGCCCCAATCATGGCCTTGTGTAGCGGTACAATGATGTGTCAACATGCTTGCTTAGAAAAACAGCTTCCCTTGAGCACAGAAAACTCCCTTACAGTACACATAAAGGAAAACAAAGGCCTCAGATAGTCATGGCCGGGTTTGTGCGAATTGAGCTCGTAATTGGCTGACGCTGTTTAAAGTCACAAAAACTGAATAATGTAAATACAAGAAATCTGCTTCAGATTTTCCCATTCCCAGTGTGATTGGCTTTAACGTCTCATCGCCACATGCCGTACGTTCTGTACTTGCTGCTGCACTCTTTTGAAGTAAACTCATAAGAGTGTCAGCGGGAATGAGCTGAGCTTAGCTTTGCCAAAAGGACAAAGATGAAGAAGAAAGTGAGGATTATTATATTGCATTTAAATGACAAATACATAACGGCGTATGACGCATGCTATTGTAATATATTAAATATTAACAGTTATACTTTATTTTAAGGCTATGTAGTTACATTGTACTTATAAGTACTAAGTAGTATTAGTTAACCAAACCTTAACCTATAGAAAGTACATGTAGTTAAGGTAAGGTTTGGTTTAGGGTTAGTTACTTGTAATTATGCATAATTTACTGTTGTTATTATTATAGTACATGATACAACACGTAACTACATCACCTTAATAAAGTGCTACCATATTAACATGCCATTTGGATTAAAGCACCAATTATCTGTGAAAGAAGTGAAAAACAGGAATATTAAGGTGAAGTCATGCAAAAATAACTACCGTTTTCAAACAGGTTTCCCAAACCCTCCGCTCACCTTCCATTGGGTGTTGAACTCATGGCCCCACCCCAAATGTACGCTATTCGATGAGTGACACCGTGTCCTAACTACACGCGATGCGACGCTGCGACACACGATGAAAGGTATCTTTTCCGTGTTAATTACAGGTTTTGTCCTAACCAGACGCGACAGCGATGCGCGATGATCTTAGAAACGGCTTCTATTTCAACAACACAAAACATGGCAATGATAATCTCAGGTAATGTTTATGTGCTTTATTTAATGCTAAAAGCGTGTAATGTGACTTTGAATATCATTTAGTGCTCTCGGCTTTGTAACGTAGTCGTACTAAAAGCAACAATGGATAATTCACCAATTCACCTCAGATCTTGAAATTAAATAAATGGAAACAAGAACGTTCAAACTTTGAACAAACAAGTATATACTATGACAAAGATTGTTTTTGTAACTCAGTATGTATTTTAGAAATGTTTAAATGGTGTAATATTTGTGAATTTGATTATGTACTACTTATCCATTTCCTTGCGAGTGCCATCAAGATTAATCTCTGGTGCCATAGCCTACACTTGCCGCGAGAGCCCGCCCACACGCTGTTCTGACTGGCTGTGGTTTTTAATTGATTTTGTCGCGTTTCGTAGTCGTGTCACGTCAGGTGTGGACAGACTAATTAAAGTCTTGACGCTGTCAGTGTTGCTTTGGCATGCGGATTGTGATGCTTAAACAAGAGGTATGTTTTAATTAGTGCTGTCAAATTTAACTCGTTTTATATATATATATATATATATATATATATATATATATATATATATATATATATATATATATATACACACACACACACACACAAATATTTAAAGCAATTAACGCAGCATCTAACAAAGTCATCCTTTGGCTGCACTACAGTATATAATCACATTATAATTCATTCAAGTGCTATTAAACCACTCAAGCATGCTTAAAACATCTGTACTAGATTTTTGTGTACAAAAACACACAAAAGTAAGCTAAAATGTCCTCGTAAGCTCCTTGTAAATCTTAAATGAGTTAAATAAAGTCTTAAATGACCGTAAAGGGTTGTGAGGACATCGGATAGGTCAGATCCAGAGCCGTGTCTTGTGCTTCAGATCTTAAAGTGACAGCAGCCCAATAAACCCGCTGCTGTGATGTTTGTCATTAATGTTAGTCAAAGAAAGTCACTCTGCTCTTTACTGAATAATATATTTAGCTTTAATAAGGATTAATCAATATTAAATGTATAATTTATGCAGTGACAGTGAACTGAATATTGCAGTGTTTAATAACTTTATTTGATTTCTGTACATTTCCCACCTGTTAGATCAAATATTTAAAAATAACTGTCTTTATGTTGTTTCTACAATTAATTTCTATTTTTATCATTTTGATATAAAAATATATTAAAAACTGTAATGTTTAATCAGTTTATTTTAATCAATGTTAAATCGATTGACAGCACTATTTTACAATACAATGTTTTATTTATTTCTAAAACTCTAAAAATATTAATAATTCTTGTGATAATATTAAATATGATTTTTGTAAACTGCTATCAGTGGATTTACACAGGATAGCTCAATATCAAATTTTCTTTTGGAAAATGTTTGTGACTCAATTACCTCAACAGGAGAAAAAAAACCAAAAAAAAACACCAGCTTTGCCAGAGCGATCACTCATTTCAGAAGGACAAATAATGTACCAGAGGACTTCTTGTAATTATCTTTACAGTAAAAACAGTGCGTACACATTTAAAGAGAGGAAGCGAGCTGTCTGACAGTATTCATTCAGCTCAGCACATTTCAACCGCGTGCACACCATTGCCCCGCCGCCTCAATGACGGATGATTGATGATGCTAAGACCGGTGGCTTTTCTAACCCTGTTAAGTGCTCTGAAAACAAATTACACCTTTCATCCTGACAACATGTCAATTACTAGATTTGGTAATAGCTGTCGTTCTATCAAATATTTTGTGTGTCTGAATAATTCGTCGAAATTAAACTATTAATCATCCTGGAAAGACGTTGGTGAAGGATCACGCATTATGGCCATCTGAGCATGTGACCCCGGCTACAATACACTTAGAGGTGTTTATGGCTTATTCTGTGAAATAGTTTTAATTGCCTAATTGCCACGTTGCTGCTGGTTCCAGCTCGGGTAGTGTGGCTTTGAATTATCAAAAGTAAAACCAAATGCTGTTTCTGGAGTTTGTTAGCAAAATCAATTACTATTTTTATTTTTCCGCCCCACCCAACCCTTATTTTTGCAATAATAAAGCAAAGATATTTCAATTTCTTTCTCTCTATTTATGTGAGTGTGTTTAGTCACAGAAGTAGGTGTAAAGTGGCAGCTTGTTTATGTCTGTAATGACCCCCCTCTGTGATTGGACTCGAAAGCAAAAAAACCTTTGCAGATGGTGACATGCCGAAGCGTCAAAGCCTGTGCCCTCGGCAAGCCATAGACATTCACGTAGACCACTCAGACTTCTCTTTGTTATAAAGCAGGTCCAATAAAAATACAAAGGGATACTGTTTTTTGTATGAGTAATGCATTAACCTGCTCGGGAAAAAGTTCACGTTGAAAGTATAGGCTCGGACAGCAGAAGATTTATGGCGATGGCTGCAGAAATTATGCTTTTTTTCCCCCCATAGGCACTTTAATTATGTAATTATTAGCAGCTGGTTTTCATTTGTGGTGGGTTGTTAATTAGGGGTAGGGGTCTCCAGTTCAAGTGCTCTGACTCTTGCGATAAGTTGAGAATTGTCCGGGGGGCTTCTAGGCCTGGGATGATTAGCCAAATCCGCAGAAAACTCATTTGTTATTCAGGCTTTACCCAGGAGCCTCCTGCTGGGTCCACGGAAAAGACCCGGGTGTACCGTTTCCTCTGAGTGGTACCTTCCTTATCACCAGCTCTCATCAGCCACAATTGTCCGTAGATAAGATCCAGAGATATCACTGTTTGTTTTACCTATTAAACCTAAGGTGGAGTAATCAGATTGGGTTTGGCTCATGCCGCTGATAATCTAAATTAATCTCTCAATCTTGGGTTATGGAATGTCTTCTAGCGGAACCGCAGGGGGGGGTGTGGGGCCTGGAGCCGTCCCTTCCAGTGAGCCCTCTGCCTAATTATTGGATTGAGAGTCAAGTCAAGGGCAGTGTACTTGAAGAGCTGCAGGACTATTCGGTCGGCTGTCTCAAGGCGCAACGTCGCCTGAGCAAACACAGATATAAGCTAGTAGAGTTGAGATGTGTGTGTATATAATGTATAGTGAGGTTGATATTCAGAATGTTACGTTTCCGAAAAATATATACAAGAACCAACTGCCATTCGTTAACAGTTTTCACACATTCATTCTTCTGCACTGTAAAACAAATATTGTTGGTTTAACTTAAAAAGTAAGTAACCTGAAATTAAAACCCTTCATTGATATTAAAAATTTGAGTTAATACAATGAAGGAAATGGGTTTAATAAATAGAAACTCAAAATATTATTGTATCTGAACCACATAAATAAAAAGAAATAAATCATGAAAATAGCACAATTTGGCATGTTTCACTACATTATAACAAATAAAACACAATTACATAATATGCTTACAAAATCTTTTAATACTATTTGAATAAAGGGTGATGTCAATTCTCAAAAACTGTTCATTGTATTAACTCAAATTTTATTTCAATGAACTTTCAATTAATTTTAAGGCAACCAGGTAACTAACTTTTAAATATTTTTTTACAGTGTGCGAGAAAAACTGAAAACCGCACTAAAATACTCTGACAGTCACCACTTTTTTTTTTTTTTTGTGAATCAAAAACATACCACGACTAGTGTAGTTTGATTCCTGAGTGATTGACTCTTATCAGCCGGTTCTTTTAGTGAATCAAAAACATTTGATTCGTGAACAAATGACTTTTACAACTGAGACTTTGTTCATATGACAACGTGTAGTAAGAAAAAACTATAGTTAAAGACTTAATTTTGTCATTCATATATATAAAATGTTGTTTGTTTAGTGTTTTTAAGTGTTTAAGCTACAGTGCATTTTGTGCTGCCTCTAAAATGTTATGTTCATTCTGAAACAGAATTGCTTTTATTTTTCTAAATATGTGTTCCGTAAAAGTACTTAAAACGGAGCTGTTGAGGAATTCAAAACATTATTAACATAATTCTTTATGAATCGATGATATATATATATATATATATATATATATATATATATATATATATATATATATATATATATATATATATATATATATATATATATATATATATATATATATGTGTATATATATATATATAATATATATATATATATATATATATATATATATATATATATATATATATATATATATATATATATATATATATATATATATATATATATATATATATATATATAATGTATATATATATATATGTATGTGTATATATATATATATGTGTGTGTGTGTGTGTGTGTGTGTGTGTGTGTGTGTGTGTGTGTGTGTGTGTGTGTGTGTGTGTTAGCCAAAGGAACAGTATTGTTAGAGAAGCCTACTAATACATTTGATACCCTCAAGGATATGAGAACACACTTCTGTTGCCTGATAAATTGTCATTTTTATTCCCTCGCTGCACTTTTGCAGCACAAACGTGTTATGTCTGTCAGCAATGATTATGAATTTAGTGCACTTATGGTCTTGTAGGAACAGTCAAAACATTTTCTGTGTGTATAGCTAATTCAATGAAAAATGAACAGTGCATTACTTTTCTGTAAACACTTCTTTGATTTGTTTTCAAAGATCTATTTTGAACAAACATCACAAATTTACTCGAAAATTACCTCCAGGGAATTTGAGAGCAAACTGTAGTGTAGCAGACAAATAGCCGTGTACGCAAAACAGTCGGTGTGTTCCGAGAGCATTCATGGACATCTGAATCACAGATGATGTAGTGCACTCCGAGGCCTGACAACACGTGTTATCTGATATATAGAAACGGTGAAATTGTGCAAGACAACATGAGAAAGTTATTTCAAGATTAGCTATGTTGTCTCTTTGCTCTCTAATACATCATTTCAGCGTACTGGCAGGCATGTTGAGAACATCTCGTTGGATATGTTTCTCTCGACCACAAGAAAAAGAGAGCGGGATATTTATTCACCCTGGGACCGATACCCATCTGCTATCAATGAATTTTAGAGGCGTCTTCATTATAGAACATGACATTTATAGTACATGCCATGACCTATGGATGTTAACATTCACTAGTATATTTTCTAAATCATAGTAGGATATGAAACATAGCTCTTTTTTGCTTTTACATGTAACTCATAAGCTTCAATATGGAAAGCGGCGGGTAAAAAAAAAAAAAAAAAAAGAGGGAGGGAGGGAGGGAGGTAAATTGGTTTTTCAGACCTCTCCAGCATCAGGCCATCAGATGTCAGTGTGTAGTGGAAAATGGAAGAGAAATGACTTGCAGTGGGCTGAGTGCGGGCGGTTTTTCTTAGCCAGCAGGGCCTGTAATAAAAGTGACACTTAGAAAGGACATGTCCACTGTGCATCCTGCGGCTCCTGCTGATGTTTGGCATATGTGAATGAAATACTTCCCCCATGTGCATTACTATTTGTCTCAGCATGAGCGCTCACGATCAGAAAGAAGCGCTGCCTTGGCGATTCTCCACCAGTTCTAACTAGCGCACATCAACTTTTACTAGTTTGAATGGAAGGAACTGCAGGAAGTATTGTCGCTGTCACTAAATCTATCATCACTATCTCTAACATCACTAAATGATCACCAAAGAACAGAGATGTACTGTTTTGAGTATCTGTTTCTGTGTTAATATGGCTGTGGTCAGATTTGCTTCCAAGTGCATCATTTCCTTTTAAAATAATTTGATAAATTCATGACATATATCACTATATTCTATAAAACCTGTTTAGTTTGAATACATTTTTTTTTACATTTAAAAAGTTATTTTGAATGATGGGCAATCGATTAATCGCGATTAATCGCATGCAAAATGAAAGTTTGTGTTTACATAATATATGTGTCACCAAACGCACGCATATATATATGTATATATATATATATATATATATATATATATATATATATATATATATATATATATATATATATATAAAAAAATTGTATACACATAGCATATACATGCAAATATTTCTTAAATATATACATGGAGCATGTATTTATATATATACATAATTATACACAGCACACACATATATTATGTAAACACAAACTTTTATTTTGGATGTGGTTAATCGCGATTAATCGATTACCCAGCACTAATTATTTTATGTTTTGTTATCTTAAACCCCCAAAATGTCATGTGGTGCAACTGTCCGAATGATAGACTAAGACATAAAGACTAATACCATGGCATCATTTTATGTTTGAAACCTTTTATATAAACATTTTTATAAATATCAGTAGTTTTAAAGCTGTTACGATACTTTGTTCTCAATTGTATATTCTCAAATGTCAGGGTGGCACAACTGCAAACATGGCTTTTATATTATGAATTGACAAGATTATAACAGTAAACATGATAATGCTTCATCCAGAGGATCCAGCTGATCCTTGTGGCAGAGTGAAAAGGTTTGTAGATCGTTCTCAAATACTGGTAAAAACTGCTCATTTCAAGTATGGGTAGGTTGGTACACTTTCCACGTCAGGTGGCACAACTACAGTATATACAAACAACTATTTGGTCTTACTGCCAAAAAGTCAGTACATAAAAAGTTTAAAAATGAATTTAAACACTTGAAATGTTATTTATCATCTGAACACATTGTTCATGACTCCAAAATATGCATTACAAAAAGATTTTCAAATAACACCTTTATTTGTCAATGACCCATGTACTGTACACTGCTCACAGTTATGTAAATAAGTGAAATGGTAGCCATAATTAATATTAATTGGAGTCAATCATGATGACTTTATTTTAATTTTTTTTTTTAGAATTACTTTTGTATGAGTAATAATAATTAAATCCATCCATGTATTTTGGAACATAGTAGGTCCACAAAAAATTAAATTAGCATACTGTGTGCAGAGTATGCATATATAGTAGGGTGCTAGTGTGCAATTAGTCGGTGTCATATAATGTAGTAGTTCTAGCATTACTTACAAGAAGCTGTATTTGCCGTGTGACATTGACAGTGTAAATGATGCAGTGAAGATATAATGTCACATCAGATGTCACAAAATGTTTTTACATCAGACATTAGCATTTGAAGAAGAAATGCAATTTACTTTTAGATCAGACCTGGAGTTTTATTGTTTTCTGTGCCTGTTTTCTGTTTTATTATGTTTTCATTTCATTTAAAATAAGATTGTTGGACTAATCTGCCAAACGAAACACACATAACTGAGGAACCAGGGCTTGATTCTTACAAAATCCAGGCCCCAAAGCTAAAAGTAAAGGGAAATGCCCTTGATACTTTACTTTTTACGAGAGTCTGAAGTCCCTCATCATATAATAATACATAATGCCTGCTATAGTCGCCTGCGCCAAAGCTACGGCCTTGACCCCGGCAATTACACATAGGCATCAGAAAGCCTCTCTCCAAGTCAGCCCGACCTCAAATCCTCTGACAATGCATATTAACGTTCTGCCAGGTCAACCCAACCAGAGGGTTTAACACAAAAGCCTATAATTAGCTAAGTCTTGACATTTGATCATATTTGGAGAAACACTGCGTTCTGTGATGTTGCGTACCTTGTCACATACCAAGAAATCAGGCTTAAGCAAGAAGGGTGATGAATTTGGAACCCAAACCAGCTATGACGGCAAGTTTTTATTGGCTTGTCTATTTGCAAAACAAATGAATACAGCATGTTCATGCACAGCAGATCCGCTGCATGGCATATTGTGCTTCTTTTGCCCAGTTTTTTTCTATAATCCCTTATCTTTTTTCCTATTAAAATAAGAGACATCTGAATTTGGTTAACCCATACTTGCACGTGATAAGGCAGCCCAGACGTTCGCAAGACTTAACAATAAAGGAATAATAAAAAAAGCAACTCTTCCATTTGGTTTAAGATGCTAAATACTGCTGCACGTCAGTTAAATCATAGTTGCTTTATCTACCACTCTTTTTACACACTGATATGTCTGTTTCCTGCTGAACCCGAGCAGGACCTCATAATGGTTTTATAGGGTTCAGCAGCTGTTTATGGGCAGCAGCTGCCAGAACCCGTATACTTTTATGAGTTGTCAGAATCTTCCAATGCATAGCGGTCAGAGCAGAAGAGCAGTGAGTGGTGAAACACAGAGGGGGGCGGGGCTTACCTGTCAACACTCTGTCAATCATTACGGTTCAACGAGAACATATAGCGATTAGAAAGTATTTATTTATTGCTGCCATCTTGCATGACACTATGACATCTATTTATTTTTTACGTCTGATTATTTCATTAATATTAATTGTCTTTGAATTATCTTCATTCATATGATTGCTACTATTGATACATGTGAATAATTACAATTTATTATTAGCATATTATATACTTAATTCAACAAAAATCTAAATTAGCAGGTTTAATTAATTTTTCACACTTCTGATTGGTTGGTTTGCAGAGTGATTTTCAGTGACTGGCTATTTATTATAATAGTAACAATTTCTTTTTTTAATTACTAATTTATTAAAATAAAATTAAAATAGTTTTAAAACAGTTATTGTCATTTTTAATAAAGTAAATGTTTAATTAAATAAATACAGATAACAGGAAGGTTAGACACGTTTATTTGTTAAGAGCAAGCTGAACGTTTCATTAATGTTTTCAAATACACTTTTGATAAAAGTTTTCATAAACATGAACAGGTTTTTTTGTGTCTTGAAGCTTAATTACAAAATTTTATTTCTTTTTTGTATCATTTCAAAGGTTTTCTTGAAAACCTGACAGTGTTGAATCACATGTTTGCTAACCCTGTGCTTAAACTGTTTTTGTTTTAGAACGAGACCCCTTGATCTTCAGATGTCACTCTTCATGTCCTCTGTGACTTTTGCCCCGTGGCTGCGCCTCTCCCACCATCGCCGGCTCTGTGTTTACGCGACCGTTAACTTCTTCAACCCTCCGATGATGAGGGCTAATCACATTTGAAATGCAGGCTCTGCTCTGTGAGTTAGTGAGTCTGGGGTAAAACAGTTTGACTTTAGGTGTCTGTCAGAGCCCTGCTGTGTTTAGACAGAACTCAAACAAGTGTGTCTGCTCCTTGCGTGATCTCACCCCCTCCACCCCACCCCCGAGAGCAGCTCGCCGCTCCATCAGCTACTCGGATCCGTCTCCGCGATGCCTCCGAGGTGCTAATGAGTCAGCTCGCTTGGCCGGGAATAGTTAGCGCGCCGGGACTCCGCCCGATCGTCCGCCGAAAATCAAGTACGCAAATTCTGACCTTATCCATCCCCTCCCATCCCCATCATCTTGATTTGTAAGTAAATCATGCCTGTCAGTATAGTAGCAACCCTGATTAAAGTTCAGGGGTTTAATAGATCATTTTAAATAACCCCAAATTACTCCCCTCTCCCTTGCCGATCCACCTGGACCTCTGCCCTGGGTGCATGGCTGTTTTCAAGCAGCGCAGCTCAAGCCAAGTCCAAGCTCGTGGTTCCTGCCTATTCCCAGAGGGTCCCACGCTGCAGGCCTACACCAACATTCTCAGCTGCATTTAATCTGCCTTCAGACAAGCTGGCTATGAGAAAATGCAAAGGAAAAGGCGCACCAGTGGAGACATGGAAAATCCTGGACAGTTGGTGTGCTTTGTTCACTTGGTGAACTGGAGGCCGTCCAGGAACACCCCCCTCCGCCCGCCTTGCTCCCCTGGCGATACGAGTCCGTTCCAATTAATCGTGTTTAACCATTCTAATCACACTTTAGCACATTAATCCTATTTTCAATCCAAAACACATCTGAAACGGGCAGCATGTGGAGGGATTTTTCCCCCCCCGCACCTTTATTGCCACCGCAAATCAGATGAAACCCAGAGACTACGGGGCCCTGGTTCAGCCTGCACTCTGACTGAACTTGGACTTCATAAAACACATGGTCCACACTTTTTTAAAGGTGGAATTTATTGCGAGATGGTGATTCCACGGCTGAAAAAAAGGATTCCCTGAAGAGTTTTCGAAATTGCCTATGATAAAGAGGCAGTTAGGAAAATGCTATTATGAGAAGGGATCAGGGGCTTTTCCGGCCCCTGCGTTATTGCTGTGTATCCCATAAACACTTACAGTCGCTGCGTCTTATCAGTCGCGCATCCAAAGTCGCAGAGAGAGTCATGGTCTTTAAACCCAATTCGTCTGTTAACGGACAGCTCCCCAGGCAGCCAAATTCTTGTGTTTACTTAAAAAAAAAAAGTACTAATAATTTAAAGCAAACGTCTATATTTCTGACATCGCAATGTATCTCTAGAGTCAATGAAATAAAAAGGAAACAAAGAGTTTCTCAAGGAGCTTTGCGCTGGCTTCAGCGAAGTGTCAAATTCTCCCCCAGGCTCTTCTAGTCAAATCCTGCATCCAATATGGGGAGGTACTTAAATTTTACAAGCAGTAATGTAATAAATGGCTCTGCATTGTTAATTAAGGCCCGCAGAGCAAACAGAGAATAAAACCGTGCCCTAATTGCAGCTCTAAAAAGCACTCAACAAATAAAGTTAAGCTGTGGCTGAGAGCGTGCACCAGAGAGTGAGTGAGAGAGAGAGAGAAACAAAGAGAGAGAGAAAGCCCTTTGGCTTGATTGAATTTCAGGGGCATGTAAAACAGCCGGTTAATGATATTAGGAATTAGTGAAACAAACAGTAGATTTACTCATACAATAAACCCATTGCAGAAATGTTGGAAGCTGCTCAGACTTAATGACATCATTGACCTCAACCAGTAATGCAAAGCAATGATGTAATTACAGAGTGAAGCAGTCTCACTAAAACATCAAGGACCTGCTTTAGACTGAACTTCATGAACACTTTTGTTTAAAAAAAATATATATAATATATATATATATAAAAATTTTGTGAAATGTGAAAAACAAATTCATAAAAAGTTACTTATACTATTAAGCAAGGATGCATTCAATGTATCAAATTTCTTCAAATCAAAAATCCTGGGGAGAAGTATTAGGCAGCACAACTGTTTTCAACATTGATATTCATAAGAAATGTTTCTTATGCACCAAATCAGCATATTAGAATGATTGCTGAAGACTGGCATAATGATGCTGAAAATTCAGCTTTACCATCACAGGAGGAATTTACATTTGAAAACATATTAAAATAGAAAACAATTATTTACATTTATGCATTTGGCAGACGCTTTTATCCAAAGCGACTTACATTGCATTCAAGGTACACATTTTTACATTTTGTCAGTTCTTGCTTTCCCTGGGAATCGAACCCATGACCTTGGCGTTGCTAGTGCCACGCTCTTATTGTTTGAGTTACAGGAAAGCTACAAGAAATTATTTAGAATTGTGATAATATTACTGTTATTGATCAACACCTTTTACATCTATTTTTGGATAAAGCTGAGTTTTCTCAAAATATATTATAGCTGAGAGCCAAAGCAGGAATGACTTTCAGCAGCGCTTTGCTTTCCATGGTGGCTCCCCTGAGAGGCGGGACTTGTGTGTGGTTATGGAATTCTGATGACCCGTTTTTCCTTGGGTTTTCACTTATTATGTGACATCCAAATGGAGACCCGCTTTGCTTGGTTTGACAAGGCATTTTCCAGTTGGTAAAAGCAGTAACTCACAGAAGGCCTTTTTGGAACTCAGCTAGGCTTCGGGACGGGAATCATTTCTCTGATGTGTTTGAAAATATTCCGCATGATATCTAAATATAAAGTCCTGAGGTGACCATGTGTTGGCCTTTTTGTGGTTCACAGGGGAGGAAAAAACGAAGGGAAAAAAACACATTCCTTTTCTTTAGCAGTACTTGGGTAAACTATTAGACATCGTGGACAAACCAAAATGTGGACTGTGAAATAACATTTAAAGCCATGATCTGTAATTATTTGCTCCTTTTGGATGAACTGTTGGTCCAATTTATTATGTAACAACAAAAGATGCAAAATAAAACAAGAATATTACTGCCGGTACGAACCGCACACTAACTGCAGCACTAACAATAATTTAATGATAGTGCAAACTGTATTAGGGTGACAGATTCATGGGCTGGATTGTGCTTGGCCATCACTCTTAGTTATGACATTCCTTTAAAGAGGGTCATTGGATATTGTCCTGGAAATTCAGACATGAAACAACTTTGGTTGACTATTTGGTTTCTTATGCCTGTAATACCTTGGTGAGAGCTATGCTTATGGTTTTAGCTCAGTCACAATTATCTATTTCCAGTGAATGATTTGGCCCGGGATGATTTTTCGCAACCATTTTGGTTCTGTACACTATACGCACCATGTTGAAAATCCCACAATTATAAACATTATATTTAAGATATTACATGTTTCTTTGGATAAGAAAAGCCTGTTGTCTGTAATAGCTCTCTGTCCAGTTAAATTGTTGCCGGTTGTACCACATAGCTATTACATTGGAGTGGAATATGAGCATGTTGAAAGGGAGAAAATGCAACTTTTATCCACTCAACAGCAATGTGGAAAATGGAACCGTATTAACGTTGCACAAGCTTGCAGAATGACTCTTTGTTCCTCGCCTCTCTTCCCAGCCACCACTTAGAATGTGAAAAATAAATAGGTTGGCAGCGGTCAAAAACACAACGAGACAGAGAATGTGTACTCTGGTGGCTTTCCACCACCCGGTTGCCGATGTGTTTGTAAGTAGGCCGCAAGTGTGAGCAATCACTGGAAATTATACGCTTTTAGAGGGATTTGATATAAGGTATTAAGCCCGGCTGGGATGTTTGGCAGCTCAAATCATGGAGCATTAGATTCAGGGACACGATGGGCACCACAAGCGGAGCTTTTTTAGGTCTCATCAAATCGCATATTTTCCAACTGTTTGCCGAGATGAATTAGATCCTGGTATATTTCTGTAATAGGATAAATGCAGACGTAGAGGGACTTGCGTAGAGACGGGGCACCACATGGTAGGTGGGATGGAAACTTAATTCTAAAGCTGTCTGCCCTGAAAGAGTCCTCTTCGACAGAAACATCACAGGAAATTTAAGACATTTCCAAGGGGCAGAGGTGGAGGATCGAGAACTAACGTACATCTGGTGCTTCTTATTCAGCCTACTTCTTGAATTTAAATGCAGGGAGAATCCACTGAGAGCATGGGTGATGTCTTTAGCATCTAAAGTGGGGAGAGGGGCATTTCTCATTCTACCATCAACTTGCACTGTGGTGAATTGCACTGTGGGCTCAGGGCCACGCAATCAGGTCCAAATTTCAGGCTTGGTTTACTGTAATGTCTGACATGCTCTTTCAGAGAGCGTGAAGACAGTAACTCATATGAAATCATTATATTACTGTATGGCTTTATCGAATTCTGTCAAGGGGCCTCTTGTTACCTACTGATGAAGCAAATGTGTATGCGCTTTCTAAGAAATTACGAAGTTGCTGCAATTTTATTGTAACCAATCTTCATGGTTTTGTACATGTCCAGACCAAGTAATATTTGATACACCCTGCTTTACTTTCACATGTATTATGCATGAACATTTTGGATACTCAAATTTCCCAAGGCATTTAATTCAAAATGTTTCCTGACAAAAAGAAAGTCTTTGGGGTCATTAAAAAAGTAAATAAATAAATACATTTTGGTGCAGCCTATGTCTGAGGTTAGAATTTGTATTGATTTATTAATATATAAATTTTTATTTCAGAGCAAAGTATTGTTTATACATACAGTCCTGTGCAAAAGTCTTAGGCTTGCTAGTATTTTTACACACAAAAAGTGGGTTTAAGTCAGTTATTAATATATTTTGCTGTAGTGTGTCAGTAGGAAATATCAGTTTACATTTATAAATGAATTGCCATTAATTGTAATAATCCAGTGAGATTTTTGTATGCATAATCTTTGTATGAGATCTGATCTCATCTTCATCGAGTCTGTCTGTGATTACATGAAGAAACATAAAAACTGAGATGGACTAAATCCAGAACAACTGCGGCAACATCTCCAAGACACCTGAAGAAACCTTCCTGCAAAACTACATGAATAGGTGTAGGAATAGATGCAGGTGACAAAAGCTGTTTTAAACGCAAAGGGTGCTCACCCCAAATATCGGTTTGATTTAGTTAATAGAAGTCAATTCATAAATAAAAGCTATTTATGTTATTATTATTGTTATTAAAGCATTCTGACAAGTGCCTAAACTTTTCACAGTACTGCAGTTTTGCAGGAAGGTTTCCTCAAGTGTCTGGGAGACGTTGCCTTAGTTTTTCTGGATTTAGTCTGTCTCAGTTTTTTCTGTTTTTTCATGTAATCATAGACAGACTCGATGATGGTGAGATCAGATCATACCGGCTGCTGTCAGACTTCTTGTACATAAAAAAAGAGAAAATCTCACTGGATTATTACAATTAATTGCAAAATGAATGTTTGGAAATGTAAACTGATATTTACTACTGACACACTACTTTTAGACTTTTGCACAGTACTGTGTGTGTGTGTGTGTATATATATATATATATATATATATATATATATATATATATATATATATATATATATATATATATATATATATATATATATATATATATATATATATATATATATATATATATATATATACATATACATATATATATATATATATATATACATATACATATATATATATATATATATATATACATATACATATACATATACATATATATATATATATACATAATTGTATGTATATATGACATAATTTTTATTTGACTGTATGTGTATATATATATATATATATATATATATATATATATATATATATATATACATATATATATATATATATACATATATATATATATATATATATATATATATATATATAATTGTATGTATATATATATATATTTTTATATATATATATATATATATATATATATACATATATATACATATACATATCAAATAAAAATTATTATTATATATATATATATACAGCTTACAGGTTGATTGTAATCCATTACATACCTTTCTATCAAAGTTATCTGTACATACATCAGGTTGATTGTAATCCATTTACCTTTCTATCAAAGTTATCTGACATTAAAGATATTTGTTCTGACAGTTTTCTAAACTAGTGATAACTGTGATAAGAGAAAATGTTGAAGGTGTCTGAATAAATTTGACTGTGTATATATGTAAAAGCCTGTTGTCTGTAATAGCTCTCTGTCCAGTGAAATTGATTCGGTTGTACCACATAGCTGTTATATTGGAGTGGAATATAAGCATGTTGAAAAGGAGAAAATACAACTATATATATATAAAGGAACAAATGACATGCACTGTTGTAGTGAGGAAGACTTGGCTAAATGAATTCCAAGTGAAAACCTGCTCAGGTTTAGTTTCAGATGTACTTGAATCTGTAGTAATGAGAAATAACAGACATAGCAAATCGGCAAATAAAGTAATCAGGAACATATGTAATGAAAACCAAAAACAAATTAAGGGTTATGGCATGAGGAACTCCATTTAATTTATATCTCTAAATACATCTTCCCTATCAATATAATCTAATCTGGGGTGCGCCCAGCCAAGAACAATATTCGCAAAGACAAGAAATTGCATATTTGGACAGACAACTGTGTTCATGAGGTACAGTGAATAAGAAAAAGAAACATTATGAGAAGGTTTCTTCATCAGTGAAGAGTAGCTATTAAATTCTTATGTTTGTAATGTGACACAGCCAAAAGAAAGTGGAAAAAGTAGGTTGTGTGTGTGTGTTTGTACTGTGATGCAGCCAGGAGCTCGGAGCTCAAATGCATTTGTGAGTCTATACTGCAGAAAACATTATACTGAGCACTCTAAAAAATGATGTGTGTCTGACGTTCAGCCTAGCTTTTATTTTCATGGAGGGAAAAAATTGTTCGGCAAACATCGGGTAGTGTTTAAAACTTTTCTATTGCCAGTCTTGACATATGGACGTGCTAAAATGTTGTGATATTGTAGGACTATTTCCTTGTCAGACATTTTTGTGTCTGAGTAAAAATGTATTTATGGTGTGATTACATATGTGGCATTGCTGCAGAGTGCAGACGTTCAAATCAGTTCAAGCGTCAAATGCATGGCCTGCCACTGTTGATGGATATTTTGTCATCTTAATAAGGTTAATAAGGTTTTAATTGACAACTAAAGGGAATTGTGCAGTACTATTTTTAGACTGGGACAGATTGTATACACTCCATTTTATATTGTAATCCATACTTTGTTTTCTGTTTGTAATCTCTCTCTCTCTCTCTCTCTCTATACTCTCTCTCTCTCTCTCTCTCTCTCTCTCTCTCTCTCTCTCTCTCTCTCTCTCTCTCTCTCTCTCTCTCTCTCTCTCTCTCTCTCAGATTGTAGTTGCTTCTGTTTTCAAACACGGTGCAAGCAAGAATATTGATCTATTGTAGTTACTACAAACATACGGATGATCTTGTCACTTTTGAAGGTATTTGGTGTTGCAATGAGGCTTTGTGTTCTGTATTTGAAGGTGATTTTGGTTTTACTCACCTCTTGTGAGTTGGGTTTGCTCTTAATATATGCACATTGTAATTTAAATTGTACTGTGAATTGTATTTGTAATAAAGGTTTGTTCAAATTAAAAAAATCTCTGTAGTTTATATTATGCTGTATATAAAATTACATTTTATAGAATGTATATAATTATAATTTTATGGAATATAATTTTAATTTCTATTCCATTTAAATTAAGTATTATTATAATAGATTATATAATGTGTAAATATATTTAATAAAATTATATAAATTCTTAAAAATGTATATTTCAAATTAATATGCACAATTATTATTATATAAATAAAATATGTATTCAAATAATAAATATAAATTATACATTATACACGTGTGTAATTGATCATATATGCACACATTTAGGTCTGTAATCATGTCATTTCTGTGCCAAATGAAATTGAGGTTCTCTGCCAGGGAAGTGCTATTGTCTTAAACTCCAAGACCAAGTTCGCCCCTTTGTAATTTAGGACAACATCTACATGGTGGGCCTTCCGTGGTCCAGGACTTGAAGAACGCCTGATTGCTGCTCTAAAACCAAGAAATTTGCCTCAGCGAGCGTCTCGGCAGCCAAATGAAAGGGAGAACGCTGCTACAGAGGGCACGTTATAAACCGGTCCATATTGTAAGTGATCTTAATCCCTCAATCTAACCACTTGTATTCACTTTTTTCCCTTGAAATGATTCCAGTCGCTCTTTGGCAGGGGAGATCCACAACCCAAGTGTGGTGTGAAGAAGATTTCCAGATCTGTGCAACTGGAATAAAAGGAGGGGTCGGGGAGACCACCCGTAAGGATCAGATAAGAGCATGGTAAGCCTGGCCCGAATCAGTTTGGCATTGGAAATTACAGTGATGTTTGCACGGGGGGAAAAACATTCCCCTCCGCTCACCACATAACCACACTATTCTCAGTAATAGATTTCAGGAGGCTTTTTTGCCCGCGTCGGTGGTTGTTTATTATTGTTCCAAATGATAGAGTGCAGAGCTGGTGGGGCGGGGGCGATGAGGAGGGGGTGGGGTGGGGGGCACTGAAAACAATCATCGTCAAACTCGAGTATGCTGACTGTCACTCTAGAGAAAGGCTTTTGGAACAGCCGGCGAGAAGGAAAGATTTATGGTGTCTTAAAAGACACGCTTTAAAAAGCAATGGTCTCGGTTTATGGATTGAAAACACTTTTGTAAAACAGGCTGTGCTTGTGCAGGCCACGGTCTGCATATACAAGTGTGACTACAGGTGAGGGCCCGCTGTTGACTCGCCTATGCAAGCACTTAAACCGATGCTGACAGACAGTATAGCCGAGTGAGTATGTTCGCATGCTAACAGCTGAGCTCTGCCTTTGTAATGCTGCAGAATAGAAATGAATTTAAAAAATAGAGACCGAATTAGCTTAACAGTTTAACATGTTTGTCTTCCCAATCCCAATTGTAAGGATGACTAGAAAAGCTGCAGATTAGTGGGGTCAGATGGTTTCATTCAGAACAGCAGCCTATTGTGCAAACCAACATTTCTGAAAGGACAGTGAGTCTGGAGATCACCATAAAAGTATTGTTCTTTCCAACCGAGCTGAATCTGACGACTCGCCCACCCACTGCAAGAGATTTGTGTTTGTGCTTCTGTAGTGTTTTTAGTTTTACTTGTTTAAGTGTGCTGTCCACTCGACGTTGGAAGTAATTAAAGAACGAAATATTACTGATAAGATTTTGTAAATATATATATATATATAATGGGGGTAATTAATAGCAGGTAAAGCCTGAGGTTATCTGTGGAAAAGTGAAATAACTGATTATTTTTGTATCATGACAGCAACTCATACTAAATTCAATAACTGCAGGTCATGTCTTCTCTGAAATATGGTGTGCAATTGGAGAGGCTGACTTCAGGAACAACTGATTTTTTTTTAAACCAGCATCATTCATTGCCTTGAAAAAGTACACGAGGTCTCTTTAGCTAGATGGAGAAACACTATCCAAATTCTCCATCCACAAACAGCCCTAGTGGTTGCATTTCACTGCTGATTTAATAGAAATAAAACAGGATGGATTTGGGGATATTTCATTAATCTTCCTTGCCTTTCACTTGAGAGGAAATTAAACCAAATGGAGTTCAAATTTTAACTTCACCATTGTGCTCAAGGCTGCCAATGTCCATTCTCCCTTTGGCAAGGTACGTCTCAATTCGCTACACAAATTCCTTCCTGATCCCCATTTCACTGCACTGGGTGAGGTTTCTGAACCCAGCATATGTGCAGGTGTAAAACTGTAACACTGTGTTAGCAGTAATACACTGACACAAATAGCTCAATTAGCTTTGCAGAATATTTCATATGACTTGGATATATCTGTAAAAAGCACGATGGGCAATGGACTGCAAAGCATTGTGACATTGTAAAGCATTTTAATCTGCAGTTTCTAAAACGCATTCAGTACATACGCCAGACTACAGAACTGGTTCAAAGTCAGAGTTGGAGTTATCTATTTTCCACAAATCTTGTATGGATGCAAATTGTATAATTTCTAGGAATTGTGCAGTTAATTCTTATAGTTTTGGAATATTTTTCCTCTCCCCAAATGTCACTATAATACAAAAATATAATTTAATAAGAAGGGTTATACTGATCTATTAAGTTTACATTTACATTTTTATTAAACAAGCTTTCACAGGTAAATCAATAACAATTACAATTGAAAAAAAAGGTAATATATGAGATTTTGTTGTTTTGAATCCAATCTTTCTTTGTAAAAGGCATAAAGTTAACCATTCTGATATCAAAGTTAAGAATTCATTCGTTTGAATATGCATCGAGCCAAACATTATCATAACATCTTAGTTGATAATTCAATATACTTTATTTTTGACAAAACATCCCACATTTCGGTCGTGACAGTTTTGGTAGCAAGTAGCGACCACATCGCATTACATAATTTTAACTTGCATACTAAAACATACTAAAATACTAATGATTTGCATAACTGTAACTGAAAATTTGTTTATTTCCCCAAAAGAAAAGATTATGTGTTCCCTTTTGTCACTACCGAAACAATGATGTCACAACCGAAACTTCACCACCTCATGTTTCGGTAGTGACAATTTTAGCTCAAAGATGCTAATCAGCACATGGTTAGCTAGCACAGTTCTGAACAGTTGTACACACACAAAAACTACATTTTATCGAATAGCACCCATAAAACAATGATGTCACAAATGAAACTTCACCTCATGTTTCGGTAGTGACAATTTTAGATACTTTTGAGCCTAGCTCAAAGATGCTAATCAGCACATGGTTAGCTAGCACTCTGAACAGTTGAACACACAAAAAAACTAACTTTTATGGAATAACCCCCAAAAAAAATTGCCGAAAAAAGGTGTCTGGTAGTGACTTCCCTTAAAGTTACACACAGATTTTCAGATTTTTTTTAACACATTTACCTCAAAATGACGGGACCCATCTACTCACGATGTAGCTATGAGAGAGAGGGACACTGGAATATTTCCTGATTAAAAATGTAAGGGTGTGGCTAAAATCAGTCTCAGCCACTGGACTAAAACATACACGGTTCATGTAGTGACATGAAAATATAGGACATTTTTTACATAAAGTTAATGGTTTACAAAGAAATTAGAAAATAAATACTTTTTAAAAATCTAAAAAAATAAAATAAAAAACAACAATGGAATGAAATACAAAAAATATTTCAATATTTTCATACATTGAAATTTAGGGGTTAGGTTGGGGCAGCCACCTTCCAATTGAAAGTACCCAGTAAATTAATATATTTATATTTATATACACACATGTACATACACACACACACACACACACACACACACACACATATATATATATATATATATATATATATATATATATATATATATATATATATATATATATATATATATATATATATATAACTTACTGATATTTTCAATAGATAATAGAAGGATTTTAATAAACATATTAAGATGTAAATACTTAAAATGCTTTTTTTTTTTTTTTTTTTTTTTTTTTTTTTTTGGTTGTGGGACAGCTGTTTGCACCAATTCCGTAGAATGGCAAAATAGTCTTTGGTACTATTAGTCTTCCAATTAACCTTGGAGTAAGTGCTAACCTTGGAGTAAGTGTAGTGTAGATGTCATTACGAATGTTCTACATCATGTTCATTTGTGAATGAGGGCTAATCCGCTAAATTGCTTCTCAAGATTTTATTCGGATAAAATAGGCTACAGCTTCTATCATATCTGTCACTATTACAGACAACAAAGTTTATCTTTTTTTTATTTTTTATAATTCTCATAAAATAGCATTTATAATAACGATCCAAACATCGCATGTAGGATTGGTCAATGACGTCTTTAAGGCGGGGCTTAGCGAAGGGTCGATTCAGGTAAACGGCACAAAAGCATTGCTAAATAGCCTATCCATATCATCCAAATTTCTCTGATTACAAAGAATACATGCATTAAATGCAAATACGTTTTCTTAATAGTTGATGAAAAATATGTTTTCATTAAATAGCCTATTTAGATGACCACTAGAGCAACACAATTGTCAGATTAAACTTTTAAACACATTTTCTCTTGTTTGCTGCTCTGAAAAGGAAAGCTACAAGATGCCCTGACCGCATCGGCTCAAGTAGCGCTTTAAGCATGGCTGTCTACCACAAAAACAAACAAAACAAATACACATTGTTCCGATTGAATCAGCTCACGATAAAATCAGAATCATCGCAGAGCCAAAAACAACATTCTGTAGCAACCCATAATGTAATATGTTGCTTCGGGGTTGTCTAAAGGTTCCCGACATTAGCCTGTATTTTTAACCCGCACGGTGCAATTGAATAATGACCGGTTTAAATCTCAGTGTCGGTGACTGGGCGAATCCGACGACCTTTTCAACAAACGGACAGAACAACACAACTTTTTATTTGTTGCTACTGAGGCATTAACTTACCCTGAAGCTGTACGGAGGATAAACATTCAGTTCATTGAATGGGAATGTGGGAAATGACCGCAGCAAGGAAGGGGGAAATACATTTAACAACGCTCCTCCGAGGCAAAACGCTGACAGTTTGAGGGTCGGAGGGCCGCATTAATATGTATTTCCAATGATTATTGAATTATGTTTATGATATGTTTCCTGAGCCTACATAGCATTAGTGAAGCTTTATTGGTAAATCCGTTCGCTGCGCGCTCCAGTTACGGCTAATGAGGGTAATTATTGCATAGCTTAAATGTAATACTGTATTTGATTCTCAGGCTCCTGAATAACCCGCGCGCTGGCACTGTGCATCTCGCGCGCAAACAAAAGGCGCGTTGAGCGCGCGCTTTGCGCCCCCGGGTCCAGAGGCCAATACACTGATGCCTCAATGGGGTTAATACCCCGCCGAATAAAGACGGGATTAGGGCCTAGCTTACACAACGAGGAGGAAGAAAATTGAATGTTTGGGAGAAAATATGCGGCTAATTCCATTCTGTCATCGGTGGATATTAAAGATTATTAGCTGGCACGTTCACTTATTTGTAAATCACAATGGCAGCACTGTGTAATTCGTCCTGCACTTCCAAAGCCAAGTGAAACCGAGCCACTCTTGTGCAAGGTAGCGTGTTAAGAGTAATTCACTATAGCCTCACAAATGCTTATCGTTATCTTAACATTTTACAAGGCTGTTGAGATATAGATTTACAATGAGACATTTCTGAAAAATAAATAAATAAATGCACACACTGCACAGACAATTGTGTATTGTTTTTGTGGCAATACACAAATCAAAGGCTAATGACAAATGGAAAGAGGATTTGGAGAAGTCATTTGGATATGTAAACTTATGCAAAGCATTTACAAAGAATTAAAATTAAAGTGGGACAAAAGGGGGAAATGACAAACAAATCTCCTCTAGTAGTATCAGCCAGGGCAGGGTCTTTGGCACCTGTAGTGGATTAATGGAGACCACCACCAGTAGCAGGCTGAGGTAAAGCTCTGAGATTGAGTTTCTACTTTTAAGTTGCCGTCGTCGGTCCAGGTGCTCTCCCGTAATACCTCCCAGATCCAGACAATATGTTTCTGTTTTACTGCCTCTCTTCTTTCCCCTCATCATCCGGAAGTAAAAACACCACGATCAGTATTTGATTTTATTTAAAAAGCCAATTATGCAGACGATTTGCGTTGACTATGTAGTTGTAATTTAGCAATATCGCAAAGCCTTTTCCTTGTCAATCATCTTATCCTTCTTTTCTTAATGTAGTATGACGTTTAGGCATTCACAGTAGAAATAGATAAGCATCTGTGGTTGCAGTGTTTTTTGTACACCTGTGCCCTCTAATGGTAAGCAAGTCAGAGACGCCTCATTGTTGCTGTCCATGGTATTGTCTGGCCTTTTAGAGTCATGTTAATGTCAACAACGCTTATTAGGAATTATAAAAATGTCATACTTTAATATAAACAATAAAACCTGCAGAAGCAAGTCTCAAGTTGAACTGAGAGTAGCCTACCAACCTATAGCGCAAGAGTAAATACCACTTAGAGGCTTTAACGTGTCTGAGTCAAGAAAAGAAGGAAAAATTAAAAGAAATCGAAGTGTCACGGGACATTAAGAAGCCTGAGTTAACGCACTAATATGCTGCATTCAATTCATTTGTGACATTCGCTGTTCTGATGTTTTGATGGATTGATTCTAGGTTCCATTATGATTCTGTCACGTCCTTCAGCACCCATTTGAAATTCTTGTGATTCCTGCATGGGCAAATGAGCTCTTTACAATGGCTCTCTGACAGGAGAGAGAGCGCAGAGAGGGATGTTTGATTCTAAGATGTGTAAATGTGTCCCTGATTCTCATCTTAACGCTCGGTTAGATAACAGGCCGCTGCATACGCTCCTGTCTCAGAGCGGTACAGCCAGAGGACCAGCTGCTTTTAATCAGTAATTACTGACACTGGCTGCTAGTTTCACACTAGAAATAATGGTTAATAAGGCCCCATAGAGACAGAGAGGTTCTTTTATGCACAATGACAGGTTTTCTGCGTAAATTCTTTCGGAAATTGTGTAAAATGTAAGCAATGAATAGAGAACGGTCAAAATGGGCAGTAATGATATTTTAAAAACTGAGTAAAATTTAAATATTTTGACTTTGCTCCATGCTACTGATTATTCTGATGAAAGCCTCCTTGATAATTAACTTATCATAAAGGTTTACATGTATATCTATTTGGCAGACGCTTTTATCCAAAGCAACTTACATCGCATTCAAGGTACACATTTTTACATTTTGTCAGTTCTTGCTTTCCCTGGGAATTGAACCCATGACCTTGGCGCTGCTAGCGCCACGCTCTTATTGCTTGAGCTACAGGAAAGCTGTACAGTATAATGCTGCTTTTATAACATCAACTTTTATTTCTTTAGTTAAAATTAGTTTTATGGAGAGCTTTGTCTCACTTGCTGTCTGTATGTGTTTGCCACCTATAAAAGCACTAAGTTAAATAACAGATATCTCTAAATATCATTTAAACTTCATTTTGTCTGTAAAAATATATGTCAGAGTTGCTCAGATGCACACTGTGAAAATATTTCATTGAATTAATAATTCTATGCAGGCCTAACGTGATAAATGGACACTGTATTTTAATAACAAACTGATTCAATTGAGATGCTAAACTGCTTCGGTGCCATTTGGGGTTTTAATATTTCTTTAAAGTAAAATTTGGTCAAATATAACAGATTTTTGAAAGCACTGATGTTGTTTCGGGTTAAGTGAACATACTGGAAATATCAAAAATCTAGTTGCAAAGTAGAAGTAGTGAGCAGACACTAAGCACTTGTTTCACTCACACAATGTTCACATTTAATTAAAGAAAATATCATAAGCAGTATAAGCATTCCAAAAGTTTTCGAGTGAATGTTTTCTATTCTTTTTAAGTCACTGTAGCTCTGGTCAAGTGTCAGAGGCTCAAGGCGGCCGGTGAACTGTTGCACCAGTGAATGGTTGTGTTTCAGAACTGTTGAATTCAGCTCAGGGGGTCCTACAAAAGACATACTGTAAAACAGGCACCGCCATATGACAGCCATGACATGAACAATAAATATGGATTTCTCGCCGGCACCAGTATGGAATGAAAGATTAAATGCAAAGAACCCCTTTTAATCCAGTGCCAGGTTCCCTTTTTCCTTTCTGTCCCTGCTGAAATACACAGGAAATAAACACTGCTGTCTGGCACTGTTCGTGGCTCTGCCTCTGTCTAGCACTATAAATGCAACGCACACACTCAGGTGTTTTGTGGAGGTCCACATAGGAGGAATATATCTATCTATCTATCTGACTATCTTGACATTCATTCATCCACACAGATATTTTCTCTCTGAGACATGATGACATGTAAAAAAACAAAAAACGAAATGGAGAATTGTGCACTTGAGGCGATCAGGAGGTTCTGACAGCCTGTCTCACTCTGAGGTTTGTTTATGCTAGTTAAATGTGGTTATATTACAAAGTCCCTTTTGATTTGCTGCATTACGATAGATTTTAGAGATCAAGGCTTTGAAATATATGTTGTGCCGTGAAGATGCCGGTGTGCGGACCCTCTATTGAAGAGGCCTGTCTAGTCCTGTCTGCAGAGCCACCATTTACTCTCTGTGATTGATGTCAGCTATTCAGCATGTAAGTGGTGGCTTCACACCTCTTTCGCAGCTTTTAATTTCAAATAGCCATCTCATTTTTTTTCTCAATCCTTTTTACTAGCTCCTTTCAGTGCCTCTTGAAAGTTGAGATACATGTACAAAAAGAGGAAATAATAATGCTATAGGTGCCTTTTTTGAATTACAGAGTGCCTAGAGAGCAGAGCCGAAAATGCAAGTATCCTTTCATTCAGTCATAATAGGCTAAAGTGTTTACATAAGGGCTAAGGTCCAATCAATGTGTCAAAATTATGCTAGAAGTTAAATGGTGTAATGTATTTTTAGTATTACAAATAAAGTAAAACTGCTCACGTATAATGTGACACACACACACACACACACACACACACACACACACACACACACACACACACACACACACACACACACACACACACACACACACACACACACACACATATATATATATATATATATATGGTGTCTTTAACTACTATATACTATATACTTTAAATTAGTCATTTGATGCAATGCGCTTATTGTGTACATACATTGTTTTACATTGTAGCCCTACTTATATTTAAAAAAAAATGACATCTGTTATTAATTTCAACAATTACACCGTTAATACCACCAAACCTGTCCCTAACCTTATACCATATACCACCTAAGTAGCAACAAAAGTGTTTTGCAATACAATATGAACACAATAAGTGCATTGTACTTAAATACACCTAACAAAACGTCACCATATATACAGTGTGTGTGTGTGTGTATATATATATATATATATATATATATATATATATATATATATATATATATATATATATATATATACACACACACACACACTGTATATATGGTGACGTTTTGTTATATATATGTGTGTGTGTCAATTTCTAACAATGCAGACATGCAGAGTTTCCGCAGGTTTAGTTTAAGCACCTTGTTCCCCTTTTTAATCATGCGACAAACATGCAGTTATTACAACAAAGGCGCCTATTAAAAAGTAGTTGCCGCTCTTAATGAGGCAAACTTCCAGGCGTAAATGGCCCTGCGTTTCAGCATGTATTCCTGTGATAACTTGTGACCATTGAAAGGCCGAGATTTCAATAGCCCCTTACTGTTTCATTTGCGTCTCTTACGTTCTGTCAGCAAACATAATGCGGCGGTTTTCAGCCCTTTTGACTCCCAGATCCCCAATTACAATTTTCGGAGTCCGCTTTATAAGATATTTCTCCTCGTCCTTCTGCACCGACGAAGCTGCTTGTTTTCAACTTTTTATGTAGGCTAGAGAAACTAGCAGTGTCGGAAGAATAATTCCGTGATTTCAATTTAAAAAACGATACGTTATAACTACTAATGGATAGATTCAATAAGAAATGTGTTTTTTTAATGCGATTTTGGTTTAAATTACATAATTTAAACTTCAAATAGGCCTATACCAAATTTAAATTATACAACTAAAGTAGGCCTATACCTAATACTAATATATTAATAATATAATACTAAATAATTATATCAAATGTATGTACCCCCATAGAAGTTTGCTGAGGCCCCCTAGTGGGTCCAAGGCCCCTGATTGAGAACCACTGATTAACCTGTGGCAGGTTCATGAGATTATAACCTGTTTTTGTATAGCATATATAGGCCTACATATTATTTTTTTTCCTGTCAGTTATTGCATGCTTGTACATAATTACAAGTAGATTTGTGTGATTCCATAAATTTAAATCAATTTTTATACACGATGGGTAGCCTAGTCTATAAACATAATAGAACTGTTATTCATAGTTTAGATATAGTCTAATCAACCGTGGCATGCCACGGATTCGCTGCCTGGATATCCTCTGGTTTTCCAATAAACATTCAGACATTACAATTGCGCGATATTGGTGATAAATTGAATAGCCAATGTAACCAAGCAGCATCTTCCTTCATGCAAATTTCATTTGATCAAGCAATGTAATTGCAATAAGTATGTTTTAGAGCTGGAGAATAGAGCCGCTAATGGTCGTTATCTTATCACAGCGAGGGTCATATGTTCATTGAGCGCGTGCTTATTGGAGGTGTTGTAAGTTAACACGCGCGATTTCCTCCCTACCGGGAAGCCGCTCGTGATGGAGTAAACACGCTAATCTGCTCAGCATTATCTCCCGCGGACAGAACGCGACAGTCGTGTCAGACCGACCCTTCTGCAAATAACATGCACTATTAAGCAATTTAAGATATAGTCCTTGGTAATGCAGCGGAATCTGTGGACATCAGTTCAGGGGTAAAAGGAGAAATAAATAGGAAAATGTATGTAAGAAACATTAGCAAGTGCTGTAACATTTTGTTTCAGTGATGTTGCATTTTGTCTCAAACTTTTGATATAATAGCTTACTGTTAGGCTGTATTTTTCTGCTACAAATGTTTGTAGTTTAGAAAGTTTTTCTAAACTGTAAATTGATGTCAAGCAATAGTTACCGGGGCAACACTCATAAAAACAGACATTTAATAGGCTATGTTGTGCGTTGTATTATGGTAATCAAATGTACTCTTTTAAATAATTATGCCATCATTTGAATTAAAAACAGTATATATAAGAAATAGAAATACATAAAACCGACAGTGTGTGGTATATTCATTCTCACAGTTCTGTCAAATATAGCTGTGCCGTTTTGTGCATTTTCTGGGCAGTGTAAAGTAATGTTGCGAGCTCAACGTCTTCTCATTCATATATTATAAATATATATTATGTTCACAGATGAAAAGCTGCGTTGGATGTTATATATCAGAACCTGTTGATTCAGATGATGCCTGTCATTTAACATCTATTAACACTCGCAAATCAAATAATAAGATATGAAATGATACTTTTATCTCAAAATGATTTATATTTTTACATAGATGTGCAGTCTCTTCTGTCACCTCGGGAAGGTATATGATTGCACTCCATGTTACAACACTTCCCGATTTTAGAAATGTAAAAAATCAATAATTTGATAGGAGTGATGTTAGACGTTTTAAGAAATCAAACTGAAAAACGGAGCTCACCTGCAAGAACTCAGAATCTGTTTGCAGAAGCGATGAAGTCGCTATTCTTCCCTCATCCGCACAGGAACAAACAGATACATTTTACGCGTTCAGCTGTATTATATATAAAAAAATTAAAAATCCTTTTAAAAGAGGAAATAAAACTAGACAACCATTTACAACCAAATTATAGGCAAAGTGTCTTTGTTGACAGAATTAATCTGATTGACTCTAAAAATGCTGGCTGGAACTAAATAATTTGTTTCAAAAGTCAGCAAATAACTTTAATCAAATTAATTCTCAATACACAGATCGGTGGTTTTCACGCCATTGTGTGCTAACCTTAAACCCAGCCAATCTCTTATTGGAGAAGTCATTCACAAATCCTTCAGTGACGTCAGCGGGGTATAAAACCGAGCAGGCGGTTCAGCTCAGCCACAAACGAGTCACTGAATCCGCTGCGCCCGGTCACTCTTTCCAAAGGAAGAAAAAAACTCTTAAGAATTCGCTTTTTTTTTGTTACTATGAGGGAAACCTGTGGTTTTTAAAAGGACTACAAGAACATTTTACAGTTGCCACCAAGTCTTAAACATCTTTTCGCTTGTGATGCCCGCTGGGATGTTTAGTATCGACAGCATCTTGGCAGGGAGACCCAGCTGCAAGGACTCGGTTCTGCTCCATCGGAATGCTCCGGTTGTGTTCTCCAACTTGACGGAATCCTTGTACACAGCAGCTGGCGAATTTAATGGACTGTACTCACACACAGGACCTCCCGCTCCTAACTTACAATCGATAAATGGAACCAGGATAGGCTACAACAACTACTACTATGGACAACTTCATGTCCAGGGGCCGACTGGGCCAGCTTGCTGTGGCGCAATACCAACCCTCGGCTCGCAACAGTGTCCGTGTATTCCTACAGGTATGTTACTTTGATTGCATTCTTTGTACGGTTTGTAGCATATATGTACTTTTGTATGTAGCTGTTGTTTATTGCAGTGCATGTTTTAGAATTCTCTTAGTAAACTGCGTGTTGAATTTTTGAAGCACATCTTAAAATAAAGGCTCCTATTACAACCAAAATAGGTTTTATAGTCTGGTGTAATTAGTTATTAATTTGTTATTTTCTGATTTATTACAAAAGCATTAAACCAACACAATTATCTGACGAACCTATAATGTAACACCAAACAATTTTAGTCTAAAAAACGCCATGTTTCTTGATTATTTTTAAGGACTTTTTGCAGAACTTGTAGTAGTCATTTGAAGCTTAAAAAAAAAAAGACAAAAAAAAAAATTCGTTTTCTATACGTTTTACACGAGTCCGATGCCTTTGAAATGTTATATTTATGCAGTGTACTCAAAATGTTTTATTTGATCTTATTTTTAGGGTACGATAGCGCCGGTTCAGTGCTTATTTCCCCAGTCCCACATCAGATGATGTCGTACATGAACGTGGGCACCTTGTCCAGAACCGAGCTCCAGCTGCTCAACCAGTTACACTGTCGGCGCAAGAGAAGACACCGAACCATATTCACCGACGAGCAGCTGGAGGCACTGGAGAACCTCTTTCAAGAAACCAAATACCCTGATGTTGGCACACGAGAGCAACTGGCACGAAAAGTGCACCTACGTGAAGAGAAAGTAGAGGTGAGTGACAGATCTTAACGTTAATACTTGAAATGAAAGAGTTCACGTTATTTTATATTCAAAACAATTAAAATATATGGCCGAGGTTTCTAATTAATATACACTGTGTATATATATATAACCTATTTAATTTAGAATTAATATTATTAATATCTTTATTATTATTATTGGAGCTGCCTGTAATTCCACACATCCTTTCCCTTACAAGTTAGGCCTAACAGCGTGGACATAAATAGGCCACACGATATTAATAAAAATGGGATTTTAGGAAGACAAATACGCACTACAATTTTAATTGTTTTTTTGTTGTTGTTGTTTTTTTAAACGTGTTTGTTTTTAAATAAGTTAACTAATATCTAGCAGAAATCAGAGCAATTGTGACAACTTCCATATATATATATATATATATATATATATATTTGAAGACTTAAGATGCAAATATATTTGAGGACTTAAGCCTCTAAATCCGTCTGACGTTTTTCTTTAAAATAAGCATTTTTTTTTTTTTGTCAGGCTTCCAGATTTCTACCTAAGAACCGGTACTTCTGAATGGGCTGAGGCTGGGATTTAGTGGGTTTGAAGTTAAAGTATTGTATACTATATGCGGAGAGCATTCACTCAGCATCTGAACTCTTCATATATATATATATATATATATATATATATATATATATATATATATATATATATATATATATATATATATATATATACACTCGACTCGAACAACTTTTTAGCAGCCTATAACCACAAAAGTTATACCGTATTCAGTACATTTGATTTTAGTCAGAATGCGCTTAGAAGAAGTGTTCGCTTGAGGATGTAACCAGTTAAAACGAGCGTCAACCACTGTCATTTATCGCTTTATTAGAGAAGCAAATGTCACAAAACCGTTTAGTGATTTGTCTTTAACGCATTTGCGATATCTGAAAACTATATTCACGGTGTCAGGGGCGCCAAACTACTATTTGGGTTGTGTGAGACGAACCTCAACAGAAAATGACTGACAGAAACTCCTCGACCCCCTGAAAGTCAGTGAATAATTCGCATACTGCATAAAACAAACTCGAGCTATCATGTGACACATCATTTCTGTTTTATATCCTTGAAATGAAGCATTTTACCCCTTCTCTTCGCTTAGGTTTGGTTCAAAAACAGACGAGCAAAATGGAGAAGACAGAAAAGGTCTTCGTCAGAGGAATCAGAAAACTCACAGAAATGGAACAAATCCGTGAAAACAACCACAGAGAAAATCGAGGAAAGCAAAAGCGACGTGGATTCTGACAGCTGATAAATCGAATATGAAACCGGGAAAATCTTGCACAAATATGATTCGGACTTTATGTACATATTGTAAAGTACCATGTGAGTAGGAGTAAAATGTGTTGTCATGCTGTTGCACAGATGTATAGTAAATGTTACCTTTAACAATGATATTGTTATTTATATTAATTTAAATTTACACAGACAAAATAACGTGGATTCTGGCCATATAATAGGCTATACCTGATATATACTGAAACGTTTTTGAAGTCTTGTCGTACATATACCGAAATAAAATGTTCTGAAATGAGCTGTAACTGACATGTACGATGGCAGGACGATAAAGATTGACATTGATGAAATCAGCGTTTAATGCCGCCTGAAAACAAAACAAAAAGAACATAAGCAAATATTAAAGTAATATCTTTAAAAGAATGTGGATTTTTCGTATTTATTTAAAATGTTGCAAATATTCTCAAGCATTTCAATTCGTCGAGTCCTTTTAGGATTTGCTGATTATCAGCATTTGTTAAACAAGGAATTTTCTGATTCAGATCTATTCTATATCTCACTGTAATTTACCTTTATGCCTGGGGGTAAATAAGAGATACATTAGTCTCATTTTTATTTCTTTTGATAAGTTCAAGTCATATCATTAGAGTTGATAAACGGATTGTCATATAATCTCAGAGTTATGCTGATGAACTGATACTCATCAGAGGAATGATATGGAGTAGTATTGAATGGTGTAAAAGCATGAAAACCACCTGTTTTTTTTTATTTTTTATTTTTTTTTTATAAATTAACCGGTTTGCCTGAATGTATTCAAACGTAACAAAGCAAACACATACTTTTTTTTAAAAAAAAAAAAATATTATATATATTTTTAAACGAATTTCGCTGCTGGGTATTCATATGTAGGCTACATAGGCTAAATTATAGGCCTACATAAGCTATTTACAACTGTGGTGGGGTGTGAAAAGAAGCTACATTAAAATCCGACATCTCTGAGAAAAATACCTACAACATTGGCCACGTATTATCTGTTATTGTCTCTGGTGTTCTACGATTAAAAAAACAAAACAAAATATACATATTTTTAATAATAATAATAATAATAATAATAATAACGGATTAAGACAGCATAACACATTGTTTTATAATATTCAGTTCTTGTACATTTATACAAGATATTTTGACGCTGTCATGCGTTTATGTTGTGTTCACAGTGCACTCAATATGCCTAAATATATATAGTTATTTTCTTCTCATAGTCAGTTGAACACATCGAATGCAATTTAAGTTACCTAATTTTAAACCGGATTTAAAAATGTGGCAGTGGTAATGTTATTTTGTCACCGTATGTGAACGTCATTTTTACATTTTAGCATATGTAATATTTTTACATATTAGCCAAGGTTTGCAAACAAGTGGCATGTATTGTACCCAAACGTCTCACACTTCTGTCCGATGACACTTGACATTTACATTTTAAATCCCAGATAACTTTGCCATTTCAAGTCAATGTCATTTTAAACCATGGCAAAACTGTTCTCACTGCTGATTTATATTTTATAATAACAGTATTATCATTATATTATATTATTAGCCTGTCTCTAACAAGCTAACGTTTTCCGTGAAACAGAGAAGTCCAAATACATTAACCCTACAAACATTTCAGTTTCTGTGTTATCTCCTGCTAATGGACCATAACATCTATCCACACGAGGGTGTGCAAGAGGACTTATATAAAAACTACAAATACAGATGTGTGTGTTTGCCTGTGTGTGTAAGGAATGGACAGGGATACTGCATACATAATTAAATGAATAATTACAGCTTAGTCTTAGTTTTGAAGGTATAAGCTACTTAAATATGATTTGTGATGCTGGCAACATGCCAGTGTCTTGCCTGTAAGAGCACTCTTTTTGGATTATATTGACAATTTTCTCTTGATGAAACGCAGATCTTAAGTCTTGAAGGGCAACAGTGTGAGCCGAATATTTATTTGTGTTTATGTGCTTATGCATTTGGGCTATTTATCATCAAAAAATAAACATCCATACCCAGTCTGTAAGTATATTGACTCAGGGCAGCATGTTTTTCCAGACATGAAGCTGATTAAGTGTGATGTTTCTTACTAAACACTCCAGCAATTGAAGACATTGGTAGTTTCTTAACAATTTGTTATTCCTTCACTGTAAATAGTTAGTTGAGTGATTTTAAATCACAGTCTGCTGCTCTGCGTACCTTCGGTCTCCTGTTTTTTTTTCCCTCTCTCTCTCTCTCCCTCCCTCCCTCCCTCCCTTTTTTTTTTTTTTTTTTAAACAGAACACCATTCTAAAACCACACCAAAAAAATAATACTATAAAACGTCTTCGGTGGCTTTTTAAAAACAGATTAGAGGAGGGTAGTGCAGGCACTTAAAGATTTGGCAATAACACAAACCAAGAAACAAAGCATGTTGCACTAATAATCCTTCACATGTCTAGTGTGATTTATAAAGTGTTTCTTCACTGAGTGCCAGTGAGATATACAAAGCACAGGACTGAGTCCATTAATCAGTTTTTTTTTTTTAGTTTTCCCCCCTTTTTAGGCTGTAATTTAGTATTTCAAAAATTTAATACACACTTTGTTTGTTTTTTTCAAACCATTATTTCTTTGACCTTTTTATGCATAGTTCCCGGCACTTGGAAAAGCATAGGTGGAGTCCAAGAAAAATTAAGCAGTGAGTCAAGTCCAGAAGCAGATAAATCTTTAGTCATGTGCTTGTTTTCTAAGAAATGCTGCGTTTTCCTCAGCAAATCTGTTCTTTTTCTCTACACCTCGCTCTTTTATAATTAAAATCATGCTTCTTGATCTTATAAAGGGCGATGCTTTCATTGAGAAAATGGCTCATGTTCTCAACTTCTATCACTGTTGAAATGTATTAATTGAATTAGATGGTGTGCTCAGATTTACCTTTTCTTCTGAGAGATGTGGCCACATGATTGACAGCTCTTGGGTGGATTCCCCCATCTAAAGATAGAAACGGGTGTTGGCCATCCTCTGTGGTGCGTTTTGAGAAACATATAAAATGGCGCAGGAAGGACTCTGAACGAAAGACAAATAATACATATTTTTACCGTCATAAACATTTTCCTGTATCATTACCATATTTCAGTGGGATGGAATGTGGTTTGGTATTCTGCAAAACCATAAAATGCCCTACAATGCGACATCATGTTTTTTAAAATTACAAGTTAAAGAAACAAGTACACTTCAGAGTGTGTTTTTTAATTTTTTTATATAGTGAGCTTAGCACCTGAATAGGCTTTTAGCAATTGTGGCCCTTCATTCTGTGGGTAATTACTAGGCCTGTCACCACATTCATTCCAGCACGCTAGCTACCAACTGCCTTCAGTTAGCGTCCCTCCCCACCGAAACCACGCGGCCGCTGAAAAGTAAGGGGGACCCCAGGTCAGGACCGCCAGCTAGCAGCAAACACTTATCTCTCCGCGGTAAATCAGGTAATCATATACTAAAGCCAATTTTTCTTTCGTTTTACAAGGCTCAGATCACATCTTTATGTTCTCGGGGCCCTCAAGGGCCAGCTCTTTAGAGAAGGCATAACGTTTTTCCCTCTGACGCGTCCTGCCAAAGCAAACAAACACGAGCAATATGAATGAGCTGTATCTATGGAGAATGTATGCATGAGTGTGTGTACATTAATTTGTAAGGGTGTGCTCTGGGGAACGACGTTCGTTTGCTGGGAAATCAGGAAGGGCCCATCATACGGCACTGCCCTGGTTTCAGTGCTGATTAGCGGTGTGGGCTAACCTCAGTCCTCCAGCAGGGTCTGCCTCTGGTGTGGGGTGAGCAGGGCACCCGTCTGTGGGTTAGTGAGAGGAGGAGTGCACACTTTTGACCCGCTGCGAAACGTTTGGCCCTGGTTCAGAACGGCCCCTGGGGAATCGCAGGAGTGCAAGTCCACGCTGAACAGGCACAGGCCAGGTTTGCATGCTTACACGACACTCTCCAGATAGCTTAAGACCTTTAATGCACTCGCAAGGACGCTCAGATTAGCGTGCGTGTTATTCCGCAACCTTCGGGGCAATTCACTCCCTTGACAGGCTGTTGCTGAGACCCAACAGGGAAGTCGTTGTTTTGTGACCTCATAATGCGGCCTTTGCCTTCCACTTGGTGAGAGCTGAGAGTAAATAAAACAATGTGGGGATTAATGGCGGAATGATTCAAGCACTTTACTCGTCCATGACAGGCGAGATCGCAGGCGTTTACAGGAGATAAATCAGAATTATTTGTATCAACAACACAGGCAGCTCGGATTCTGAATGATAGATCATATCTGAAATTGAAAAGCTAAGCTTGGGTTTAAAATGTCATTTTCAGTGACGTGAAAAAATAAAATAAGGCAAAAGCAATCCTGCTGTTTGGGATATTATATTATTAAAGAGGTATGTCCCATGAACACATTGAAGATGTTGAAGACAATTGATTGAAGAAATGATTTGTTCTTTCCGGCCAGAAAATGGCATATCATTTTACATCCAAAAGAATGGCAGTTTCAGAGGACAGTTCCTGTATATAATAAAACATAAGAATATGTGCCTTGAATACAAGGGATGTATAATTTTCTAACTTTAGTTTTCAAGCCGCAAGGAATTTAAACAAGTATATCAAGAACTGTTTGAAATAACATGAGGAAACATGAATTTAGCAGAAAACCCAAAGGCACAATGATGTACGACACTCTGATAGATGAAGCGCAAACAAAGATTTAAAGCAAAGCATTTTCACAACAAATGAATTATCAATAAATCACAATGACAGATTTACATTACCGTGACAAATGAACTGCTCTGTAAGCGTTTGCTAACCTTTTTTTTCCAGTGCTTTTCCCAGAGACGATCGTATAATAAAACCAAGAAAAGCAATATGTTATCTATCAAAAGCAATTTGTTATCTTACATGCACGAGGTATTAAAACCAGAAGATTAGTTCCACAAGATCTGCAAAGCGAATAAAATGTGTAATGAAAATAATAGCTAATTTTGCAGATCATGTATCACCATCTCAACGAAAGAAAGCATTGATTTAAAGTTCAGTGGGGTAAGATTCAAAACATTCAATCAACACATCTCAAAGGCCTAGCATAATTATGAACACATTTAAACTGGACTTCAGAATTAGCATGCTTAGGAGTCCCAATCTGCCCTCTAGTGGACGCAAAGGATGCAGGTAGGTTGGTCGATTCAGGTACACTGGTGAAATAGACAAATCGATCGCATTTTTAAGGCTGTAAATAAATAAAATAATTGTAATTAATCCCATGATTTACAACCAGTCATTAGAAAGCCGAATTAGACAGTAAAAATTGCATAATTATTAAATGTGTTGAAAAGTATCGCATTAAAAATGACATTTTAGTTAACACGTCAACTATGACAGCCCTAGCAAAAACGAATTTTGTAAAATTCCCTCACGTTTTCCACAGAGCTCTTGCGGCTGCCTGGTGGGTCCCAACCCTTAGTTCCCTATAGTTAAACTGTGATATGTTAGCTGCACAACAGCAGCTTTATCTAATAAAACACTTGTTTTTGAAATACAAACTGCACAGGTATTTTGCCCACCGTAATTAGCCTATGATTAAAGAAGCCCGGTGGTGATTGTCATCTGAGGCTAATCACAAATAGTGAGACTACAGTGAACGATTACAATGAAACGAAACACCAGGAGGCAGAGATAGTGTCCACGCTCCCTCCCAAGTCCTGCTATTTTCCCCAATTAATTCCCTGACAGACGATATCCACCATGCACCGTACTTTCCACAAAACATATCTTAGGTTAAACATGCAATCAAAGCACCAGGGCCACGAGAGAAGGATAGACCTCTCTTGGCAGCCTTACCCAGAATCCCTTCAGTCATAACAAATCTGCCCCGTGGCCACTGATGGACAGCTGGTTTACAGCCAATGTCAGGCATTAACAGATTTGATCCGTATTCGAAAAAGGAGGCCTGGGAGCCGCGGAGGAGTGGTGGGTGGCGGGCGTCTCACACCAGGGCCTCATGCGTGATTCATGGCCCAGAGAGGGTTTCCACTCTCACATCCATAAGCGTGCTCGCTTTCTTTCTTTCTCTTTCTTTCACTGCAGCATCAATAAACATTTAATGCTGTAAATACGCACCCACTATTTATGCATATGCGCACAGTAAAATCAAGCAGGCTATAAAAAGCAGCCGGTAATCTACTTGCTACACCGAATGCTTTTCGTGTTTAACCACGAGTCAAATTAAGTCTGTGGGTGGGATTCGGTGCGGATGGCTTTACACTTCTCTTCGCTGAATTTAACACACATAATCTGAGGCTCGCGAGGGCCCCGTAGCAGAAGCGGGAAGCTCTCATTAAAGAACCCGTGTGATGTTTTATGAACTATGAAATTCACTTAAGACCCAAGGGGGAAAAAGAACTGCACTAGAGTAAATATTTATCAGCTTTATGGGTTGACTCGAGCGGGAGGGTCAGGAGAGCGGGCTGCAGGGATGAATCCGAGGATAAGAGAGGGAGTGAAAGAGAAAGCGATACACCAGCGGTTCTCAAACTGCTCTGATTACAGTCTCACTCTCTTGACCCCGCGAAGGCAACGGTGTTGGCAGCTCCCACAAACTAATCTTCCGTTGCTAAGTGAGTAATTGAATGTGAGAGCTTATGTATTTTTGTAATGAGCTGACAGCATATTTCCACTCTCTGCCCAAAAGGTTATTCTAATCAACATGGTCACGCTGTTTCTCTCAGAGTGACAGCGCCGCGCCAACAACATGACAAAGCGGGCAGCCGCGCGGCCCGCGCAGATGTCGGCCGTGAGAGACCCGTCTGTTCCCGTGCAAAGCGTGGGCCCTTGGCACGGAGTCAATGTCAGCGCGCAGTATTTTTCTCGCGACAGAAATTAATAGTTTGTCCTCATTCCTGTCTGAGCGGAGCGCGTGGAGTCAGGATAATGGAGTTTGTTATGTGGCATCCACGCAAGGCACACGGGCACTTTCTCTGCTCCCAAAATACAATGCCAACTCAGAAATGGCCTATATTTATTATTATTGAATACTGATGAAACAATATAATTGGTGTAAAACAAAATATAGTCTTTTTTTTTTTAGCAAAATTTAGCAACTCATAACATCTTCACTAAATATTTTATAAGAACACTTGTATTGATAAAACAAAATGAACAGTCAACATATTGGCGCTATAAAGTGGTTATTACAGGTTTATTTCACAAATTAATCTTCTGGGATTGGAGCAGGATGAGCCCAGTTTGCACATCCTTAACAAATAATCTCCCCTAATGGAAAATTTTAAGAAAAGTACTGCATTGTCCCTCTCTGACAACCTAACAGTTTTCTCGTGCAGTGTTTTCAGGCCTTTATCAGCATCAACTCTTGATACAAAAGTCATGGCGAATTTGTTGCAAATTTATATTAATTCAAATAATCTTATTTGTATGTTTTTATACCATCTGCTTATGACCTGATGGTTCGATTATACCGTCATAACTTTTTGTCTAAAAATTTTACATTTTCATACAAATCAAACTTGCCCCCCTTTCGCCAAAATGTAAATAGATACATTTTCTCATGAGACTGTGTTGAATAATTTCAGAGAATCTCAAATTGACAATATTTTAACAATTAATACATTTCATAACCATACCTCAAAATGATTTTATTTTTTTATTCTAACCGGACTCAATCTCATGCATCATAACAATTTTGCAGTGCTGGTTACAAAAAGACGAGATTTAATTTTCTTCATACTGTATATAACAGCAAAGAGCAGTTGTTGTTATTCAGTGTTGTGTGCGAGTTTAAAAACCTAAAGGGCCTTTTACCCCCGCTGTACCCTGCAGAAGGAGAGAGTGCACATATTTCACTGCAACACTAATAAGAGAGTGTATTGCTTGTGGGATTAACGGATACTTTGAGCAAATGTGGAATCTGAGTGAAAACACACATGATATAAGGTGGATTCTGTCTTTTGCATCTGTAACTTTAGCTGACGGGTTTGTGGGAAATCAGCGCAGACCGTGGAGCTCTGCATCGAAAGGCTATCTGGTGCTCTCACTCTGAGCGGGCCTTTAACCACAAATACTTCCCCTTTCATTGTCCACAGGAGGATATAGGAGCACATGGAAGATTATTTTCAGTGACATACGGAGGTGTTCCATTTAAAATGCCAAGACAATTTCATTCCGACTTTTGAGATTGTATTTTGAACCCCTCTGAACTACTTTACCCATAACAAATTCCAAACATGTGACATGGAAGAACTTGCATTATCCGGTGTTAGGATGGACACTAACTACTCTGTTGCACATATAGGGGATATTCATTACAGGAACCTAACGAAAAGGAAAAGCATATAGGTTACTCAGTGTACACGCTATTTTTTTTTTCTAGGATAAATGCAATCAAATGCATATTGTTGAATTGACCTTGTGTCTCAAAGCATTTCCCCGGGACTCTTTCCGTCTATCTGCAGCGCACGAATCGTCCACACATAATGATATGTAATGTAATCAAAGTCAGAGCTGTGTTTTATACAACTAATCAGCCTCAAACAATCTGGGAGCGAGGGAGACAGCCCGAGTGGTGTGGTACTCATCAGCTTCAATGTATTCGTTGTTTGGATTGCTGTGTTTGTATAAACCAGATTGGTTTGCACTTAACCCTGTAATATATGCAAAACAATCCTCTAGATAGTACTCTTAAGCTTTGCCAGTTACCACTCTGGCAGCTGCAGTAAACTTGGCTGTGTAAGAAAAATAGTGTGTAATAAATTATGACATGAACCAGCACACGTCACACGGGCAGGCCGGCCTTCAGCTCTGATCAGCAGTCAGGATATTAAAAATGGCAGTGCAATGCACAGATGCAGGTCAAAGGGTCACGGTCTTTGGGAGACACAGAAGGACTGAGCGCTCATAAAAACGTATTTAAATAAACTGAGAGAGGAGGTGTGGCGAATGGGCTTCAGAGCTGGTGGTGATATATATTCAGTATGAAAACTCACATATACAAATGACTGGAGGAGAGGAAAAAAAAAAAACTGTATTAGAAATCAGATACTTCATGAGCTCTGTGGCAAGAAACGAAAACAGTTGGCCAAGAAGCTTCACCGAATTACTCGCTTTGTAGTCTTGAGGCTCAATTGTATGTAAAACAGATGTAAAAAGGGGGCTTATTTTCTGTTTTATTTATTTTTGCAGTTATACTTGGTATACAAAATAAACATGACCTGTTTCTTTATTCATTAGCCATAGGCTATGCTTCATTTCGGATGGGACACTGCCCAGTCACACAGCCTAATGTTAGATGGGATCTCCATTTTGGAACAAGTAGCCCTGTGGTATTCATAGTCCACTGACACAGAGAAATGCTGGATTCCCTTGTGGTCCCCCATATTTTCTCCACTGAAATGTAAGAAGGGGTCGGCCTAGAAAACATGCAAATGAATTCATAATCAGATCTGTCTGTTTCCCATAGTTCAGGTACACCCTAAAGCAAACTCTGTCAGCAGGCACTCAGTAAACTAAAAGTAATCCATGGTCTTTACACCCAACTGACAGTTATTAACTCACATTTTCTCTCCCTGAATAATGGCCGCAGCTGCAGGCAATACAAACAGTATTAAGATTTTATTCAATCACCTGTCATAGCCACTCAACGGAAAGATATTTAGGCCTATATATATATATATATATATATATATATATATATATATATATATATATATATATATATATATATATATATATATATATATATATATATACAGTAGAAGTGTGCAAAAGTCTTAGGCACGTTAGTATTTTCAAACACATTTTTTTATATCTTTTGCTGTAGTGTGTCAGTAGGAAATAGAAAATATCAGTTTACATTTCCAAACATTCCTTTTGCCAGTAATTGTAATAATCCAGTGAGATTTTTGTATGCACAAGGAGTCTGACAACAGCCGGTATGATCCGCATGGAGATCTGATCTCACCATCATTGAGTCTGCCTGTGATTACATTAAGAAACAGGAAATCTGAGACAGACTAAATCCAGAAGAACTGCGGCAACGTCTCCAAGAAGCTTGAGGAAACCTACCTGCAAAGCTGCAAAGTGTACCTGGACAAAATCTGTTTTAAACACAAAGGGTAGTCACACCAAATTTGATTTGGTTTAGTTAAATGAAGTTAATTGAAAATAAAATCTATTTATGACATTATTTTTGAAAGGCTCCTCGCTTTACATAATTTTTGCCTAAAACTTTTCACAGTACTAGCTTTGCAGGTAGGTTTCTTCAAGCGCCTTGAAGACATTGCTGCAGTTAGTCTGTCTCAGTTTTTTCTATTTCTTCATGGGCAAAATTAATTGTAAACTGATATTTCCTATTGACACACTACAGCAAAAGATACAAATAACTGGCTTAAAACCTTTTTTGGGTGAAAATACACTGAACAAAATTGTAAACGCAATTAAAAACTCAAAGATCTTAGATCTTTGAACTCAAAGATCTAAGACTTTTTCTAAGTACACAAAAGGTCTATTTCTCTCAAATATTGTTCACAAATCTGTCTAAATCTGTGTTAGTGAGCACTTCTCCTTTGCCGAGATAATCCATCCACCTCACAGGTGTGGCATATCAGGATGCTGATTAGACAGCATGATTATTGCACAGGTGCACTTTAGACTGGCCACAATAAAAGGCCACTCTAAAATGTGCAGTTTTATCACACAGCACAATGCCACAGATGTCGCAAGTTTTGAGGGAGCGTGCAATTGGCATGCCGTGCAGGAATGTCCACCAGAGCTGTTGCCTGTGAATTGAATGTTCATTTCTCTATCATAAGCCGTCCTCAAAGGCGTTTCAGAGAATTTGGCAGTACATCCAACTGGCCTCACAACCACAGACCACATGTAACCACACCAGCCCAGGACCTCCACATCCAGCATCTTTACCTCCAAGATCGTCTGAGACCAGCCACCCGGACAGCTGCTGCAACAATCGGTTTGCATAACCAAATAATTTCTGCACAAACTGTCAGGAACCATCTCAGAGAAGCTCATCTGCATGCTCGTCGTCCACATCGAGGTCTTGACCTGACTGCAGTTCGTCGCTGTAACCGACTTGAGTGGGCAAATGCTCACATTCGGTGGTGTCTGGCACTTTGGAGAGGCATTCTACCGGGCAGACGGCAGACAGCGTGTATGGTGTCGTGTGGGTGAGCGGTTTGCTGATGTCAAAGTTGTGGATCAAGTAGCCCATGGTGGTGGTGGGGTTATAGTATGAGCAGGCATATGTTGTGGACAATGAACACAGGTGCATTTTATTGATGCCATTTTGAATGCACAGAGATACCGTGACGAGATCCTGAGGCCCGTTGTGCCATTCATCCACGACCATCACCTCATGTTGCAGCATGATAATGCACAGCCCCATGTTGCAAGGATCTGTAGACAATGGATGCTGAAAACATCCCATTTCTTGCATGGCCAGCATACTCACTGGACATGTCACCCATTGAGCATGTTTGGGATGCTCTGGATCAGCGTATATGACAGCGTGTTCCAGTTCCTACCAATATCCAGCAACTTTGCACAGCCATTGAAGAGGAGTGGACCAACATTCCACAGGTCACAATCAACAACCTGATCAACTCTCTGCGAAGGAGATGTGTTGCACTGCGTGAGGCAAATGGTGGTCACACCAGATATTGACAGATTTACTAACTTGCACAGTACAGTATATATACATCTATTAGGAATAACATTATGACCACCGACAGGTGAAGTGAATAACACTGATTATCTCTTTATCACGGTACCTGTAGGATCTGCTGTTAACATCTTGGTGCCAGATACCACAGCACACCTTCAGGGGTCTAGTGGATTCCATGCCGCGATGGGTTTTGGCAGCAAAAGGGGGACCAACACAACATTAGGAAGGTGGTCATAATGTTATGCCTGATTGATGTATATTCGGTGAGTGGCTATGAGAAGTGATTCAATAATATCTTATAACCATACTGTGTATCATCAAATCCAATTAGCCTATATACTGTAGGTCTACAGGTAGGCTTATGTGACTATTTGTAACTCATTTTGAGTGATAAAACAGAGCGGTTTGTGGAGAAAAAAAAACTAAAACCCTACTTTGGTTTTAGTTCAATTTAATAAAGCTGATATCAAATGATGCCATTCTTAATACTAAATTCAAACAGTAAATGTCGTTTTGGTACTCTTTTATGTGATATGACAATGGCCTGACCCACAAATGTCCTTTCCTCAACTTTTTTGCATGAAAAAAGCATAGGCTACATTACACGTCGTATTAAGAAATAACTTAAATGCACTCTCTCGTGTAATTACCCAGTAATTGTTTTAACCGCAAAAGCACATCAATAAAAAAGGTTTTGAACGTCACCTGATCTGACGTTATATTTACCTCAGGAGAGAGTCCATAGCTTGTTTGTTAGCTAGAAAAAATAAATAAAACGAGCATAGCAGTAAATTAAGTATATGCGCTGTGTTTATAAGCGCATTATATTTTTACTTGAATTGTTATTAATGTCTTAATTTATTAATGTATGTTTGAAATGTAATTCTTTATGAAATGTCTAATACTGATTACAGAACTTGACCACAAGATGGCAGCATTGAAAAGTCAGTGAAAATGCATCGGCGGCATGAGCTACAGTTTATCAGAACTGCTGCTTTAATGAGGTTCTCAGTGGTGTAAGATTGCCACTAATTACTTCTAATAGTATCGAAACAATACCACTTATGTATTAAGCTGGGATCACAATTTGTGTCATGTTGCACTGCTTGTAATTATGCCTACAACAATTATATTAACCGTTGCAAGAACCCCCACCAACATCTGCCCGCATGCGTGCTCGTAACACGTGATTGGATAAAAAATATACAGTTCCCTGTATCTGCAGACCTAGAGTTGCAATGGCTCTCTGGTCTTCACATAAGTGGTGTTATCTGAGTGGGCAATAAATGTCATGTTTACACAGAAGTTAATTGTTGGACTGGTTGTTCTCAATTGACATCACAGATGTGTTGCATATGTGACTCCATAAGAAGAAAACAGGCTATGGACACTGCATGGTAGAATATGGAGTTGTTGGGTTGCTAGGTAACATACAGGCCCAGAATATTTATGCCTCAGGAAGTTGAAACATCTGGTGGCATTTGTGAAGTGCTGATTGGCTTCAGAGTAGCTGTAGCAAACCTCTGTGGCTGTTGTGTTGTGTCGTCGCATACAGGTGGCAGTTGTTTCTAAGAAACGGAGTGGATTTAATTAAAGATCCTGTCATTGGAGGATAATAGGTTTCTCACTAATTAAGAACCGTTGTGGCTGATGATGATAATGTGTAATCGGTTTGGCTCTTGCTTAGCACAGCTTTCAAACATAGAGCTGGAATGTAGAATTTAAACTGTCAGTAAAACAAGAATTGAAATAGGCTACTTAGGAAAAAGGCATTTTCACAAACAAACCAGAAAATATTCACATAAGTTTAATAATTTTTTTATTTTGAATTTCCTTTCAGAATGTTATATTAGACTATAACTTTTAGAAATAAATTTTAATATGTAAATATAGTCAATAAGAGCCTAATCAACTTTTGTTTGAGTAAATAAACGTTTTATTAGTTGAATTTGTAGATTTGGTGATTATATTTATTCTCTGATATAATCAGATCTAAAATAGTGCTGTACATGTAGCCTGTAGCCTATATAAAATTATGATAATACAAACCCGATTCCAAAAAAGTTGGGACACTGTACAAATTGTGAATAAAAACAGAATGCAATGATGTGGAAGTTTCAAATTTCAATATTTTATTCAGAATACAACATAGATGACATATCAAATGTTTAAACTGAGAAAATGTATCATTTTAAGGGAAAAATAAGTTATAAAAAATAAGCATCAACACATCTTAAAAAAAGTTGGGACATGGCCATGTTTCCCACTGTGTGGCATCCCCTCTTCTTATAGACTTTTAGCCGGCAATGGCAAATGGCACGGTGGATTGTGTTTACCGGCAATGTTTTCTGGAAGTATTCCTGAGCCCATGTTGTGATTTCCATTACAGTAGCATTCCTGTATGTGATGCAGTGCCGTCTAAGGGCCCGAAGATCACGGGCATCCAGTATGGTTTTCGGCCTTGACCCATACGCTGACAGAGATTGTTCCAGATTCTCTGAATCTTTGGATGATATTATGCACTGTAGATGATGATAACTTCAAACTCTTTGCAGTTTTTCTCTGAGAAACTCCTTTCTGATATTGCTCCACTATTTTTGGCCGCAGCATTGGGGGAATTGATGATCCTCTGCCCATCTTGACTTCTGAGAGACACTGCCACTCTGAGAGGCTCTTTTTATACCCAATCATGTTGCCAATTGACCTAATAAGTTGCAAATTGGTCCTCCAGCTGTTCCTTATATGTACATTTAACTTTTCCGGCCTCTTATTGCTATCTGTCCCAACTTTTTGGAATGTGTAGCTCTCATGAAATCCAAAATGAACCAATATTTGGCATGACATTTCAAAATGTCTAACTTTCAACATTTGATATGTTATCTATATTCTATTGTGAATAAAATATGAGATTTAGAGTTTATGAGATTTGTAAATTATTGCATTCCTATTTTATTCACAATTTCTACAGTGTCCCAACTTTTTTGGAATCGTGTTTATATTATTAGTGATTAATCTGAGGTCACACAATACAAAAGTAGTACAGAAATTATTTTCTTTAATTTTGTAATTGTAAGCACATTTATGATCTGTCCAAAAAAAATAATAAAAAAAAATTAAAAATTCTTCTTTCAGACAAATACAATTGGAGTTATATATAGATATATACATACATACATACATATTATATATATATATATCCTGGCTCTTCCAAACTTTATAATTGCTGTGAATGGCTGTTTCTGTTTTGAAGTCCATAAAAGTGTATCCATCCATTATAAAAGTAATCCACACAACTTTAATCAGTATATACAAATAAAAACACATCTAAACACAGTGGCCTGCTTGTTTGATTATAATTTAATTTGAACCTTATTTTAGTAGCATGGTGTGAAATAAATCATTGGAGTTAACTAATTACAGTGAAGTTAGAGCACTGTGAATTTTGGGTTTTCTCTTCACACTAGGTGGCACTGTGGAGTTGTTCTGTTATGTATCTAAACCTGTTTATCTCAGAACCCACTAAGGTCATCACAGAAGTATAGTGTTTCATTCATACTTTCTATTGTACATTTGCTGTGGCCTGATGTTCATTGCAATACTGAAGTCAACACAAGGGCAAGAAGATATACAGGCAACCCAACAAGCTAACAAGCAACTAGTATGTACTTCCCTCCCCCACATTCAGAAGCGATAGCATGACGCAGCAGTGCGCCGTCTCTCTGATAGAAGCTTTCTTCACATTCCACTTTCATTCACTTTTAATTGGTGCTGTCTCCGGGTGGGATGGGGGAGCCACTCTTGTTTAGCCCTGTCACAGAGTTGCAGCACAGCGCGCAATGCTCATTTCCCCCACAACACGCTTTCAATTAGTGGCCTGCCTTTCATAGCATAGAGAGGAGGCAAGATCACTAACAAGTAGCCGGCTAGCTAATGAGTTAGCGTGGAAATGCAGTGACGTGAAGGAAATGCCCTCGAGACGCGTAAACGCAAAGGGGCATTGACAGAGGAGGATGTTGGGAAACAATTATGCTGGGCAAAGCATTCAAACTTAGGGTTCATGCTAATAGTAAAACATGACCAATGTAAAGTAAACGTATAACTATGTGAAATCAGGGCCTGATTCAGTTTAAGATGCACTCACTTTGAAAAAAAAAAAAAAAAAAAAAAAAGCATGCAAACTTTCTTTACAATGCATCAATTCAATTAAATCAATGGTCTAATAAAAGCTATATTTTTATTAAATAATTATTAACAATTAATTGCATTGTTGATCCTGGAACAACATTCCTCGACAAAATTAAGTTCTAACCCTGTCCCTGACTTTACCTATAATTTTTCGCATAAAATAATCACACTGACACTGATTGTAAGGCAAAACATGACATAAACTGTAAACTTGTCCCTCAAATCTGATTGGTTGATTGAAATGTTGCTCCTGGATCAACAAAGATGTTGTACTTGGTGAAATCATGTCCACCATATATATAATATTTATGATGTTTCAACATCATAAATATATTATATACCACATACCGATCAGGCATAACATTATGACCACAACAATTGTATTGGTCCCCCTTTTGCTGCCAAAACAGCCCTGACCTGTTGTGGCATGGACTCCACTAGACCCCTGAAGGTGTGCTGTGCTATCTGGCACTAAGATGTTAGAAGCAGATCTTTTAAGTCCTGTAAGTTGCGAGATAGGGCCTCCATGGATCGGACTTGTTTGTTCAGCACATCCCACAGAGTCAACACCTCAAACTCATTGTGCACCTCAAACCATTCCTGAACCATTTTTGCTTTGTGGCAGGGCAGGGCAGCGCATTATCCTGCTGAAAGAGGCCACAGCCACCAGGGAATACTGTTTCCATGAAAGGGTGTACATGGTCTGCAACAATGCTTAGGTAGGTGGTACATCTCAAAATAACATCCACATGGATGGCACCCAAGGACCCAAGGTTTCCCAGCAGAACATTGCCCAAAGCATCACACTACCTCTGCCGGCTTGTCTTCTTCCCATAGTGCATCCTGGTGCCATGTGTTCCCCAGGTAAGCGACACACACGCACCCGGCCATCAACGTGATGTAAAATAAAACGTGATTCATCAGACCAGGCCACCTTCTTTGCTCCGTGGCTCAATTCTGATGCTCACATGCCCACTGTTGCTGCTTTTGGTGGTGGATAGTGGTCAGCATGGACACCCTGACTGACAACAAACTGCAATGCCCTGTTTATTCTTATCAGAGCATTAGAACTTATCATTAACTTCTTGAGCAATGAGAGCTACAGTAGCTTGTCTGTTTGATCGTACCACGCGGGCCAGCCTTTGTTCCCCACTTGTATCAATGAGCCTTGGCCACCCATGACTCTGTTGCCGGTTCAACACTGTTCCTTCCTTGTACCACATATGATCTGACCACTGCAGACCGGGAACACCCCACAAGAGTTGCAGTTTTGGAGATGCTCTGACCCAGTCGTCTAGTCATCGCAATTTGGCCCTTGTCAAACTCGCTTAAATCCTTAATCTTGCCCATTTTTCCTGCTTCTAACACATCAACTTTGAGGACAAAATGTTCACTTGCTGCCTAATATATCCCACCCACTAACAGGTGCCGTGAAGAACAGATAATCAGTGTTAATAATCACTTCACCTGTCAGTGGTCATAATGTTATGCCTGATCGGTGAATATATATATATATATATATATATATATATATATATATATATATATATATATATATATATATATATATATATATATATATATATATATATATATATATATATATATATATATATATATATATATATATATATATATATATATATATATATACATATATATATATATATATATATATATATATATATATATATATATATATATATATATATATATATATATATATATATATATATATATATATATATATATATATATATATATATATATATATATATATATATATACATATACACTCACCTAAAGGATTATTAGGAACACCTGTTCAATTTCTCATTAATGCAATTATCTAATCAACCAATCACATGGTCAAGACAATCTCCTGAACTCCAAACTGAATGTCAGAATGGGAAAGAAGGGTGATTTTAAGCAATTTTGAGCGTGGCATGGTTGTTGGTGCCAGACGGGCCGGTCTGAGTATTTCACAATCTGCTCAGTTACTGGGATTTTCACGCACAACCATTTCTAGGGTTTACAAAGAATGGTGTGAAAAAGGAAAAACATCCAGTATGCGGCAGTCCTGTGGGCGAAAATGCCTTGTTGATGCTAGAGGTCAGAGGAGAATGGGCCGACTGATTCAAGCTGATAGAAGAGCAACTTTGACTGAAATAACCACTCATTACAACCGAGGTATGCAGCAAAGCATTTGTGAAGCCACAACACGCACAACCTTGAGGCGGATGGGCTACAACAGCAGAAGACCCCACCGGGTACCACTCATCTCCACTACAAATAGGAAAAAGAGGCTACAATTTGCACAGGCTCACCAAAATTGGACAGTTGAAGACTGGAAAAATGTTGCCTGGTCTGATGAATCTGTTTCGATGTCTCGATTTCTGTTGAGACATTCAGATGGTAGAGTCAGAATTTGGCGTAAACAGAATGAGAACATGGATCCATCATGCCTTGTTACCACTGTGCAGGCTGGTGGTGGTGGTGTAATGGTGTGGGGGATTTCTGGCACACTTTAGGCCCCTTAGTGCCAATTGGGCATTGTTTAAATGCCACGGCCTACCTGAGCATTGTTTCTGACCATGTCCATCCCTTTATGACCACCATGTACCCATTCTCTGATGGCTACTTCCAGCAGGATAATGCACCATGTCACAAAGCTTGAATCATTTCAAATTGGTTTCTTGAACATGACAATGAGTTCACTGTACTAAAATGGCCCCCACAGTCACCAGATCTCAACCCAATAGAGCATCTTTGGGATGTGGTGGAACGGGAGCTTCGTGCCCTGGATGTGCATTCCACAAATCTCCATCAACTGCAAGATGCTATCCTATCAATATGGGCCAACATTTCTAAAGAATGCTTTCAGCACCTTGTTGAATCAATGCCACGTAGAATTAAGGCAGTTCTGAAGGCGAAAGGGGGTCAAACACAGTATTAGTATGGTGTCCTAATAATCCTTTAGGTGAGTGTATAATATTTATTTATATATCACAGATTTAATATATATATATATATATATATATATATATATATATATATATATATATATATATATATATATATATATATATATATATATATATATATAAAATCAGAGAATATATCTAAAATCAGAGAATATATCTAAAATCAACACATTCAATTTTATATTAGCTGATATATTCAGATGCTGCAGAGTTTATGGGAAGACACCCCATTTAGTTCTTTTCCTTATAGGCTGCAGGGGGTCATACGGCATAATATTTTCTTTTAGATTACGAAGAATGTACTGTGGCATTCTAACAGAATAACTGCAGTTATGATTAGCCAAGACGAGACAGTCTAACCAGAAGCATGGCTTGAAGTGCGGCTAATCATCAAGAAATCAAAATATAAAAATAAATAAAAAAAAGTGATTACTTGGTAAAGTGTCTTGCCTAGAGACATTTTATTATTTAATTAAACTCAGAGCCTTCTTCCATCTTTCCTTTTTTGCTTACAGGCACACAGATGTTTTTAGACATTTCCTCATTACTGTGCTCGCTTTCAATTATCCTTTGTTGGACATGGGATCATCGATAAAAGGTTAGAGCACCATCTAAAGCAAGGTTATCCTGACCAGAGCCAGCTAAAACTGTAAAATCGGAGGACATATGATGTTTCTGCTTTAATTACAGCCCGTTGAAATGCACAGAGTAAACTGGGAATGATGCAACACTATGAGTAAACAAGGCGACAGTTGTAACTTCAAAAGGGCTCTGATCATACCGGATGCTCCAATCCTCATCGGCTTGCTTATGTTGTCAGAAGCCAAAATTTGTTCATGAAAGACAAAAGAGGATGAAAAAAGGACACAATCCAAGACGCTAAATTCCGACCAGCAACAGCTCAGCTAACAGTATTATTCAGACAGGCTCATCAGATAAAATGTTTGCTTATTACATTCGTGCCAGAAGCATGGAAAGCATTTTAAAAACATGTCAAAAACGAATTAGAGAGAATATAAGAACACTGTGGGTGTTATGAGAGCTTCAGCTTGGCCCCATTTAAAGATGTTTCTTCGCCATAGAAAACCATACGGCACAAGTTTAAATGATGCTCCACAACATTTTTTTAATGTGTCTTTTCCCTCTGTTGATTCATTTGGGTGTGAGGGTGGATATAGATTCAGAAGCTTAAAAGAAGCACACCCGCATGCAGACATTTCCTCCTTCAGGGGTTACACTGTTTTAAGATGTGGCTGTCTTGGAAGTACTGCTTATGTACTACAATGTATATTTAAGAGGTTGTGATATCTATAGACGCCAGAGCAGAGAATGTATGAACATATGCCTGTTCACAAAAGGGATTTTTGGTTTTGGATTATCTCTCTTTGGATGTGAGTACTCTAGTGCCGGTGAAATGACTTGCAAACAAAAAGGCACATAAATGCATTATGCCTTCTGGGCCGTCAGCCTTGAAGAGAGACAAATAGAGTTCTCATCAGTGAAATCATTTGCTTGCTCTTACTGCTGTTTGAATGTAATTAAGTGGCAATAATGGAGACAAACTGTTCTGTGAGATGCCCATAGCCTTACTGACAGTCAAACTATTGTTTATGGGAATCTTTTATTCCAGATCCGTAGGGGCAAAGTCATCACAGGTTAAAAGATTGTTGTCCATGCACACAATGCTGTTTATCAATTCAAAAGAAGTCTGACACAACATATGCTCAGGGTAAAGCTACTGAAGCAGAGAATTCATCATAGAAAGGGCACATCGCCTGTCTTCTTTCAGCAGCTAGTCTGGGATTTAGATAGACCAAATACACTTGGCTGGTGAGAAACAATAGAATATACTTGACACTGGTCATAGTTCAGACTTTAAGCGGATTCGAGCGCAGAACACCGCGTGAATGCAAAAGCAGAGCGTGCCAAATGTCTGATATCTTCTGATGGAGTCTTGCAAATTTGGTTGCACGAGTTTCTGGGGCAGAACTGCCTTCTCTATAATGAGCATTTGCTAAATGAAGGCTCATTAATCTCCTCAAACAACAATGTAATTTTTTGCTTCCTGACTAGAGTTAACTCTGAGTTAAGTTGGCAGATTCTGCTCAACTTCATGGCTCTGCTCCTGATCTGTTGTTATTAATTGTTTATTTGGGATTCATGCCACTATTCAATAAGTTTCAAATCCCTCCCAGAGTCTTCTCGGAGCACGTCTCTATAGCCGAAAGTAAACAAGATTAAGACGCAAATCCATTTTCTGAACATGACAGAATGTATTTGTATCCATAATGGAAAAGAAAAAAAAAAAACTTTACATTTCCAATAGAGTTATTATTGTTATTCAAAGTCTCATGAATATAAAGAAGCCAACTGATATTTTTTTAAGGGCAAAGTAATACTCCAAGGTAATGTATAATGTTGACATTTTCACTTCTGAAAGCCTTTTAAAAATTGCTTAAAATTGCTTTTAAAAATTTAATTGCTTTCGATTAAAACAGCTCAAACATGCATTTTAGTCTGAGACTAGGTTTAAACCTTGCCTGTGAAACCTGGGGATAATGAAGTTATCAAAGGCGGGAACATAGCTGGGAAGCCCCAAACAAATGACTGTTATGAATCAGTTATTTTTAATGAGTCATTCAAAAGTATTCAAGAAGCAGCCTCGAATTCACTCATTACTTAGGGTTTTTAATCAGAATCCGAGTTCACATCTGACTTAAGTTTGAAATGAATCAGAAACTGCGACTTCTGTGAGTTTATTTCCTCACTGTGTATTATGCATGAATGTTTCACCAATCATTACTTGGGTCTTTAGCGACCCGGATCTATATCTAACACGGACAGATATCTACATTCTAAAATATGCTGGTTAAAAACAACCCAAGTTGGGTTGAAAATGGACTAACCCAGAAATTGGGTTGTTTTAACCCAGCGATTGGGTTGTTTTAAGCAAACATTTAACTTGACTGCTGGGTTAAAACAGCCCATTTACTAGGTTAAAACAACCCAATTTCTGGGTTAGTCCATTTTAGAGGGTACCTGTTGTGATAATACAAAACTGTCCTGATATTAGAGTAACAGTTACAGAAGAATAAAATTAAGCATATTTAGTTACCTTTTGGAGCTTGGAAGGGTTCAGCTTGAGCAGATGTTTTATACCATCCTCGATGTCCTCATCTCCCAGTACATTCAGCATCTGGCTCATATTCGCCATCTCAAACATATTCTCAAAACTATCATTTTCAACATCTTCAAAATCAATATTTTGATCTCTGACAGCTTCTTCACCAGATCCACCATCAAGTGACAGTGACAGTAATATTTGATTGCGTTCAGTACTTGCTCTGCAGTACAAATCTCTGAGCCATTTCAGGTTTTGCTGATGCTACTTCCTATTCTTTTGTCTGCGGTAACTATGAGTGAAATGTCACTTCATCATTGTGTATCAGGCATTGCCACTTTGTGGAATAAAGGTGAATTGTACTTATTCATTCATCAAAGATTCAAATATTGTTGTGCAGAAAAAAATTATTTACACTGTTACACGCCTCGGTCAGGTTTTACAAAAATAAATGGGAAAACAGGCAATCTTTTATAATTCTTTTTCTTGTTATATTATAATAAATTGATTGAAGAATTCTATGAAGTCTAACTTTAAAAAATGAATGAGGAAGAGGGTGGTGAATGACGCATCGGGTCACTAAAGACCCAAGGTATGCGTTTAAGGGTAAATGCCACCAAAAATAACATTTTATATTGATAATTTTGCTTGAATGTAAAGAGTGAAATGTTGGACCCATAACCAACAAAACATTTTATTTTATTTTTCAAACAAGCAGAGATATTCTTTCAGACCAGACTGATATTAATTGATAGTAATAAAATCAGGATCACTAGAGTGACAACATTACATTGGAACTAAATTACCCAAATATAGCTCAGGATACAGAGTGTATTTTTTTTTTTTAATAACAATATATAAGAAACACATGTGGGAAATACAGTTATTTTGGGAATCTCAGTTTGTCAGGACAACAGACCTGGCTTCTGACACTGACCTGCAGCAGCAGCTAGTCTAAATATTTCAGATGCCCATCTTTCTTTCTTTCTTTCTTTCTTTCTTTCTTTCTTTCTTTCTTTCTTTCTTTCTTTCTTTCTTTCTTTCTTTCTTTCTTTCTTTCTTTCTTTCTTTCTTTCTTTCACTGTTTTGCTGGGTTGTTGTGTTCTTGCTAGTCCACATATTTCAGCTGCCCACCTCTCTGATGACACAGGTAGAAAAAGATTAGTTCCCATTTACTAAGTCCCTCCAATCTGACTTTGATGTATGACCAATACTTACCCAATCCTTATTGGTTCAAATTGAATGTAATCAAGATGAATGTTTCTTGCGGGTCCAATTATGTCCATGGTCTCTTGCTGGTTAAAATCCTCTTGCTTTACCATGAAAAAAGATCAATAAGTTATTTATTGTTTTCATACCACTTTCCAGAGGATGTAAGGATCTACAGTACAGACGCCCCCTCAAAAAATATCCCTTATTCAGGCCTCTGATCAAATCACGCCTCTGCATAATGATTCAACATTCCACTTTGTTAGGTACTGCTAAAAGCATAATGGCCTGGGAAAAAACCCAATCTCAAAATGGATGACTAAGCAAAAAATCACATATTAGACTGTAAAATCCTGTAAACATCTGGTAATGTCGCTATACTGTACAATTCAAAGCCTTTTTAATCTCTAATAGGCCCATGGACAGGCTTAAACTTCCCTAAAAATAAAATAATATATAAAAAGCTCATGTTAATCACTACTTTCACTGTGCTAAATCCAACCATGTCAGCAGTAATCTAATTAAAGGCTAGATTTACTGTTTAAGGCACACTCAGAAGGTTTTCTTTTTTGTCTCGCTTGCTCTAATTCATCAATGTAGTCTTGGACTTTATATTGACACCTATCTGAGTCCACTTCACACCAAAAATTCATACTACCTACATCCAAAACTGACATTTTAATGGACACAAAGGACAGAAATTAATTCAATCTTAAAGATTTTTTGCTATATGTCGCTTGCCCTGGCATTTATGTAGCAGGTCATTCATTACTTCAGAAATCATTCTAAATGCTGATTTGGTGCTCAAGAAAATAATTTCTTATATTATCAATGTTGATATTAACAGTTATATTGGTAACACTTTACAATAAGGTTGTATTAGTTAACATTAGTTAATGCATTATTTAACATGAACTAACCATGAATAACACCTCTGTTCAGCATTAGTTAATCTTTGTTAACGTTAGTACAGCTGTTCATGGTTTGTTCATGTTAGTTCACAGTGCAATAACTAATGTTAACAAGATTTTAATAATGCATTAGTAAATGTTGAAATTAATAATGATAAATAAATGCTTTAAAAGTGCAGTTCATTATTAGTTCATGTTAACTAATGTAGTTAACTAATGAACCTTATTGTAAAGTGTTACCATTATACAAACCCGATTCCAAAAAGTTGGGACACTGTAGAAATTGTGAATAAAAAGGAATGCAATAATTTACAAATCTCATAAACTTATATTTTATTCACAATAGAATTTTAGAAACATATCAAATGTTGAAAGTGAGACATTTTGAAATGTCATGCCAAATATTGGCTAATTTTGGATTTCATGAGAGCTACACATTCCAAAAAGTTGGGACAGATAGCAATAAGAGGCGGAAAAGTTAAATGTACATATAAGGAACAGCTGGAGGACCAGTTTGCAACTTATTAGGTCAACTGGCAACATGATTGGGTATAAAAGAGCCTCTCAGAGTGGCAGTGTCTCTCTCAGAAGTCAAGATGGGCAGAGGATCACCAATTCCCCAATGCTGCGGTCAAAAATAGTGGAGCAATATCAGAAAGGAGTTTCTCAGAGAAAAATTGCAAAGAGTATGAAGTTATCATCATCTACAGTGCATAATATCATCCAAAGATTCAGAGAATCTGGAACAATCTCTGTGCGTAAGGGTCAAGGCCGGAAAACCATACTGGATGCCCGTGATCTTCGGGCCCTTAGACAGCACTGCATCACATACAGGAATGCTACTGTAATGGAAATCACAACATGGGCTCAGGAATACTTCCAGAAAACATTGTCAGTGAACACAATCCACCGTGCCATTTCGCCGCGTTGCCGGCTAAAACTCTATAGGTCAAAAAAGAAGCCATATCTAAACATGATCCAGAAGTGCAGGCGTTTTCTCTGGGCCAAGGCTCATTTAAAATGGACTGTGGCAAAGTGGAAAACTGTTCTGAAGTCAGACCAATCAAAATTTGAAGTTCTTTTTGGAAAACTGGGATGCCATGTTATCCAGACTAAAGAGGACAAGGACAACCCAAGTTGTTCTCAGCGCTCAGTTCAGAAGCCTGCATCTCTGATGGTATGGGGTTGCATGAGTGCGTGTGGCATGGGCAGCTTACACATCTGGAAAGGCACCATCAATGCTGAAAGGTATATCCAAGTTCTAGAACAACATATGCTCCCATCCAGACGTCGTCTCTTTCAGGGAAGACCTTGCATTTTCCAACATGACAATGCCAGACCACATACTGCATCAATTACAACATCATGGCTGTGTAGAAGAAGGATCTGGGTACTGAAATGGCCAGCCTGCAGTCCAGATCTTTCACCCATAGAAAGCATTTGGCGCATCATAAAGAGGAAGATGTGACAAAGAAGACCTAAGACAGTTGAGCAACTAGAAGCCTGTATTAGACAAGAATGGGACAACATTCCTATTCCTAAATTTGAGCAACTTGTCTCCTCAATCCCCAGACGTTTGCAGACTGTTATAAAAAGAAGAGGGGATGCCACACAGTGGGAAACATGGCCTTGTCCCAACTTTTTTGAGATGTGTTGATGCCATGAAATTTAAAATCAACTTATTTCTCCCTTAAAATGATACATGTTGTATTCTGAATAAAATATTGAAATTTGAAACTTCCACATCATTGCGTTCTGTTTTTATTCACAATTTGTACAGTGTCCCAACTTTTTTTGGAATCGGGTTTGTATTAACAGTTGTGCTGCTTTATATTTTTCTGGACACCATGATGCATTTGATAAATAGAAGGTTCCAAAAAAAAAAACAAAAAAAAAAAACAGCACTTATTTGGAATAGAAATCTTGGTAACACTTTACAATAAGGTTTCATTTGTTAACAGTAGATAATGTATTAGCTAACAAACCATGAGCAACATTTGTTACTGTATTTGTTCATCTTTGTTAACATTGGTTCTGTCATGACAACTCTCGGAGTGTTGTGCATGGTAATGGGTATGACAATGTTGATATGTTTGGTTTTGAGGGAATAGATCTGCTATGCTGCTGCTGCTTTTATTGCTGCTGCTGCTTCAGAGCAAGTACAGGACTTGCTACTGCCAAAACATACACGAGCAAGTAAGACATGCTGCTGCTTTATAATCGAGCGTACATGAATTACCCATAGCAGATCTATACAGTCTGAGCTAGGGAAGGTGGAGGTTTCTGAAAGCGTGTTGCACTACTAAGGCAAATGCTTCCAGAGTATTTGAAGGTTGAGCACGCAAGCTCATTGGCTACTGATACAGCAGGAACCAATCAGCTGTGCCCTAAAGATGACCATACGAACAAGTAGTTAAAGGACCTATTATCCTGCGCCATCTAGAGTTTCATGACAGAACTTTGTATTTAATACAAATCCAGCTGTTCATTTGATTACTTCACAGTGCATTAACTGTTAACAAATGCAACTTTTGATTAAAATAATATATTAGTAAATGCTGAAACATTAACAAAGATTAATAAATGCTGTAGAAGTGCAGTTCATTAACTAATTTAGTTAACTAATGAAACCTTATTGTAAAGTGTTACCAAAATCTTCTGTAACATTATGAATTTGTCACTTTGAATTAATTTAACCCTCTATGGGATATCAGCATTTATAAATGACGCAAAGAAAATTGCATTTCATTTACAATAATAAAAATCTGCATTACCATATAACATCCCCTTCAGCCGGTAAAATTAAAATCTATGTGCCATGTGCTTGACATGTTTGGCAACAAAGAAGTGAAGGAGACATGGTCACATGCTGTCAAGGCACCGTAGTGAGTTCATATTAGACTAGAAAATACATATAAATTAAAAATTTTTAAAATATCATTGTACATACAAATGTGTTTTCTAAAGTTTTTGGTAATTTTTTATGTACATTTTGTAAAATCAATAACTCAAAGACCCACAAATCTGTGAGTCATGCATAAATGACAAATGGTGTGTTCAAGTCATGTCAAAAAGATTGTATTTACGAGCTGAATACACATGAATGCCACCACAAAATCATAAATAAGGGTGTGAAGCCCTGGATTTTCTTTAAGCCCCGATGTTTATGAGTTGGGGGCATGTCAGTGGGATACATGGTGGAATATCACAATATTTATTGGGATTTAGCAGCAGTGACATTGTTAGGATTTTTTTATTTACAACAAAATAAGCGGATTCACAGCATAAAATATAATGCCATTGTAATATAACACATAGTAACGATAAAGTTTACAGTGGCTTCATAAATTAATTTAAAACATTCAAAAGCAAAACACACCTGATGCACATTCTTTGTTCTTTGTTTTCTGGAAGTAGAGTAAAACCTTGTATGTTTATTAAGAGAAGGTACACCACGATCTTGGTCCGATGAAATGCACTTGAATGCGCCTGATGTCGTAAATACAAACTTCCCAGGAGGACTTGAACGCACCATAAGTCCTTTTAGGGGATACATATTTTCTGTGTTGGCACTATTGTTCAGTACTAGCAGGCAATAGCCTTTTTGCCTGTGATTTAGGTTGATGTTAGTAAGTTTTATAGAAGACAGAGAGGAAAAGCTGTACCTTTTCAGAAAGTATTGATGATAGTGACAGCAGTACATCAGAAAATAAGGTCGTAGTAAGAAAGGAAGAAGTTGAGGATCAAGGAGGATAGAAGCAGTGAAGGTGAGAAGTCATAGATTGTTGTGGAAGTCAGGCATTTGGGTACATTATCCTATGCCAGTTTAGTACAAGATGAAATGGAATGTTAATAAAGCTTTATTAATGTTTTTTGAAACACTAAGCCCTTTTCACTACTTTTCAGATAGTGAAAAAGCATTTTGTGTGTGAAGTTTCAGACAATTTGCCAAAACATTATTTACCTAATAGGACAAAGTCAGTTACGAAGACACCCTAAAAAAGGCCAAAGGTCAGATTTAGAAAACTAATTTCGTAAAATGATTTTAGTCTTAAATATGTCAGATATAATGTCATTTATTTTTTCTATCTATGATTCATGTAGAATCTTCTTTCTGTGATTTCATAATTAGTCCCATAGAGGGTTAAAGGCACAGTATGTAATTTTCGCCACTAGAGGTCGCATATTCAAAACAATAACAAAGCGTAGACTGATGATGCTGTGAAGGAGTGTGGAATGATAGGAGTTGTCGTCAGAGATTGTCTTATTAATGGGAGATGAGAGGAAAAAAAGTGTAATGGCTAACTTGGATCACATGAGGCACCTCAGCCTATCATATGATGTCAGTGGCCAGCATTCTGCGACCATCTCTGGCCTTGGTTTTTTACGGAAGTGAGATCAGAGATGGTCTTATTATTGGGAGATACAAGGGTCTGTGGATCTACCATTGGAAAAAGCGTAACGGCTAATTTGATTTAAGATTTTAGTCTTAAATATATGTCAAATATAATGTGGTGCCTTGATAAACAATCATATTACAGCCTTGACGTCATTGAATTTAGCTAAGAGTTGTGCTACAGTAACTGTTTCCGGATACCATAGAAATGAATGAGAAGTGCTGCAGACTGAATCATACCTGTTGCGCAATTGTCCGTGACTAGCCTGACAAGCCAGACCCACATCAAGATGTTGGGTCTGGGAACACACCACTGGCAGGACTCAATCCGAGGGGCGGGATAAACAGTTGTCTTTCAAATTCCCTCTGCACGCAATAGGATAGCACCACAACCAACCAGAACGCTGTCAGTGGTGAGACAACAATCACAAGCCGGTTGTGGCTGAGTCCCATGCGTTTTCCCACCAGCGGAGCTAGCTGATAGATTAAACTTTTGCTGTATCCAGTTGGCAAAACTCAGAACACATCTTCCTTTTTTAAAGGAATGGTATATAAGAAATGTATTTCAATTAATCATAAAATGGCCCTGATATGTCACTAGACATTAAGAAATCGTAGTCTGGCCAGGATATTGTCATTTAAAAGTGAAGTTGCAGCCCTCAACTGATGTTGATGTTGACATGTTGTGTTTTGGCCTGAAGCGCCACCCTCCTACCAATCATAAAGTCAGTAGTGTTTCGGCATCCAATGCCAGCTCTGTTCTAGTTGCTACAGCTGCAGCTACAAACTTTTTGGATAAAAAATGTCTAACTTTAACGAAACCTAAAAGACCTTGTTATGAATCAGAAAAACGTTGTGACAATGTCCGAAATAAAACAAGGATTTGTATAGGAGATGCCTTTGAAAGATGGAGACGGCTGAAAACGGAGAAGAATTTGAAGACAGACGCCAACGTTGCTAATTTTCTCCTGGACAGGTAAGGTTCATCTATGTTTGGCTAACTTGTACTTAATGTAAATGGACATTTCAAATATTCATGACAGTCGAACAAAGTTATGCATGCTCGTGCAAAGTAACGTTAGGTTAGTGCATATGGAGGAGGTGGGTCATTGAATTGAAAAGGTAACGTTAAGGAATTGTTTGGGAAATAAAAATGGCGAGTCGTCATTGCTAACATTAGTAATGCATTATCAGAGCCCGTTTCTCTGTCATTATGCTGACACGCTGAGGAAAACAACATTAGCACGCACATTATGGCAATATGAAAACGTATTTGAGACAGTAGCCTAACGTTACCTCGTTAAAAATGATTCCTCATTCGTTCTTCGCATATAGTGGACAACACATGCTGCAAGTTGACCTGTATGACCATTGCTAATGTTATTTAGTAACTCTCAATCTTTTCTGATGGGACTGAAAACAACCCTGTGATAGCCATTGGTGATATTGAACGCCGACATGGCGTAATTTGTCCCGCGTTATAATCGCTGTGGCAAATGTGTTGGTTATTTGTTAGCCTACTTATGACAAAAACACTTGTCTCTTCAGCTATTAACGTCCATTACACCAATGAAAAGCACATTGTAGCCTATTATGTGAATAATTTGGCCCACTTGGAACGTTTTGTATCTTGTTTTTCAAGCAAGTTCTACAGCCAAAAATAGTAGAATGTCATGTAATCTTTCACATCACATATTTTAGCGTTATGGACATGTACTGCAGGGTAAGTTAAAAAATACAGCTGGTCGCTTTCTTTTACATTTTTGCGATACATAATTACTTCACAAAACATCTCTCATGAAGCATAAACATAATTAACAGAAAAAAAAACGAAAAAAAAAAACTTACTGTGTAGGACTCGTCACTTGCCATTGGAAGCTCCTTGTAGCAGCCGACGTTCCTGCTGGATCCTGCAGCCTATCTGGCAACCTCGAGTCAGGGGGGAAGGGGAGAGGGGATACACCGCTCTACAGTAATTTGAAAGTGATTGCAGTACCAGTTTTGGCCACAATCTTACATACGGTTCCTTTAAGAATGATTCAGTGCGGTTCTTTGTTAGCAGGGAAGTAGCAGGGATTTCACACGGAACCATCGCAACTCTGCCGTCATTATGTTAAGCCCACTCACCGACTCTATACACGATGTGATTGGCCTGACTAGAGTTTGGTTTTTCAAAGGAGAGTTGCTAGACGACCCTGGCTGCAAATTACATTACTATATTTCTAGGATAGTTATTCAGCTTAGTGAACAGGACCGGCCCGTGGCATAGGCGGAATAGGCAAATGCTAGGGGCGCCACTCATCTGGGCTGCCAAAATGAGTGAGTTTTATTACTGATACTGTTTTATTAATATTAATTTGAGATATTACTGAATAAAGCAACTAAAAAAGACCCTTCCCCGACTCTTCTCGGGTCCGCCGCATCAATCTTCCCCCGCCCAGATAGTGCTTGAAGTGCGTCAGAAATAGAACGCGCGATCAGTTTAACGTTGGGAATTTGTTGTGTCGCCGCATCAGTGTAGACAGGATTGCTTTCGTTTTTCAGGGTGTTTGGCTGCTCGCGCCAGCTGTAGACACAGTGAAAGTTGCCTGATTATTTATGACGGATGGCCGAATTCACAGTGTCAAAAAGACCGAAGCCCTCTGATGCAGGGAAGATAAGGAATAAAAGTTATTTTTACCTTAAACTTTATGTAAGCAGCTGTTCTGGGTTCTCAGTGTGATTTTGTAAAAAAATCATGTCAGTTTTTTATAAACACAGGTAATATAACTTTTTTAATAGCCTAATGTTTTACTCTATACAGTTATGGCATTTTTAAAAGGTATTTGCCGAAACTAGTAATGATATGCAGGTTTATTTAAAATAGCAATATTTTATGTAAAATTCACATTAAATATCAAAATTTCTCAGTTTAATTCAAGGTTAAAACATGAATGTGCTGCCATCTACTGGAAAACAAACACTTTTGCTAGTTCTCAAGGAATAGTTTGTGCATGAATGTTAGATGCAATTACTCTTGCTATTTGTGTTTAGGCTGTGTGGTGTAGGTGCTATTTTTGTATAGTTTAACTATCATTGGCTTTAAAAAATAAATAAAAATAAAATAAATAAATAAATATATATAATAAATATGTTTGCATTACAAAAATAAAACAGTACCAATGTTTCCACAACTTAGACTGATAACATGTAACGTTAGTGCTAAACCTTGATACAAGGGGCAACAAGTAAAATTTTGCCTAGGGCAGGAAATTGGTAAGGGCCGGCTCTGTTAGTGAAGTTAGTCTCCTCCATTGACATCCATAAAAAAACGGCCTCTGGCCTCCTTCCCTGCATACCATAGCGTTAGCAGGCATTATGCTGTTTTTGGTTGCAGATTGGCCTTCACGTAGCTTTGACGTTACACTGGTTAAAACTGTACATTTCTCTGGATTTAAACATTGTTGGAAACATTTGGGATAAAGTGCACAAGTGAACAATCGGTGTACATCATTTTAATCATATTTCTCAAAATGGTTTATTTATTAAAACCTTTATTTAACAATGCACCTGTAAAGAATTAAATAAGGATATATAATTTTTTACAACCATATAAGAAGCATAATATCCTGTGTGGACAATGCAGCTCTATTTTGGGAGGCTTAGAGTAAATGTCAGGACAACAGATCTTGCGTCTTACTGACCTGTGTTGTCTGTGAGGCATGTGACATTATCTTGCTTTCACTTGTCTGTGTTTCAGTCCAGGGTGGTGCAGGCACTTGGTTGGGAACAGCGGCTTTGAATCAGGCGCTCTCTGCATTTAAATGTAGAGCTTGTCACACACACTGGATCCCTGGACTGCGCACGCGGGGACTAATATAACGCTGTGGGGTAGACTGCTGGTGGTGGTTGATAACCAGTCAGGCTAACTGTCTCTGTTTGTTATATGCACAGTGAGGCAGGTGGGTGTTAGCAGCGTTCAATAGGCTTGCAATTTTACCCTCCAGCACAAGCACCAAACAAGCACATACCCACAAGACATGGATGGAATGTGGAGATATACACACAAATACACACAGAAACACATGCAAATGTGCACAGCTAGAGAACATGTTACCTGACATCAAGAGAAAATGACCATTAAAACTTGTGGGCATGCATTGTCAGCTGTATGGCTAAGGCGCCTGAGCGAGGTTTGGGGAGTGGACAGCGTACTGTCAGGAATGCTCCAGTCTCTCTCTGGCATGGTGTCAGCACCCATTCCAGGAGCAGTGATGTCTCACTGTCGTCGACAGACCGGCTGCTGCGCTGGGAGGGGGAGACGGGCCATTCAAGCAGGTAGCAGGTAATCAGGAAGACGAGGGTTGAATAGCTGCAGCCAGAGAGGACAGGACGAGAGGAGATGGAAAGCAGAGGAGAAATAATGAGCATCGTTGTATTATTTCCTTTGTCATTCACACCAACACTCAAACAACATAATCTACACTCTCGTCAAATGTTTCAGAGGACCTGATGCTGATGGGACACTAAGAAATGAAAAATGTAGCTACGGATTTTACTTGATTTGACCCTTACAATTACTTTTGTTGTTACCAACAATTCTTATTTTTTTATGGAATGTTGCAGTGTTTATTAGAAATTATTTAATCACGCACATCATATTCGAAGGACAAAGGATATTCTGTAATGACACTAATATTTCTAAATGGCTCGAATTGTCTCATTTAACTCTTAATGTGCAGAAAACAGTTTCTATGTGCTTCTCCATATGAGATATGCGGATCAAGAAGGAAGTAATTAAATCACTGAACGAAGTCAAGTACCTTGGCATCATTCTGGACAAGAATTTAAAATTTGATAGTCAGGTTAAGTACATCTGCAAGACGGTTAAACCTAACCTAAATTGTTTTTGTGTTATTAGAAGGGATTTGTCATATCAAACTGCAAAAATATACATGCATGCAATGATATTTTCACATTTATCATATTGCATTACATCATGGTCACAAGCCTCCAAAACTAAATTAAAGCCTATTAGTTCAATATACAAACAGGCAATAAAGGTTATGGACCAGAAACCAATGAGATGGCATCACTGCAATGTTTTAAAAAAGCATAACCTTCTTAGCTTTGACAGTTTTGTCGATTTTAATTATCCCAAACTGTTTTTTAAAGGTCTGATGAATCATGTGTCACCTCTGTTTTCTGAATTGGTCAGTAAGCGTCAGACCTCACATAGGGCAAACACACAAGCCACTATCAGTGGCGACTGTATTGTCCCAAAGTATAAGACATCTTTTGGTCAGTCTGCTTTATCGGAAAAATGGGCCAAAACTCTGGAATGCTTTACATACTAACTTAAAACTTGAGATTAACGGCAATGCTTTTTACAGGGCACTTAAACAATGGTTAAAACAAAACAGTGCACGCATGAATAGCCTCACACTGGGTTATTGTCTGATCATACTGTCTTTGCTTTATAGTCTTTGTATGAAAATAATTTGGAATATATTGTGTTCCCTCACGTTCGGCGTACATCGGAACTGACCGTCGAATTGGGATCTGTTTTCAGAGACCAATCTACTTTGAGTGATTAAAAACGAGCGAATGGACATTGGCATGCAGTTCACACATTCCACACCCCACCCGCAGCACGGGTATAAACACGGAAGTGGAAGTACCGCATATCGCTTTTAACTTTGGAGCCGAACGTTTTTCTGTATCAAGCTGTTTCTACGAAGAGTGTTTAGACGAGTCTCGAGGAGGATCGCTCTCTTACCTGGGTGCTGGTGTGACGGCATGAGTCAGCGAGTGGCCGCTGCAACATACACTTGTTTCTGTGTTGGTTGGCTGGGCGTTTCCGTTCTTTGAGTGCTCACACGCAGGCTTGCAATCGGACTGCTGTGAGCCGAGGCCATCTCCCTGAGTGCTTCAGCACTTCTAAAAGAGCATTTCCTTCTAAAAGAGCAACACGTTTTGACCCTGCATCTTTTTCAAGATGTCATTCAAACCGTGTGTTTCTGTATGCGGTTGTTTCCTGTCTTCATTTGACGGTCACGATCTCTCTCGCACATAAACATGTGAAATTGCGTTCGAGGGTGATTCATACTCTCTCAGGAGAGTGTGAGCACGTCGGCGCGCAGTTCGTCTTACCTTTCTCGTGAGGGCTTAAGTGTTCAGCGCACCGTGTGCCGTCGAGCGGCCGGCTGACAGTGCAGGTTGTCACGGCAACCCAGCACTTCACTCGGTGCTCTAGATGTGCGCTCGAGACTATGAAACCTCAAACGGGGTTGAGTCCCTTTGCCTATTCCCTGATCTAGTTCCTTTTCTGTTGCACCAGAAAAGGGCTACTTTGGCTAATAAGCCTTGGTGACCTGAGGGTTACAGTGGGGTTTCCCCGCCGGGTACATCCCCTTGGGCCCCCACTCTATCGCATCACAAGCATGCTTTGTGGGTGGTTCACGTTCTCTCATGAGAACATGACCACGGCAGCGCGTTGTTTGTCTTGCCTTTCTCATAAGGGCTTGAGTGTTCAGCGCGCTGTGTGCCATTCTGACGGCCATGCTCACTGTCTCACATGCCTGCTGGTAGCTTACAGATGGGATTGCTGGTTCAGAAAAAAAAAACAAATGGGGACCTAGCGTTTCATTTGGAGCTCTGGCAGAGGACAGATGTCAATTGCTGCATCAGAGAGAGGGAAATATGGAACACCAAATGGGCCATAATCTGTATAAGTGTTTTCCCTCACTCACTACTCTCTGTCCTGCATGCACAAGGGTTGTCCGACCCAGGGGTTATGCAGGAACTGCTCGCACGTCCACACTAGTGGTCCAGGAACGTCACATGGGGCTAAACCTGGCGATATGCTTGAGCCCGACAAAGTTCGGTTCCTCAATGCCCATCTGTCAGGCTGGCCTCTTCGGCGACGCCATCGAGAACTTTGCCCAGCAGTTCTTGGTGGCCCAGAAGCAGACGGAGGCGTAAATTTATTTATTTATTTTTTTAAATCCTGCCCTGACGACCAGCTGCTGCCTCCACCCAGTCGTCGGTCGCAGCATCTCCGCCTGCTTGTCCCCCTGTGTCCGCCTCTGCCCCTGCTAAAGCCAAGCAGCAGCCTCCACCCGGGCAGCAGGTGGCCAGGCGCAAGGGAGATGCCCAACCTGTCCAGGGTCCCGCGAAGTCCGCTGGCAAGCGGCCCTGAAACGGGTGGCCCAGCGAGAAGGGGATCTGCTCTCTGGGAGGTGGTGTCCGCACCCCTCCCTCCCCCAGAGGAGGACTGGGGGGAGACCTGGTTTCACCAGGCCTACTCATCCACACTCTGCCCCACCCTGGAATGCTCAGACAACACTCCGGGCCTCCCGAGTTGGGTCTGAGCATTTCACCTCACTGCCCCACCCCGGGTACGTCTGTGGTGGTCTCGCTAGTTTGTTCTCTAGGGGCCTGGCTAGAGCTCTCCAGGCCGTCTCGCTGGCTCATCCGTACCATCAGACTCGGCTACGCAATTTCAGTTCGCTCACCCATCTCCCAAGTTCAAGGGCATCCTCTTCACCTCCGTGCAGAGCAGCGATGCCCATGTCTTGCGGTCAGAGATCGAAGTCCTACTGGCGAAGGACGCGATCGAGCTGGTTCCTCCAGCCGATATGAAGTCAGGGTTCTACAGCCCCAGTGGTTAAGACCAGTTTTGGACCTGCGTGTCCTGAATTGGGCCCTGCACAAGCTCCCGTTCAGAATGTTGACGCAGAAACGCATTTTCGAATGCATCTGTCCCTGAGATTGGTTCACAGCGATCACCTTAAGGACACGTACTTTCATGTCTCTATTCTTCCTCGACACAGACTGTTCCTACGCTTTGCATTTGAGGGGAGGGCCTGTCGCCTCGTGTCTTCACAAAAGTTGCGGAGGCAGCTATTTCTCCGCTCAAAGAACGTGGCGTTCGAATTCTCAACTATCTCGACGACTGGCTTATATTGGCCCAGTCCTGGGATCAGTTGTGCGAACACAGGGATCTGGTGCTCCGTCACCTCAGCCTGTTGGGCCTTCGGGTCAACCGAGAGAAGAGCAAACTCTGTCCCACACAGAGGATCTTTTGTCTCAGCATGGAGCTGGATTCGGTCAACCGGACTGCGTGCCTCTCAGAGGAGCGAGTCCGGTCAGTGTGGAACTGCTTATACATACGTTCAAAGGCAGGACAGCGGTCCCACTGACATTCTTTCAGAGGCTCCTGGGTTATATGGCATCTGCAGCCACGGTAACGCCGCTCGGATTGTTTCATATGAGACCGCTTCAATGCTGGCTTCACGACCAAGTCCCAAGATGGGCGTGGCAGAGCGACAAGTACCGGGTCTCAGTTGGAGTGTCCCTGGAACAGGTGTCTAGGCATGCTGTGGTCTTCACAGATGCCTCATCCATGGGCTGTGGAGCCATGTACAACGGGCACGCAGTTTCGGGTCTGTGGACAGGGCCCCAACTGCGTTGGCATATCAATTGCCTAGAGTTCCTGGCAGTACGTCTCGCCCTGGGCTGCCTCAAAAAGCCACTACAGGGCAAGCACACACAGGTCTGTATGGACAGCAATGCGGCCGTTGCATACATCAACCGCCAGGGTGGTCTACGCTCCCGTTGCATGCTCCGGCTCGCCCGCCATCTCCTCCTGTGGAGTCAGAAGCGTCTGAGGTCGCTTCGGACCATTCACATCCCAGGTGCACTGAACCAGACAGCCGACGAGCTCTCGTCAGTCGACACCTCCGGGAGAGTGGCGACTCCACCCCCGGAGCGTCCAGCTGATATGGCAGGTAGACCTGTTCGCCTCTCCAGACTTGATCCATTGCCTGTTGTACTGTTCGGGGGCACCCTCGGCACGGATGCACTGGCGCACAGCTGGCCCCGGGATCTACGCAAATATGCGTTTCTCCCAGTGAGCCTTCTCGCACAGACGCTGTACAAGGTCAGGGAGGACGAGGAGCAGGTCTTGCTAGTTGCGCCCTATTGGCCCAACCGGACCTGGTTCTCCAAACTCACACTCCTCGTGACAGCCCCTCTCTGGCCCATCCCCCCTTGAGGAAGGACCTGCTTTCTCAGGGGCGGGGCACTCTATGGCACCCGCGTCCAGACCTCTGGAAAATCCATGTCTGGTACCTGGATGGGATGCGGAGGTTCTAGGTGGCCTGCCACAGGCAGTGGTAGACACCATCACTTCTGCTTGAGCTCCCTCTACGCACTGAAGTGGAACCTGTTCATTGAGTGGTGCTCTTCCCACTGGGAAGACCCCCGAAGGTGTTCGATTAACATCATGCTTTCTTTCCTGCAAAATGGGCTGGAGTGAAGGCTGTCTCCCTCCACCCTCAAAGTATACATTGCATCAATAGTAGCGTATCACAATGCAGTGGAAGGCAAGTCCTTAGGGAAGCACGACTTAATCATCTGGTTCCTCAGAGGTGCGAGGAGGCTGAATCCTCCTCGTTCAACCTCGGTACCCTCTTGGGACTTAGTCCTGGCTCTCAGAGCACTTCATGGTCCTCCCTTTGAGCCATTACAGTCTGTAGAGCTAAACATCCTGTCCATGAAGACAGTGCTCCTGACTGCATTGGCCTCAATCAAGAGGGTAGGGGACCTGCACACACTTTCGGTCAACGAATCGTGCCTAGAATTCTGGCTGGCCAACTCTCACGTTGTCCTGAGAACCCGGCCTGGATACGTGCCCAAGGTTCCCACCACTCCCTTTCGGGACCAGGTGGTGAACCTGCAAGCGCTGCCCTCGGAGGAGGCAGACCCAGCCCTGGCTTTGTGTCCAGTCCGCACTCTTCGCGCTTACGTCAACCAGACTCAAAGCTTTAGAACCTCAGAGCAACTCTTCGTCTGTTACGGAGGCCAGCAGAAGGGAAAGGCTGTCTCCAAGCAGAGGTTAGCCAGCAGCCAACATAGGAGTGGTCCAGCAAGCTCAGGCAGGGCGCTGGAAGGGCCAGCATCCCTGGCCTGTTGGTAGGGATCCCAATTCGTCGGTCAGTTCCAACGTACGTCGAACGTGACCGACTGAAAGGGAATGTCTCGGTTACGTATGTAACCCTCATTCCCTGAAGGAGGGAACGAGACGTACGTCCCGTTGCCAGGTGCTGTGCTTCAGCTGAAGGCCGAGTCACTTGTCTCGGCTCCTCAGTTGAAAAGCGATATGCGGTACTTCCACTTCCGTGTTTATACCCGTGCTGCGGGTGTGGAATACATGAACCGCATGCCAATGTCCATTGGCTCGTTTTTAATCACTCTAAGTAGATTGGTCTCTGAAAACAGATCCCAATTCATCGGTCAGTTCCGACGTATGCCTCCGTTCCCTCCTTCAGTGAACGAGGGTTACTTATGTCCCTTATGAAAATGAACTATGGTTTTACTACAAATAAAACCATTGTAGTTAAACCATGGTAACCACAAATTAACCATGGTTTTGCTACTCTAACCATAGTTTAACCATGGTATTTGTGGTAAAACTGTGGTTATATAAATGGTAATCAATTAGCCAATAAACCATGGTTACTACACTTTTACTACAATAAAACCATGGTTATTTTTCGTAAGGGTAACCCAGATATGTTTTTTTCTCTCTCTTATTGTAATTTTATGGTGTTTCTGTTTTTCTTGTTCTTTTTTCTTTTTTATTATTATTATTATTATTATTATAATAATTTTTGTCAGACTTATTCTTTTTGTATTATTATCATTATTATTGTTTTTATTTTATTTTTAGCATTGTTATTATTGCTAAATGTAAATTTAATAAATAAACAAAATCATTATTATTTTTATGTGCCTTCATAATCTTAAATTAAAATAACTTCCTCTCCCTCTTGCAATGACATCTCTTCTCTGATGATGAGTTTACTGACAGGACAGGACAACCTGTCACTTACATGAGTTCAACCAATGGCAAACCAGATACAAAATCAAATCCAACCCTACATTTTGTCTTGCTCAAGAAGTTGTTTTAGGCCTGGGACACACTAGACAATTTTCAAATCTTAACCCATTTTAAATCTGTGGGAGACCACAGACATAAGGGCAGTTTCAGCATTATAATAGTTTTTAGCATTATAATTCTTGAATGCACACAATAGAAAATTTAAGTCAGAAATATCAAATATGTTTTTAGCATCGTGCGGGCTCCGATGAGAGCAGTAAAATAATTTTAATGACACCACAGAATTTAGGATTTTTTGGGACAAAAACAAAGCCTCGAATCCTGATTGCTTGGGTTACGGTGCACTCTAAAAAATGCTGGGTTAAAAACAACCCAAGTTGGGTTGAAAATGGACTAACCCAGCAATTGGGTTGTTTTAAGCAAACATTTAACCTAACTGCTGGGTTAGTCCATTTTCAACCCAACTTGGGTTGTTTTTAACCCAGCATTTTTTAGAGTGTACAAAATCTGTCTTAAAATCTTCATGTGTGTGTCCAACCTAGGTTACGGATTATTCTGACATCATAATAGGTAAGAACATTATCACAGCTTCTGTTTCATGCCAACTTTAAGTAATATTTTTGAAATTCAATGAAACATAAAAATATTATTTTATTTTTTAATATATTATATATTTTAGTATAATATAAAAAAAAAAAATGCCTAGCAGAAGCAGTGTTGGCCTTGTTACTCAAAAAGTGTAATATATTACTCGTTAGTTACTTTTTTCAAAAGATTTGTACCAAGCGATTGGGGGGTGTGGCCTGATTCGAGGCTTGTCTCTGTGTTTTTTAATCATGAAGAAAATCATGATCTCTATCAGTAATGGATACATAAATAAACTAACAAACAAAAGAATAAATAGAAATCAAATAAAATGCAGAAGTAAACCAGACACCAAAATATATAGAGCAACATTTGACCCTAAAAAATTCACTAATTTACTTTACCACGGGTATAAAATATTTACACGTGATTTCTGAGGTGTTACAGCAATATGGTGCTCAAAGGGTGACCTCAGGCTAGTGTTGCTCACGCTTGTTGCCAAGGATAATAACGCACACAATCACACAAATGCACACGCAGTTTCTCTTTCTCACAGTAAGGAAAAGAATTTCCTTATAGAAAGTACCTTGAATTATTTATACGCTGTTTGAATGCCTTTCTCTCATTGTTTTTGTAACATTGAGAATATCTATTATTAATAATGCTCCCATGTGAGTGATCTGTCTCACTGCAGTTCTGAATTAATGAAACATGAGACTGTCCACAGAATACGCCTACACTTCTGTCCTGTACAGTACACCGACTGTAGAGTCTCCACGAAAATCACATACTACGCTTGCTTTAAATTTATTTATCTTTGTATTAAATAAAATAAAATAAAACATGCATTATTCTATACTTTCATTTATGTATTCCAATTCTGATGTTTGATAACAAGACCTACTGATTCTGATGTTTCTGCCTTCTTCATTTCTAATTCTCTTTCATTGAAACACAGCTCCCCATAGGACATAATTACTCACCAAACACTCAGCACCTATTGCTCCAAATGAGCTTGTGCTCTCTCTATATATGGCAGAATGTTATGATATTCTGATCTGGGAATAGAGCGCTTCACACAGAGTCAGAAACTAGACACATCATTAAGTAACCTCGTCTACAAAACATCTTTTCAATTTCCATTTGTGCAACAGTCACATAGTGGCGTTATCTGATTAAGGACAGAAGCACGCATACTGTAAAGTCTAACAAAAATAACAAATTAATTTAATGAGCATTTAATGCAGGCAAGATATATCCAGATGAAATTTTTTAAGAAGCTCTTTCAAAGCCGAGAAATTGCACCTTATTCTCGCAGTGGAAAACGGCCACGATCGAATACAGATCAAACCAAGTGAGATTAATATTCAAAGCTCCCGTGTTACCAGACAATACGTCTCTCTTTACTAAAATGCATCCTCACTTGGTTTAGAAGCAGGTCGAGGGACATAATCTGGCCTAGTTCCCCTGATTTATGATGAGGTGTCAAACAAACTTTGGTAGACTTCTCCCCAGCTGATTTAAGTATGCAGGACTCCTGTTCCTTATGGATAATTAGCATGGATCCGGGGGTTGTCATGATGGTGTCACTGTGTACGAATGTGGGTGTTTCTTTGTATTTGTGTGTGTGTGAGTGAGTGTGAAATGAGTAATGACCCTGGAGAATGAGCCTCAAGGCCGTGTCAGGGGCAATGCGACTGTCACATCTGGGACAGAAGCCTCAGAGCCGTGAACCGTATCTGTACTGAAGGCTTCCAGCCCAAGCACACATCACAGACGCAAGATGCGTCGTTATCAAAGGAATAGCAGTGTTGTAATTAATCATAAATGAAAAAAGACATACAAGAGGGAAAATTACTACAGAGTGCTCCTACTACATAGGCTTTAAACAGATACAAAAAAATGTGTGCTCTTAATGTGCTCTTAGCGTAGGTTTAAACTGCTCCCAGCTAAGGTTGAGAACTCTCCGAAGCATTTTAGCCAGGCTTTCGAACAATTGCATGCTCGTTTGAAAGAGCCATTTAAAAATACGCCTCCCCTGGCTCCGAACCTATAAGTGATATTATAGAGATGGCAATCATGAAGCGGCTTTCGCTCCAAAGTCCCCAAAAGTGCTGTTACGAAGCGTGGAGGGTAACTCATAGGTCTGACTTTAATGTGAAGCACACACTCTCTCTCTGAGGGTGCACAGCATCTATTTCCCCGACCACTCTTTTGGACACATGCAGTCATGCAGAGAGGCTTATAATAAGTTTCTACACCGTGGGCTGGTTGGCACACAAGCTCTGTGTAGTCTGTTGAATCCGTGTGGCTGGGGGGAACAGACGGAGCCCAGATCTCAGTCTGGTCTTTCAGTGGATCTAAGCTCTGGACAACTCGGCCGAGGCCGCTGTCAAAGTCTACATCATTCACTGGGTTAAAAATATGAGCCTCTGCTTGTGGGGAATAACAGCAGAACATCTATGGGGTTTGAGTAGGAATGTTTGGCAAGGCCTTTGACCTAAAAACTGACCATGTAAATAACTTTCAGGTACCAAGCAGCTCAATGCAGCTTTTCCATAACAAATAATGATTTTGTAAGTCAAAGCAGGTGAGTTGGACACACACTTTTTTTGTGTTTAACTAAGCCTAAACTTTAAAAATGGTTTGTGATTCAGTCCAATGATTTAAAAGTCCCATTCATTTTAATGGCAGTTGCTCAACCAGTAATAAACAAAGAAAAACAAACATTAATGTGCAGTGCTCATAGTGCATCTTCGGATTGCATCATTCATTGTTTTGCCTAAAAAGCAAGTACTATCTAAACCCAGTCAGTTTTTCTTTTTTTTTTTTTTTTTTCGTAGATCCAGTCAAAGATGTATTTAAGTCATTTTTGGTTTAAATTGAGGTCCTTTCCTTTATTACTCACTTATCCTCCACCATTCCCAAGTCAAGGATCGTATATACTGAGCCAATCAATAATTTTAAAGGGCCCCATTATGGTTTTTTGAATATTACATTTAATGCAGTGTGTAGTATAGCTGTCTGTGAATGTAAACGGTCTGCAAAGTTGAAAGTCGAAAGTGCACAATAAATAAAGTTATTGTCTCTCAAAAGAAATACGATCTGCCTGAGCTGTTTTTCCTGCTTAGTTTTGTTTGTTCTGTTGGAACTTCATTAACAAAAATCTCAATAAAAATATTCAAGAAGAAAGAATGTCTGTTACATCAGTCATTTACGTTAGTGCTGGGCTAACATATGCACCAGTATTGATGTACACTGCAATAAATTAGAAATATACACATTGGTTTGTTGATAGACATACACTTGTTAATGCTGATGAAGAGGAATTACAATTGCAACATCTCATAAACTGAGTAGCATATCACTGAGAAATGTCCTGCTCAAATTGCCCTTGCAATCTTCTTCCAATGTTTCATCATTGGATTTGTGCTCAGATTGATATGGTAAAAACATTGTTACTGTCTTTACAGTGTGTACAGTCGCTGAAGACTGAGGAAGCCTCTGGAGCTGAAAAACAGTTATGGATGTTTTGTTCCCAAGTGGTAAACCAATCACAACAGACTGGGCCATCTGGCCAATCAGAGCAGAGTAGGCTTGCGGAAAGGAGGGATTTAGAGAGTCCGATTCATCCGAAGAGTCGTTTGAGAATCATTGAAAAATTAGGTTATGTGCAATGTATATTATGAGAAAATGAAAGTGTTTTTTGACCTTTGATGCATGTACACCTGTTTTAGGAGACCCCCAAAACAGAATTAGAAGCTTTTAAAATAGCATAATGGGGCACTTTAAGCATCATTTTCGTTCTCAGTGACCCAGAATTGGTCAAGTTTGACTACATTTATTTCAGAAGAATTTTGTGTTACTGGAAATGATACAGATTATTGGAAATTAAAAGATTGAAAGTCTGTATCTGGGATAAGGGTAAAACAATAAAACCATAATATAAAGTATCAAAAATAAAGGATGATGGGATATAAAAATTTGTCACCCTTAAAGGGACAACTTCGTACATTATAGTAATATATATTTATAGTAATACCTTAAGGTAACATATTACTATTCTAAAGTACTTATATGAATATTTTAGGTTTAATTAAGTTACGTCTTTATGGGTACTGTCCTAGTGACAAGCTTTTGTACAGCATCAGGGTGCATATACACTATATTGCCAACATTTTTGGGATGCCTGCCTTTACATGCACATTAACTTTAATAACATCCCATTGTTAATCTGTAGGGTTTAATTTGGAGTTGGTCCACCCTTTGCAGCTATAACAGCTTCAACTCTTCTGGGAAGGCTTTCCACAAGGTTTAGGAGTGTGTTTATGGGAATTTTTGACCATTCTTCTAGAAGCGCATTTGTGAGGTCAGGCACTGATGTTGAACGAGAAGGCCTGACTCGCAGTCTTTAGCCTAATTCATCCCAAAGGTGTTCTATCGGGTTGAGGTCAGGACACTGTGAAGGCCAGTCAAGTTTCTCCACACCAAACTCGCTCATCCATGTCTTTAAGGACCTTGCTTTGTGCACTGGTGCACAGTCATGTTGAAACAGGAAAGGGTCACAAAGTTGTGAGCATGATATTGCCCAAAATGTCTTGGTATGCTGAAGCATTAAGAGTTCCTTTCACTGGAACTTAGGGGCCAAGCCTAAACCCTGAAACACAACCCCACACCATAATCCCCCCTCCAACAAACTTTACACTTGGCACAATGCAGTCATGCAAGTACCGTTCTCCTGGCAACCGCCAAACCCAGACTCGTCCATTGGATTGCCAGACAGAGAAGCGTGATTTGTCACTCCAGAGTACACGTCTCCACTGCTCTAGAGTCCAGTGGCGGCGTGCTTTACACCACTGCATCCGACGCTTTGCATTGCACTTGGTGATATAAGGCTTGGATGCAGCTGCTCGGCCAAGGAAACCCATTCCATGAAGCTCTCTACATACTGTTCTTGAGCTAATCTGAAGGCCACACCAAGTTTGGAGGTCTGTAGCTATTGACTCTTCAGAAAGTTCTGAAGAAAGTTCCCTGCTCTGTGATTTTACGTGGCCTAACACATCATGGGTGAGTTGCTGTTGTTCCCAATTGCTTCCACTTTGTTATAATACCACTAACAGTTGACCGTAGAATATTTAGTGGAGAGGAAATTTCAGGAATGGTCTTATTGTACAGGTGGCAACCTATCACGGTACCACGCTTGAATTCACTGAGCTCCTGCATGAGAGCGACCCATTCAAATGTTTGTAGAAGCAGTCTGCATGCCTAGGTGCTTGATTTTATACATCCGTGGCCATGGAAGTGGTTGAAACACCTGAATTCAATGATTTGGAGGGGATGTCCCAATACTTTTGGCAATACGGCATATGTATATAAAAAAGGCCATGAAAAAATGTAAACCGTCATGTTCATCTTTTAAATCTCTCTCTCTCTCTCTCTCTCTCTCTCTCTCTCTCTCTCTCTCTCTCTCTCTCTCTCTCTCTTTTTACAGTTCTAACCTGGTTTTAAAAACACATTTCTTCTACTCCATAATATTGCACCATTATGAATGTGAGGAAGAATATATTTTTTGGAACAAAAGCCTTCATAAGAAGAACGAGAGTTAAACGAGAGATAAATTCAGCATTAGCTTAATGAGGCAGTGTGCTTCTCAAAGGAGCAGCACATTATAACACAACAGCTTTTGTATAGGGGCTAAATTCCTTTTTTACAAAGACAAAAGCCAGCACCCTCAGAGAGTACGGATCTGTGGAAAATCATTAAAAGTGCATTGCGTAGGTATAATCAGTTCTCTAAGACTGGCCGATATCCTTTCATCTGTGCGATACTATGCTAGGTTAATTCCTCACTAGTCACTCATTTTACGGCACCCCATCCTACTCATATCACACCATGCAGTTTCCACCAAGGAAAAATAATCACTACAAGCCATCTCCCTGAAACATAAATCAGAGTAATGCGAAAATAATGCTGTCTAAAACGTAATGTTTAAGAGCGTCTGAGTTCGGCGATTGCACATTTGTAACAACACAGCCAGTGTTAAATTGCCATTTTAAATACTGATTAATCATACAGATTTCCTTTCGGAAATTTAATGTGTCCTTCATCTTGCAGAAAGGACAGGAAAACATTCTGTAGCCACTCATGATGGGTGAATTAAGGCTCTCTCTGCAGGGCAAGGTGGCACGCCCATTGAACCATTACAAAGTCATTATAACATCTATAAATGATTGATCTTTAAAGAGGCACTGCGCAGAACACCTTTACAATTAACCCACCAGCTATTAAAATTTTGGCAGAGCTGCAAGTCTCCAAATAAATCACACGATTTTATATCTTCTGCATATCGGATGGGTGAGAACTGCCATGTTACAGCATATTGAATCTATTTCAGGCATGATGATGGTCTTCCTTCAAATATGTGTCATTTTCACCAACAAATATATTATATGTGAGTCATACAGAAAATATGACTCACATGCAGATGCCATTGTATGGTATTGTTTCCATTGTAGGATTAACTAATTTAAATATAGAGCTTTATACAGTATGGTGATTGAGTATTTGTGCAAACATCATGTAATATTTAATTTTTCTTATAGCATGCATATTACTAGGATATTGGCTGTTTATTAGTACTTATAAAGCACATATTAATGCCTTATTCTGTATGACCATATTCTACATCCCTTAATCCTACCCAATACCTAAACTTGACAACTACTAACTATTAAAGTGAATCTAGTATTGTTTTTTTTTTTATATTCCCTTTCCTACAGTGTGTAATATAGCTGTTTGTGAATGTAAACGGTCTGCAAAGTTATAAAGCCAAAAGTGCACAATAAAGTTATTGTCTCCCAAATGAAAGAATCAACTCTGAACCGATTAAATGAGTCGTTTGTATTTCGAATCCTACTGCGTGACGGTTCTATGTCACTAGAAAAGACATCTGCATGTAAACCTGTTTTAGGAGACCTCCAAAACAAAATTAGGAGCCTTTAAAACAGAATAAGAGCACTTTAATAAGCTGTAATTAGGAGTTTATTGAAGCAAATGTCACAGTTAATAGTTAGTTAATAGTGAAAATTGGTCCCCAATCTAAAGTGTGACTAGTTATATATTTATTTTTTATATGTTAAGATGCTTACCCTTTTCTGGATCATTTTCCTGACACTGTTCATTGTCTGGCAAAGGGAAGGTGATCAACACTGCAGATAAGCTTTTAGAGTCTCATTGGCAATATGGGAAACCAACCATCCCAGTTGCTGTGGTCATTGGGTAATGCTCCTATGAGCACCCAAACAGTTCTACTCCATTGACTGGCACTGTGGTTTTAAGAGTTAGTTTAATTACAGTGGTCTAATTGATTTTTAATTGCATAGTCACTCAGGGTCTGCTTGAAAAATACAATCTCGCATATGCTTAAAATACAAAACGGAAGTACGCACTCACACAGACTGTTGATGAACGCACTTCAGCCTCATATTGTGGTATTTTATTGTCAACAAGTAAATTCTTGCTCACAGTTGCAAAATGCTTAATATTGTACTTCAAAGAACTGAACCTGGACGGAATACCCGGCAGATGTTCAAAATGTTTAATGAGTGAGTTCATTTTCCACCTCATTAGCCAGCAGTGGTTTTCCAGGAGAAAGTGAATGTTGTCTGTCTTGTACTGTAGAAGCTAACAACATCATTTACCAAACATGTCGAATATGTAATGTCAAACCCCCCATGGCCTAACCATGAAACGATTGAAAAAGACTAAAAATAAATTTTTGCTATACCTGCCAATGGGTAGTAAACTAGCAACCATGAATAAGTAGAGACTGACAACATTAGGGCCAGATTTACTAACAGCTTGCACCAACGCAAAACCTCTTTTGGCAATAAAAAAAAACACTGTCAGGATTTACTAAAGACACGTAATGGAAAAAATTAGCACTGAAAAGGCGTGGACAGGTTTATTTTTTATTAATTTTTTTGCAGCTAAGCTTATTGCATAGCCTATGCATTTGTAGAAGTTTCCCCTTTAGATGAAAATCTTATGAAGGAGAGTATTTAAATGAACAAGTCTGACTTACTGTCGGCAACTTACTGCTTGCTTTTTGCGGATGATGTTGTCGTGCTGGCCTCCTCTGACCAGGACCTTCAGCGTGCACTGGGGCAGTTTGCAGCCGAGTGTGGAGCGGCTGGGATGAGAATCAGCACCTCCAAATCCAAGGTCATGGTTCTCAGTTGGAAAAGGGTGGCTTGCCCACTTCAGGTTGGTGGAGAGTTCAGGTATCTTGGGGTCTTGTTCACGAGTGAGGGAAGGATGGAACGGGAGATTGACAGACGGATCGGTGCAGCTTCTGCAGTAATGCCATCTATGTACCAGTCTATCGTGGTGAAGAAGGAGCTGAGCTGTAAGGCGAAGCTCTCGATTTACCCATTGATCTACGCTCCTACTCTCACCTATGATCATGAGCTGTGGGTCATGACCGAAAGGACAAGATCCCGGATACAGGCGGCCGAAATGAGCTTTCTCCGCAGGGTGGCTGGGTGCTCCCTTAGAGATAGGGTGAGAAGCTCGGTCACTCGGGAGGAGCTCAGAGTAGAGCCGTTGCTCCTCCACATCGAGAGGAGCCAAGTGAGGTGGGTCGAGCATCTATTTCGGATGCCTCCTGGACGCCTTCCCAGGGAGGTGTTACGGGCATGTCCCACTGGGAGGAGACCCCGGGGAAGACCTAGGACATGCTAGAGGGATTATGTATATATAACGCCTCAGTGTTCCCCCGGAAGAGCTAGAGGAAGTGGCTAGGGAGAGGGAAGTCTGGGCATCTCTGCTTAGACTGTTGCCCCCGCGACCCGGCCACGGATAAGCGGAAGATGATGGGTGGATGGATAGAGTATTTAAATGAATCGTGCAAGGTGATTTACTAAGGTTTGCGCTTGTCAATTTACTAGTATTTGTGCCATTATTTACCGCCCAAAAAAAGCTTGTCTTAAACCAGACACTAATTTGCGCTGTATGCTAAATGTAGATTTTGTTGTTGTGATCACGCACGGAACTTTCCATTCCCATCAGCTCCCATCATTTTTGGAATTGCGCTCTCACACTAATTTGCCTGTTTAGTAAATCTAGCTCTTAAGGCTGGCACACACCAACCCGACGTCAAAGAACTAGCAGCGATGAAAGCCGACGGTATTATTGCCTCTCATCGGCCTCATCTGGGCCAAAAAGCTGCACTTGAACACACCAAGAGAACAGCCGACTATCAGCTAGCATGCGTGTTCTGCGCCTGCATGTGAATGAGACAACTGTCTATTTCTACAGATACATTCTTCTATATTCATCATTCAAAAGGGAAACCAATGCTCCAGGCTACAGATACACAAACCGTAAACAAATCAGCACATGCTTACCTTTTTGAATATCAATCCTGCTGATCACGTTCTTTATTTCACTCCATTCATGTTAATATTAAAAAGTTCGCCCAGGAACACTCGGTAAGATGACGTAAAATTAGAACAGCCTTCTATCTGTACCGTGTTTTGCTATTATTCTTGTGCACTGACTCTTTCGCTAAGCTGAACAGCCAATCAGAGTTCTCTCTCTCACTGACGGCCCGATGCCGATTCTACATGTTGAATTGGCCCAAAAAACCCAGACGGTGTCTGACTAGAGCCAACGGTGCCGAACACACTGAAAAAACTTGGTGTGTCCTGGTCTTTAGCCTTGGTACCGAAATTTTACTGGTTTTGGTAGATTACTGAAATTTCGGTACTGTGACAACTCTAATGGCAGATGTAGATGTTCTCTGATCCTTCTTTGTGAGTTATGTTAGCTACGTTGGGCCTATGTCAAAAAAAAAGTGGGGGAATATGTTTTCTGTGGATTTTCACAAATTGTTTTGTTTGAGAAAAACAAACATATTTACTTTTTGTTAATATGATTTATAGCATTTATAGTTTGTTTAGCATCAACTAATTTATGTGATTTTTTTGTAATCACTATTTGCATGGCAACAGTACACACATATATATATATATATATATATATATATATATATATATATATATATATATATATATATATATATATATGTTGTTCTCAATAAATTGACCATTCACTGCCCTGTTACTCACATTTGACGCTTGACAAGTTTTAATATTTGGTTGCAGTTGTTCAACTGCCTAATTCTACATGCACTTTATATTCCCCATTGTAGAAGCATCCCGGGAATGCATTGATGTGTGACACTGTAACAATGCCAGAAAAGCACTATGTCTGTCTTTTTGAATTAGGAATAAAGGAATGGATCTGAATTGACTCTAATGTGGTGGTTTGTCACTAAATAGTTTGGGAGTTGGAGAGCATGTGGGCCGTAGTCCCACTGCAATACACGAAGAGCATTACAGCAGAAGCCTCGGCACTCTCTCATCCATCCTCTCACATGTATAATATGCTTCCTTTTCATAAATGGAATGCATCTGAAAAATTGTTTTATGTGCATTTAGAGCAAGGATTTTTTTTTTCAGACATGTCCTTTTAGGGCAAGTTAATAGAAATAAAAAACATCCCTGTAGCAGTAGAGCATGGTGCTAGCAAAGCCAAATTCATGGGTTTGATTCCAAGGGAATGCAAGAACAGACACAATGTATACATTGAATGCAAGTCGCTTTGGATAAAACCATCTGCCAACTGCATGAATGTAATAGGCTAATTAATGACAGGTTTCCATTGTGACAACTTACCACATACAATGTAAAATAATCTTTCAACAACAGTCTGTAATGTTTTCAGTCTCTGGCTATATTGACTAAAAAATAAATCAAAGTAGATATTCTGAAAGTAGATCTTTCAGAACTTTCAGAATATAATGGAATGTTTGTCTTACAAAAAAACAAAAAACAAAACGAAACAAAAAAACATTATTATTAACATTTTCCTCTCTACACTGTAACAAAGTTGCTGCCTTAAATTTTATGTACAACTTGGATGTTTAAGTAATTTCAACATAAATTACATTAAACTGACTTAAAAAAAATTGTTGAATCTTGAATAACTTATACAAATTGCTTAACTTATTTTGATGAGTTAAAGCAATATAAAAACATGTGTTGTCATAACTTATTGATCATATATTTTTTTACAGTGTAAGACACCCAACCTCCCCTTCCAAAGAGCATAAACCCATGCACACCGAACTCCATCCGACAATGACCTTTACCAAACCTGCAGGAAATGCAGAACACTGTTAAGCACATGTACTCCCCTGCTTATTCATGCAGAACAGTGCACGCCATCGCATTGTTATTTCAGAATGCCCGTCCATGTTAGACAAAGAGTGATGAACAGGGGACACGAGCGAACCGAATTCACACATGGGCAAAAAAACAAGCGAGCTGTTAATGCACGTATAATTAAACAGTCCTCCAAAGCAACTCGACACTCCGCCAAATAATTCTCTCAGGTTTGGAGGCTCAGTAGTGATGTCCAATTAATTGTTGCCAGCCGCATCTCGCTAGCTGTCAATGCATCTCTATCTAATGAAGCTCATTTTAATGAACCCACAGAAAAAGACGGTTCAGATATGAGGAGCATGAACACAATTACCAACACACTTACTCATTAAATGCATGGAGAGGAACACTAATAAATTAGGTTTCATCAGTACACAGAGTGTGTTTACGCTGCCCCTAGGTACTTCGTTTACAGTTCGTCATATGTGAAAGATAATATTTCATACAGGAAGTCACACTGCCAGCAGCCCACTTATATTGCAGCCAAGCACACTATGTTTATTCATCAGCAGAGGGCAGTGAGAGAGTAACTTTCAGGCAAACAGAAGTTGAAGAGACTACAGTGAAGTTGTTTTGTTTTAGATATGGTTTACTGAATATGACCTCAGAGACATTTTAGATGTTGTGAGGATGCTCTGTTTACTGAATGAGCTTTCAGTTTTAACATATATAGCCGCAAGGAGCAATTAGCAGGATCCAGTGCATATTGAAAAATCAATCCAAATTTCAAAGGTTTTTTTTTTTCCCCCTGCATTTCAATATAGAACAATTATGACTCCTTTATACTTGGTTGAATTTCGATTTGTACTTTTGCTGCTCAACATTGACACTTCTCATAGTTCATAATATGCTCTCTCTGTCATTCAAATACAAATTTTAATAGGAATAGCTGTTTTTAAAAAAGGAGTTCATAAAGTTGCATCCGCACTCTTGCAATTTATTTTCTTGATCCATTAAAACTCATATGGAATTTATAGAAATCCATGTCCTTGGATGAAGTAAAAAAAAAATCTGATCCACAGTAAAAGCAGTTCATGAAGGCCAGTTCACACTGCACCAACCGAAGCCAACCAAGACAATCACCAGGTTACAATACGTCCCTTCCTTGAGCCTTCAAACGCCTATTTTCATGCCTACATGTAGAAAACAAGCAGCGACCAATGCCAATGGAGGTAACACTGATCCGACAAAACTTGACAAAGTCAGGCAGTGTGGATTGGCCTTAAAAAGGATTTTTTTTTTTTTTTTTTTTTTTTTTTAAACGTTACCTTAAAATAAATAAATGGAACTTGGTTCATGAGGAAAGTTTGTTCTGCATGAGTTGCTCTCAAATCTTCAACAGGGTACTGGGGCTGATGTTTTGAATATTGCAAATTTAACCAGTAGTTGCCGGGCAACCATACATCTCATCCATCCCAAAATCACACAATATGCAATTAGCCTTCAGAGCCTTCATGCATGCAAAGTTCGGTCAGTATTTTTATTTTATTTTTTTCACTGTTGAAATTGAAGAATAATAATAGGCTAAAGCAGAAGCAACTCCTCAAAATAATTTATTAAAAATCACTATTTTGACACAGAAGAAATCTCATATGAGTGAGGCTGGGCTTTATATGAAGCCCAACTGCTGTCACTTCACTGCCTCTGTGTTACACTCTCATTCTCTCAAATCTGTTTCTCTCCCCATTTTTACCGCTTTCTCTTTCAGTCGCCTTCATCTTATGTGCACACACATGTACTCACACACACATAAAGATACCCCACGCATTCACCAGACAACAGAAGAGCTGAATGACAATGACTTGAAGCAAAGTCGAGGTGTCCACTGAGGCAGTATGCATTATGGAGGATGTCTCGGTACTGAGCATGTGAGAGGTAAGGCAGGGGCTGAAACACATCCTGTGCACCCCCTTTAAGTTTTGGCCTCATTTCATCTCAATATGCTGTCACGCCAGCCTGCCAGCCCATCCGATTCATTATCAGTTCCTCTGACAAGCATGTGGAATAATCATGTACAGTAATCCATTATTCCACAGCTATATCTACTTACTGAAAAAGGTTGGTTCGGTAAGAGCTCTTGGAAATGGGAACATGCAAATGTATTTAAAGCATTCATTTACCCATAAAGGGGATAAGAATCCTTTTTTTTTTGTCTCGGTAACTGATTTGAAATGATTACAACGTCTTATAGTGAGAACTATATGCCAGGCTTTGGAGGGGAACCCAGCTGCATGGTAGAAACTAAATTTGATTTCTCTTGAGGGAAATATCAGTGCTCACAAGGCAGCAAGAGACGTTTTAGGTAGGCTAAGGTTTTAAGCTTTGATTCTGTAAATTATATTTGTATAATGTAATCAGAAATATTTAAATCACCATTCAGTATGCAGATATGGTGAATGTGATATCACCAAGTACAACATATTCCCCTGGAACAACATTCCAATCAACCAATCAGATTTGAGGGACAAGTTACAGTTTATGTTAAGTTTAGGTTTACCAGGGTTTGGTGCATGCTTCTACACTAGCATTTTTTACACATCTCAGTTGAGATAAATACATTTTTCCTTGAGCTTTTGATATATAAAAGGTCATCATAATATAAGAATATCCTGTAAGTTTCAGAGCTAAAAACGTCCTTGTTAGTCAAAGAAAAGCTTTTATTGACACCAGGCCCAGCAAACGATCAATCTCAGAATATGCCAGGCTGTGACGTCAGAGTGTGGTGAAACACCGCCTCAACATAAGATGAACAACGCCTGATTCTGTAGCCCCGCCCACCGACTCTGCCTGACATGACACAGGCCTACATAGAGCTAAACCAGATCAAACTCCTAAGCAATAGACATACTGCATAAGCTTCATTCGGATTCCAATATTATGAATACATGGATAAACTTTATTTTTAATGAATATCCAGCTCGCATGGGGAAGACATTGCACGTTTGTTCCTTCATTTCACCACGGATTAGTTTGGAAACGAGACTGGATTTGGAGACAGGATGAGATTACATGAATGAATGAAGCAACACACTGATGTTTTTTTTATATGTGATAGTATTGCATTGTTACATATCGTTTGACATCTATGGATTATGTATATGTGTAAGGGTGGATCGCCTACAGCGGTTCTGACTGCAGGGTTGCCGAATGACTTAAGAAACGTTATCAGCAAGATGATAGAAAACTGTACATTTCTCGTCTTTACCACCCACTGCAGCTTATACCAATGACGGAAATAAGCGCAGTTACAATAGCTAAATATGTGGGAGAGCGTTGCTATAATGTGACTATATTGTATTGCAATAGGTAACACTTCAAAGTCAATACCAAATCAAAACTAGTTAGCACATCATTTGTAATTGAAAGAATTAAATTACAAAATCTAGTTATGGTTACACTTAAAATAGTTACAAAATAAATGTATGAGATGATGAAAACTTATACCATTAATCGTACCCAGCATGAATGTTACCTGAGGGATAGAAAGAGAGAGGGGGAGAGAGAGACAAAGAAGACAAGAGGCAAAGAGAAGGCCCCCAAGAAGAGAGAGCCAGAGAATAAAAAAGAGCCAGAGCAACAGTTACAATCTTCTTTTATCTATTCCTTGACCATGTGACTGAAACCCTAATGTGAGACATTCAATCTGACCAATCAGACCAAACTTCCCCCCCTGTACTACAGGTGTGACATTTGGCCTACAGGCCTTCAGCATTTCTTTGTCTTTAGGAATTCCAAATGGCCCTTCTGGTAAGAAAGATGGGGGTTGAAAACAGTAAAGCAAATGTCTTTGTTCATTTTCAAAAATCAAATATCTTTGATTATTTTCAATCCTTTCATATGTGTCTACCTTAGCATGCTGTCAAAGGCTGAAGAATCCTTTATTTGTGGTGGTGTTGGTTCATTACGATTCGAGATCAGACTCGGGTATGAATGGGCCAGGGCTCACATGTGCGAGCCCTGTGGGCAATTCATTGGTTGCCATTTTCCCAGACGCTTTCAAAACAATTCCCACATACTAACGAGGGATCTGAAGCTCATTAAATATACAAATCTTATCCAATCCTAGCCATTGGCGTTTACTTCCAAGTCTTCAGTGCGGCACACCCATAAAAGCCGAGCGTTGCCAGAGAGAGCCTCAAAACCAGGGTACAAAATAGCCTATTATTTAGTCATTATGATGTTTTTGAATGTAACAACCATGTGAACGCGTCATTAGTTGACCTCAGACAACAGTATAAAAAAATAAAAAGCCAGTTCATGACACCTTTAATAGTAAAATTCCATCAAATTGAATTGAATAAGCCTTACATATTTTTAATTGAATAATTGAACAATCCTCAATCAATTATTCAATTAAAATATAATTGAATAAGGATTGTTCAATTCAGTTTGATGGAATTTTACTATTAATTAATTGAAATGCGTACATCTTAAAAAAAATCTTAATTTTTTTTCAGTGAGATTCACCGATCATTTCCCTCTGATTTTAGGGATAAATTGTGGGTAGGGTTAGGGTTAGGATTCAAGATTCAAGATTCAAGAGTTTTATTTGTCACATACACAGTTATATACAGAATATACAACCGGCAGTGAAATGTAAACAGGTCCGCTCCATGGACAGTGCAAATTCACAGTTAAAAACACAAGGAGGAAATTATATAGAAATAGGATAAAAAAATATATATATATATATATATATATATATATATATATATATATATATATATATATATATATGTCTATATCTGTAGAATTATAAATAATCAAGTCAAGAGAGAAAAAAAAAGGTAACAAATAAGGATAAAGTGGAATAAAATAATTGAAATAGACTGTGCAGTGAGTAAACTGTAGACTTATAAATATGTGGTTAACAAATGTATAAAGAGTATAATGTGCAAACAGGTTTATAACAGGTTGTTACACAGTAACAACGAGAACAGAAAGTGCAGTGCAATGACAGTGTATCGATGTTTATCCTGAAGTGAAGTCACGTGGACGTTAAGTGACTGAGTTCAGGAGTCTGATGGCCTGGGGAAGAAGCTTCTCCTGAGTCTCTCAGTTTTGGCCATCAGGCTTCGGAAGCGCTACCAGATGGCAGCAGCGTGAAATGAGGGTTTGCAGGGTGATTAGAGTCCTTGATGATCTTGGTAGCTCTACCTTTGCAGCGTTTGGTGTAGGCGTCCTGCAGAGGCGGGAGAGCTGACCCTGAGATACGCTCGGATAAGCGCACGACTCTTTGCAGGGCTTTGCGGTCATGACTGGTGCTGTTCCCATACCACGCTGTGATGCACTGAGTTAAAACACTTTCTATCGCCCCTAAATAGAAAGTTTTCAGGATAGCTGGAGAAACCCTGAATTTCCTCAGCTGGCGCAGGTGGTACAGTCTTTGCCTGGCTTTTTCACCTGTGTCTGAATGTGAGCAGTCCAGGTCAGGTCCTCGGAGATGTTTACTCCCAGGTACTTGAAGCTGCTCACTCTCTCTACTGGTGACCCGCTGATCATGAGAGAGGAGTATGTCCGTTGCTGTCTCTTCCTGAAGTCCACAATCATTTCTTTGGTCTTGCCAACATTCAGAGAGAGACAGTTGTCCTGGCACCATGATGTTAGATGCTCCACCTCGTCCAAGTATGCCGTCTCATTGTTGTTGGAAATGAGGCCCAGGACAACAGTATCATCAGCAAATTTGATGATAGAGGTGGAGCTGTGTGTGGACAAACAGTCATGCGTGTAGAGAGAGTAGAGCAGGGGGCTCAGGACACAGCCCTGTGGAGCTCCCACACTCAGGGTGATGGAGGAGGAGGTGGACTGGCCTATTCTCACCACCTGAGGCCTGCCAGTGAGGAAGTCCTCAATCCAGTGGCAGAGAGAAGGATTCAGGCCGAGATCCAGGAGTTTGGAGGTTAGCTTGGTGGGAACTATGGTGTTAAAGGCTGAGCTATAGTCAATAAATAGCAGTCTTACCTAGTTCCCACTTTTGCTGTCGATGTGAGTGAAGGAGGAGTGGAGGACATGAGAGATGGCATCTTCAGTCGATCTATTGGGACGATAGGCAAACTGAAGAGGGTCCAAAGTGTCAGGAATGAAGGCGCAAATGGTGTTTTTAATGAGTCTCTCAAAGACCTTCATGACTATAGACGTGAGAGCCACTGGACGATAGTCATTTAGGCAAGAGGGTTTACTGTTCTTAGGGACAGGGATGATGGTGGATTTTTTGAAGGAGGTGGGGACCACAGATGTAGCGAGGGACTCATTAAAGATAGATGTAAACAACCCGGCGAGCTGATCAGCACAGGACCGCAGAACACGACCTGAAATACCATCCGGCCCGGCAGCTTTCCTGACGTCCACACGCTTGAGTGCTCTCCGAACTTCATCCTCTGAGACAGAGATCACGTGATTGTTGCTGCTCTGAGTAATTTCCTCTAACGCGCCACTTGGCGGAGTCGCGTTGCCACGGTTACAGTCAAAGCGAGCGTAGAAAGAGTTTAACTTAGGACTACATTTTCTGGAGGGAAAAGCTTACAGTTATCATGATGATGATCACGATTAACTTTAAAACTTTAACTTTAGTTGTTAGCAATTCCAGTCTCTCTTCCTTTTACATACCTACTTAATAATGTAAAAAAAAAACAACAACTTGGTCTTCATTGGCTGCCCGCAAACAACGTCTACTTTGACCCACCCTCAAACACTGTAGTTGTAGCTGAGGCCTGGAAGAGTTTGTGTTATCGACATGTCGAGAAGATGCTGTTTTCAGCACTGCGAATGGATGAGGACTCAGGCTTGAATTAATATGGAAAAAACAACGCCATCGTTACTGTTCGTAGCACTGTATGTACAAGTGCTGAGGACGAATATAGTAATAGGTGTTTGGTTTCCGACACGTGTTGTAAGTGGTAGACCAGTCAGCCGTCTGACCAATCAGTGCAGACTAGGCTTGTGTAAAGTAGGGGTTTAGAGAGACCAAATCCTTTAATGAACAGTTTGAAACACTGTGAGAAAAGAGGTGATGCTGCAATGCATATTATAAGAAAATTAAAGTGTTTTTTGACCTTGAATGCATGTAAACCTATTGTAAGAGACCTCCAAAACAAAATTAGGAACCTTTAAAATAGTATAATAGGGGCACTTTAAAGATCGGATGAATAAAATGTTACAGGATAACTCAAACAGGTATCAAGAGATAAGTCACAGTCCAACTCCTGCTCCATTTAGCACAGTGAGATAATAAATCAACCCTCATGAACGGCCTGAGCGAAACCACAAACATGCCACAGTCCTTTCGGATTTTATGGCATTAGTAATGGAGGACATGGCGAGAGGCTAATTTGATGGCATATAAATTGTAAATGAGATGCCACTCAACCCTTTCCAAGCTTTTCCCTATTAGCGACTGCTTTGTCAAGTCTCAGTAATGACATTGCCATTGTTTATTTGCAGATTTGATGATTGTGTAGATGCCACTTCATTTTATTTAAAAGAAAAACATACTTTGTAAAGTGTTTAATGGACAGCTAAATGGTGTGACATTAAAATGCATTTACAAAATCCTGAAGGAGCATTGGTAGCTTTAATAACACTCTAAGGCTAATGGCTTTAAACTAAACAACACACAAATTGCCACTTTTCAGTTTTCAAATCAATACTTCCTTTGAAGCAGTGGAAACTTCACAACATGAGCTGTACTCATTCAGTCACTTTATAATAATTTAATTATTGCATTGCGCATTCAATGCATTGTGCACTGCTGAGAGCTGAGTGTTAGGCTTGTTTATCCACTGTCAATAGCACATGGAATATTTTGATACAGTACAGAACTATATGACAAAAAAGCACCGTAACCCCAAGTTTCTGAAAGGAGACATCTCTCTAATAACTTTCATTGTCTTTTGATTGACAGTATCTACTAATCAGAGCCCAGTGGTTAGTGCATGCTAGCGATGACAGCTCTCACAGATTCAGCCATTCCACCAGCGTCAGACCCTGCAACTCCACCCACTCGTTCAAACTCACCAGAGTTCTGATTCCTCTCACCTGTCACTAATCACCTGGGACTTGCATAGAGGGTAGGCTATGCAATGACGTCACTTTCCCGCCAGAACATGCCCCCTCAACTGCACTGAGAGGCAAAAGAGCCTGCTGCATGACTGGATTTAACAGGGAAAACTGCGAAAACGTGAGTAAAACAAACTACTATCAATTTCAACTACAGGTTGGACTCGATAGTGTTCCTTACAACTTACCCAACATCCTGTGATCCATGGGTGATAACTTATATAAATGTTTTATATATATATATATATATATATATATATATATATATATATATATATATATATATATATATATATATATATATATATATATATATATCTATATATATATATATCAATTATTCTGTAGGATACTATGGTTACTATGGTTACACACCTCAAAACATTGTTCAGATGATTTATTTCAAGACACTAATCAGGTTTTGTCTTTAAAACACTCTTGCGTTAAGGACTAATTTCTTACGCATCTAAACCCAAGCCTCCGTTGCTAATTACAAAACATAATTTTAGAGCTAGTAATAGAGGCTTGAGCCATTGATAGCAGACTAATGCAGTTATATTTATTATTAGTGAGAGAGAGAGAGAGAGAGAGAGAGAGAGAGAGAGAGAGAGAGAGAGAGAGAGAGAGAGAGCGAGCGCTAGAGAGCGCTTATGTGAATTACCTCAGGCTCAGTCTGTGCGTCTCTTTCAACAGTGTTCGGCAGCAGCTTCTACTAATATGGAACTGTTAGAACAGCACCTTTATTCCCTCGCTAGTGAGAAATGCCATGCAGCTTTTAAGTTGCTAAACTGTTTTACTGATAAAATCATCAGAGCAGCGCTGAAAATGTATTTCTGTGTGTGTCCGTAGTGTATGCGTGTGGGCTTGAGTGGGAGAGCAGAGATTATTGTTGTGTGTTGAGTGTGTTTCATACATAATTAAATGTAATTTTGTGGAAAAACCTTGGAAATAATTACGTTTTTGTCCTATTGCTTACTATATTTATTCGCTTGGTCGCTTGTCCTTATATGCCTCTGGGCTCCCTCATGAGAGGACTCAAGACCGGTGTGCCTTGCAGGTGACGCTCTTTCTCAATTACGCACCATTGCTGGCATGAACTCGCTCTCTTACTCAACGTTCTAGTGAAGAATTTTCTGTAGCCTATAATTTACATAACTCTCTGGAGTCGGACTCTACCCTGTATAATCTGGACATTGATGCACATCTTAATCTTTTTAATTCCACCTGTTCAGATATTATGAAAAGGACAAATAAAACCATCTTAAACCCATATAACCACTTGAGAAATATATATATATAAACATATATCCATCTCGTGATTTTTTGGTTTTTTGGTCAATGTATTAATTCCATCTCTGTTGGATTTATGTTTCAGAATCATATACTATGGTTAATGAAAATCATGTGTTTGGCATATTTCGTGTCTACAAAGTTGCAATTTAAAGATCATATACACAGTAATCCAGATATGTCTACCTGTGCAACATATTAGTATTACAAGAATCTTTAATAGTTCCTTCATCAGCAATCAATCTGCAAACGATCTGTTTTAGACAAAGGATCATAAAACTTTCCCTCCGAAAGCCTGAATACGTTTGGCCACTGACCCTACGAGGCAGGATTTCTCCCAAAAGCTTTTAAGGAGAAACGCACAGCTCTTTCGCTCTCTTCTATCTTTCTGGCTGAACCAACACCTCATTTTGGCCAGCTGGCCAGCAGGCCAGGCCGATAAGGCCTACACACACAGAGCCATGTGCTGTGTGGGACAGGAAACCCGATGCCACCACACGGCCAGTGGGCACAGCAGGCCCAAACTCCTCACGCCACATGCAACTTCCTCAGCCTCGTCGAAACAACCGTGCAAGTTCACCGTCGTTCCATCGCTCAACACGAAAGGAAGCAAAATAACTTATAACTTATAAACAAATTGCTGTGTAATTAGTAAAACTGTAAACCTCTTTGTTCAGACAAAGGAGCTTATCAGTGATGGTTCTATCAGGTTTTAGACTCTTTCCATAACTTCATCCATCTGTTCTGACCCGGTTCTTCCAACCACTTTAACTTTGCCTCTTGCCATGTATCTGTGATGTGTGTTTCATGTTAGTTTTAGTCTTGTCCGTGATTTAGTTAATAAAATTTGTGCAAAATATATATTTGGTTCTGACTCCCTGCCAGCAAACAAATTGTCACTTGAATGATTGCTCGTTATGCGCTTTAAGTGTTTATGTAAATACAAAGGAAGAATTATTTTTCTGTGACCATGAAAAATATCCTTTTCTTAGAATTAATTAATAATCAATACTGACCGTTCACAGGATGAACGGATTGATTGATTGTAATGTTAATGTAGCCACATCCAGTTAATCTCATTAACTGATTAAAATATTCATAATTAATCAAAATGAATCATCAGAATGAGTTATGAATAATTATTAATATTTCCCCTCTGAGATAATTCGCTACAGCACCAATGCCCTGGCACACTGACACTACACGTACCCTTAGACAGATTGCAGATTTCATATGAAATTTGGAAAAATTCTTATAATACGTTTCAGAAAGCTGCAAAGACTGCATGTTCAATATTTTTCTGAACTTTTTACAAACAATTGTCATCTCAAGTACTTTTTACCATTACCTCTTGTTTTAGAGCCCTCTACTTCTCCCTGTGACAACTTTGGAAAGTTTTTTTGTAGATAAGATCACAACTTTAAGATTTCCGTTGTCTAATTCAGTATGCATGATGTTCCATTATATGTTCTTCCATCTGGTCTGAGTTTGAGCCTATTGATCTGGTTTCATGTAATGAAATTGTTGGTCACCTAAAACCTACTATCTGACCTCAGGATATTATTCCACCATTTTCCCTGAGACAAATCATGGACACAATTGGTCCTGGCCTGTTTTTGGTTATTAACAAAATGCTTGTCTCTTCCCTAACAGTCTTAAATTCTTAAATTCTGGATCCTTCCTCTCTTTCTAACTCTTGTCCTATTGCTAATCTTCCTTTTATCTCAAAAATCATTGAGAGAGTTGTACTGACTCAATTACAATCTTATTTGGCTGTAAATTCTCTTCATGAAATGTTTCTATCTGGTTTTAAAGCATTACACAGCACTGAATCTGCCCTTTTAAGAGTTTCAAGTGATATTTTTATAGAAACTGATTCTGGGAAATCCATGGCTTTAGTTTTATTAGATCCGAGTGTTGCATCTGATTTGGTTGACCATGAGGTCCTGTGGAGACGCCTGGAGATATCTGTGGGCCTTCATGGCGTAGTCTTACAGTGTTTACGTTCTTATCTGACCAACAGATGGTTCAGTGTTCGTATTGGTCATCATTCCTCCTCTAGTATACCCACAGGGATCAATCCTCGGGCCGGTATTGTTTACCCTGTACATGCTACCTTTGGCTTCCATTTTTAATCTGGGCATTCTGTTTGATCACAACCTAAAATATGATAAACAGACTGTTGTAAAATTATGCTTTTTTGGTTTTTTTATCTTCGCCAACTCTCTAAAGTGAAAATCACTTTAATCATAAAAAACAAGGCGATCAAGCATTTGCGATTTACAGGTTCAAAACTTTGGAACAATCAACCTCTTTACATCAGATTAGCTCCTTCTATTTCTACCTTCAAATCTGTTCTAAAGACCTATTTATTCTCTTTGGCTTTCAATACTCCTTGATCATAGGTTTGATTATTGTTTTACTATTGTTGTGTGTTCCTTAATTTTGGGAGTTTTATTTTTCTATTTGACCTGGGGCACACTAAAGGATTTTCAAATCTTAACCAATTTTTAAACTGTGGGAGACCACAGACATAAAGGCAGTTTCAACCGATTTTTCAACCGAAGCTCTCACTTGAGACCCCATTTTGTTGGATTATATCTGACGTACATCGAGAGTGACCGACTGAAAGGGAACATCTCGGTTACGTATGGTAACCCTCGTTCCCTAAACGTTTGATATTTATTGTGCAGGCTCCTACGCGATCAGAAGTAGTAAAGCAATCTTAATGATACCACAGAATTGAGCATTTTTTGGATAAAACGTTATTTGCGACAAGCCTCGAATCGGGCCATGCCCCCCAGATCGCTTAAGGGTGCAAATCGGGTTCAAAATCAGGCTTAAAATCTTCAAATTTGTGGCCAGCCTTAGTCTTATTCTTTTCTGTACAGTGCTATGATCAGCCCTGGTTGTTTTTAAATGTGCTTTTATATAAATATTGTATTGTATTCAAGCATATTTCACAATGCTGTGATGCTTACCTGGGGTGCTTTTCCCAAAAGCATTGTTAGCCAACTATGGCCGCAAGTTCCGTTGTTATCAACATAGTTCAACCAGTCTGTGTTTCCCGAAACCATAGTTCCAACGAACATTCACAAACAGCAACACAAACCGGTGTAGATGCAACGACAGTTCAGATACCATGTCCATAATTTATAGGAAAAAAATCTAGCATGAATTCGATCTCAAACTAATTAATTAAAAGCAGTTATTACTCCACCACCTGCGTGACATTAACTAACGTGGTTGAACGACAGATTTGCGACAATACGGTTTCGGGAAACAGTCGTGACTAGCTAGTTGATTTCTTCAACAATGCATCATACTATGGTAGTTAAGCAGTGAGTTATGTAGCTGTATATAGGAAATGCACCCCAGTGCAGTTTCTCTGAATCTCTTCAATAAATACCTGAGAATGTTAAAAAATGTTTTCTTATTATTTTAATACTCAAAACAGTTCAATTAGTTATCAAATAAGTTGTGACTGGGCCTGAACAGTCTGAGCTCTTCTCCGTGCTAATTAAAGTTAGCCAGATAGCCTGAACTATTGAATTGTAGGCAGATACCCATCACCGTCTGCCCTCATTTTCTGAAGATGTGACATTTTTGCACATATGAGGACCTCAGTAATGAATGAGAGTCAGAAAACCAGAGTGTGGCCAATCATGGGCCCTCTCCTTGGGGCAGTCAAGGCTATGCAGTGTCCACAAGCCCACAGCCTCCTGCTTAAGCCAGATCAGAGAAACTCTCTCCACAGGAGGCAGCCAAAGGGGCTTAGACAGCTCTGATGAGAGGAAGGGCAGTGGGGAGTCGTACTCTGATAAGACAAAAGAAAAAGCGCATGAAAAGTGCAAAGGAAAAAAATAAAAGAGAATCTGGCAAAGAGCAGTGGAAACAGACAAAAGGCTGCAGCCTTTTTCCTGTTTTGATCTTAATGTCCATTTCTGATTTAGTTCACTGAGAGGTTGGATTTCTCAAGTAACAACGATCACTTGATGCATATCTTATTCACTTGGTTTGAAGGATGCTGAATGTTCTCAGTGGTTTCTTAGAGTATAAAGTACATTTCTTTACTTTGTGCATGTGCAGAATTGCTCCAAGACATAATTAAAAATAATAATAATAATTAGAGGGCTTATGGCTACAGTGTCCTCTGAACTCACACAATGCAAAACCTAAAATGGTTAGGTCATCAATTATGAACAACATAGGAACCTTTCCAAAGATTTTGTAATTTTTAAAACACCAGATATATTGTAAGATTGCTATTCTGTCAGTTGTGAAATTATGCCTTACAAAAAGTTATCAAATATGTAACTGTTCAAGCATGACAACTTTCAGTAGTTCAGCAATCATCAGTCATTTAAGTGTAAAAAAAGGAACAAATGGTGGAAATAAATATTGAAAAGAAATATCGACTGTTTTTGAATCTCATTTGCAAGCCGTGGCTCATTTAGCTGTAAAAGGTCAAATGGGTATCAGTTACTTTGTATCGCTCTTTAATTTTGGCACTAGTGAAGCTATAAACTATAAATACCCATAAAAACTTCTCTGTTAAGTGCAGTTTGAGTGGAAGGAACAAGTTGGCTCAGACAGTACAGATTGTTTTGTAATAAACACAACAATCTTTGGAAACAATGTAGCTTCTGACAGTAAACTCTAACCAGGCTCCAACAGACGGAACAATAGATCCCCAATTTACAACTCAGATTGCATATTCAGGAATGGTGTTTGTTTGGCACTGAATTGTGAGACATCTGTGAATTCAATTGCTTTAGAGGGTACTTGCTAATTTCCAATATTATTTGTCACACCTCCCTCACCACACATAAACAGTTTCTAATATCACTCAGTTTCAAAAGCGTGGTGGTTACTCAGAATGTTTCCTGACCTTGATGATGAACAAATGCTGGTTTGTTTTGTGGAGTGAGTGAGCGTATCACAGGTTTTCTAAGGTTGAGGTTATATTGCCTTTACATTTTTAATGTTATGTCACCAAAATATAGGAATGCAGTGTAACATCTTATTTATACATATATTTATGTATATTTCTATATCAGTTATAGTAATCAATGATTTTAATTATCAGTCATGTCATTTAACACATAATTATTTAACTGAATGATTTACTGTGCTTTTTGTTTTACATTTTTCCTCATTCCTTCTGGTAGTAGTATTATAAATATTGTAGTTAAACATGATGCTGGGGATTCTTCTGTGACTCTTTCTGGTTATTGCAAGAGGGTGCGACAAGTGACTGTCTTTTTTTATCCATTTAACATAAGAAAGAATGAGTCACTGAATCATTCACATGATACAAGAGATTCTTGCAAAAAACTCTGATTCATTCAGAATGCCACTAGTACTTTATAACTTATAATTAGGATATCAATGGTTTTCTGTGTAAGACAGGAGAAATCACAAATTTATGATTTATATGCTTTTCACACTATGCTTAACCCTGTCTTAATATTTTAGCTATAAAGTTGGATTTATCTGATCATTATAACGCATTTTGATTTATCTCATTTCAACATAAATGCTGTAAATAAATTTCTAGCTATAGTTCTGTATAGGTCATTACACACACACACACACACACACACAACATCTACAACATTTTAAATGGAAGTTTATTTTGCATAATATTTCGCAACGCTATTTTATGGTTGCAAAAAATAAAACCTAAGAAGAATGTTCCTAGAACATTATCTGGTTCTCAAAACAAAAACACACACACACACACACACACACACAAAAACGGAAACCAAATACTAACGTTAGGGGAATATTCTGTGTTTGCTGGGTAGTTGTTCGGTTCGGTTCCGTACACACTGTGTAGAATTTTTGTAAATGCGGTTCTCACTTCCTGCATTTTTCACATTGATTCAGTTGTAGAATGTGGTTGTCACTCCAGTAAATTACTGAACTGTGTGTGTACAGAATAAGATTTAGCACTAAAAGGTGAATTGACAACCGAATTTAGTTGCAGTGTGTACGTGGAGACTTAAGAAGTCCTGTAACGATAATTCTGCGCTGGCTTCCTTTGGAATTATTTTAGTTGGAGAATCAAAAATAGACAAAGTAACTGGCAATATTGTGTCTAATCTCTATGTTGCCCACTATATAAACTTCTTTACTGAACTAATGTATAAAAGCAATATCACAACCTGGGGGGTTTCCAGCATTTAATCAGTAGTACTGTCATTATCAGTGTCCATCAAAGAAGTATCCCCAGTTTGTTTGTTTATTTATAGGATTTTAGGATATCATATGTGTTGTCTTTACCTGCAGTGAAGTCGATCACAAGCGACATGCACAATAAAGAGCTGCTTTATCGCTGACAAACGATAGACTAATTTTGTTTCCTATAAATTGTTGCTAGGTAAGCGTCCACCATCCAGCGCTTCTATTTGTTTTCTGTCATATAAAGTCCTGTTGTTATTTCAGTGTGAGAAACCGCTACAAACGATTTAGTGCTTGAGTAAACTGTCCAAATTAATCAAACTGAATCGTGACTATGCGGCACCCTGTCACACTTGCATTCATTCGGCTGCTTTGAAACAACAGTGCTCTTGTGATATAACTTAAATATTACATGTAATGTAAATATAATGCTGGTTACTGTAAAGCGTTATTGCTCAAATGTCTTCAGATTGTCCAGATTGGAAATGGGACTGATCACCATGTGGTGCCTCTTGATGCTGCTAAATCGAGCACTAATTTAGGAGCTGGCTGCTCCGAGCACCCGGTGCGTGGAAATGCAGACGCTAAGAAACGGTGTTGGTGTCCTCTGGCCCTCTTTAAAGGGCAATCCATAATTGCTACAACTGACAGGCCGTTAGTGGCATAACAATTGAAAATTCCATTATACAATAGCCATGCTTGCATAATACTCTGCAGAGACCACGGATATTGCAAATGCATAGACTGTAAAAGATTTTCTCCATTTGTGCATATTCCACTGACATCTGCATTCTCAGCTCTTCTTTAGTAACAATAATCCCTGTTCATAATGTTTTTGACAGCCCTGTTTGCAAATCGACCCAGTTCTGGATGGATACCAACTGTGTGTCCTTGTCTTGGTTTGACCAATTTCAGTCAGAAGAGGAGGGGAAAAAATGGTCTTCATCCTATCCACAGATGCTTCAGAAACTTTCTTGAACGTCATACATATATACAGTTTGCAATTTGCTATGGGGATGGGGGAGAATTCCCCCTCTAGTCTAAATATCCCTGCTTCTCCTAAATTATTTCTACTTCTCTAATACATCATAAAATATCTCAAATAAAGATAAAAAAAAAAAAAAAAAAATATATATATATATATATATATATATATATATATATATATATATATATATATATATATATATATATATATATATATATATATATATATATATAAAAAAAAAAAACACAGCTTAAACAAAAATAAAATGAATTTTCACTGTTTGTGCAAAATCCTGGTTGCAGTGGCCTGAATCCATAGACGGATCAAAATATCACATAGCACAATAGTTGACAACATGTTGTGCTGTTGCGTTTTGTGATTTATTTTGTATAAAATACTGAAGTTTATAAATAAGTGGCTCCCCTGGCTGAGCTGAACGCCCGGTCATTTTAGCCCAATACATTGGGCAGCAAGCTTTACCCATTAAACTGGGTAAAAAATAACTAATTTTTTGGTTTAATTATACTGTGAAGTTCTAGCGAACGTGCATAGTTACACAAATAAGCATTTCCTGCAAGCATTTCCTGTTGAATCTACTGTGCCATGACAAAAAATAATTCATTTTCCGAGTTGTGAGCTTACAGCTAGGATTGAACATGATGGGATAAAAAGTGTATCACAAAACATAGTAAGAAAACATGGTGTGAATTTAGTTGTCCTTGCAGGTTTCATGCAAAAACAACCACAAATACAAACTAGTGTAGTCCAATTCATGAGAAAATGACCCTGGCAAGCATTTTTTAATGAGATTAACAATAATACCCTGCAGTGTTACCCAACTCATGAATAACTGACTTTTATGTGCCGGTTCTTTTTAGTGAATTAAAATCATAGCGCGCAAACAGAATAGTGCAATTCACAAACAAATAACTCTTAATAAACTGTTCAAAACACAACTGTTACTACACCGTTATGTTTAGTTGTGTCGTGCAAATTCCTACTTGAGGACATGACAACCTGTTACATACTTGAGATCACAGCAATCGCAAACACAATGTTCCAACAATCCAATCAATTCCTGACCCAGACAGCAACATAGTGTTGCCAACATTTTTTTGTTTTGTTCTAGTAACCGTTTCACTTAGATATATGTCCCAATAGGGAAGAAAAGACTACTGCAACTTCTGTTTCATGCCAACTTTAAGTCCTGCTGTACTAATTTTTACATGCATGTGTCCTTTTGGAGAGCACAGGTTGTTATCAGCACCATGAGCTTCAACATCCTATCTGTTGACTCTTCCAAATCCCCCCCAGGCTTTGGTATTAGAAGTGTGCTCAGGACTACTTTTCATTCTTGTTTACACAGTCTCTGCCCACAGCCTTGGAGATTGTGGGCTTGCTTGTTTTCTGTGGTATCACACCTGCCTCCTTGCCAGATAAGCTAATGACTGCTGCTCACTACACTGATAGCACAGCAGAGCTGGAGTTCTGGCATCATTTGATCAGATGCGCTGTAATCAAAAGAGTGTTCATTCCTCACCTTTTCATGTGTGATTAGGCACAATGCACCTTTCATTTCATAGTTTCACAGTATATAAATAGAATTTTCTTTTCTAAAATCATCCCATTACCATAGTTCCAAACGACTGCTCCTTCCCAAAACAATTTTGTTCCAGTTCTTTTGTGATCAGTCATCAGTCATTTGTCATCAGCAGCTTTGAACTTAAACATAATATAAGAGGATCATGTGGCAGAATTTATTTTGATTTATGCATTAGAAAGATAATATTATTAACATGTGTGGATGCTTCAAGTAACTGTTCATCTCTGGATTTCTGGAGCTCAGGAGAAAATGGCAGTTTGATGGATGGACTTCATAATTGACTTCATCCACTAGAGCTCTTCTAATTTTTTTACAACCAGAACAGATGGGGGTGCGTAATGAATTGAATATCCTTTTTCATTGTAGTGAGATCTTCTTATGAAATCAGCTTTTATGCAGTTAGACTCATATTTATAAAAAATACTTTATAAATTAATTAGCAAAATAATAATATTCATTTTGTACTAAGGTGCGTTTAAAGGAACACTCCACTTTTTTTTGAAAATAGGCTCATTTTCCAACTTCCCTAGAGTTGAACAGTTGAGTTTTACCGTTTTTGAATCCATTCAGCTGATCTCCGGGTCTGGTGGTAGCACTTTTAGCATAGCTTAGCATAATTCATTGATTCTGATTAGACCGTCGCTCAAAAATGACCAAAGAGTTTCGATATTTTTCCTATTTAAAACTTGACACTTCTGTAGTTACATTGTGTACTAAGATCGACGTAAAATGAAAAGCTGTGATTTTCTAGGCCAATATGGCTAGGAACTATACTCTCATTCCTGCGTAATAATCATGGAACTTTGCGGTCATACCATGGGTGCAGCAGACGCAATGATATTATGCAGTGCCTGAAAATAGACTAACTTCCATCAACATAACCAATGTGACAACCTGCTTGCACAGGGAGCATGCCTTGTAACCATGGAGACATTTGTGAGAGACGATTCAGAAGATATTTACTTTGGTGCAGACCCTGAACCGTATCTATTTGAACCGGAATACACTGAAGATGAGCTTTTGGAATGTGAAAGGCAAGAAAGTGTGGCTGAACAGACTGGGGCAGAAGGGAGGAGGAGAGCAGATTCAAACCTTTACAACGCACAGAACCATGGCTAATCGCACAGGTAAATCCATTACCTAATTTGCCGGCTGCAACTCTGCAACTACACAAATTTGTCCACTAAACCCTCATTCACTATTCTATATGTTAGTCCACTAACACAGTTCACTTGATGGAGTGAATGAAAATGAGTGAGTGAATTAGGACAGCCGCTGTGTGTACATCGGCTGTACACTCGTTATTGCGGTACAATGTGGGATAGAATGAATGCACTCAATAACGTCCACTATGGCTTCGGACACCACTACAAATGGCTGTCCCTTCAAATAATGCCCTATTTGAGGGTATAGGGGGCGATTTCGGATTCAGCATTTTAGTGTCGGTCACGTTGGAAGTTACCTAGCTGGGGACTATTTTCAGGTGCTGCGTAATATCATTGCGCCTGCTGCACCCATGGTACGACCGCAAAGTTCAATGATTATTACGCAGGAATGAGAGTGTAGTTCCTAGCCATATTGGCCTAGAAAATCGCAACTTTTCAATTTCCGTCGGTCTTAGTACACGATGTAACTACAGAAGAGTCAAGTTTTAAATTTGAAAAATATTGAAAGTCTTTGGTCATTTTTGAGCGAGATGCTAATAATCTAATCAGATTCAATGATCTATGCTAAGCTATGCTAAAAGTGCTACCGCCAGACCCGGAGATCGGCTGAATGGATTCGAAAACGGTAAAACTCAACTGTTTAACTCTAGGGGAGTTGGAAAATGAGCCTATTTTTTAAAAAAGTGGAGTATTCTTTTAAGGTCATTGGAAAACTGTAGGCTATGTGGAGATTCTGTAAACTGCTGGGATATTATAATTGCGCATGCTTATATTTCAGCTTAGGTTTAAGTGGTCCACTTGTATTCCTCAATTTTGGTCATTAGGGCCTTAAATCAGCATTGCATTAGAGACATTGTATCACTCCAACTGTGCAAAACGATATCCATTGAAGTAGACAACAAGCACTTTGAGAGCAAATGTGTCATGTCATGGAAAAACATGGGCAAACAACCCTGAATTCTGCTATTAAAGGTAGGGAATGCACTTATCCTTGTTGAAAAGTTTATAGTAAGCATCTAATCATTGGCTTAAATTCAAAGGAAAGGTTGCATAAAGGCCGCTTACTGAATTATAACTAACCATTAAGTGTAGCTGTGACTATTTTGGCCCTGTGGGACAAGTTATCAATGAAGTTAGACAAACTTTATTGTCTATACTTCTCTAGATTACTGATTATTATTTCAGTTAAAGACAATCACTACTGTCTAAACAAATTCAGAAATCCAGCCATATAAATCCCTGCACACGGTATAGCTGCAGTACTATAAATGTATACGGTCACACAATTTAGAAGGCATGTCTGTCACCATGAGAATAATACCTTAAAAATTACTAAAATATCACTACATACTACATTCAGCATTGAATATCATCCCCACCTACAGCACTGTATAGAGCTACCCAAAATATCATTGCAATTTTCCTACTGTGTATGCTAGGGATGAGCCCCTAAAGGGACATAGTAATGGAAAGAATTATGAGATGGGAGGAAAAAATATATTTTAATGCTTTTGCATTCTCTTGCAATTATATAGTTGGGTAATTATATTGTATATCATTTGCAGGTGTACTGAGGCCAGAGTAGAACTAGAGGGGATTACAGTGGTGCCGTGACCTGCATGGGAGTGAGGTTTAGGGGAGCAAGTGTAACGGAGGCTAGCCAGTGAGAGCTGTGCAGGTAAACCTCACTCCTCTGATCTCAAAAGATGCACTAGAGACTGCGGTCCTTATTAGCGTGCCCGAGTAGGACCGGATTACAGTGGCATCAGGGAGCCGCTATCAATATGCGGGGTATTGAAATTGAAAATTTTTGAATGCATGCTTGCTTTTTACTTTCCAATTTGTGATCACACATAGTCTGTGATTAGGGAGCGACGATAGTAACCATACATTTTACAAGATAAGATATTTGTCAATGAAGCTCAGGATATGTATACACCAAATCCTCTTGACATCGTCCTGTCAGTCATCTCTCCTTACTATCTTCACGTGAAAAATTAAATCTAATGTAATCAACTAGCGCAGCAAGCCTAACCACACTGTAAAATAGTGTAAGGATGAGGCTGAAGCCGTGTTAGAATCCATGTGCGGAAGCTTTTATTTGGGAGATCCAGAACAGAGACAGAAACCAGGCAATGAGTCGATAACACTATGGCAGTTCAACAGGTAAACAAGTCCGAGGGATAATCCAGAGGCAGAGATCAGAATAAACAGGCAATGGGTCAACAAAGGCAATGAATCAGTATAGGAATGAACGCTTGGTAAGGCAGGTTGACTGGCAATACTTCGCAAGGTTTGTTTGGTCAAGCCATGCTTAATATGGCTACCAAACAGGAAGTAGCTGCAGAGTGAACAGATCACAGTTAGAATTCAGGTGCGGGCTCCCTCTGCTGGCGTGGCGTTACAAATAGTTGTAAAACAAAAGAAAAAATACTCCATTTTCCATATTGGCTTTCTACAGGTGTTTTACCTCTACATTTTTCCTTTTTTTTTTTAATTTTTTTTTAATTATTATTATTATTATTATATATTATTTTTTACAGTGCATGTCCCTTTAGAGGCTCCGTAGAGTGCATTATTTATATTCAGTCCCTTTCCGAATTCAGATTTAGGTTTCAGGCACATCCCTGATGTCTGCACAATAGAGTAAACCTGGTGACCTGAGAAACTAGAAATCATTTGTAGGCCAAAACCTGGAAAAAGCATTTTAGCCCTTCTGGTTCTATAATCCCAAAATCAGTGGGCTTTTTAAATTAATTTTCGATTAAATGCCTAAAATAAGGTCTGCAGTGAACATGTTTAACACTTTAAACTTTCAGCGAAAAAGTTTTTTAAATAAAGATGGAAAGAGTTGTCGGAAGATTAGTGATGGTGATGTTTAAGTTATGCAACCCTGGTGTACTTTGTTTATGCACTGTAAAAAATTTCAGGCCTCTCCAATTCAAAATTTTCTAGTGACCGGTCACATCTACATTTTTCAATTGGCCAAACTGAATTTCTGTGAGTTGAATTTTATCAATTAATTGTGGCAACATGGGCTCAATTAGAAATAATATGTTGAGCCAATGGAACATTTTATTTTACCAACACTGTAAAATATTTCAGGCCTCTCCAATTTAAGATTTTCTAGTGACTGGTCACATCTAAATTTTTCAGTTGGCCAAATTGAATTTCTGTGAATTGATACAATTTAATTAACAGAAATTCAAGTTGGCCAACTAAAACATTTAGATGTGATCAGTCACTAGTACATTTTAAATTGGAGAAATGTTTTACAGTGAAACTGTGAGGTTGGTCCATATATCCTAACAATTGTATGGTAACAATTGTTTATTTCTCACAGTCCCAAAAGACAAAAATGACTAAAAACATAAATATAGTAAGCAAAATGAACACAGACAACATGGTTGACATTTTATCATATTACTTTATTAACAAGTCAATTCCAACACAGGATATTCGGTGAAAAAAAAATATTTTCAATAAGGAAAAAACCTGCAAATAAAAATAAATAACATTAATGACAAAGTTCCCCTACATCACATGTGGCAAGTGACAGAACACAAGTTACTTCATTATATAATGAGGATGAGACGAATGAATGGACGAATAAGAAAATCACAAGCTTGACGTGTTTGATATTAAAAGGCAATAACTTAAAGGTGCTCTAAGCGATGCCACGCATTTTTTAGGCCAAAACATTTTTTGTCACATACAACAAACATCTCCTCGCTATCCGCTATCTGCCTGTCCCCCGAACACACTGTAAAAAAACACACTGTCTCTGTAGTCGCCACAAGCAAAAGGAGATGTTTGCTGTATGTGACAAAAAATGTTTTGGCCTAAAAACGCGTGACATAGCTTAGAGAACCTTTAAGCCCTGAAAGAGGCCGACAGCAATCTAACACCACCGTGTTCAACGGTCGCATGGTGCACATATAACACAAATGACTTAATTTACTTATATCTTATATGTCTAAAATAATAGGTAATGAGGAAAATAAAACTATTGGCTACCATTAGATAAGTATGTGGTAACCGAGAACACGCTCATGAAACCAATGAATGACTCGTGATTCTAAATGTCTTTTAAACTTTATACCGGGTCATAAAGCAAAACTCTGGAGAATAATTTCAGTGCTCAATACTCACCAACGTCTTGTGACGATGAATATCTCTATTCTCTTGGGAATGTTTGTTTCTGTCTTCAGCAGCACCGGCTGGTTTGGCTTAGCCCGCTCTCCCGCGCATCCGCATTTGAAATCTCCATACCAACGGTTTTCCTCGGGCGCATTTTGCACATGCGTATACAGTTTTTCAGACGTAGGACTTGTTCATCCAACATGGATTTTTCACTTCGACTTCATAGATTGACTGAGCACAATTAAACATGTTTGGTGAATATACAATTTTAATTTTGAGTGAAGACCTTAAGCTATGATTAGTACAATGCATCTTTTTGCATGGGGATAATTATTTGGAAGTCAGTTATTGGGCCAATATGTAATGATACATTTTCCCAATTTTTTTTTTTTTTTTTTTTTTTACATTGTGGCCTATGTTTACATACTTTTTACTTCTGGCCATTTTAAGGCTTCAAAATTCATAAAAGTTCAAAAAGTTGTGTTCATTTGTGAAGGTTATCATAAACAAAATGTGTATGTGTCATTCACTTTTGTTGATCACAGAGCTTATTTTCTAATCTAAAGCAAGTGGAAAAATCTTATTGGGTTTTTGTCAAGGGATCCAGGGTGATGCTAACTTTTGTGTCGGCCTACAAAAATACACCATCACTACAGTGCTCTATTGTAAATTGTTGATCATGATGCTTAGCGAACTGATGACAGTTAACTGCGAGATAATGATGGGAACATCAGTGGTGTAAAGTCAAAAGATTATGCAAATTACAGTGTAGAAGCAACCAGTTGAATGAGGGAAACAATCTAAAGTGATGGAGGGAAAACATCTGTTTTTAGAATAAAGCTGTGGTTCAAACTATTATTAAAAAAAATAAACAGAGGAAAGAAAACTGCACTTAATTGATGATTTTGTCAAACAACCCACTTAATTTCTCTTAAAATGGCGACTACATAAAATGTGAGAGAAAGACAAAACAGAACCATTCTGGCAAATTAATTCTGGCAAATCTACCCACATACTCTTCAGGTGGCACTTGAGAGATGTGTGCGGCCACCTGAATCATACTGCTTTGTCTGAAGACAGATGTTTTAAAGAGTGACATTCTGAAATGTGAATATGTTGAAAACACTGTCATGTATTCTTATAGGACAAGAGGGTGGTCCGATTTCTTAACAAGCGGACAGATTTAAGTTCACTCTGAACTGAAAATAATTGATTTAGAGTAACACAGGGCTGCTGGAAGATCCATTGTCACACCTTTTATAGTTTAATGTGTTCATCTGATGTCTTGATGTGATGCATGATGCCCTTACCTACACAGTTGAGGAGATATGGTCGACAGAGCAATAGCGCGCCTTGCCCGTAGGACAGCTATATCAATTTCCTGCAATTGAGTCAAATGCTTGTGTTTGCGCTCCCATCAGCACAAATAAGGAGCTATTGGGGGATGGTCGAGGAGTTTCGATTTCCTGCGGCTGCCGACCGCCCGGGCGTTTGTCACTGTTTCTGCTGCTGGCAAGGAGAGTTGCTGTGCTGATGCGTTGGGAGGGTAACAGATGGGGTTTCTAATGTCATGAAGCAGCTGCTTGTTGGCCAAAGTTAATGATGATGGGCATATGCATCTGTAGCAAATGCTGAGCTAGCTTACAAGTGAACATTGCACTTTCACAAGGAAATGAGATGGAGGGAGGCAACTGTTACCTGCTACAAATGTGCTGGCTGTAGTCATTAGCTAATCTGCCTCTGCTAGGTGAGGATATTATGGATATGAGAAAATGAAGGTCACGTTAGAGTATGTATTGCCGCCATATGTGGAAACTTCTTGAAACTTTGAAGGAGTCCAGGTCAGCACCTCTGACTAACCCAACTGCCAATGATGATTGAATTAAATACTAAACTGTTCAAATGCTTGGGGTCAGTCATTGGGTCATTTTTAAGTCATATGTAAAATAAATGCTGTTCTTTCACAGTTTACTCAACAAAAAAATCCTAAAAAAACTGTTAATAATAAGAGATTTTACTTGAGCACCAACTCAGCATATTAGATTGATTCTGAATACTGGAGTAATGATGCTGAAAATTCTGCTTTGCCATTACAGGAATAAATTACATTTTCAAATATAATATAATAGAAAACTATTGTTTTAAATTGTAATATTATTTAACATTATTACTGATTTTACTTATTTATTTTCGATCAAATAAATGCATGAAATTGTATTTTGCATATATATACACACACACACACACACACACACACACACACACACACACACACACACACACACACACACACACACACACACACACACACACACACACACATATATATATATATATATATACACGGTACTTGACTGACTGCATTGCCAAGTGTAAAGTTTGGTGGAGGGGGGATTATGATGTGAGGTTGTTTTTCAGGGGTTGGGCATGGCCCCTTAGTTCCAGTGAAAGAAACTCTAAATGCTTCAGCATACCAAGACTTTACAGGTGAATTTATGAATTTACAAATGAATTTACAGGTTGGCGATGTCAAAAAAGTCCTGTACTGTACATATATTACAGTATTAATTAAGCCATATGGAATTTATGGAAATTAAAATTAAATATGTTCAAATGAACACCTCTGAAACTGTCTTATTACATTTTCTCTCTCTGTCTCTAAATAAAACCAAGTTATAAATTAGATTTATTCGTTATATTTATTAATTAGTTGTATATTAATTTAATAGTAATTAAGTGAACTTGTAAATAATAAATGGTAATTCAGCATTACAAAGGTAACTGTGCTTAAACACTTACCTAAACCATGGTGACTCAACGGTGGGAAAAGGATGTAAACCTTTCATCTATTCTCTCTGTCTTCATTTTCCCTTTACTTGCTACTCATCTATTCTCTCTGTCGTCATTTTCCCTTTACTGGCTAAGTAAATGGATTTACCATCTCCGAAGTTCCAAAAGGGGGTGTGGGAGTGGCACATTGTTTAACATCTTAAAAAATGTAAATAATATATAGCCTATAGTTTATTACTACTGAAATAACATATTTACCTGTGTATGAATTCCTACCTGGCGATGGGGACGTGCAAGGTGCAGCAGTCTTCCTTAAACAGTTGAAAACATTGTATGTTTTGAGGTTGATTCAGTGCTGTAGAAAATGTTTCATCAAATTGCTAGTGCAGCCTCCTTTGCATGTTAACTTTTCACGTGTTACATTTTGCTTCATCATCATTCGTTCTTTGGAAATTAATCCATACTTGTGACTTTTTCTTCGCCATACTGGTGGTCAATGAGAAAATATCTGACGCAAAACCGTAAATGTGTAGCGCTAGGGCTTTCAGTGCTGAACTGCGTTAATTGGTTGCACTCCTGAAAGCGGCAGGCAACGTAATTAATATTCATGATGAGGTGAGCTGTCGCTCGCTATTAAAGGATACGCTCCCAGCGCTTCGCACACACACATTGCACCGGAACTGTTTTCGGAACCGAAAATTTTGCACGGTTCCGGTATTTTTCAAAAATCAGTATCGGTTCTGCATAAGAACCGGTTCTCGGTTCCCAACCCTATTCAGAATAAATAAACATTTCTGGAACCAGTATTTTCTCTCTCAAGTTTCCACTGCTGTAAATGTTAGTTCAGCATTATTCCTGTTTTCTTAATTGAGCTTTGCTTTGCATTTAATATTGGCTTCCAAGTCATCAGGGCTAATGAGCTGATAATGTAAACTCTACAGACATAAGTAATGTAAACAGTTAGCAGCCCTAGATAAAGAGAAGTTATGTTTGTTCCAATTACCCACAAGGTAGCTAGTTAACAAAGAGGTTGAACACTATACAGTGAACAGCTGCTAATTGTTTTGATTCAGCATTAGTATTCGTGAGTACAACATTAGTATTCAATTTGACAGTATAAAAAAAGCTCTGTTGAAATGATATCTTTGTAGTCTCTGTGAATAAAGTGTTAAATTACAATAAATCAGTCTGACTTCAAAGCCATGTTAACAGGGTCCAAAGGGGGGCTGAACAGCTACGTGATTTAATTTTGTTTGATACGGGAAGGAAAAAGGATTCATCGCTTCATTATCTGAGTTTCTGTCATTAACTACACTGGACTGACATGGTAAGTGTGAATGTTTATACTGTTGCCCTCTGGCAGTCCCTGTCATGTACAATGCTAAGATGTTCAAACATGCATCGCTGTATGTAAGATCATAAAAACATATGTGCAACATGATTCAAGAAGACTATATCTCTGAGGCAAAGCTCTGATGGATTGGAAACCCAACAGAAGAAAGCTAAAACCGTATTGAAGCTGTAGTGCTCCAGGGAATGCAGATCCCATTACCCCTCTCTCTCCCACTATTTTCTTGTATTTCTTCACTTTCCTATCCATTAAAGGTATACACCGATCAGACATAACATTATGATCACTGAGAGGTGAAGTGACTAAAACTGGGTGGGATATATTAGGCAGCAAGTGAACATTTTGTCCTCAAAGTCAATGTGTTAGAAGCAGGAAAAATGGGCAAGAGTAAGGATTTGAGTGAGTTTGACAAGGGCCAAATTGTGATGGCTTGACAACTGGGTCAGAGCATCTCTAAAACTGCAGCTCTTGTGGGGTGATCCTGGTCTGCAGTGGTCAGTATCTATCAAAAGTGATCCAAGTGTTGCGAAACAGTTGCCAGCAATTTAAAAGTCAACCTAATTTGGAGAATTACTTTCAGAGAGAATGGTCATTTTTTTTCAATGTCGACTACGCCACCTAGAGACTTTCACCCTAGGAATTGCCTATAAGACACAGGCATATGTCAAAGCATACAGGTTCGTCATTAACAAATAAATGGTCTGAGACTTGAGTTCCCCATAAAATTACTTTTATTAATTTTATAAAACTTCAACATTTCACCCATAAAATGCCTGGCCTTCAATAAAGTAGAGAATTGAATAGGTCATTCACACTAAAAATTACAACAAAACCACATTAAAGAGCTTTGAGAAATAAGTATATCAGGTATAGATCATGCCAAAAAAAAAAAAAAAAAAAAGTAAAATAAAAAAAAAACAATTACACAACCATGCAGGGCTGAAGGACATCCACCTCGGGCACCCCTGCTGAGAGTGGCCTAAAGGAAAAGCACCAAATCACTCCATACTTACACCACACCACACCACACAAGTGAAACACAGCACCTTCAGCACCAGGACACCCAAGTGAGTGACCTTCAGCTCCTGCATGAAAATACAACACACAAGGGTTATTACAAATACCACACACATACAACCAATACAAAACTCAAAACAATCTACAAAAAAGGAGAAAACTAAATAGCAAAAGGAAAAAATAAACCAAGGGTAATTGCTGCTAAAATCAAAGCAAAACAAGAAAAAACAAAACAAAACAACAGAAAACGAAGTAGAGCAAAGCAAAAAAAGGGAACAAAAATCACGCAGCAGAGCTGCCTGGATCGCTATACACACGGTTCACGCTGGTGAAAAATATCCCAGCTCGTTTAAATATCCCGGCACGTCATGTCCGGCCTATCCAGAACAACGTCAAATTAATTAACGACGATATCTTGAATCAGAACGTAACAGGTGGAAATTTGGCATACATACTGGTGATACAAGGATTTTCCCTGCATAAGCGAACTGCAACTGGTGCACAGACGCCACCCAGCAGGCACACAACGTCATAAGACGTTGATATTTGGTTACATTTTGGTTGCGACATCAGGTGACCAAAATTCAACATTGGCTCAACGTTAATTTGACATCCAAATCCGACATCAGATGATGTTGATATTTAGTTGTTTTTAGGTTGTGTTGTAAAGTAACCAAAATCCAACATTGAGCCAACGTCTCAAGCCAGCATCGTAAAAGACATCAGATACTGACATTTTAGTCGTGAGGTATAGTGACCAAAACTCAACGTCTTCTTGACATCATAATGGTAACGTCCACGCAACGTAAAATTCTAACATCATTAGACATTTATCTTTTGTTGGTTTTAGGTTGTGTTGTTAACTAACCAAAATACAACGTCAAGCCAACGTCTCAAGCCAACGTCAGGTTGCCGTCAAATACTGACATTTAGTCATGAGGTATGGTGACCAAAACCCAACGTCTCCTTAACGTCATAATTGTAACATCCACACAACGTCAAAATCTATAAACCCGATTCCAAAAAAGTTGGGACTGTACAAATTGTGAATAAAAAAGAATGCAATAATTTACAAATCTCATAAACTTATATTTTATTCACAATAGAATATAGATAACATATCAAATGTTGGAAGTGAGACATTTTGAAATGTCATGCCAAATATTGGTTCATTTTGGATTTCATGAGAGCTACACATTCCAAAAAAGTTGGGACAGGTAGTAATAAGAGGCCGGAAAAGTTAAATGTACATATAAGGAACAGCTGGAGGACCAATTTGCAACTTATTAGGTCAATTGGCAACATGATTGGGTATAAAAAGAGCCTCTCAGATTGGCAGTGTCTCTCAGAAGTCAAGATGGGCAGAGGATCACCAATTCCCCCAATGCTGCGGCCAAAAATAGTGGAGCAATATCAGAAAGGAGTTTCTCAGAGAAAAATTGCAAATTGTTTGAAGTCATGATCATCTACAGTGCATAATATCATCCAAAGATTCAGAGAATCTGGAACAATCTCTGTGCGTAAGGGTCAAGGCCGGAAAACCATACTGGATGCCGTGATCTTCGGGCCCTTAGACGGCACTGCATCACATACAGGAATGCTACTGTAATGGAAATCACAACATGGGATCAGGAATACTTCCAGAAAACATTGTCAGTGAACACAATCCACCGTGCCATTCGCCGTTGCTGGCTAAAACTCTATAGGTCAAAAAAGAAGCCATATCTAAACATGATCCAGAAGCGCAGGCGATTTCTCTGGGCCAAGGCTCATTTAAAATGGACTGTGGCAAAGTGGAAAACTGTTCTGTGGTCAGATGAATCAAAATTTGAAGTTCTTTTTGGAAAACTGGGACGCCATGTCATCCGGACTAAAGAGGACAAGGACAACCCAAGTTGTTATCAGCGCTCAGTTCAGAAGCCTGCATCTCTGATGGTATGCGGTTGCATGAGTGCGTGTGGCATGGGCAGCTTACACATCTAGAAAGGCACCATCAATGCTGAAAGGTATATCCAAGGTCTAGAACAACATTTGCTCCCATCCAGACGTCGTCTCTTTCAGGGAAGACCTTGCATTTTCCAATATGACAATGCCAGACCACATACTGCATCAATTACAACATCATGGCTGTGAAGGAGGATCCGGCTACTGAAATGGCCAGCCTGCAGTCCAGATCTTTCACCCATAGAAAACATTTGGCGCATCATAAAGAGGAAGATGCAACAAAGAAGACCTAAACAGTTGAGCAACTAGAAGCCTGTATTAGACAAGAATGGGACAACATTCCTATTCCTAAACTTGAGCAACTTGTCTCCTCAGTCCCCAGACGTTTGCAGACTGTTATAAAAAGAAGAGGGATACACACAGTGGAAAACATGGCCTTGTCCCAACTTTTTTGAGAGGTGTTCATGCCATGAAATTTAAAATCAACTTATTTTTCCCTTAAAATGATACATTTTTCTCAGTTTAAACATTTGATATGTCATCTATGTTGTATTCTGAATAAAATACTGAAATTTGAAACTTCCACATCATTGCATTCTGTTTTTATTCACAATTTGTACAGTGTCCCAACCTTTTTGGAAAAAAGTTTGGTTTTAGGTTGTGTTGTTAACTAACCAAAATACAACATTGAGCCTATGTCTCAAGCTAACGTCAGGTTGATGTAAAATACTGACATTTAGTCATGAGGTATGGTGACCAAAACCCAACGTCTCCTTAACGTCATAATTGTAACGTCCACACAACATCAAATTCTAACATCCTTATATGTTATGTTTATATTTTGTTGGTTTTAGGTTGTGTTGTTAACTAACCAAAATACAACGTCAGCTCAATGTCTAATGCCAACGTTAAATTGACATCCAATACCAACGTCATATCAACGTTGATATTTTGTAGTTAACATCATTAGATGCTGATCTTTTTTTGGTTTTAGGTTGTGGTAACTAACCAAAATCCAATGTTGAGCCAACGTCTCAAACCGATGTCATATTGATGTCAAATACTGACATTTAGTCATGAGGTATGATAGCCAAAACCCAACGTCTCCTTGAATGGTAACGTCCACACAACGTCAAATTCTAACATCATTAGACGTTGATATTTTGTTAGTTTCAGGTTGCGGAATTAACTAACCAAAATCCAACGTTAAGTGAGTATCAAACTGAGAGCGCTTGAATATTTAAATTGGCATGGCTTAAAAATGCGCAAATTATCAACTTCCATGAAGATGCAGCACTGACCCGAGCGGGCAAGTAACAGTTGCAGCAACTGGCGCGAGTGTCTTTCACGCTGGCCCCAGGCCATCGGGCAGTCGACCTTAATGACAAATTGACAAATTTTTTGTCATTCTTTCATGGGAGCCGCACCCCCAAAACAATGGGGGGTTGCATTTTGGTTGAAAATTAAAATCGGGTTGACGTCAGAACCCAACGTCAGATTGACATTAACCTCCAACGTTGGACGGACGTTGCATTTTGGTTGAAAATGAAAATCGTGTTGACGTCAGAACCCAACGTCAGATTGATATCAACCTCCAACGTTGGACAGACGTTGCATTTTTGTTGAAAATGAAAATCGGGTTGACGTCAGAACCCAACGTCATATTGACGTCAACATCTAACATCGGAAAGACGTTGCATTTTGGTTGACTCGTGCTGGGTGTACGTGTGTTTATAATGTGTAGCCCTCTGATGTTGGGTTCTGACATCAACCCGATTTTCATTTTCAACAAAAATGCAACGTCTGTCCGACGTTGGGGTCCAACGGCAATCTGACGTCATACTGACGTCCGGTGCCTGCTGGGCACTAAGCGGCCAACATGTCAAAACACTGCGATCACAAGCTACACATTATAAACACGCGTACACCCAGCACGAGTCAACGTGAATGCCACTCACCTGAATGAATAACCAGCCAACCCCAATCTATTCCGTTTTTTTTTAGTAGTCCAATAGATGCCGTGCTACCTCCAGTCTGTACCAGTACAACAAAATACTTATAATTCGAACACATTCAACAGATAAAACCCAATCATTTGGACATACCTCTGAACTACAGCACATCGAACCCACAAAATGGGGTGGGTATTACAACCGAGCGCCTCACGCAGCAGACGCAGTTCATTTAAATATCCTCTTCCTAATTTGACCCTTCACACATAGGTAACCGTTATGTCATTCCTCACGCTACACAAGGAACCGGCAACAGGGTCATGGCTCAATGATGCATGTGGGGAGCGAAGGCTGGCCCGTGTGGTCCGATCAAACAGACGAGCTACTGTAGCTCAAATTGCTCAAGAAGTTGATTCTGGCACGGATAGAAAGGTGTCAGAATACACAGTGCATTGCAGTTTGTTGCGCATGGGGCTGCATAGCTGCAGACCAGTTAGGGTGCCCATACTGACCCCTGACCACCTCCGAAAGTGCCAACAGTGGGCATGTGAGCATCAGAACTCAACCACGCAGCAGTGGCCTGGTCTGATGAATCACGTTTGATGGCCAGGTGCATGTGCATCACTTACCTGGGGAACACATGGCACCAGGATGTACTATGGGAAGAAGGCAAGCCGGCATAGGCAGTGTGATGCTTTGGGTATTGTTCTGATGGAAAACCTTAGGTCTTGCCATCCATGTGGATGTTCCTTTGACACATACCACCTACCTAAGCATTGTTGCAGACCATGTACACTCTTTCATGGAAACCGTATTGCCTGGTGGCTGTGGCCTCTTTCAGCAGGATAATGCGCCCTGCCACAAAGCAAAACATGGTTCAGGAATGGTTGAGGAGCACAACGAGTTTGAGGTGTTGACTTGGCCTCCAAATTCCCCAGATCTTAATTCAATTGAGCATCTGTGGGATGTGCTGAACAAACAAGTGTAATTCATGGAGGCCCCACCTCGCAACTTACAGGACTTAAAGGATCTGCTGCTAACATCTTGGTGCCAGATACCACAGAACACCTTCAGGGGTCTAGTGGAGTCCATGCCTCGATAGGTCAAGGCTGTTTTGGCAGCAAAAGGGGGACCAACACAATATTAGGAAGGTGGTCATAATGTTATGTCTGATCAGTGTGTAATAGTATCATAAGGAGCACTTTGAAGTAGTACATTACATGCACACACATAGTATGGGGTCTGTAAGATCTTTTAATGTTTTTAAGAGAAGTCTCTTTTGCTCACCAAGAAAAAGTAAAAACTAATATTGTGAAATATTATTACAATTAATAGAAGTTTTCTGTTTTAATATATTTGAAAAAGTAATTTATTCCTGTGATGGCAAAGCTGAATTTTCAGCATCATTACTCCAGTCTTCAGTGTCACATGATCCTTCAGAAATAATATGCTGATTTTCTGCAAAAGAAGCATTTGTTATCATTATCAATGTTGAAAACTGCTATGCTGCTTAATATTGTTGTGGAAATTATATATATATATATATATATATATATATATATATATATATATATATATATATATATATATATATATATATATATATATATATATATATATATATATATATATTTTTTTTTTTTAAGGATTCTTTGGTGAATATAAAGTCCAAAAGAACTGCGTTTATTTGAAATATAAATATTTTGTAACATTATCAGGGTCTTTACTGACACTTTGAATAAAAATAGCAACTTCTTTTTAAAAAATCAGCTAAAAATATGCATCAGAAAACTAAATTATTTGAAAGTAAAACATATTAAGACAGGTTTAATTAAAACAACCCTCTCCCCCAAATATAGACAAATTATTGTCTATAAAAAATAATAAGAATGTTTAAATGGAGTATATTTCAGTCTTGGCAAGCAGTGAGGTTTTTACAGAGGTCAATCCACAGTGAATTACATTTCCTGCTCTCCTGATGTCAGACTGTTTCTTTCTATTACAATGTCTGTCTGGGAGCAGCATGATTTAATAAACAGTCATTTTATTTCATCTCTCTGTCTAGCAATCTCCTGATGAGAAGCCTCAAGGAGTACATAAAGTCTCCTGGATCCATTTAAATGATTTGCATGAAAGATGTGTTGAAAACTGATTCGGGCGTCCTAATCAAGCAAGCTTACTCATGAGATGATCTGTCTATATAATGCTCTTCATCCTATTGTGCTTCTCAGGCACTATGATGGATGTTATTATTATTCACATAGTCATTTTATTTAAAGTCAGAGAGAAACTCGCATATAGACGTGCTGTCTACGGCATTCAAAGATTCGTCTAATTCACAGGAAAACGAAAATGTCAGCAGTGAGTCTTCTAAAAAATTTGCTGAGCTGATATTTTATTTTGTCAGAAGCTCAGATGTTGAATGCACATTGATTAGCTACGTCTTTCCAAATGCAGATTTGATGTGCAACAAACTGAAAGGATCCAGACACAATGAGGATAGGGAATTTTAGCAGCGGGTTTCTCATTGGTGCCTTCATCAAAACTGAAAATGGATATGTTCATGTGCTTCTCCTCTTTAACGCTTGCCACATCTCATAACCAGCCAGGGTCTCTTTTTTTCTTCACACTTCAATATTTTGACTTCATAGTCAAATTTCTTTTTTCTAATTCCTTCCGGCTCATTGTCACTTCTGAGAGAGACGGACAGCAGAGGGGGTCCGTTACAAAGAGAAGCAATCTTCAGTGAGGACAGGTCCACCGTTGGACTATAAGGAACGGCTTATCTTTCCTGACTGACCGTGAGAGCTTAAAATAGTGAGAGAAATACCATCCTTTTATTAAAAATTGGATGTGGGTGCAGGACCATTTAGGAGAAAGACAAACATGCTTTAAACAGCTATTGAAATACCTTAGGCATCACAGTCCTTTATCATATAATCAAATAAGCCTCCAGCAGAAAAACTAATAACATCAGGGCTAGTTGTCACAGTAGGCTGTTGTATTTCCCTGGGGAGTTTTATTTGAGTCAGTATCTGCATATGCACATAACTTAAAGTCTTGGATACACAAACAAAACATTGAACAACCATTGTTGTCCATGAAAAAAGATAGTTGATTGAATGCATTTTACATTTTTGTGCCCCAATAGAACTACACTATGGGCTAAGTTGTTACAATTGAACCTGTCATCAAACAGCCTATTATAGGCTTTCCAGTTAAATTTAAACAATTATAAAACATGTGACAACTTGCTCCAACCTGGCATTTATGAAAAATACTCTTGTCCTGAGAGCACTTTTATCTAATTGACTATTATCTGAATGTATTACAGTGTTTTTTGCTTGGGTGCATTTACACAACAGCTGTAGGCAAAAATATGATTACATTTTTAGTGTTGAAGTTTAGTTTGAAGGATATAAGTTACAGAAATTATTCTAATTAAATGTTTTTAAAGTTCTAATTACAGGTGTTTTTTGCTAGAAAGAACACACATTTGTTAGCCTGGATGCCAGCCGAATTTAGCCCCGCCCACAACATTTGAGGTCGGGAAGTTCGGTCTGGACTTAATCCGCTGTGGAGCAACTATGCTCGAACCAGAGCTGTTCAGACCAATCAAATTGTCAGGGTGGGCTTTATATACGATGATGGACAGATGATCAACTAACGTAATCATCCACGTCACCAAAGAGCGATTGGGTTGAATTCGTTCTAATCCTAAACTGAGAACTTGTTCGTATATGCATTTACCTTTATTATTTCTCTCAAAAATGATGATCGCGTTGGTAAGTACTCCGTGTATCCTTAAATTCTTTTTACAACACCGACAAAGATCGTTTACACTCATCTTCTTCTTCTACTTCTTCCAGTGTGCGTGCGGTTGAGTTCTGTTGACAACTATGCGTCACTCGTCACTTACTCCGTTGCTCTGATTGGTTGTAGGTCTATTCAATTGAGTGCAGAGGCATTTTCTTTCCTGGTTTGGTTGAAACACACCCCATAATCACAGCCCAATGGAGCAGTATCAGACTCATATTCTCACTAGAATCTGAGTATGACGACGTCAGGCTACACATTTGTGTAATTGGACTTTTGACTCTAAATTGTCTAGCCACAGTCTCCCCGACAATATATACAAAATAAAAAGCATGTGATATTGGTCACAATTTTTCCACTGAATGAAAAAAAAAAAAGCTCCAATATTCTGTCAACCATGTTCTCTAAAGGATTTGATAAGCGTTAGAAGCCTCACAATTACAGGCCAAAACACATCAGATGGGAAGCCTGAAAAAAAAGTTTCTGTTTCATATCCATAACACTTTTTCCATGAGTGACACTTTTATGATGGATCACAAGGAGCACTGTTCATATATTCATTATTGCACATCTCCGAGCTATAATTCAATCCATGAACAAATACACAAAGCACACTGACAGTGGAAACAAACGACTTTTCCCAAATGATCTAATTTCATTCTTTCATTATTACAGCGCGAGTGCAGGAGGAGCCGAGTGCGGAAAGTCATGCCAGAGTCGTTGGAAAAATCGGTAGTAAGACTGTCAAGCTGTTGTGACAGAGTAAGACGTGCAGAAGGGCCTGTGCAATCACAGGACCATCCACCCGTGCAATTTCCTCCAGAGCTCTGTCAGAGCTCAGAAATCACACAGCCGAGCTGGGTCTGCACTGCACGCTGGGTTACTGAGCACTCACAAATAAGCCACCGCTACACGCCACAGAGTCAGACCTTCCTATTCATCTCCATATTTGAGCCACTGCGACCAGCCCTGCAGTCGAATGCCTATCAGCTGATTTGGTGCAGGGTTTGAATCTAAAATTTACAGCGTGAGGCTGCTTGTCTCTATGTGATACACACTCTTGTGTACATATGAGTTCATCAAACTGAAATATAATTTTGGACATAGCCAATATCCAGAGTCTCTTAGTTAAAGATGATTTATTACCAGAATCTAATCCTTATTTTTTGATGCAGGTTCTGGTTTTCTCATGTTACGGGAGGTTTGCAGGCATTACTGGCAAACTTTACTTTGATTTAAGTCTAATAATGATTTCACAAGAAAGTATGTCGCAAGATCCACATACAGTATATTGCAAATATACTACTATTACAGTAATAGATGTTTTACCAGTGACCCACATTTTTAGAGGGGTCTTTAAAGCATAAAAACAGACTTTTTATATTTTTCTCGGTTTACTTTTTCCAGACAGTAGAAATCTTCTTGGTATTTATGAATAACCAATGGACAGCGTGTCCCTAGCATTCAGAGTTGCAGTTCAGATTTATATATATAAAGAAGTATATTTATCTGTAACTTAGATTCAAAAAACTGTCATTTAATATCATAATATCGTATTACTATGTAACTTTTGGCCCTCTATGTATTTTGAGAAAGAACATTGTTTTGGTTGCAGATGAAAATGGTCCTTTCTCATAACTAAGAGAGATTATCTTATTGCTCATAAAACATTAACTTCTAGGCTTAAGAGATATTTAAGTTTAGATGGAAAGGATCTCAAGCTTACTATGCTATTGCTTGTTATGACAACTAACCTATGTCACTCTTACACCATACACGCATCAAAGTAGCCGAAGCGACTTTTCTCTATTTATGTATTTGACAATACACACAAGACACTGCACACCAGTTACGCTCGTCAGATGTAGCGTACGCATTTTGAACCGCGAGAGGCGTGGGCGCTACACTTTTTCCGTAAGTTGAATACGGAAGGCGACTCGCCGGAAGCTAGATGATTTACTTTATAAAGTTTTAAATATGGATATTTTTCTTACACAAACGCATCGCTTCGCTTCAGAAGACCTTTATTAACCCCCCGGAGCTGTGTGGAACAGTTTTATGATGGACAGATGCACTTTTATGGACTTCAAAAATGACCCAACATTCACTGCCATTATAAAGCTTGGAAGAGCCAGGCCATTTTTAATATAACTCTGATTGTGTTCGTCTGAAAGAAGAAAGCCATATACACCTAGGATGGCTTGAGGGTGAGTAAATCATGGGCTAATTTTCATTTTTGGGTGAACTAACCCTTTAAGCAGCATCTGTTTTTTCTGTCATCCTTTGGCTAGCATTACTGTACATTATACGACTAGGCTCTTATTCAATGCTTTTAAACCATTCAAGCGCGACAAGACAAAAGAGAATGTGCTGTTTGTGAATGTCCGGTCTGTGTGACACACACACACTACACGCGCATAGACAGCGCACCAAAATCGAGTTCTCTTTCACGCTTGAACGAACAGTAACACACAAAATTTCTGCCAAAATGCCAGTTTTATCGAGTTTTCTCAAAAGAGCAGTCATAAATGAGTTAAATAATACATTAAATGAAACTAAAGAGTTGTGAGAAAATGGGTGCATCTCAAACAACTCCCTAGTTCAGTAGTCAGGGCACTCACAGAGTCCTCACAGAATCCTTCCAGTGCACTAAAAGGTTCGCTCCCTAAAAAGTCCCACAATTGTAGCCCAAACCCAAGGTGCATCGATGCTCATTATGTTCCCTTAACGGAAGTTCTGAAGCACGAAACTTAAATCATGTGAGCCAACAATAATGTCCGACAATGACATGCGAAATGTGTTTTTAAAAATGGAAACCATTATTTTATTATATATTTTATTATTTATCGTTTGACAGGTAATTAACACTTATAATCTAAGGCTGAAATTTTACACGTATATGTAACAAGCAAAGTATTTATCATAATGTACTTTAAAAAACATTACAAGTAATGTCAGTAAGATATCAGCTCTGCTGTTGTTCATAAATACCAGTAGTGAGGTTGTTCAATGAGGACATTCTCACGTCGCCGGAAAGAGAGTCAACAGTATCCCAATGTTAGTGAGCCATGTGCTGCGTTCCACTCCACTTTTAGACACACTCTTGCGAACATCCCTAAGCACTTCCCCTCGGGGGAATCCCCACCGCCATTTTGAAGTGCGTTCCACTTCGTGAAGTGGATGATGAAAGTTTATATGGACAGACCCTCGCTCCCTCGATTTTTACAGATATACACTTCAGGCAGCTTCATATACCACAATATCGCATATCGCGTTTAATTTACTCCACCACAAAAAAACTCTATGATATTTTAATTATTTTTAAAAAACATTTAAAACAACCCAAACACACATATATACATATAGAATGCTGCATTAAACAATTTTGTAAAGGAAAAATAAAATAAAATAAATCAACTCCATAGTGGTTTTCTTAGTGGCTTAGGACGTTCCAGTTCAGTCCATTGCAAAGGTTCCGCCAGTAGTGGGCACTCATGCAACATAAGCAATGACGCACATCCGAGTGAGAGAGACGGAGGGAAGTTAGCAAGTGAAGGGCATAGTAAAAAATGAACTGGAATGCAGCAAAGGTCCTTTACTGTCCTTGTAGTGCCCAAATTAGTGTACACGATATACTGATACATGAGCTTGGGAGCTAAGGAACTGAATGAGATGCATGACAGCACGTCAGATCTGGCAGCGTGTGGCAGCGGCCGATCTTAAAGTGACAACAGCCTAATAAACCAGTCGCTGTGATGTCTGTCATTAAAGTTAATCAAAGAACAAAGGAAACCGAGAAAATTTTATCTTTAATAAGAATTAGTCTATATTTAATTTATAATTTATGCAGTTAAGAAAGGTTATTGATAACTATTCAGTTTCTGTCTAACAAGTAGAAAGGCCACAGGTATGGCATTTATTATAATGGGTTTATGTGAAGATTGTTTTAAGTTCACTCAAATTAAAAGTTGTAGCTTTCAATTATACTGTAATGTTGAAAGTCTAGCATTAATGTTTAGTTTTTTTCATATTTCATAGAGACATCAGTAGCAGTATTAGCATCAGCGATACTGGCCTTCATTCATAAAAAGATGCCATTACTACAAATATTTAAAATATACTGTCTTTGAGTTGAAGTCTTTTCAAGAAGGGGGACCGGAAAGTGTGTTCCAACAACAGGGGGATCACACTTCTCAGCCTCCCCGGGAAAGTCTATGCCAGGGTACTGGAGAGGAGAATTCGGCCGATAGTGGAGGAACAGTGTGGTTTTCGTCCTGGTCGTGGAACACTGGACCAGCTCTATACCCTTTCCAGGGTGCTGGAGGGTTCATGGGAGTTTGCCCAACCAATCCACATGTGTTTTGTGGATTTGGAGAAGGCATTCGACTGTGTCCCTCGTGGCGTCCTGTGGAGGGTGCTCTGGGAGTACGGGGTCCGGGGCCCCTTGCTTAGGGCTGTTTGGTCCCTGTACGACCGGAGCAGGAGCTTGGTCTGCATTGCCGGCAGCAAGTCAGACTCGTTCCCAGTGCATGTTGGACTCTGGCAGGGCTGCCCTTTGTCACCGGTTCTGTTCATAATTTTTATGGACAAAATTTCTAGGCGCAGCCAAGGGCTGGAGAGTGTCCGGTTTGGGGACCACGTGATTTCGCCGCTGCTTTTTGCGGATGACGTTGTTGTGTTGGCCTCCTCAGACCAGGACCTTCAGCGTGCACTGGGACGGTTTGCAGCCGATTATGAAGCGGCTGGGATGAGTATCAGCACCTCCAAATCCGAGGCCATGGTTCTCAGTCGGAAAAGGGTGGCTTGCCCACTTCAGGTTGGTGGAGAGTTTCTGCCTCAGGTGGAGGAGTTCAGGTATCTTGGGGTCTTATTCACGAGTGAGGGAAGGATGGAACGGGAGATTGACAGACGGATCGGTGCAGCTTCTGCAGTAATGCGGTCGATGTACCAGTCTGTCGTAGTAAAGAAGGAGCTGAGCTGTAAGGCGAAGCTCTCGATTTACCAGTCAATCTACGTTCCTACTCTCACCTATGGTCATGAGCTATGGGTCATGACTGAAAGGACAAGATCCCGGATACAGGTGGCCGAAATGAGCTTTCTCCGCAGGGTGGCTGGGCGCTCCCTTAGAGATAGGGTGAGAAGCTCGGTTACTCGGGAGGAGCTCAGAGTAGAGACGTTGCTCCTCCACATCGAGAGGAGCCAGTTGAGGAACACCTCGGGGTTCCCCCGGAAGAGCTGGAGGAAGTGGCTAGGGAGAGGGAAGTCTGGGCGTCTCTGCTTAGACTGTTGCCCCCGCGACCCGGCCACGGATAAGCGGAAGATAATGGATGGATGGATGGATGTCTTTGAGTTGTTTTTACATTAATTTGGAGAGTAACTGTGAAATTACAATATGTGACCCTGGACGACAAAATCAGTCATAAGTCGCACGGGTATATTTGTGACAATAGCAACAATACATTGTATGGGTCAAAATTATAGATTTTTCTTTTATGCCAAAAATCTTTAGGATATTAAGTAAAGACCATGTTCCATAAATATTTTGGTAAGTTTTGTTAAAAAAAAATATATATATATATATATATATATATATATATATATATATATATATATATATATATATATATATATATATATATATATATATAAAAATTATTATTAGTAGTAATAATATGCATTGCTAAGGACTTTTTCTGCACCCTCAGATTCCAGATTCCAGATTTTCAAATAGTTGAATCTCCCAAATATCTAACAAAACACACATCAATGGAAAGCTTATTTATTCAGCTTACATATTATGTATAAATTTCAATTTAAAAAAATTTACCCTTATGACTGGTTTTGGGGTCCAGGGTCACATAAAAAAATATAAAAACGGACTAATCGTGATTAATTACAGAATTTTTTTTTTTAATGTGTTTTCTTTTGTTATTGATTGACAGTACTCATTTATATAGATACAATTTTATAGACAGACCGACTGACCCCATAGCTCAAGTGTTACTTAAGGGCTTTTTTTTATTATTACTTTTTTTTTTTTTTTTTGGCTTGACCAGTGTACAGGTTGAATTGTCAGAGCTTGAGTTAAATTTGTCTGAAGGTTGCTTTTATTAACTCGGTTGAGTTAGTTGACACAGCTGGTCATATGATTTCAACAAAGCGGTCACCGTGCAGGCAGCCTGTCTAATGTTGAACAAAATAGTCTTTTCTAGGCCACTGATATGACTGGAGTCTTCAATGTGTGCGAGTTTACCTCATTTCAAATGGATTTGTCAAAAGAAGTATTAATTTCTTTAGGTATAAAACTTCAAACGGACCAAAAATTGCACCTTCATCATGACTATGAGAGTTGACGTGCAGGTGTCTATATCCATCCAAAATGAAACCTGTTTTTGACCTTTATTCCTTTCTGTGGCGTACTGAACACAAACTCTATGAATAATAAAAACACTTTTGGATCGTGGCAAGGTTATTTGGAGACTATGGCGTGAGTTATACAGGGGAATAAAAGCAAGCCGATTTAAATGTTCTGTTAACCACTATCCCAATGGGACATGTTGTTCCACAGTTCCCGCCTTGCTTGAGTGGGTTCACATAAGGGCCAGAATAGGAAATGTAAGTGTCTGAGCAAGAGTGGATTAAAAATGGTCCTCCAGAACAAAAGGGAAAATGTTTAAATGCATTACCAATCTATGTCTTGTAAGAATATATATCCTGAGAGAGAACACTTCTGCAAACACCAAAAAAGTAAATAAAGGGGCTCATGCGTTATCATTTCGTTGAGACACCAGCTGTGGCTTCCTCCTCTATCTATCTTTTTTTTTTTTACAGTGTAATTTCTCACAGCAGTGTCATTCAAACGGGTGTCTTCAATTGAGCCAGGCCATGAGAAACGCTGGAAATTTCCTACATGGAGCAATGCGTTACATTTTAATAGAGCAACACCTGCGAGGGCAGGGGAATAATGGCCCTCTTGAAATAAATTAGAGGGGCTTTATTGAGACCTGTCATGGGCCAGACAATGGCTCCCTGTGCCCAGAGAGCTCTTGTGTGCAAGCCGGAGAATTCGTTTAAAAAGCTTGGAAACCCGATTCCTTCACTTCCTCAATTTCTTTCTTGTGACAGTCTTGCTACTTCCATCCCGGACTTAATTACCTTTTCATTTTTCATTTGCCTCTAGAATTGCCTCAAGCTTCAATTTGCTCTCTTTGGAAGAAATGTGGAGGAAAAATAGAACACCGAAAGTGAATGTTTAATAGTCTTATGTAATATTACTTTGTGCATGCCATATTGCATAGGCTTGTGGGGTGCACACATAATCGAAGATGAACTATACCTAAGTATATTCCTTCAACTGGCAATACGTGTTACAAATTCAGAATTCTGCTCAGATTTTGTTTTAAAGGAAACCGTTATCATGCATTTCATCATCATGTCATTCCAAACTATATAACTGAGTTTCTTCAACAGAACAAACAGACAGAAAATTTGATAACTGTTTTCAATACTTGTTTTCATACAATTATAATGAACAGCAGCTGAAGCTTTCTAGCCACACAAAAGTATTCTGATTTATACAGATTTAAGTGAGAAATAGAAAGAAATGTGAGCATTTGGGTAACCTAAAACCTTCAGGAAAATAAAATAAAGAACATTTTGCCCAAGAACAGACAGTCCCTGCATGCTTGCCTATGAGATGTAATCCAAATTTAGTTTTACCAACTGAATGCAAGTCTGTTATTCATATCCAATATACAAACCCGATTCCAAAAAAGTTGGGAAACTGCACAAATTGTGAATAAAAACAGAATGCAATGATGTGGAAGTTTCAAATTTCAATATTTTATTCAGAAAATAACATAGATGATAGACATAGATCATGTTTAGATATGGCTTCTTTTTTGACCTATAGAGTTTTAGCCAGCAATGGCGAATGGCACGGTGGATTGTGTTCACCGACAGTGTTTTCTGGAAGTATTCCTGATCCCATGTTGTGATTTCCATTACAGTAGCATTCCTGTATGTGATGCAGTGCCATCTAAGGGCCCGAAGATCACGGGCATCCAGTATGGTTTTCTGGCCTTGACCCTTACACACAGAGATTGTTCCAGATTCTCTGAATCTTTGGATGATATTATGCACTGTAGATGATAACTTCAAACTCTTTGCAATTTTTCTCTGAGAAACTCCTTTCTGATATTGCTCCACTATTTTTGGCCGCAGCATTGGGGGAATTGGTGATCCTCTGCCCATCTTGACTTCTGAGAGACACTGCCACTCTGAGAGGCTCTTTTTATACCCAATCATGTTGCCAATTGTCCTAATAAGTTGCAAATTGGTCCTCCAGCTGTTCCTTATATGTACATTTAACTTTTCCGGCCTCTTATTGCTACCTGTCCCAACTTTTTTGGAATGTGTAGCTCTCATGAAATCCAAAATGAGCCAATATTTGACATGACATTTCAAAATGTCTCACTTTCAACATTTGATATGTTATCTATATTCTATTGTGAATAAAATATAAGTTTGAGATTTGTAAATTATTGCATTCCTTTTTTTATTCACAATTTCTACAGTGTCCAACGTTTTCGGAATCGGGTTTGTACAAATATTTCCACATATCTTTTTGGTATTTGGGTCAGTACTGCATTTGTATGTCATATTTAGTTGTACCCTTTTAAAAAACCCATTTTACTTAAAAGATAACTTCACAAACATGCACATTTGAGGAAAGAACAATACACAGTGCCATTAATCATTTGTTAGGAGTTAACTGAGCCACTTAGAGGATTTACTGTTGTTTGAGACAATTATTCCTCTGCTTTCTAGGTCCAGGTTGATCGGATACTGGCCAGACTTTGTCGAGGGAACGAATAACAGAGTTTATGCTATTATTAGAATAACACCCCAGACCCACAGGTATTTCACAAATATCTCTCTCATCAAAGATCTTAAGCAGTTAATCAAAAGCCACCAATGGTTTCCCTAATGCATTCAGCTGTATTTAGCAGTTCTGAAATTACTCTCACACCTAGAGACAAGCACATACATGCAGGGATGATCTGGTCGTCATGTTAAGATCTCCAGAGAGAGGATGATTTTAAACACTTTTAAAAGTAATGATAGTAATTCAGGTGAATATTTATAGTGCAAAGCTTAGATTTGTCAATCAGAGCTTCAAGAGGCATGCAAAGCCTGATGCCGAGTAGAAAATAAAAGAATTTGCATGTTCCATCTTGAACAAAACAATGACTTAATTAAATTGCTCACTTCATACTGTCAGTCGGCAGCATAACAAATTAAAATTGTCCAGTGTGATTAAATGGGGTGATTGTCTTGTAATTATTCTTTATAATTAGTACTGCAGAGTTAAAGCATATTATAATGTCAAAGGACAGGATGTATGAATCAGAATGAAAATTAAAATTATAGACCAAGGTCCATTTTTAAACTCTAACAATGGACATATTCCTATTTGGAACTAAATGTCTGTACTACACTTTAAAATCCATCCATCCATCCATCCATCCATCCATCCATCCATCCATCCATCCATCCTCGTACACAATCTTATTAGTATAAAGCATAGTCACCCATGATGCGCAAAGGACTGAGGATCTTTGTAATAGGGAATCATTTGGGACATGGCCCTAACATCTCTAAATGAAATGATTCACCCAGATTGTCCCAGCAAACCCCCATGGAACGGACACATCCAGTGCTATGTTCCTCCCTTTGGAAGCCAGCTTGTCTTCTCAATGAAATAATAAAGCCCTATGAGATGTGTGTTATTTCTGGAGAGCAGAGCTTTGTAAATTAATCTGGGGGTCTATATTCGAGGTCCGTATTGGCCTGAAATCTTCCTGACATCTTAGAGTGGAAGGGAAAGGAGAGCTGATGAATTGGCTGGGGGTGCAGAGATTTGAGTCGGAGCCCAGGGGCCAGGCAATGCCCTCAGGATTGACACTTTCGGAGACGTCCATGTCGCCTTTACGGAAATGAGACTCTTTCCACTACTTACATTTATTTCTCTCTGAAAAGTTGAAAATTGTGCAAGTCAACAGACACACATACACATTCAAACCACACCATGGTCTCAGTGCCAAAAGTGTACTTTTAATTCCTAAAAGCATCAAACCATAACTTACTTCAGTTTGATATACAGCTGCCTTGACAAGTCTATATACCAGCCCAGAAGCATATGCAACTAAATTACTAACCTTTGTCACATATTTTCCTTTTCTCAAAGTCAGTAAATAAGTCGATCGAAAGAAAAGCAAGAGGGTAAACTCATTATAAATCTTGACAGGCTGATTTTTACTCTCAACAATTCTTAAAACGGGGAGATTTTAATCAAGGCAGCTCAATGCCTGTGCGGCTCTTGGTTATTAAAATCTGATGTGGCAGGAGGGTTTTTTTTCAGGTGCATGCTGGTAATTAGATTGAGAAAATCAGACAGAGGTCTGAGATTGTCCATTTCCTCTCGGTTGTGGCATAATTTAAACATGAGATAGATGAACTGATTTGAGGGGTCAGATCAATGACCATACACAGCCACTAAGAATCTCCTTCTTCGTGATATTTACCACAAAATGACAAGATCAATTTATACTCACTTTAACACAGTAGATAAGAGCAATCAATCACAAACCATAGGCCTCTGTTACTAATTTTATATCTGGGGGACGGATTTGACAGAGGCTTCTTGGGATTCCATGAACATTCACATAATATCAATTGATTTGAATGCAGTTCAGGTACTCGCAACGCTGCATAATTCACTTTGGATTGAGTTCTCTGAAAAAGATCAGTTGGGCAGAATTGTAATCATTCTTTAGAGAGGTGTTTAAACAAGAATCAATGAAGGTGTCTTGGTGCTGGTTTGAGTGTGATAACCCCCTTTTCCCTTTTCTTGCGAAGAAAAGCGAAATGCCTGTGGTCCTTTAGGCCTGTGAGAAGACGGTCATAATTTCACATGGTGCATGTTCATTTGAGATAGCACTTCCACTCAAATACACGCTATTGAAATATTAACCAAACAGTGTGCCTTTTGTCCAGCGTAGTTCATAGCAAGGCTCTTAATGATGTCTAATTTTAGGAAGCTGTGGGGTGTTGGAAAACAAGAGAATTGCAAGATTAAATCCCTGGAGAGATCCAACATTTCATCCCACGAAGTGTACTGAAATCTCCAAATATCGTTCTGACATCATATTCAAGAATAGACTGGTAAAGGCAACATGAAAGATTTGAACAACTCAAGTTCGGCCAACCCACACAAGGCAACTTCAACAAGAACCGGAACTAGATTTTTGCATTTTCTGAAGATGTGAGTGGTGTTTTTGCATGCAAAGCTTACTAACACAATAGTAAGGTCTTGTGAGTGTTTGCCGGTCATAGAACAGGGGCCATAGGCTGATGACAGTATGTATTTTAAGGGCTGTTTTGAGTTAATGCGTTAACTTTATGGTGATTTAAATAATGATTTAAATAATTAAACTAAATTTTTAACACATTTACAAAATGTACTATTACTATACAATCTTCTTTGGAAAGACTGGTAAAAAAAGTTTTATTTTATTGACAGCCATACTTTTTCTAACAGTAACAAAATAAATATAAACTCACCCTCACTGTCATACACTATTGTTCAAAAACATTTTTGAAAGACAGTAATACTTTCATTCAGCAAAGATGTTTATGCATAAAGTAAAAGAAAAAAATCTAACAATATGGATCATAATTTGAATATCTCTGTTACTTAGTGGAGCATAGAAGAGAAGTTATGTACTAAAGAGCTGCTTATACCTACATGTTCTATAAAAACTAAAAAGATAAAAAGACTATTTTAAAGTTAACATTTATAGATATTTTAAGACAGAAAACATTTACCTGTCAAGAGTGTGTTGAGAGTCTGTGTAGTAGCTGAGCTCCAGAAAATCAGTAATGAGGTGGCTTTGACAGTTACAGATTTGAAAAAGGCGGGAAAGACCCCTAAACTCTAACACAAAAACCATTTCAGCAAACAAAGGGATCTTCAAGATGATGCCATTATAAATAGAACTGTTACTACATGTAAAAAAACCTTTAAAGAACCATCTTTTTTTTAGAGTGTAGTGACACCTGACTCCTCTGATCTCAAGAGTTGCTCTAGTGACTGATGCTTGAGACTACGGCCTTTAGCCTTCCTGTTAGAGCGTCTTCCTCCCATGCAGTTCGAGTCCTGCTTAGAGTGGACACTTCGGACCGGAAGGGCTACACATGCGTTGTGGTGCTCACGTGAGAGACTGACACAGAAGAGTCAGCCAGTGTTGAATAAAGGTTTTTTTTTTTTTTTTTTTTTTGTGCACAAAAAGTACAACCACTGGAGTCACATTGACTATTTTAACAATGTCTTTACTACCTTTCTGGGCCTTGAAAGTGTTAATTACATGTTACAATGTTGTCTATTTGGGGTCAGAAAGCGCTCAGATTTCATCAAAAATATCTTCATTTGTATTCCGAAAATGTACGAAGGTCTTACGGGATTGGAACGAAATGAGGGTGTGTAATTAATGACAGAAATTTCATTTTTGGGTGAACTAACCCTTTAAGGCAGGGGTCGGGAACCTTTTTTTGACCAAAGAGCCATATTTTCATTTTTGGTTAATGCATTTTTCCAAAAGAGCCACAGTAAAAAAAATAATATAATATTATTAACTTGCTTTTTTCAATCAAATTTCAACAGTAGTGTTTATTAGGTCCATAGACAATAGATAAATAAATAAACAATAAATAAGTTGCAATATGGAATTAATTGTGCAGGGCTTGAGTTACCAACTGAAGAGCATAAATCCTCTTCTTGTGTGTGTGTGTGTGTGTGTGTGTGTGTGAGAGAGAGAGAGAGAGAGAGAGAGAGAGAGAGAGAGAGAGAAAACACACATAATGCTTACATCTACTGTGTTTTCGTGAATACTCGACATTTTCATATATTTCTGTGTTTATTTGGCCATTTAGGCGCTCAACCGAAGACAAAGGCTACTATGCTTGTCCGTGTTGCGCTCGGAACGCACGCACAGTATCCTGTCAGTAGAATTCAGTTGTCTTTTGAGGCATATCGCGCATTTAATACAAACCCAATTCCAAAAAAGTTGGGACACTGTACAAATTGTGAATAAAAAAGGAATGCAATAATTTACAAATCTCATATACTTATATTTTATTCACAATAGAATATAGATAACATATCAAATGTTGAAAGTGAGACATTTTGAAATGTCATGCCAAATATTGGCTCATTTTGGATTTCATGAGAGCTACGCATTCCAAAAAAGTTGGGACAGGTAGCAATAAGAGGCCGGAAAAGTTAAATGTACATATAAGGAACAGCTGGAGGACCAATTCACAACTTATTAGGTCAATTGGCAACATGATTGGGTATAAAAAGAGCCTCTCAGAGTGGCAGTGTCTCTCAGAAGTCAAGATGGGCAGAGGATCACCAATTCTCCCAATGCTGCGGCGAAACATAGTGGAGCAATATCAGAAAGGAGTTTCTCAGAGAAAAATTGCAAAGAGTTTGAAGTTATCATCATCTACAGTGAATAATATCATCCAAAGATTCAGAGAATCTGGAACAATCTCTGTGCGTAAGGGTCAAGGCCAGAAAACCATACTGGATGCTCGTGATCTTCGGGCCCTTAGACGGCACTGCATCACATACAGGAATGCTACTGTAATGGAAATCACAACATGGGCTCAGGAATACTTCCAGAAAACATTGTCGGTGAACACAATCCACCGTGCCATTCGCCGTTGCCGGCTAAAACTCTATAGGTCAAAAAAGAAGCCATATCTAAACATGATCCAGAAGCGCAGGCATTTTCTCTGGGCCAAGGCGCATTTAAAATGGACTGTGGCAATGTGGAAAACTGTTCTGTGGTCAGACGAATCAAAATTTGAAGTTCTTTTTGGAAAACTGGGACTCCATGTCATCCGGACTAAAGAAGACAAGGACAACCCAAGTTGTTCTCAGCGCTCAGTTCAGAAGCCTGCATCTCTGATGGTATGGGGTTGCATGAGTGCGTGTGGCATGGGCAGCTTACACATCTGGAAAGGCACCATCAATGCTGAAAGGTATATCCAAGTTCTAGAACAACATATGCTCCCATCCAGACGTCGTCTCTTTCAGGGAAGACCTTGCATTTTCCAACATGACAATGCCAGACCACATACTGCATCAATTACAACATCATGGCTGCGTAGAAGAAGGATCCGGCTACTGAAATGGCCAGCCTGCAGTCCAGATCTTTCACCCATAGAAAACATTTGGCACATCATAAAGAGGAAGATGCGACAAAGAAGACCTAAGACAGTTGAGCAACTAGAAGCCTGTATTAGACAAGAATGGGACAACATTCCTATTCCTAAACTTGAGCAACTTGTCTCCTCAGTCCCCAGACGTTTGCAGACTGTTATAAGAAGAAGAGGGGATGCCACACAGTGGGAAACATGGCCTTGTCCCAACTTTTGAGATGTGTTGATGCCATGAAATTTAAAATCAACTTATTTTTCCCTTAAAATGATACATTTTCTCAGTTTAAACATTTGATACATCATCTATGTTGTATTCTGAATAAAATATTGAAATTTGAAACTTCCACATCATTGCATTCTGTTTTTATTCACAATTTGTACAGTGTCCCAACTTTTTTGGAATCGGGTATTTCTTTTCAATATAAAGCACATCCCGCTCTTTCCTTTCTCATTCATTCATGTTTCCTTATTAATAACCTTAAACAGTAGCGTCAACTGAAATCTGCGTGGATTATCATAAATAGCCTACGACACAGAACATAAATGGTCTCTGCGGCAAAAGCAAAAGTACCAGCGGGTGAAATGTTTCGAAATGTTTCTTTCCACAGCAAAGCACCAGTTCAAATAAAAGGATATATTAAAGTTTATATAGCCTACTTTTACATTTTCGCTGCTGTTCTAAAAATGGTTTTCGCCATCAACTTTAACAAGCTACGCAGCTGCTTGAATCCCAGTGCAGGAGCTGTAGGTTACCACAGAAATGTGGTTAGCTGATTGCTGCCGCGACTTGTGACAATCTTGAATATTATTATTATCATTATCATAAACTTTTCATTAACTTCGCTAAGCTGTACAACAAGGGAATTGTAATTGGCTGCTTTTTCTGCAGAGAGGCGATCTCTGTTGTACGGAAGCCCTGAACGGCCATGGATAATATTTTTTTTCTGTCTTGTTATCTCGTAAAATTAAGTTGTGATCACGAGATAACAAGATAGAAAAAAAAAAAAAAAAAAAAATATATATATATATATATATATATATATATATATATATATATATATATATATATATATATATATATATATATATATATATATATATATATATATAAACATGCTTGTTACTTTAAGGCTTTCTAGTATTATTGCCAACATACTGTACTAAGCTAATCTGGCTATCAGCTTCAGGCTTGTTTCTTAAGACAATAGTGTATCAGTAAATTACTAAATTTAATCTGGTTGTATTAGAAAGCGCTTGTTACTCAGGCTTTTCTATTTATTAATGTAATCTTGCTTATTGCTAGGCTTATCTGGTCATTGCCAACATGCTGTGCTTTCGATTATTTGGACTATTTAACATGCTTGTTCTCTATTGTTAACTAGCTGTCATTGGAAACATGCCTGTTGCTTTAGGCTTATTTGGTTGCTAAGGTTAATGGTTAAATTGGAAAATGCTTGTTTCTCAGGCTTATCTGTTTATTATTGTAATCCTGGGTCAGTGGTCACTCTTCCTACGGAAGACCGTGCCCGTATGTTACCTCAGACAGTGGGTGTCCTTTTCGCGCGAAATATGAGGTGTGTGTGGACATACAGTAAAAGTGGAGTGCTGCAGGTCACGTCACGTGTAGAAATGGCAAGTGGGAGAGATAAGGAAGGCTGCCCGGATTTGGAGGATACGCCAGCGTCGTATAATGCCGGCTTCACACCGCACGCGCAAGCAGTGCGTATGGAGAGCGGGAGCCGCGCGCGCCCATTGTGCATTCACACTGGCAGCGTTTGTCTCGCGCAGCTGAACCGCGACTCGTGTATTGCAAATACAGACAAATATTGTCCATTCTGTCACATTTACCGGTGTTCTCCTCCGACCCCTGTCTGTGTCGTGCTTTGATTTATGATGGGCAGCATATATCTGCGTATATATGCGTATATTAGTAGTTCACATAATAAATGTAACATTAAAGTTAAGATATGCTTCTAGTTTTTAATAATTTAAACAGGCCTTTGAAGTTTGGGCAAAAAGTTGCTCACGCTGAATTAAAGCCACAGCGCATTGTTCTGATCAATATTGACATGATTAACATGAAACAGGAAACAACTTCTACATGATATAACATTTTTTTTTAAATACTGTATTCTAAATTGTGGATATTTAAGCTATATATCATATGCTGAAGGGAATTTCTGGAGTGTTAATGATTAAAACAAAAAAACAACAAAAACCGTACAGAACCGAAAACCGTGATACGAACCGAACCGTGGGTTTTGTGAACCGTGCCACCCCTAATATACACCTAGGATGGCTTGAGGGTGAGTAAAGTATGGGATAATTTAATTTTTTTGGGTGAACTAACCCTTTAAGCTCATTCAGGTAACTGCATTTAAAGCTGCTTCTTCTCTTCTCAGCTGCTTGTAACAGAAGAGCACCCCTTCGCTGATACTTTCCTCCTGTAAGGGACATGCTGTCCCCAGTCCATTCAGAGGGACTCCTTTCCAAAATGTCCTATTCTCATCTGTTTTTTTTTGTTTGTTTTTTTTCTGTTCCAGTATCAGAATCTTACTTTTTTAAGTACCAGTATGAAAAAAATTAACATGAAAATTGGCATTCAGATTTTTCGCTGTCAGTTTATGTTTGGGGGATATCAGCATGGTTTTGTTTTGGGGTTTATTGCTGCTCTCCCTGCTCTTATCTATAAGCAACATGGATAGGCAGGGAGTTCTTGCCTAGAACAGAACCATACCTCCAACCCAAACCGTATGCTAATTGTCAATCATCTTTGACTATAGTGGTCCTGACAGAAATTACCTTTTCAAATATATTAAAACAGAAAACATGTCTTTTTTAGACATTTTAAATGATCGTATCCATAAAACAGCCTACTGCATGACTCAAAGCAATCTCACAGCATCCTGCAGACATACTAATAAACTCCCGGTAAACCCAGAGCTGAAGACAGAGTGAGCATTCTCACTTTGCCCCCTTGCTGTCCATCAGGCAGGTTAAAGCATTTGAGTGGACCGGATCACAGAGACAGAGACACCACTGGCCCTGACCCTGTCGGCCTTCAAGATTAAAACTCCATGCAGTGTGTGTCAATCATGCCAATTGTACTGGCCAGCTAGTGCTGACGGACTGAAAGTGTAAGGCAGAGGAGATGATGCATGTTGCTCGGCTCCCACTGAGAACGGCTTCTGAATGGATGTTTGGAAGACCTCCAAAATGTACTCCCTCATTTTATTTAGAGGGGATCAATAATGTGAGACAGGATAGATCAGGCCACCAGTGCAGAAGTAACTTACACTCACGTCTGTTTGGTACTTGTAGTAGTATATATGTGGTTTGGACTTTAAGGGCCAGATTTTTCTAACAAGGGCAGATTAGCATGAGAGTGCAATCACATAGAAGCGCAGATGGGAGTGGAAAGTTCTGCGCGTGATCTACTGACGATGCACAAATTAAAGAACACAGATGCAGTCACATAATTTCCATAACGACCAACCCAATCTACCAAGAGCAACAGAAATTATCAGGTTTAATTAAGACATGCTTTTTTGGATCGTGTTGCGTGATTCATTTAAATACTCTCCTCCCATAAAGTTTATGTCTGAAAGGGAAACTCCTACAGATGCACATGCAGTAAGGTCAGCCACAAAAATGACACTGTACATGCCTTTTAAGTGCTAACTTTTCACAGCGTGGCTATAGTAAATCCTGACAGTAGTTTTTTAACGCCAAAAGAGGGTTTGTGCTGGCGCAAGCTGTTAGTAAATCTGGCCCTATATCTTCTAATGACTTTCTGTGATCTGCTTTTGGTATACACACACACGCAAGCACACACGCATGCGCGCAAGCACGCACACACACACGACCATGATTTCTCTTATGCTCACCAAGGCATTCTTAAGGCTTTTATTTATTTATTTTTTAGCATTTTTTTTTTCAGTGACATATGATCCTTCAGAAGTCATTCTAATATGCTGATTTTCAAAAAAAAAAAAAAAAAAAAATCTTTTTTATCTATGTTGAAAACAGTTGTGCTACTTAATATTTTTTGTGAATATTTCAAAAGAACATTTATTTGAAATATATATTTTTCATGATTTTCACTGTCAGATTTGAAGTGCAGTTTCTTTTGACAGTGGGAAACCTGGTTAAAAGGTTAAAAACATTTAAACTAAACTCTTTAAGAATATTAACACTTGACTTTTGACTACTTAGTGACTTCTTTCAACTGAAAAGTCATGTTTTTAAATTAAGGCGAGAGAAGGAGCAAATAAATCTCTACAAACATGAGGTAAAGTGACAATGAATGCACAAGGGCACAGACTGCAAAAGCTAATGGCACAGCACATGTACAACTAAGGGAACAATTAAGCATAGATTTAAAATGCCAAGGAAGTAATCGAGCAATTACCACACTTTTATTACTGGCTGAGACAGAGTGATGTTTAAAGAAGACCTGCAAAAACAGTGTTCTTTTCCATTTGATCCCTTCTTTCACTGGTTCATTTCTTCAAATATTATATGTCATTCCTTTCTCAGAGTAAAGGCCATCGTCAAGGGGGTCAATACATTTTTAGTAAATCAACAACAATAGCCCATACAAAGCCAGGAGAGTGGAGCAATTAGAGGTTTTGGCTAGGATCCTGACTCCCATGCTTGGACAACCTGCCATCACTTCACGGTGGGGGGCTTCTGAATTACTGACATTCACATAGCAGCTGTTATTGCTCCTGACCGGGCTGTTTCATGTTTGATATCGTATCACACAGGTCATTTATACCTCCACAATACTGGCTGGGGTTCAAGTTTAACACAGCTGAACCTAAACTGTTTTACTGTAAAGACTCAGGATTTAATAAAGTATTGTGTACAGCAGTTAGGTTCATGTTCAAAAAGAGTGCACAAGGAAAGAGAACCCAATAAGTCCGGCAAGTTGAAATACCTTATACTGTCAAAAATAAAGAGAGCCAGAATTTTATGGAAGCAATATTTGAGTCTTGTTTACCACCGTGAACTCCGGAAAGCCAGGAACCCATGAGGCAAAGTGTGTTAAAGCAAGACTTGAACCTTATACATTAACAATACAAGTCACTGCACACACCTAAAATAACAAGCCTTATATTACATTTTCCAGCCAGTGGTTTTGGAGGTCTGCTCTTTGTTTGCTCACAACAAATACAAAGCTGTGCTTTTCTCTTGGAAAGGTCCAATCTCTTGATCTGCGTGAATGAAGGTCACTTGTCAGCCTGACAGTCCTTTGATACATGAGTGCTATAATTAGCATATCGAAGGAACATTAAGCTCTTCATTAACTGTGCCTTGATCAGCAATTAGCACATATGAGTGCAATTAAATTCACATATTTACTTTAACGTTTGAAGGTGGGTATTAGTCATTATGAAATATTCATCTGGAGAATAGCTACTTGTTAAACCGAAAAACAAAATCTAATAAATATCTAGATTCACCCCTATTTAATAGATTAGTTACCCTAAAATGTACATTTTCTCACATTCATGTCGTTCCAAACCCAACCCAACCCAACCCAACCCAACCCATTTTTGTTAAAAAAATGTTTTTTTATTTTATTTATTTTTTTACACAAAATCTAAAGAAATCATGATCCAATGCAGCAAAGATATTTAAACTACTAGTATAGCCTATTGGCTATGAATATTGTATGCCCAGAATATCAGCAGTAAACTCCATCTCCGATAGGCACACAGGGACAAGAATAAATAGCCTAAATAAAACAGACACATCGGCAATCCTGCCCTTACTTGAATAGGCTACTGTACAATTTTATCATTGTAAGAAAAAATGCACATTATTTCACCATGCTGCTATTTATCCCACTACTAATTAATGCCTATTGAACTTAATTTTTTTGCAAAAAGAAAGAAAGCTCGTAAAATAACAAGTCATTCACATTATAGGCTAATTAACTCTACGCACTGTCATGTCATGGTGACGACAAGGATGAGCCTGTAGAAATTAAACCGTTCATTTTGACTGCATGGGAAGAGAGCGCATCTTTCTGCAATTCATTTTATATCGGCAGCAGGCCCAACAATCATACAAGAAACAAACTATGGAGCCTCGATATAAAAAAAAAACGCAGACTCTATTCATTCACTGAAATTCGTTGAAAGTCCACCGCATAACAGTGCAACGCGCATGTTCACATTTTTAATTGTCCATAACAACCCCAAAACTTGCCTGCTTGCCTTGCACATCTAATTAATGGGCTAAGTTTTCCGGCTATTTTTCTTACCTTCTGTTTTTGCTGTGGATGTTATTGAGCTTGTAGAAGCTTAGCTCTTGCGTTCTTCTGAACATCTCGCGCTGCCATTGCCCAATGTAATTTCTGATATCACTCCATAATCTGTCTCTCTTTTAAATGCCTATTCCCCGAGTGGTAGACTACAATGACTGGCTGTTTTAAAATATAACTAATATCGAAACAAAATAACCCAGGCAGTCTCTTCTATGAGATGTTTAGGCCTCCATATACTGACAGCTGGGCTCATAGCTTGCAGGTTTGCTTAGTGGCCTACCAGGCACTACAACGAGACGCAACATGATGGGAGATGAATCATCGGTCAACTTGCACTGTATTCTACTTTCTTATTGCACACTGGAGAGGAAAAAATGCTGGTAGGCTACCATAGGCTACTTAATTTAAGGTAACAGTATTTAACAATGTATATATATTTTTTTCATTTGATTGGCTCAACCGCCACCCGCCCAAATTTAATTTAAATATTATTTTTCGCCACGTCATCCGCCCGATCCGCGGTTTATCCACAGAGTCCGCGGCTGTAACTGCGCATCTCTAATACATAACCAATTGAAAACGGTTGGTTGACTAGCGTTTAAGCTCTCTCTTGCTCGCTCGCTCACTCTCTTTCACATAAAAATACAACAACATTACCTCTGATTTAAGATTACATTCAATGGACTCGTTGCACACATTCATGCACCTTTATCCAATGTAACGGCAATAACGTAGCATGTCAGATTGAGTACTATCGTCTTTCATTGTGACTTTATCTGTCAGTATTTTCAGCACTCTCTGAGAGCTTTGATTGGCGATGGGGCAATGCATCATGGGGTGTGAGAAAAGGACTCAGTTTATCAGTCACCCCTTAGATAAAGACAGAAAATCCATGACAAAGTACTCTGCAGCAAGCAAACGCAGACCTCAACCACAGACCTGATAATCTCGCAAGACTGACAGCGCCAAGAATCACACATTTTCATTCTCCTTGGTTCCCTCTCTTCCCCCTCGATCCCTCACACTGGGGATCTGACAAAAGAGAAAAGAGAGATAGACACAGCTTTCAGGCCTTTTTTGATAGTGTCAGTCCATCTTTTGGCAAAGTCACATTTCCTTTTTTTCCCATTACTGCAGAGAAGTAACCTAATTCTCTTCTGAAAAGGTCACTTATCGAAGGGTACAACATCCATCACTCTGAGTAAAGTCATTACAGTGACTTCATTTTCTTGATCTAATCCATCGCTGAGGATTTCAACCATATATAATGATCATCTCATGTCTGGATATAAATATTTTTTACTGTACATCAGAAAATGTATTATCTGAAAAGCAGGATTTATAGATGCCCAGTATCAGTTAAAAAAAAATAAAATTCGGTTGAGCTTAACTAGACAGTTTTCCTAGAGACTCTGTTTGATGTGAAGAAATAATAACAGTCGTTTTAAATTTAAGTTTATATTTTCCCTTCTCATCCTTTTAATAAGTTCTTCTGACCTAATCAAAACCCAGCAGACAGACATTATTGAAGCTTTAACTCTGTTTGATCACAAAGTCTTCAGCGCTTCTCGGAAATGTTTTGAAGGTTGAAGCGTGGTATTAAATTTAGTTTAAAATCGCTTCTCATAAGATTATAGGCAAAGTCAAGTATCTCAGACCCCAAACAGAACATGAGGGTTAAGCCAATTTCATAACATTTGGCATCTAATGCACGCTTAACTTCCAGAAAACTTTATATGTTTACTTTTTGTAAGCAAGACTGTCAAATGAAATTGTCTGTACACATGCATGATGGTGAACATCCTCCTTACCTAATCTCATTCAAATGTGCATTATTTAACCTCTTTTGGTGATGGATTGCAAGCCTTTCTGAAAGACTATTGACAGGGCATGTGACGCATGAATCCTTTAAAGGGCACAATTTGATATGATGTGCACAGAAACAAGAGTGATAAACAACAACAGACTCAAAAAAGCATCTTGACCTAGATAAACAGAATAAATCAAACTGCTTGACACTAATTGTATATCCATTGGGCGCACATATTTCTACAGAGATACTAGATCAACATTTGGAACGTTCTTCTGTAACGGGATGGAATATGTGGCTGACATGTTGAAAAATGGAAGTGTATCCAAATGGCAATCTTGGAGATTTGGGGAAAAGAGAGTTTGGGAATCGACTTTATGCAACCCATTTTTCTAATTAGATACATCAGTGTCCACCTGTTTTTTTAGGGATATGCAAAAGCAGTGTCTTGTGGCTCATGTAAAAAATGGTTACTTGTAAAATGGTATGCAAGTGGAAGCCATTCTACTTCAGAGTGTAACTAGGGAAATTTGGGAAACATTTAACACCTAAACCCCCAAAACATTGGAATTTGGTGTTTATTGTGAAAGAGCCTTAATTTTCTTCAGGAACTGCAAATCTAGTTATCATTCCCTGCTGAACAAACACCTTAAACTAGCCTAAGCAGGTTTAATTGTCTCCCAGCCTGGACATGGTTTGTCTGTGGGCTGGTTTTAATGGGGAATCAGATTCAGATTTTTTATTAATTATACCATATTGTTTGGTCATTGTGGATTATTGTATAGCACCATGGTTTGATGAATAAATCAATCAATAATAATAATTAAAAAAATCACTTGCAATAAAAAAAAACTGAACGGGTGGGAGTATGCAAATGTACAAAGTAGGTGTATTATTCATGTCCAGGAAAACATTGTCTAGGTTATTTATTTATTTTGTCTTGCCAGATAGGCTGCTGAGATTCATGACATCTAAGCTCAAGATTTGGCAAGCTCATTCTCCTTGCAGCATATGACTCTGTACTTTAGCTCAGTAAATTATGCATGCATTATTCATATAATAATGCACCCTTTAAATATTCAGATTTGAGAAGGGGAAACATAAAACATGTGGTAAAACCATAGCACTTTGCTTGTGTTTTTCAAATCCCAAATTCAGGCTAAATGAAAATTATCTCTGTATCTTCATCTGTCCAAGTACATTTATTTTTCTGCATAGATCAGTTTCAAAAACATTCTCCTTTTCTATCGCCTTCTGTCATACACACAACTGCACACACCAGCGACCTGCCTCCCAGATGTTTTACTGGTGTCATGCAAGGTAGGTGTTCCAGGTATCTTGTTGGGGGTCCAGCCCGACTGGTTTATCACTGATACTTCTGGTTCCAAATGATGCTTTAGCCTTGTGCTTCCATTTATCATCTGCCCCCAGGCAGCACACAGCTGAGCCAGGAGAGATAGGCAGTTTATTTTTCATAGTTATTTATTCTGTGTTCTCTCTGCCTTTGTGAGAGTGTGTATGTATTAGGGCTGTTGTTGGGATTGGCAGGTAAGGCTGGGAAAAGTAATAGGGACCAAGGTAAGCTGAGTTCATGCACTGTTACAAATCTTTACTAATTCAGAATCTTTCTAACCCCATAGTATTTTCTTCACACAGAAAGAAAATTAAAACAGAAGTAAAACAGAAAATTTGATATTTAGTTGCATGTCCAAGTGGTGTTTTATACTGTCAAAAAGAAAAAAAACACCATCCACATTTGTTCCATGAGACCATGTATCTGGACAAGATGTTCAGGACCTCCAGCAAAAAAATAGGCCCACAACATTAAATATCCAGCAGTACATTTACCCGTGGGCATGGGGTATTTTTTTATCCATGTTTGCACCAATCCCATCTAGTGGGGTTGCTGCCAAAAAGCTATTTTTTTTTGTTTCATCTGACCATAGAAACCGGTCCCTTTTGCATTTCCAGTCGTGTCTGACAACTGAATATGCTGGAGTTTGTTTTTGGATGAGCGAGGAGGATTTTTCTTGATACATCTTTAGTTGATTGGGACTACTTCATTATTGCCCTGATGGTGGAAATTGGCATGTGTAACACTATCTCACAACCAATTTGTACATATTTTATGAGGTGGCTAATTCATACGAATTTGTGCGACCTCACTCATGTGAAACAAGAAGTCATGGCTAGACAGTTTCATGTTCCTAGTCACCCTGGTGTGCTAAAAAAGGTAAATATGAATGGGAATATACTTCAGAGATATTTTACTTAAAAAATAAAGCGGTGCCAATAATTGTGACCAACGTGTTTTGGAGAAAAACATTTATTTCATAAATGTTCCCCCCACTTTCAATTGTTTTTTTGAATGAAAGATTATAAAGATAAACAATGCAGATTTATTTTTACAGCCATCTTTGATCATATTTACCAGGGGTGCCAATAATTCTGACCATGACAGTATATTGAAGCCAATACAATATATAGCCAATGTCTGAATGACAACATTCTACAGTCTTCAAAGGCTTTACAAAATGAATATGTATTAATATTCATGAAGCCAAATATTACTAAAATACTGATGCAGAGTATTTAGGAATTGAGTAACCCAATCAGTGCCTTGGAAACATCATAAACAATAGCCTATTACAAAGTCATATAGCGTTACAGTCAAGTGTTTCGCTTGAAATTAAAAAAGAGAGTTGCAAGAACACCTTCGGAGACACGAGTGGACGTGGAGCATAACAAACGCATAAGGGTAAAGTTAATAACAGAGCAATTTGTTTTGTGTCTGGTCTCAATGCTCTTTGCCATGCAGCTCATAATTATTCTTCTTTATTCAAGGCAAGCCAATTAATTAAGCCTGATTAAATCCAGCTAGACCATAAACAACAAACATCATCGCTATATAACCAAACTACTGGAGAGACGCGGGTCAATGCATTTTTTCCCCACCAAATCAGACGTATTCATCTGAACATGGTCTCTGGGAGTGAAATAAACCAATCAGCAACATATCAGTCTGAAGCATCTGCAGCTCGCTGCACTCTAGGGGGGCTATATGAAAGCAGGGGCCGTCTGAAGTGGGCAAAGTAATTTTGAAGTGTTTGAGACATCCGAGAGATCACAGGCTGCCATGTTTTCAGGCCTACCCACCTTTCTTGCCCATGGAGCTCTTAGTCTTGGGCCGGAGATGTCCAAAGGCTTCTTCCTCAGTCAAGTGAGCACAGCGAAACTGCATTCAGGTGCTATTAGATCGCCACACATCACAAAGAGACTCAGGTGGAAAAGAGCATCTAATGCACTTCCTGACGGTCTGACGGTGAGGAAAGGCTCAGATATGAAAGAACAAATGTAAAACAAAGCCTTGCCATGAATTCTAGACTGCAAGCAAGAAATACGTGTGCAGCTTCATTCAAAATACTGGTGCAACAAATGTGCATCTGTGAAACATGGCTATTCAGATGATCTATTATACTTGCATATTATAATGTTATAATGCAATGCATTTCAGTTAATCATGTATTTCCAGTGTGACAACTGAACCACACACACCCATTATTGTTTGATCACTTCTACCTACCCTTGTTACATAAGCCCTGTTTATTTCGTCACTCATTGCAAAGTCTTGTATGTGTCACTGCATTTGTGAGCGCTCTCTCTTGTCTCCTGTGTTTTGGTTCTGACCTACAAGCCTGATCTCACTGCAGTTTGTACATATTTTATGAGGTGGTTAATTCGTATGAATTCGTACGAATTACCTCCCCATAACCTCGCCCCTAAACCTACCCGTCACTAGGGTTTAGACAAATCGTACAAATTCGTACGAGTGAGGTCATCCAAATTTGTACGAATTAGCCATCTCATAAAATATGTACATATTGGTCGTGAGATAACATTGGACCTTCTGTCCGATTTCCTGGTTTCCCCTGTTTGCCAGTGTTTTCTACCCTATTTGTTCTGATTGGATTGTCTTCGACCCTTGCCTGTTATATGGATTACGATTGTTGATTACTCCTAATAAAAGATGGGTTTGGATCCTCAACCCATGTTTTGTGCAGTTTGTGACATGCAAAAGGAAGTGCACAAATTAGCATTTTATTTTCAAGAGCTTATGAGCATTTCTAGTTTATAAATGTTTTCATGCTTAGGCCTTGAGACTGATAAGCCATCAGTAACTTGCAAATTCTCCTCCGTTTAACAAAAAGATTGTGCTTTATTGATAATGCAGACATTAAATTTTAATCCAGCACACAATATTTTAACAGACACAATTTATCCTCCAGTGCTGAAGGATCCTGCTTAAATGTTCTCGCCTCTAGAGAGGAAAATGAATCACACTCTCTGTGCACAGGCCACCCCAAGGTGATTTATTTGCTGATTCCTTGTCACAGTGTAATTTATTGCAGTACTTTTGTCTTCCTTTTTGTATACATGGAGTGATCAGGCAGTGCAAAGAAGCAAACGTGATTCTATTCCTAAGGAGATTCAGTGTCCAGGATTCGAGGTCAGCAGAAATATTTGGGTGAAGCATTTCAATATCAAGCTATATCTATATATATATATATATATATATATATATATATATATATATATATATATATATATATATATATATATAATGTATGTGAGAGAGAGAGAGAGAGAGATCGTATTAGTGAATTACACTCACCTAAAGGATTATTAGGAACACCTGTTCAATTTCTCATTAATGCAATTATCTAATCAACCAATCACATGGCAGTTGCTTCAATGCATTTAGGGGTGTGGTCCTGGTCAAGACAATCTCCTGAACTCCAAACTGAATGTCAGAATGGGAAAGAAAGGTGATTTAAGCAATTTTGAGTGTGGTATGGTTGTTGGTGCCAGACAGGCCGGTCTGAGTATTTCACAATCTGCTCAGTTACTGGTATTTTCACGCACAACCATTTCTAGGGTTTACAAAGAATGGTGTGAAAAGGGAAAAACATCCAGTATGTGTCAGTCCTGTTGGGCGAAAATGCCTTGTTGATGCTAGAGGTCAGAGGAGAATGGGCCGACTGATTCAAGCTGATAGAAGAGCAACTTTGACTGAAATAACCACTCGTTACAACCGAGGTATGCAGCAAAGCATTTGTGAAGCCACAACACGCACAACCTTGAGGCGGATGGGCTACAACAGCAGAAGACCCCACCGGGTACCACTCATCTCCACTACAAAAAGGAAAAAGAGGCTACAATTTGCACAAGCTCACCAAAATTGGACAGTTGAAGACTGGAAAAATGTTGCCTGGTCTGATGAGTCTCGATTTCTGTTGAGATATTCAGATGGTAGAGTCAGAATTTGGCGTAAACAGAATGAGAACATGGATCCATCATGCCTTGTTACCACTGTGCAGGCTGGTGGTGGTGGTGTAATGGGGTGGGGGATGTTTTCTTGGCACACTTTAGGCCCCTTAGTGCCAATTGAGCATCGTTTAAATGCCATGGCCTACCTGAGCATTGTTTCTTTATGACCACCATGTACCCATTCTCTGATGGCTACTTCCAGCAGGATAATGCACCATTACCAAGCTCGAATCATTTCAAATTGGTTTCTTGAACATGACAATGAGTTCACTGTACTAAAATGGCCCCCACAGTCACCAGATCTCAACCCAATAGAGCATCTTTGGGATGTGGTGGAACAGGAGCTTCGTGCCCTGGATGTGCATCCCACAAATCTCCATCAACTGCAAGATGCTATCCTATCAATATGGGCCAACATTTCTAAAGAATGCTTTCAGCACCTTTTGAATCAATGCCACATAGAATTAAGGCAGTTCTGAAGGTGAAAGGGGGGCAATAGTATGGTGTTCCTAATAATCCTTTAGGTGGATGTATATTAATCTGTCAAAATAAAAAACATCACATCTAAAACACAAACAGACATAATTATGCCAATAAACTGTGTTAAAGGGGTAGTTCTCCTAAAAATTTTAATTACTAACTCTCATGTCATTCCAAACCCGTATGACTTTCCTCTGTAAAACACAGGACAGGTCATTTTCATTTTCAAAGTAAGTGCAAAATATAGCACAATGTCTCTTTTCTATTATTTGTTAAATTACTATCACGGTGACTAGAAAATGTCTCTTTTAAGCAAAAAACAACGCCAGTGCAATGCACAACTTAATTTAAAAATGCACGGCACAGTGCAATACCAGCGCATTTAGTGCCTGGGTAAACGGAATTGCGGGTGATTTGTGAATTCAGTTTTACCCCTAAATGTGGTACATGTGCGTTTGCATGTAAGGAAGGGGAGTACATTTCCTTGACATTTCGCTTGCTTGAATATAAATAGATTGCTTCAGCTCTGCTCTGTGGCATCCTGTCAGGATGCGCTGCCTGGAAACACCAGCTTTGGCAACTGATTATTCCACACTGTGCCAGTTGCTTCAACCACCCTTATCATCTGCCTGGCAAAGTGCTGCACCTTGCCCTTGCTGCCTACATGCCCAGCCTACCCACACCTACTGAGATAATATGATAGTAGTCAGCCACAGCCACCCCAGCTCTGTTTGGCTACCAAAAAGCAATGAGGCATGCTTTACAGACGCACACATCTACAGAATTCAGAACATTTGACAGACATTGACAAAGCTCAGAGAAGGTCTTTGTCTAGTTATTGACATACAAATTTGCTTTGTCTGTGAAATCACTGTGGATTAATTTAAGGTTGAGAATCTGATATGATTGTTCAATTGTTTGTGATATTTGTAATGGTTGAGTGTCGCAGTGGGGAGAAACAGAAAATCTGGTTAGCCAAATCAGTCAACAGTGAAATTAGTAAGACGCCAGGGGTGTGTCTGATACAACGCCAGACCTGCATTTAAAAAATAATGAGCTCTCACTCTTTTGATTCATTGTTTTTTACTTTCTAAAATAAAATGAGTTGTATTAATTTGCTTTGTAATACAGCTGGTCATATAAAGACATGTCGGGAAATACAAAGACAAGCAATTCACAGTGTGAAAAAATAGTAAATATATGCATTGATTTTAACAACAAAACTGATTTGGTATAATGGCGCCGCTGTGTTTGGTCGCCGTTCAGGTCGCTCCGCGAAGACTGTGCTTTTATTTACTATTTTACTTTCTTTTACTCTCAGTTTTTACAAACTTATCATCTGCATTGATCTACTACGACAGCAAAACTCTTTTGGACATTGGTTACCTCTACACTGGACTGTTTCAGGACACTTTTGCCGATCCTCTGTGGCCATCTGAGATCCTTCGGAACGCCGAGTTGAACAATGGCCAGAGCCAGCGGCGTAGAACAAAGAAACACCGTGGGAAACGTGCTGGTATCCGTAACAGACTGAGGAAAAGGGCATTCAGACCTCCTCTCCCGAGCATTCTTCTAGCAAATGTTCAATCCTTGGATAATAAGATGGACGATCTTAGAGCCAGGATAAGTTTTCAACGGGACATGAGAGACTGTAATATCTATTGTTTGTCTGAAACATGGCTCACGCCCGCGGTCCCGGACACAGCTGTGACGCCGTCGGAGAACTTCTCTGTTTTTCGGATGGACAGAACAGCCGAGGCGGTAAATCCAAAGGCGGTGGAGTGTGTTTCATGATCAACAAGAAATGGTGCGATCCCAGGAACATCACCATTCTCTCGCGGTCCTGCTCACCTCATCTGGAACATTTAACAATCATCTGCCGCCCATTCTATCTGCCGAGGAGTTTTCTGCGGTTGTCGCGACCGCCGTTTACATCCCACCGCAGGCAGACACAGCGCTGGCTTTATCTGGCCTTCATGATGTTGCCAGCGGCGTCATAAACCAACATCCCGACGCGGCATTCATTGTCGCGGGCGATTTTAACAAAGCAAACCTAAAGAAAGTCCTGCCAAACTTTCACCAGCACGTCTCCTGCCCCACACGAGGAGCAAACACACTGGATCACTGCTACTCTCCGTTTAAGAACGCCTATAAAGCGCGGTCACTTCCAGCGTTGGCAAATCGGATCATGCCGCCATTTTCCTCACTCCCGAATACAAACAAAAGCTCCTCCAGGAACCCCGGTGAGGCGGGAAGTTAAGCGTTGGTCGCCCCACTCAGAGACCGCGCTTCAGGCAGCTCTTGATGGCGTTGACTGGGACATGTTCGAGCGAGTTCAGCTGGCGTAAGCGAGTTCACAGGCGTGGCGCTTTGCTTCATCAACACGCTTACAGAGCAAGCCACGCAAACAATAACAATAACGTCCTTCTCAAATCAGAAACCGTGGGGACAATTCAATCCAGCTAGCGGCAGTGAAGCATACGCACTGCTGCTTACAACGCCGGTCTCCATTCAGGAATATGAATGAATACAGATCGTCCTGTTATGCTCTCAGACGAGCAGTTAAAGCCGCAAAACTCCGTTATAAAGACCGAGTGGAGTCTCATTTCCAACTCAACGACTCTCATGGCGCATGTGGCAAGGTCTGAGGTCCATCTGCTCCTTTGGATCTAAATCCTCTGCAGAGGCAAGCGTTGATCCGTTGCTCGTGAACGAGTTAAACTCTTTCTATGCTCGCTTTGACTGTAACCGCGCAACGCGACTCCGCCAAGTGGCGCGTTAGAGAAATTACTCAGAGCAGCAACAACCACGTGATCTCTGTCTCAGAGGATGAAGTTCGGAGAGCACTCAAGCGTGTGGACGTCAGGAAAGCTGCTGGGCCGGATGGTATTTCAGGTCGTGTTCTGCGGTCCTGTGCTGATCAGCTCACCGGGTTGTTTACATCTATCTTTAATGAGTCCTCGCTACATCTGTGGTCCCCACCTCCTTCAAAAATCCACCATCATCCCTGTCCCTAAGAACAGTAAACCCTCTTGCCTAAATGACTATCGTCCAGTGGCTCTCACGTCTATAGTCATGAAGGTCTTTGAGAGACTCATTAAAAACACCATTTGCGCCTTCATTCCTGACACTTTGGACCCTCTTCAGTTTGCCTATCGTCCCAATAGATCGACTGAAGATGCCATCTCTCATGTCCTCCACTCCTCCCTCACTCACATCGACAGCAAAAGTGGGAACTACGTAAGACTGCTATTTATTGACTATAGCTCAGCCTTTAACACCATAGTTCCCACCAAGCTAACCTCCAAACTCCTGGATCTCGGCCTGAATCCTTCTCTCTGCCACTGGATTGAGGACTTCCTCACTGGCAGGCCTCAGGTGGTGAGAATAGGCCAGTCCACCTCCACCTCCATCACCCTGAGTGTGGGAGCTCCACAGGGCTGTGTCCTGAGCCCCTGCTCTACTCTCTCTACACGCATGACTGTTTGTCCACACACAGCTCCACCTCTATCATCAAATTTGCTGATGATACTGTTGTCCTGGGCCTCATTTCCAACAACAATGAGACGGCATACTTGGACGAGGTGGAGCATCTAACAGCATGGTGCCAGGACAACTGTCTCTCTCTGAATGTTGGCAAGACCAAAGAAATGATTGTGGACTTCAGGAAGAGACAGCAACGGACATACTCCCCCTCATGATCAGCGGGTCACCAGTAGAGAGAGTGAGCAGCTTCAAGTACCTGGGAGTAAACATCTCCGAGGACCTGACCTGGACTGCTCACATTCAGACACAGGTGAAAAAGCCAGGCAAAGACTGTACCACCTGCGCCAGCTGAGGAAATTCAGGCTTTCACCAGCTATCCTGAAAACTTTCTATTTAGGGGCGATAGAAAGTGTTTTAACTCAGTGCATCACAGCGTGGTATGGGAACAGCACCAGTCATGACCGCAAAGCCCTGCAAAGAGTCGTGCGCTTATCCGAGCGTATCTCAGGGTCAGCTCTCCGTCTCTGCAGGACGTCTACACCAAACGCTGCAAAGGTAGAGCTACCAAGATCATCAAGGACTCTAATCACCCTGCAAACCCTCATTTCACGCTGCTACCATCTGGTAAGCTTCCCAAGCCTGATGGCCAAAACTGAGAGACTCAGGAGGAGCTTCTTCCCCAGGCCATCAGACTCCTGAACTCAGTCACTTAACATCACGTGACTTCACGCCAGGATAAACATCGATACACTGACATTGCACTGCACTTTCTGTTCTCGTTGTTACTGTGTAACAACCTGTCATAAACCTGTTTGCACATTATACTCTTTATACATTTGTTAACCACATATTTATAAGTCTACAGTTTACTCACTGCAAAGTCTACTTCAATTATTTTATTCCACTTTATCCTTATTTGTTACCTTTTTTTCTCTTGACTTGATTATTTATAATTCTACAGATATGGACATATATATATATATATATATATAGATAGGATATAAAAAAGTACTATTTCTATTATAATTTCTTCCTTGTGTTTTTAACTGTGAATTTGCACTGTCCATGGAGCGGACCTGTTTACATTTCACTGCCGGTTGTATATTCTGTATATAACTGTGTATGTGACAAATAAAACTCTTGAATCTTGAATCTTGAATCTTGAATCTTTACTGAACCACCTAATTAACTTTTCTTTTTTCAATTGCCAATGAATCAGAAGAAGTATATATATATATATATATATATATATATATATATATATATATATATATATATATATATATATATATATATATATATATATATATATATATATACACATACATACAAACCCGATTCCAAAAAAGTTGGGACACTGTACAAATTGTGAATAAAAACAGAATGCAATGATGTGGAAGTTTCAAATTTCAAAATTTTATTCAGAATACAACATAGATGACATATCAAATGTTTAAACTGAGAAAATGCAAGGTCTTCCCTGAAAGAGACGACATCTGGATGGGAGCATATGTTGTTCTAGAACTTGGATATACCTTTCAGCATTGATGGTGCCTTTCCAGATGTGTAAGCTGCCCATGCCACACGCACTCATGCAACCCCATACCATCAGAGATGCAGGCTTCTGAACTGAGTGCTGATAACAACTTGGGTCCTTGTCCTCTTTAGTCCGGATGACATGGCGTCCCAGTTTTCCAAAAAGAACTTCACATTTTGATTCGTCTGACCACAGAACAGTTTTCCAGTTTGCCACAGACCATTTTAAATGAGCCTTGGCCCCGCTTCTGGATCATGTTTAGATATGGCTTCTTTTTTGACCTATAGAGTTTTAGCCGGCAATGGCGAATGACACGGTGGATTGTGTTCACCGACAATGTTTTCTGGAAGTATTCCTGAGCCCATGTTGTGATTTCCATTACAGTAGCATTCCTGTATGTGATGCAGTGCCATCTAAGGGCCCGAAGATCACGGGCATCCAGTATGGTTTTCCGGCCTTGACCCTTACGCACAGAGATTGTTCCAGATTTTCTGAATCTTTGGGTGATATTATGCACTGTAGATGATGATAACTTCAAACTCTTTGCAATTTTTCTCTGAGAAACTCTTTTCTGATATCGCTCCATTACGTTTGGCCGCAGCATTGGGGGAATTGGTGATCCTCTGCCCATCTTGACTTCTGAGAGATACTGCCACTCTGAGAGGCTCTTTTTATACCCAATCATGTTGCCAGTTGACCTAATAAGTTGCAAATTGGTCCTCCAGCTGTTCCTTGTATGTACATTTAACTTTTCCGGCCTCTTATTGCTACCTGTCCCAACTTTTTTGGAATGTGTAGCTCTCATGAAATCCAAAATGAGCCAATATTTGGCATGACATTTCAAAATGTCTCACTTTCAACATTTGATATGTTTTCTATATTCTATTGTGAACAAAATATAAGTTTATGAGATTTGTAAATTATTGCATTCCTTTTTTTATTCACAATTTGTACAGTGTCCCAACTTTTTTGGAATCGGGGTTTGTATAAAAAAAACATAACCAAGATATAATAGTGCAGGATTCCATACAATACAATCAGAACAAACAGGCAAACAAATACATATCTCATATATATATATATATATATATATAATTTTTTTTTTTCTTACAATAATATTAGAATATGAAAGTAAGCAAGTAATTTATGCTACTGGCACTGATTCATTATCTGAAAAATGCTAATCGCTTTGCATGTCTACGTTTTAAAGTAGACAATTTCACCCCTATAGGCCCTTTTGGGATCATGTCTTCAAGAACAGCTTCTTATTTTTGTAAATGTGATGAAAGTGGATCTCTAAATTCTCATTAGACAACTGAGCTCACATTGGCAGGCATGGTCGTCTCTTGTCCCAGCAGCACAAATTCATTCTGACTGAATCTTAATTAACAAATCAGTCTTGGTTTTATTTGAATATGCATGTCCTGAGCATAGAGGACATCGGAGAGAAAGACAAAAAAGCAGGGGACAGTAGAAAGTTTACCGTGACAGTTCAGCAAACTGCAGGGGAATTGTTAAATGGCTATAGAGGGCAAAAAGCAGCGGAACGAAAACCTTGCAAGCCAGCCACTATTTGTTAGCCATATTGGTAATGTTTGAGTAAATATGATATAAATGTATGCAAATAAAAATGGTAATAAAGCACCCTGTGACAGAGAAAGTGAATATAAATGGCACTGCTTCCTATAGATAAACCTAAAATGGGAGCTTGGTTAAATGAAGACGTATAAATCAATTGTGGAACCTGTCATAAAAGTTGTCTCCTTCTATCTGCTGTAAGTACATGTATGTGTTCAAGCAAGGCAGGGAAATTTTTCTGTCCTCTTCCGTGAGGATATTTTGTCACTCCGTATTCATAGCCCATGACTTCATAAGCAAAGGACAGGAAGGAGTAACCTTGACCTTTCCAGAAGTCCACAAAATGAAGAGAAAGATCATCATTAATCGCTAGTCATCTGCTCGCATTTCTTACAGCTGGTTCTTGTCATTTCAGATAATGAGACGGAGCAGGCTCTGCCAGAGACGCGGTCCCAGCCGTGGCTGACCATTGCGCGTGCCCTTGAACCCAGCTGGACCTCCCAAGAAATACAGCAACTCATTATTCCGTCAGATGTCACATTGAGCCAGGCAAGAGTGTCAGTAAACCGCTTCCAAACGGAGATGGAGTTTTCACATTGTTTAGCGGGATCCCAGAATAGAAGCCATATTTCAAAGCGCTGGCTTTCACAACAGTGTTCGGTTAGTGTGTTCACCACGTCGTAACTTTTTAGTGTGTGCCTCATTATTAATGATTTTACTGCTAGTCTGTTGAAACACAAAGGAGGGAAGTGCAGGGATAGTGTCATGTTGCTTCAACTGATCAAACGGTAAATAAAGATAAATACAGGCTCAAATAAATGCTTTTTTCTTCTGGATTTTCTTCAGACTAGAGAACAGAGTTGAAAAGAGCAACTGGGGCACAATAAAGCGATGGAGCAAGAAACTCCCCCAGCTCCGAGCATGAACGACGCAATAAAAGTCTGATTATTATTTAGAGAGAATATTGCCTCAATAAAACAGCAATTCCGGGCAGGATTCACAGGACACGGCAGCAAGGTCTCACTGTGGAGTCATATTTGGATGGATTTCTGTGGTAGAAAGTAGAAAATGAAACCGTTAATGACCACAAATCTGAATAAAAAAATCAGCTTCATATCTGTCGGAGCTGCTCCCTTGAAAGTGCAAAAGTGCATCAGATCATCTCAGAATGTTTTCTAGTGTCTGATTTGTGCTGTGATAGACGAGGGTCTGAAGCTGAAGCATTGTAGTGGATATTCAGCGCAGCGTTCGCGTCATGACCCGGGATGAGGATAGATAGTGGCATTGGCCAGGCCTCATCCATTCACTCAGGGGGCTGCTGGGCTGGGAAATGGCAGCCTATGACAATATCTCTATTAGGAATGATGGAAAGCATGTCAGCAAGCCTTTATTAACAGCCCTTGCTAGCCTCCACCAGACCTGCTGCTATTTGAGTAATGCCACTCAGCAGTGCGCCCCAGACCTTTAATGTACACCCACATCCCACAGCTGTAATTTCCTGAGAGGGTAGGTCGTTAGTTTTGATTTGTATCAAAATATATTAATAAATTATTCTTTCAATTACCTGTGGCCTTCAACATGGAGAAGCCAAGCCAGGGAACATTTTTCACATCAGGGTTGCAAACCAGAACAAGTGCTTTTGGAGTTTACAGCCTCACCTGAAAAAAAACATTTGAATTCACCAACTGTAGCCACAAAGAGAGAGAACCATGGAGAGAGACAAAGAGAGAAAGAGCTGAGAAATAAATAAGTTCGGAGAAAGAGTGGGCAAAGAGAAAAAGCATGTACTATGAACAGTGTTGAGGAAGCTATTTAAAAACTGTAGCTAAAAGTTTGTAACTTAGCTTGTAGCTAAAAAAAAAAAGTTTGCCATAAAACAATCTAATAACATAAACTACACTAAAGCTATTTTTTGAATACATAGCTATAAAATGCACCAAAAAGCAACTGAATCAAGAAAATGATGATGAATAATACTTATATTGAATTTGCTACAAAAATGGGTATTAATAATAGGTATTAAGTTTAATTATTAATTTATTAATAATATTTTTTTTTTTTTTTTTTCAGCAGAACTGAACCTTATTGTAAAGTGTTACAATACAGTTTTCGAGCTAGTTCATTTATAACATACCAGTTCAATAAATGAATCACACTTCCAGATGTGACACATAAAAGGAAGAGATAATTGCCTCAGTTATTCTGAGCAACATGGCTTTAAATAAAAAAGGTAGCATTTCATCATGATCATTTTCATCATTTCAACCACAACACACCAGAAAAGCTAGAGTTTGAAAACAGCTGAGCTACTGTCACACTACAAAAAAAGAGTAGAGTTAGAAATGCCCTACTTTTAGTTAGTTACTCCCAAACGATGAATCTGAAGTGATGAAAAAGAATAAATGAAGAGTGAAAAAATCCACACGTTTCAAGTATAATGTACACAATTGCCTTCATATTTCATACAATGGCCATCTGAGCAAGGGTATCTTGTCAATCACAAGGGATCTGGAACTCTCTGCTGACATTCAATGCCCTTTTCACATTTCCTCTGGGGACAGAAGAGAATAAATCATACGAGCGCAGTGACCCAAACCTAGGGTCTTTCATCTTCATAAGATGAAAAACAAAGAACTGGCCAATGAGAAAGCAGAGCGATAACACACTGAACCACACCTTACAACAATAAATCAAACAATCAGATCTGTCTATCTATCTATCTATCTATCTATCTATCTATCTATCTATCTATCTATCTATCTATCTATCTATCTATCTATCTATCTATCTATCTATCTATCTATCTATCTGTCTGTCTGTCTGTCTGTCTGTCTGTCCGTCTGTCCGTCCGTCCGTCCGTCCGTCCGTCCGTCCGTCCGTCCGTCCGTCCGTCAATCCGTCCGTCCGTCCGTCCGTCCGTCCGTCCGTCCGTCCGTCCGTCCGTCCGTCCATCCATCTGCTTACAGTATCCATCCATCATTCATCCATCCACTTATAGTATCCATCCATCCATCCATCCATCCATCCATCCATCCATCCATCCATCCATCCATCCATCCATCCATCCATCCATCCATCCACTTATAGTATCAATCTATCCATCCATCCACTTATAGTATCCATCCATCCATCCATCCATCCATCCATCCATCCATCCATCCATCCATCCATCCATCCATCCATCCATCCATCCATCCATCCATCCACTTATAGTATCAATATATCCATCCATCCACTTATAGTATCAATTTATCCATCCATCCACTTATAGTATCCATCCATCCATCCATCCATCCATCCATCCATCCACTTACAGTATCCATCCATCCATCCATCCATCCATCCATCCATCCATCCATCCATCCATCTACTTACAGTATCCATCCATCATTCATCCATCCACTTATAGTATCAATCCATCCATCCATCCATCCATCCATCCATCCATCCATCCATCCATCCATCCATCCATCCATCCATCCATCCATCTATCCACTTATAGTATCAATCCATCCATCCATCCATCCATCCATCCATCCATCCATCCATTCCAAGTATTGAAACATTATTTTGAAAAACAGCATTTTTTTCAATTCACAGAAAATAACATCCTTCAGCTTTAGGAATAGTCATTTTGTTCAGTTGGGCACAGAAAACTGACACTGACACGCAGGAAAACAGAACTAGATTGTAACTATTTGTGTTCATTGAGTGTGCAATCCCTGACAGCAGACTTTAGCAATCCTTGCTTCTTCTCAAAGGGTACAGATTCACAGGTGATTGATTACCTGCTGCCCTGAGTTAAACCCAATCCACAAAGGCCAACAGATCATAGGTGAAAATCATTCACAAGATCGCTTCTGAGAACCAATCTCTCTTCAAAGGAAATGAAGAACTGCTCATTCTCCAACCAGTAACTAGGCCATTTTACCAATGATTCAAACTGATATAGGCCGGGTTGGTCAGCTACTCTCTGAGTGTCTGGCCTGAACCACGCATAGTCCGAGCTGTCAGACACGGTGAAAGGCCCATTCTGGCTCGCAAAATGATTAGAGAGGCTGGAGCTGGAATGGGGCGGACAGCAGAGTGGACTTCTGGGGGAAGAGCTGACGTGAGCACACAACAGAAGATGTACTGGTGTAATGAACCCAGCGGCTCCCTGCAGCCCAATCCTAACCTCCTTCCAATTGTTCATCACATACAAATCATTCCAATCCATGGCCTAATAGTCCCGCAAGGTTCTGGTCTGCTCATGTTCGGTCAATCAGATCAGCCTCCTGGCAACTAATGAATTTGGCATCAAGGCCTAAGAACAGGTCTTGCTCATTTTCATCTATGAAGGTTCACCGGTTTGCATGGATCATGACGGAACTGGAACAGTTTCACCATTAGATTGACAAATCTTTAGATAAGAATAGCTTGATTGTTGCAATATGGTGAAAATAAAGTCTCATCCCAGAGGTCCACAAATGCACAAACATGAACAATATGCCAAACTGAATATAATAAGTAGAGGATTTAAAAATAAATAAAAAAATAAAATAAATAACATTGCATTACATGCACATTTCATACGCTGCACACCAGTAGATCATTAAGGAATAAATTGAGGATCAAATGAGGCTGATTAATCAGAAATTGGAGGTACAAATAACAGCGTTCAATGATCTTGTACAACGATGACTGAGTCCAGACCTTTGTTTTGCAAATACTGTGACTCCCTGTGGAACAGCTGTGAAATTTTGTTAAGGAATCAAAGTGAAACATTTGTGTTGTATGTTATGATGCAAAACAGCATGCACAGCATTAATATCCAAAATGTCAGTGCGGTTTTAATGTCATGCTGTACAAGCATGTCTTTTATTAAAATGCCACAACAAAGATCCTGCATTCGGATGACGTGACAAATTTAAATTAGTCTGGAATATTGGAGGTCACAGCTATGATTATATACAAGATTATTTTTTATTTGCAGGGATATACTCACTGTACATTGTTATATACACAACAGAGCAAATTAAATAACAGTACGCAAGAGCTGGCTATCAAACAGAACGGAAGAACATGTGCCAATCAGCATTTGTTAACCACTAAAAAGCATTACATGCCTGGGATCACATCATGAATTTGCTCATCAATTTAAAAAGGACCCTGTCATCTCTAGACACACAGTTTAAAGACCTTTTTGAATCGAACACCTCCTCTGAGAATTTTATCATAGCTGATACGTTTTCTTTTTGACAAATCCATGAATGCACAATTCAATTTAATTGACTATGTACAATAAATTGAGCTTTTGAAGGCATTGATATGCATGGATAATGAGATGCCTTTGATGTGAATGAACAACCATTTTGGAATTAGCAGCAGTCACAGGTGTTTTGCTGTGAAAAGTGTAATCAGATCCTTTGAAGTTTTATATTACATTACCAAATTGGACATGAAAAGCCCATTTATTTGCATAATTTAATCTGTAAAGGAGACAATTTCTGAAACCTCTTCCTTCGCTTTTTTTTTTTTTTTTTTTTTTTTTTTTTTTTGCCAGACTTCTGCAAACACACAGTATATTCCTTGGCTGGCAATACAATACAGAGTGAATGTCTGACAATTTCCAAATTTGAATAATCTTTGCATGAACAGATATTATGAATTTAATGATACAAAGAACCAAGGATGGAACAGGCTCAACTTCAAATACGTCTTTGTGAGAAGATTAATTAAACTGCAGAAATGGAGAAAAAGAACATTGCAGAACATTCAAAGCCCTGAAGAGCAATAATTTATGGAACATAATGTTAAACCCCACAGTGAGTAGGTGAGTCAGTACAGAAGGATCCCACCTACTGAATATTTGCTGAACACATATACCCAGCAAATCCAAATTTTTAAGTCTATAACTGCTCGAAAATTGAAATAAAAGTGCCGGATATGCTTTCGAGCACTAAATGTATCCAGCTCTTCTTGACGAGATGCATTACTCCACTCTATCCATTTGAAATGTATGAGTTACAGTGCCCATATTATGCAAATTTAAAGTTCCTAATTTTCTTTTGGAGGTTAACTATGTGCGCACAAAGTAAAAAAAAAACACTTACATTTTCTCAGCATCATCCTCTTTTCTCAGTGTCTGAAATGGTTCGATAAAAGAATTCAGTCTCTCTAAACTTGAAAGTGCATGCAAAGTTGCTTTCTTAGGGCAGAAAACAACGTCTTCTCGACATGTCGATAACACAAACCAAACTTTTCCAGGCCTCACTAGACTTTGAGGGCAGGTTAAAGTAGACGTTAAAGGCAGCCAATGAAGACAGCATTATGCAAATTTGTTACAAACCTACATTTGTGCAGGAAGTAAGGCTGGATTTACTGATGACTCATTTCAGGCAGTTCTTTCTTTTGGGAGACAATTACTTATCAAGCATTTTTCTACACTACAGTACACTTTTACATTCACAAACAGCTATAATCAGGTAATATCCGAAAAAGCATAATAAATGTGCTTAATGATGACACTCTCTTACAAAACGTTTGACTTACTTGGCTTAAATTATATTCACTGGAAAAAACACATATAAATTAGCTTTTTTTTTTTTTACATCAAAAAGTCATACTGACATGAAAGAACTGAATAGTTTAGGGGAAAAGAAGAATCAACAATTATTAAGAATTTAAGCTCCACAAGATAATTAAACTTACATTTTCCATTTAGCTAGTCCTCAGTACCATGATGAGTTTCTCTTAATTGCATATGGGAAGCTGGTCAAGGTCCAGGGAAAGCATCAAGAATCCAATAAATTGTTGAAATGGAGAAAATAAAATAATGGAATTGGAAAAAAATACAATAATATATATATTTTAATAATGGATATTTTTGAATAATAATTATATTATGCACATCACACACACAAGCACATAGTCAGGCAAACTGATCTCTTAAAAAAATGGACCAAATAACACTTAAGAAAAAAAGTTAAGTCTGCTAGTCTCAGTCTCACTGAAAATACATGCATAATGTACAGTAACTCCCAACTTTTGCACACAATTGCTGAACTCTGGCATCATAGCGACTGTTTTCCAGAGCAACATTCGAGGGAAGGCTCATTTGAGCTGAACTCTGGGTTTTATTGATTTTTGGTGGAACAGATTAACTGCCCTCATCCTGACTGGACTGCTGAAAATAAATAGAGCTGCTGTCCACTGTTATCTTTGCATGCAGCCTTCATTTGGTTAAGTTTGCTGTTTGCATTGCTTCATTCCCACCGAGCACACACTCATACACTGGTGTATTGATGTGGGTTTCCATACAATTCACATTTCAAATGTGTTATTTGGCAATTTACTCACTCTTTTTTATCTGGCAACTGGCAACTGGCTGAGCAAAGACAAAGACAATCATATCTAAACATGGAATAAAATTATATTCCAGCCTATAATCAGGCATGAAATTTTAAACAGAGTTAGAAGTGTCACATTGCTAAAAAAAAAAAAAAAAAAAAATGGACGCCATAGGCTAGAAAGCAGGTAAGGCATTGTCCATTCAGATGCCTGCAGGGTCACTCTCAAGCCCTTGAGCGAGACAATGATTCTCTCACTGTCTATAACCAGATATTGCAGCGACATTAGTTTGATTTATGTTCACAAATTTTTAATAGCTGCTGGAGATTCTGAAGTGACCCCATAATATTAAAGTCTGGACAGAAAATCATGTCACATTGTATAAATAATCAAACCTGGAATAATATTATTTATTTAACACACCAAGACTTAAAAGAGTCTGTATATGTATGTATGTATGTATGTATATATATATATATATATATATATATATATATATATATATATATATGCAATGCAATTATAAAATCAATCTTTTATAAAATAAATATTGAAAGAAATAATTGAATGATCAATAATTTTCAATTTTTGCATCAGATTAGAAATGTATTACTATTCCATGCTAAAACTGTTCATATTTCAACTTGAAAATAGTGTTGTCAGCCAAAAGTTAATTGAAACAAGCCATGTGTAATTAAAGGTCAGTTTGTACATGGTCCAGAGAGGCTATTCAGTCAGGAGATCATCATCAACATCTGCATTTAGCTCAAAGCTAAAAAAAAATAAATAAAAAAAATCATGGAAAAAGGAACAAATTCTTTTTAAACTCTTTCCCCGTCAGCATTTACTAAAGCCCCATTTCCACCTAAATTACCCAGTACGATTTGTCCCCGGAACTTTTTTCCCCTCAGACCTGCTGCAGTCTGCGTTTCCAAGGCACCGTGAAGATTAGTCCGTTGCACACGACTTTCCAGTTCCTGCTGGATTTTGTCCTCCGCATATAAGCTTAATAAAGCCTGAACCTCAATGTCAGTCCATCGGTCGTATTTTTGACCATTGTTGATTTGAATAGAAAACAACTCTTACAGCACGCACCGCAACAAAGTTCCTGAACTTTGAAAAGGTACTATCTCACGATCAGGGAGATTTTTACCCGGAACTTCATTTAGAACCTGGTCCCTGCGGTCCCTAGTTCCTGGGGAAAGTTCCTGTGGTGGAAACGCGACTTAAAAAAAGTGTCATCATTTTTGATCATATTCACAAAAAATTGTATGGCCCCAGAAATATTTAGTTTTATATGTAATTAATCAATATATCAAAAAAAGAACAGCTTCTTCTTTTAAACAACAAAACATTTTATTCTAGCTTTATCAAAAAAAAGCTTTTTGTCAAAGAATCCATCTTGATTGGATTCAGAATGAACATGAAAACATAGATGGAGTAGATCGAGTCCATCAACAACCCCCGAAGCTTGAACAGTCGGATAACTCTTTATGGGTTCGACGTTTTTCTCTGTAACTTTAGACAGTTTTGATTTATATGTTGTTTTATGATCACATTCTCTCCGCTCTTTCTGGTTTACGCAGATCTTTTTCTTCGTTTGTTGTTGGATCCGTAGATGCAGTACTATTTCAGAACATTTGTAACAACACCCCCTACCGTACAGTGAAAACATCAATGGCGGGAAAAGAGTTAATGCCTTTGGCCATTACCTATCATTAAATGTACATTTCCTTCTTTGACTCCTGGGAATTCTACTGTTATAATTACAAAAGGAATACATAATAATCTTTGTGGTGAGTTATGACAGCACATACCCTGGCTTTTACTCTAGATCCCTCTCAGATGATTCTGCAGGAGAGATGCCCTTAGATTTATGGGGCACTTAATTCAGCAGCCGGAGAATCGATAAACAAGACGTAGGGGCCAGCCCTAAGTTGATAACTCCAAAACACTTATATATCATAACACCTTGTGGAGGCAGAATGAGTTGCTCATTCATTTTTAGACACATAGCCTTGATACTGGAATAGCGATGTTTCTCAAAGCCCATTCAGATGGTCAGTAGGAGTAGGAGATACAGGTCCTGTGGATGATTTTCCAAACAAACATCACTATAAATACTAACCCGACATGATATGAGTTTAAACCACGTCATCACTGAAAATACTGCAATGTACATTATGCAGCTCTGCAGTAACAGCTGAAAACATCTGTCATGGTTTGAGACATCCAATACCCCATATTCCATCTGAACAATAGCTCCATTTCAAATAGAGGATTGTACTATGCAGTGGAGTAATGGGGTACAGACCACTGCTGGAGAAGGTTCTGCTCTGAGGACTGAAATTGATTTCTTGCAAATGGCGAGAAATGGATGGAAGTGTCTCGCCAGAGTAAATGGCAGGTGACTGCCAGCTCAGAGCTTAGATTAACCCATATCTCTCTTCCATTGTGACACTGTCCTCGTATTCACAGTCCATTAAAGTCAGCAGCTCCACAGGTTCGTCATGTCTATGGAGAATATAGACATTATATTGGCCTTAAAATAAAAAAAATAACTATATGAGCATTTTATACATAAGGCACTGGAGCCTGAGAAACCAGAAGTTGGTTTGAAGCATGATTGCACCTTTGGACCTTGTAAAAAGCTGAGTGAAACATATAGTAAATATATAGCCTATAATGAATATATAACCTTATTATTAATAAGAGTTAAGATGTGAAATGAATGACAGTGTTACAATGAAATATGGAAACAATTTCAGCACATTCTGTAATTTGACAAAAATAAATAGTCAAAAACACATGGCTTCATATTAGTGCTGTCAAATCCAAAATAAAAGTTTGTGTTTACATAATATATGTGTGTGTACCATCTATAATATTTATATTTATATATAATATAAATTATTTAAATATACGTATATACATGCACATGAATGAGTATGTATTTATACATATATATATATTTTTTAGCATAAATAGCCGGTTTTTAATATGCCAAGATTTGTATAATATATTGTAAAATCAGCAATTAATAAACACCTTGTTGAACTAAAATGTATTTGCACTGCAATTTGTACTGAGATACATACTTACTTACTTATGCCCATTACCCCTGCTGGGGCATAGGCCACCGACAAGGGTTCTCCAGGCATCCCGGTCCTGGGCCAGTCTCTCCAGCTGTCCCAAAGTGCAGCCTGAACTCTTTACATCGGCAGAACTGACTTCACATTTGTGTTAAACACCCTGATCTTTGTTTTGATGGACAAGTCTCTTGAGCTCCAGATATTCTTTAGTTGGAGAAAAGCTCTCCTGGCCTTGCCAATCTTCGCTTTCACATCAGTGTCGGTTCCACCCTGTTTATTGATGATGCTGCCAAGGTATGTGAAGCTGTCCACCTCCTCTAGTGTTTCCCCTTCCAGCACGATGGGTGATGTGTAGGTAGTGTTGATCTTTAGGACCTTGCTCTTTCCTTTGTGAATGTTGAGGCCAAGGTGAGTGGAGTTTTCTGGTCTTTTCCTGCATCTGCTGCCGGGTGTGGGAGAGAAGGGCCAGGTCGTCCGCAAAGTCGAGGTCATCCAGTCGGTTCCATAGAGTCCACCGCATGCCGTTTTACTTTTCCGCTGTGGACGTTTTCATGACCCAGTCTATGGCCAGCAGTACAGCAGCACCCAGTCTAACAGCCCTGCCGCACACCTGTTTGTACCAGGAAGGCGTCAGTGAGTTGACCGCTGTGGACCACTCTGCAAGACAGTCCCTTGTAAGAGTTCCTGATGATGTTGGTGATTTTCTCCTGCACCCCGTAATGGCTAAGCAGCCTCCAAAGTGATGCCCTGTCCACGCTATCAAATGCTTTCTCAAAGTCCAGCAGGCTGGCTTTTGCAAAGATAGGTCATGCACAGACCAGATTGCAACTCTGCGGATCATCCTGGAACAGTCTCTTGTACAGTGGAATTCATCCCTGTACGTCAATTTTATTGACTGAGATACATAGTCACAGTAAATTACCAAAATTATGTGGAAGTGGGTATTAACAGAGAACTTGTCCTCACTTTTTTTTTTTATACAGTTTCTATTCTTCTTTGAAGGTATTCCACATTGGAGATTTGGTACTAGACCATCAGTGAGTCGCTCATATTCATCCCAAGCATGTCTGTGTTAGCCAAAACCAAACCCAAACATACGTATTAGAAGGAAGGCTCCAGATACTTTTGTAGGTGTAGGTGTGTCATCAAAACAAATGAAGTTGTCTAAATATTATCGTGGAACCCTGCTGCTCAATTAATGTGATGGTGCATGATGCACAGAGGAAGCCACGCGAATGATCGCTGTCCTATCAGAGGGGATGGACCTTGTCTTTAGACAACGTGATACATTAAAGCCTTGGCAATACATTTGCATTTCAACACAAAGAAAACCTTATCAAACAACTTAACTGTCTGTATTTGGATATGTTGTGTCTGGCTGGGGCAAAATTGAGCTGTGTTATCAAGACTTCAGTCTCATTTAAATGCTGAGTCTCGACAGTGTGGTCACTTACCTAAGAGAAGTGGCATCAAATTCTGAAGCACCCTCTTATCCTTGAGTGCCTCCTGGGCTGTTTCTCTTAATGGGGATCATCACACTACAGAGTTGCATGAAGACCTCTACAGACAAGTGCAGCAAACTCTCCAAATGAACCAAAAAGAGATTTAGAGCAATAGTCTCCTTGTATTCCGTGGGGGCTCGGTACGAATCATTGATGCTTGTCTGTGCTCTTGTCAAGGGACTTGGAGATGCAGTTCTACCTGCAGCAAGTGAAATACAATCACAAGGGCAGCTTGGCAGACAGAATACAGATGTGTGTGCTGAGGGCCCACATAATTTAGCCAAGAATCCACGGTGCCTTTGGAACAGGGTTGAGAGGTATCTTGTGCTGTCTTGAGTATGTTGTTAAGACTAATGAAATGATTCAAATCACTAAACAATAGTGATAATTAATGGCCCAAATAGTTATTTTATCTGTCTCTCAAGAAACAATATGAGATCAGCAAGATTACAGTATCTACTGGCTCTTATTTTTCAAATTCTGCTAGTTCTGAAGGATATGGAATAAAGTACAGATAGCTTTGTCATTTTATTTCCGATAGTAGGGAAATTCCTTAGTACAATCCAAGTAGGGTTGGGAAATGATTAATTACATAATAAAAAAATAAAAAAACTTTATGGTTAATCTAAAAAAGTTATAGAATTGAACAGTGTTTGACAATAAAAACATCATATTTAGTAAGAAACGTATTTTAATTGAATACATTCTAAATATGCATATACTAAATAAATATGTAAATATACTGTGTGTGTATATGTAAGGGATAATCCATGGCTAGCTGAGCATTAAATGATTTTAATGCATGACGTGGAGCAAAGACCCGCTCGACGCGAGGCGGAGTGCATTAAAATCGTTTAATGCACAGCTAGCAGTGGATTAGCCCGCTTATTCCATGGTCATTTGCCAGCATTGAAAACTTAAAGCTGTTACTGATGTTTGCAGCCAAATATTTGACCAGAAGGGTAAAAGTGATGGTCATTTTCGTCAGTTACGGCTCGTTAGATCTTGCATTCTGCCCGCTTTGAATCAGGCACAGAGATAAAGTAGTGCTTAAGATTACATTTATTTGAATTAATTAATTATATGGAGAGAGAGAGAGAGAGAGAGAGAGAGAGAGAGAGAGAGAGAGAGAGAGAGAGAGAGAGATGAGTGATGGGTTTCTTTGCTCCTGAATGTTTCTGTGTGTACACGGCGCGATCTTGTGCGAGTGACATATGCGTGTGTGAAAACAGCGCATTGATATAGAATTGTGATTAAACTCACTTGGAACTACCTGTGTATTAAATGGTTTTATTGCACAACTTCCAGCCAATCAGAATTGAGTATTCAGACAGACCATGGTAACAAAATTATTTGACCTTTCAATGACAAAATTGACTAATCAAAATCAGGTATTCAAGAGCGCTGTGTAATGAGATTTAGATATGCAGTCGACCCTTTAAATTACCCCTCCAAAACATATTTGGTTTTGACCTCTATGGAGCAAACTTCTCACCTTCCTCTTCCCTCCACTATAACAACAAACCTGCAGTATTAAATCATATTACATTCAGTGAAGAAAACAAATATATAAATAATTTCACATGTAAAATCCCCCCACTGTTAAGCATTACAATATGATTTCATAGGCAATGGCCTTGTCCAGTGGATGTGATCTCCTTATATTATGATAAATTAAAGCCCAGCTGCAGCCAAGAGATTTAATTAAGATTCAGCATTCACCTTCGGCAAAGGTAGCTTTGTTACTTAGTTCCAATTAAACTGGTTGGTTGGGGCAAGCCTTGCATTGCTGTTCATTCAGATATCCTTTGTTTGCCCTCAGCGGGCAAACATACCAGAAACAAATCACAAGTTTCCATATTCAGGCCTTTTGGGAATAACAAGGCATTCTGGGAAAACTAGAGATAGGCAGGATGCATGAAAAAGAAAAACAACAACAAATGATATTGATTTATACAAACAAATGATTATAAAGCTGTGATCTGTATTCTGTATTCTGAAAGCAACTTTAAAATGTAAAAAGTCAAATCAAATCACCTTTATTTATATAGGGCTTTATATAAATCAGCTTTACAGTGATAACAGGAAAATTATGCATTTCAGCTGAAGTTAGTTGTGTTGATTCAGTTATCAATTATTAAATTACCTCAATTCATCCATAAAGCAGTTCTAGAAAGCCAGAGGCAACAGTGGCAATGAACCCAAACTCCATCAGGTGATAGAATGGAGAAAAAACCTTGGGAGAAACCAGGCTCAGTGGGGGGCCAGTTTTCCTCTGGCCAACGAACGAACATGGTGTGATTGTGATTCAAAAGCTGTTCAAAAGTTGGTTTAATGATGGTCTCAGTGCATGAAAAATTTAGTATGCATCTGATAAGGTAAAGAGTTTTTGGGAAGTAATAGGAAAAAAAGTTTTCTGTTGGATGGTTTACAAAGTTAGATGAGATATAAATCTTTTTTTTTTTTTTTTTTTTTTTTAAACATTGTTTACGACTGTTTAAAGTGATGTAATCTAAGAAGTAATAATGGATTTGCCAGATTTTTTATTATACCCAATAATTCAACACGCTCTAAACTCACTGCAGCAGTAAAGGTTCTCTAGGGTCGGATCCGTCTGTTCTTCGCCAACACACCCCACTCACTCTCAGCTAGGGGAAACACAAAGCAGAAGGATGCAAATTATTCTTTCCTGAATTAGACATTAGCAGGGGAAAATTATGAGAGCCTGTTTTTCTCAATTTCTTGCAGAAGTCTGTTGGATCTTGACCAGATCATGGAAACATGTCAGTCTGATAACATTAGAACTGCAGCACAATGAGAAACGATGCCCTCAGACACCCAATTAAAAGGCACTGCAAACACCTGGCAGGTAACCACATGATATCTTCAGAAGTGACCCACACAATCAGACTGTATCTGAAATTAACCATCTTAACAAAGATTAACCCTTTTGCATGTACTATCACTTCGGTGTGATCAGTCGTGGCATACTATCACACCGGTGTGATTAGAACGCTCAGAGCATCACGTGATCAACTGCTAAATTCAAACGTTCTTTTGCATGTTGGCTGGCGCTGAGTCAGTAAATATGTAAATATACATAAGTACCAGCAAAACAATGCATTTAAGAGTTTGTAAAAATACACACTAATGTATATGGAAGTGACAATAATAAATCATTTCCATTATAACTAGACCTTCGGAATTTTATTCATATCAGAAACTCATTGTTTAAGTAACTTTAAAGTATTCTCTGTTCTTCTCCCAGTTCACCGACCACTTACTTTCATGTATTTCGGGAGAAGGGGATGAATTCACGTGTTGTAAATCCAGTAGATCTGATTCTCTGAACTGCGGCACAAACTAAAATGGCGGCGCCCATCACGCATATAGCTCAAATAACACAATCGTTATAAAGGTGTTTAAACAACAAAACACCTCCACTTGCCCACATTTGACAATCGGAATATTAGTTTCATGCTAGCCTATAGGTAACAAGGTAGGTAAAATGTATAGGTAAAAAAGTAAAAATGAAATTAGAGCAGATCATCAGTCATTTAGCACTATCGTGACTGATGTGAAATGAATGACAGTGTTACAATAAAATATAGAAATATGGAAACTAAACAATTTCAGCACATTCTCTAATTTGTGACTTAAAAATTGTCAAAAACACATGGCTTCATATTAGTGCTGTCAAATCGAAGCAATGACGCATCACCATGGAAACAATAAAGTGATACATTCTAAATAACGGTCACCATGAAAAACTCACGCTGGGGGGTCAGTCAGAATATTTTAAATTTATGAAAGGTGTAAAATTTTTGAAATTTTAAAACTGTGAAAGGGTTAAAAAGACAAGAATGATTATAAGACAATTAAACACTGAGATTAATATTTAATTAAATTTTTTGCAAACAAAGCACTCATGTCACTTAAACCACTGGAGTCACATGTATTACTTTTATGATGCCTTTACTACCTTTCTGGAGCTTGAAAGTGGTAGTTGCTTAGATTGTCAATGGAGAGACAGAAAGCTAACAGACTTCATGAATTATTTTTATTTTTTTAAGTTGCCGTCCATTATTTTTATGTATGAATATCTAAACATGCAATATAAAAAGAGAAAGAACAGACCCTCTGATTTGAAAAAAAAAAAAAAAAGATTAGCCATTCTAAAAAAAAAGCTATATTTTGAGCAAAAAGCTAAGAAAATCTTATAAATGGAGTAAATCTTATAAATGGAGTAAATCGTTTTCATCAACACCTCTAATGCTTGGAGAGTCCTGTAGCTCATCCTGGGTCAACATTTCATTCAGTAACATTAGCCAGTTTTGATTTATATGCCATTTAATTTTGGTGATTGTGTTATTTTACATATGCATATGATTACATATTATTTCACTTGTTTCTGCAATTTCTTTCATGTGCTTTGATCGGGAGATTCTGTACTTTTACAGAAGATGTGTCATGGGGAAGCGTTTTCTTGCAGGAAAAGAGTTAAAAAGATCATAATTTGTGTTCTGAAGGTAAGCGGAAGTCTTATGGGGTTGGAATAACATGAGGGTAATTAATGACAGAATTTTCATTTTTGGGTGAACTAACCAAATAAAAAAAATAACTCATTAAATTATTTAAAAGTAAAGGGGTGGAAAAAATTTAATAATCTGCAAAATTAAACTGTTTTGCAGTGGCTTTTCATGGTGGGCAAAATCCTTTTCTCTTTTAACTATATTGTTTGGAAGCAATCGAAGTCTGAGGGGCGAATTCAGTGATGCACAGGGCTTTCATTTCCACCCTGTTCTACATACCCCATGCGGCAAGAACATCAAAGCATAACACAGACCGCAGTAGTGCTGGCTCCTCTGTAAAGATATCCAATAAGGATGCTTCATTGGCAAGACTTTAAAGTTCTCTGAAACGTGATCTCAGAGACGTCTGAGATTGAATCTGAATACAGTTCTGCACTTGAAATTCAAATTGATTTGCCAGCACACTCGCGCATTGTTTGTCAAGTTCTTAAGAAAGAATGAATTATAAAGTACATTCAGATTAGATCAAAGCATGCGATGGCTTCTGACAACAATGCTATATATAAAATGTTATGAAGTCAGGTAACACCTTTATTTTGTGATTGCCTTCATTGAAGAACCCATCCTGAAACGGGCAAAAGTGCACAAGACCTCCTGTGGAGTTTGTGTCTGTTTGAGTGAGTGTGCAGAGAGTTTGGCCTCTGATGGCTGTGACCTCCCATGACCAACAGGTGTTTCTTTCAGTTCTTCAGCCAATTAGTGCTCATGGGTATGCAAGGCAGACTCTGCTCATTAGAGTTTCCATGAGAGAAAAATGCAGATACGCTGAAGGTTTTTCTTTCGTAAAAACAATTTCTCTTTAGTGTCCATGCTAGTTTTAATCAAAGGCTTAATTGGGTTGTTTTGACCACCAGAGCTGATGTACTCCCAACATGAAAGGACATCTTGTCTCATTTAGACAGAATCAAAGTGGTAAGAGAACTTGGTATTTCAGTGAAGACATTGCCGTTACTTTATTCATGCTGGGTTTTTGTTGGAATTTTAAAGAGAATGTTCTGGGTTCAATTCCATATCAAATCAAACAGAATTTGTTGAATTGTTTTTCATTGTGTTAGTTGTTGTGGACTCACCATAAGGAGACTTGAGAATAGCGTAACTTCTAGTCTAGGATCAGTTTTCTTCGTAACAATAGCATATTGTCTAAACAGATTTGGCAAACGATCCAGTGCATATCTGTGTTTGCGCTCTAAACGTGTTTTGCAGTGTTGAGCAATGTAGCCAATCACAAACATATCTGTTGATTTCATGAACGCAAAGGCCAATCAGAGGTGTTTAAGATAGCACTGAAGAAAAACTCAGCAATTTGAGCATTATAGCAAACAAAGTGTAGATATTATGTAAATAAGAGATTCATTGTGCAGTCAACTTTATTTATTATAACTTTTTGCCTTAACCTTTTAACTTACTGAGACTTTTTGTGGCATATATTGAAACCATTAAATTTGTTTTTTAAGGAGAAACACATCTCCTTGGCAGTTGGTTCACCCTCCGCCTATCAACCAAACTAAAACACATTCTTTCCAGTATTGTCATGAGTCGCTCTCTTACTGATATACCTGATGTATGTTGATGCCGTTGAAATTCTGTAACAGAGCGATGACATCTCAGATCATTATCTAGCCTCATGTATACTACATTTACCCAAGGTTGCAAAGCCGACTCCTTGTTAAAAATATGGAAGGACTATCACTTCTACCACTAAAGATTGCTTTATAAATAATCTTCCTGATCAGTTTCATCTCCTTAGCATCCCAGATAGCTTAGAAGAACTCGATGTTGCAACAGAAACTACTGACTCTCTCTTTTCCAGCATTTTAGACACAGTTGCTCCTTTGAGCTTAAAGAAGATTAAAGAAAATAGTCCAAAGCTGTGGTACAACAAGCACACTCAGGCCCTCAAGAGAGCAGCCAGAAAAATGGAGTGCAGCTGTAAGAAAACAAAACTAGAGTTTTTTTCGCATTTCATGGAAAGAGAGCATGATTGCATACAGAAAGGCCTTAAAACAGCTAGATCTGCAGCAGCCATATCACCCTGTAGCCCAAGGCTGGTTTCACATTGAAGCTAAGCAGGGTTTAGCCTGGTCAGTGCCTAGATGGGAGACCTCCTGGGAAAACTAGGTAGCTGGAAGAGGTTAGTGAGGCCAGCAGGGGGTGCACACCCTGTGGTCTGTGTGGGTCCTAACGCCTCAGTATAGTGAAGAGGACACTATACTGTAATAAGCACCGTCCTTCGGAAGATGTTAAACCGAGGTCCTGACTCTCTATGGTCATTAAAAATCCAAGGATAACCTTCGTAAAAAGAATAGGGGTGTAACCCCAGCATCCTGGCCAAATTTGCCCATTGGCCTCTGTCCATCATCTCCTCCTAATCCTCCTGTCCTGATTGGCTTCATCACTCTGTCTCCTCTCCACCAATAAGATGGTGTGTGGTGGGCGTTCTGGCACAATATGGCTGCTGTCGCATCATCCAGGTGGATGCTGCGCATTGGTGGTGTTTGAGGTAAAATGAATGGAGACTATATTGTGTTTTTTCGTGCTTTCAGTTGAGTTTAACCACTACGGGTCTGAGCCAGTTTTGGGGCCCTTTTAGAAATGTTGACATGCTCTGACATTTGTGAAACTGAAAAAAAAACAGTTGCTTATAAACATATTAATGGCAAAAGTGTCATTACACTGTATTCAGCACAAACTGGGCTACCATAATATGTGAGCAACATATATGTACATACTTGTATTTTTGAGAGAATAGCATTTATGCATGGTTTCTGAAAAAAACAAAACAAAAAACATTCAAGTCACTGAAATAAGGGCACAAATTATTTCTTCAAAATTATGTAAAAATCATTGTGCCTACTTATTCACATAAAACAATATATTGATTTAAATTTTGTAAGACACTTTTTGTCAAGTTGAAGTTGAAGTTTATTCGTCATTACACATGTACAAGTACAGTATAACGAAATGAAGTTTGGAGCAAGCCTCCGGGCCGCAGCCGATTATTCAGGCGCCGCCCTACGCTCTCCAGAAATACAAGAATGCAATTTAGCAAGCATTACATAGCAAACACAACAAAACATAAACATAAACATAAACATGACACAGTACACGTGGTCACGTGATGGGATTTTTGTATGGAGTGGGAGAGGAGATAGATAAACAGGCAGACGGTTGGAGGGGGTGGGATCGGGTAGGTTGTGTATGGTGCGAGTGAGTCTGAGATTGTGTTGTGTGAGAATGTTAGCCATAACTTCAGATGTTTTTCGAGTTCAGTTCTATGGTTTGTCCTTGAAGGAGATAAGGCAGTGCACAGGGAAAGATAGCAGACAGCTGCCCGGCTGACCTCCCAACCGAGAGATAGGGACCAAGTGAGGTTCGTTGGGCTAGTTGATTAGGTCAGGCAAATACAATTTATTATTTTTAATCCATTTGATGATCTTCGGTAATTTGTCCGGATCATAATCAATCAATCAGATCTGGTCCTCAGCATTCGCGTCCGGTCTGTGCAGTTTCCCTAGACATTACGCCCAGCCTCATGGCCAGACCGGTTACAGTCCGTAAAGTTCACCGATCTGACCCCGATAGAGCCCACTCTACCCTGCGTATCCGCAGTCCGGACTGCGTTGTTACGGTTCAGTTCTCAATTCCTATCACTTTCTGATCTAATTCCTTCAAACGGTTACACATAACCCGAAGCATTCTTTAATTTCCACAGACAGCGGCTGGGTGAATTTGCTTGCAGCTGTCTTACCAATCTTCCGATAGGTCAGGGCAATCCCAAAGCCAAAGAATAGGAACCCGCCATCAATAATCCAATCATGTATAAATCTTCCGCATCCTCCACGGACAGAGCCTCCAGGCACAGGACTTGCCAGTTGTTCCATGCGTCCCTCACGTACCCTGCGGCAAAGGTCCCGTCCGGGCAGGTGGGTTCTCCCGGGGCACCCTTCCTTAGTGAGAAAATCTTGTCGATTGCGCTGATTGACCAGTTAATCAATTCCATTTCAGTATTTTCAAGAGTCCAGCAGAGCAGCAGTCAGAGAAGAGAAGAGACGAAACACTAGACAAAACAAAACAGCGCGAGAGCCAGCAGGGAACAGAGAGAAAACACATCTGCACGGATAGAAGGACAGAAAGGAAAAGGTAAGGAAAAGGAAAAGCCAAAAAGGTAGAATGTCCTATGTGGGCCAGTATCAGGTCACTATGATTTTTCTGAAAAACAAACAAACAAACAACAACAACAACAAAAAAAAGAAAACTTCTGTGGATCATAGCAACTACTGTATTAACCTTAATACAATGTCCTCTCTTAACAGAAAACATGATTTTTTTTGTGATCTTATTCATACATGTATTATTGCACAGCATGTGAACAACATTTTGTATAGGCTTATTATATTTTAAATTATATACAGTACCGGTCAAAAGATCAAAAGATTGGACATATTTCACAAAGAAGTCTCATGCTCATCAAGCCTGTATTTGTCTGATCAAAAATACAGAAAAAATTAATAATAATAATAATAATATATATATATATATATATATATATATATATATATATATATATATATATATATATATATATATATATATATATATATAAAATTAAAAATATAATTGTAAAATATTATTACAATTTAAAATAATGGTTCCCTTTCAGTCGGTCACGTTCGACGCACGTCGGAACTGACCGATTTAATTGGGATCTGTTTTCAGAGACCAATCTACTTGAGTGATTAAAAAGCGAGCCAATGGACATTGGCATGCGGTTCACGCATTCCACGCACCGCCCCGCAGCGCGGGTATAAACACGGAAGTGGAAGTACCGCATATTGCTTTTTAACTTCGGAGCCGAACGGTTTGCTGTATCAAGCTGTTTCTACGAAGAGTGTTTAGACGAGTCTCGAGGAGGATCGCTCTCTTACCTGGGTGCTGGTGTGACGGCGCGAGTCAGCGAGTGGCCGCTGCAACATACACTGTCTCTGTGTTGGTTGGCTGGGCGTTTCCATTCTTGAGTGCTCACACGCAGGCTTGCTATCAGACTGCTGTGAGCCGCGGCCATCTCCCTGAGTGCTTCAGCACTTCTAAAGAGCACTTCCTTCTAAAAGAGCAACACGGTTTGACTCGGCGTCTTTTTCAAGACGTCATTCAAACCGTGTGTTTCTGGATGCGGTTGTTTCCTGTCCTCATTTGACGGCCACGATCTCTCTCGCACATAAGCATGCGAGATTGCGTTCGTGGGTGATTCATACTCTCTCAGGAGAGTGTGATCATGTCGGCGCGCAGTTCGTCTTACCTTTCTCATAAGGGCTTAGGCGTTCAGCGCGCCGTGTGGCCGAAGCGGCCGGCTGACAGCGCGGGTTGCCACGGCAACCCAGCGCGTCACTCGGCGCTCTGGATGCGCTGTCGAGACTATGAAACCTCAAACGGGGTTGAGTCCCTTTGCCTATTCCCTGATCTAGTTCCTTTTTTGGTGCACTTTTTGGTGCACCAGAAAAGGGCTACTTCGGCTAATAAGCCTGGGTGACCTGAGGGCTACAGTGGGGTTTCCCCGCCGGGTACATCCCCCTCGGGCCCCCACTCCTCTAGCATCACAAGCATGCTGAGACTGTGTTTGTGGGTGGTTCACGTTCTCTCATGAGAACGTGACCACGTCAGCGCGTTGTTCGTCTTCCCTTTTTCAAAGGCTGGAGCGTTCAGCGTGCTGTGTGCCATTCTGATGGCCACGCTCACAGTCGCACATGCCTGCTGGTAGCTTACAGATGGGATTGCTGGTTCCAAAAAAAAAAGGGGGACCTAGCGTTTCATTTGGAGCTCTGGCAGAGGACAGATGTCAATTGCTGCATCGGAGAAAGGAAAATATGGAACACCAAAAGGGCATAATCTGTATAAGTGTTTTTTCCCTCTCTCACTACCCTCTGTCCTGCATGCATGAGGGTAGTCCCGACCCAGGGGTTATGCAGGAACTGCGCGGCGGTGATGGACCTCGCGCTCGGGCGACGAAAGTCACCGCACGCCCTGGGTCAGGCGATGTCCACACTAGTGGTCCAGGAATGTCACCTGGGGCTAAACCTGGCAGAGATGCTTGAGCCCGGCAAAGTTCGGTTTCTCAATGCCCCTGTCTGTCAGGCTGGCCTCTTCGGCGACGCCATCGAGAACTTCGCCCAGCAGTTCTTGGTGGCCCAGTAGCAGACGGAGGCAAAAAAAAAAAAAAAAACCTGTCCCGATGACCAGCTGCTGCCTTCACCCAGTCATCGGTCACAGTGTCTCTGCCTGCTTGTCGCCGAGGGTGTCCCCCCCTGCGTCTGCCCCTGCTAAAGCCAAGCAGCAGCCTCCACCCAGGCAGGCCCCCCTCTACGAGGCGCCTCTATGCATTGAAGTGGAACCTGTTCGTTGAGTGGTGTTCTTCTCGCCGCGAAGACCCCCGAAGGTGTTCGGTTAGCGCCGTGCTTTCCTTCCTGCAATATGGGTTGGAGCGAAGGCTGTCTCCCTCCACCCTTAAAGTGTATGTCGTGGCATATCACGATGCAGTTGATGGTAAGTCCTTAGGGAAGCACGACCTAATCGTCAGGTCCTCAGGGGTGCGAGGAGGCTGAATCCTCCTCGTCCAAACCCGGTACCCTCTTGGGACTTAGCTCTGGTGCTGAGAGCACTCCAGAGCCCTCCCTTCGAGCCTCTGCAGTCCATTGAGCTGAATATCCTGTCCATGAAGACAGTACTCTTGGTTGCATTGGCCTCCATCAAGAGGGTAGGGGACCTGCACGCACTTTCGGTCAACGAATCGTGCCTAGAATTCGGGCCAGGTAACTCTCACGTTGTCCTGAGACCCCGGCCCGGATACGTGCAAAAGGTTCCCACCACTCCTTTCCGGGACCAGGTGGTGAACCTGCAAGCGCTGCCTTCGGAGGAGGCAGACCCAGCCCTGGCTTTGCTCTGTCCCGTCCGCGCTCTCCGCGCGCCACGTGGACCGAACTCAAGCCTTAGGACCTCAGAACAGCTCTTCATCTGTTACGGAGGCCAGCAGAAGGGAAAGGCTGTCTCAAGCAGAGGTTAGCCCACTGGATAGTGGATGCTATTGTCTTGGCGTACCAGTCCCAAGACGTGCCCTGCCCATTCGGGTTGCGGCGCACTCAACCAGGAGTGTAGCCTCCTCCTGGGCGCTGGCTCAGGGCGCCTCGCTAACAGATATATGTAGGGCTGCGGGCTGGGCGACACCTAACACGTTCGCTAGATTATATAGCCTCCGTGTAGAGCCGGTATCTTCCCGTGTACTCGCCCCCAGTGGCCAGTAGCGCAAAGTGCCCGTTCTAGTGTCGGCTTGCGACGCCATTCCCGCCTCTGGGCCGGATGCGCGCGTTATTTATCTCCAGTCGTGTTCCCAGAAAATGGCGAACCCTGTCCGAGCTCCTCCGTCACCCCCTTCAGTGTCAGACGTTGCGGCCGTCTGACGCCAGGCCTGCACCCGTATGCTTGTGGAACGTGTGTGTAGGCTGGGTTCCATATGTAGCGGTTCCCTAACGGCAACCCCATATGTGTATTCTCCACGGTACCAGCTACCCTACTCGGCTAGCCCCGTGTCTTTCCCTTGACAGAGCTCGCTCTGTCGTCTCTGGCGGTGTTCTTCCCCCCTGGGACCAGGCTGGATCCACCCCAGAGACTGCCATATGTTGTACTACCCTGTTAGGTTAGTCCTTATGTGTAATTTGCCACCTATCCCTCCATTGAGGCACGTGGCCCCCGCAGCGTCCCGTTCCCAAGCGGGCACGCTTTCCCAGCGTTATCCAATAGTCACTTTGAGTGGGTCTTGCAGGAACAGCAGTGACTGTCCTTCCCTGCCTGGAGCCCTGACTTCCTCTCCAATGTAGGAGCGGTCCAGTGAGCTCAAGCAGGGCGCTGGAAGGGCCAGCATCCTGGTGTGTTGGTAGGGATCCCAATTCGTCGGTCAGTTCCGACGTACGTCGAACGTGACCGACTGAAAGGGAACGTCTCGGTTACGTATGTAACCCTCGTTCCCTGAAGGAGGGAATGGAGACGTACGTCCCGTCGCCAGGTGCTGTGCTTCAGCTGAAGGCCGAGTCACTTGTCTCGGCTCCTCAATTGAAAAGCAATATGCGGTACTTCCACTTCCGTGTTTATACCCGCGCTGCGGGGCGGTGCGTGGAATGCGTGAACCGCATGCCAATGTCCATTGGCTCGTTTTTAATCACTCGAAGTAGATTGGTCTCTGAAAACAGATCCCACCCGCCGGTCAGTTCCGACGTACGTCTCCGTTCCCTCCTTCAGGGAACGAGGGTTACATACGTAACCGAGACGTTTTCTATTTTAATATACTATATACTTTAAAAAATATATATTTTTTATATTAAACATGGTACAGTATATTTCTCTGAATTAAACAATCTCTCAGGCTATTTTCAAAACATTCACTACAAATTCTATGGTCTGTTTCACACCACACACATAAGCAGCACATAAGTCAAACAGCAGCTTAATGTAACTGTGACTTTGTACAGAAACAAGAGGGTTTCTGGGTTACAACATTGAGTACTTCTTTTAATAAGAGCCATAAAGTGTAAAATGGTTATCAGGAGTTGGCAACTAAGAACTTAATTGTTGTAAAATCAAATTTACATGAGAAGGCGGACAACATTTACATCCTAAATGATAATTAATCTACATGGAATGGATCCCAAATCCCAAATTGTCACAAACATATACATGAAATCATTCACAGTTGTGTGTGTGTGTGTGTGTGTGTGTGTGTGTGTCTGTCACTGCATGTGCATCCTACAAACAGGCAAATTGTTTGCTCTATTATTTTATGTTGCTTTATAAAAGCCATATTTCAAAGATTGTAATACAGTTTTGTGATATGTGATATATTAAGGCTCTTCACAAAAAAAAATTGCTGTAAAAGCGGCCAAAGCATTGGGCAATAATTTGCACGGTAAATTCATTTACAGCCCATTTTCAACACTAATCTACTGTATTTATGTATTAAAGTTTTATAGTGTGGTACACAATGCACTGGCTGGTGCATTTTTGAAGCAATAGCAATGTCGCTGAACGGGTGTTTCACAGTTTGAGTATGAGTAAATCTACGCCTATCCATGTTCGCGGCACTCATGACAGGAATATATGTGGAAAATACAAGAAAATCGAAAACGAAGAGGAGAGGAAACTTTGCACCGAGGAGTCTGTTTTACCTCACCATTTTTAGAGTGCATTGTAAATTGTGTAATTGTAAAGTGTATTGGATTAATATTTGAATGCTCCCAATCTGAATTCTGACTGTGATGCAGCCTGAATCATAATTACACCGTGTTCGTTAGTTGGCCAGAGGAGAACTGGACCCCCCGACTGAGCCTAGTTTCTCCCAAGGTTTGTTCCTCCATTCTGTCTTTGAGTTTGGGTTCCTTGTCACTGTCACCTCTGGCTTGCTTAATAGGGGAACACTTAATATTCAACATTATTATTGATCTGACTGTACTGTACAAGGTATGAGAACTGAACTGAGCTGGACGATGACATTATTATTATTATTATTTTTTTTTTTTGTTGCAGAAATTATTTATAGATGAGTTGAATAATTGATGATCTTTCCAATGGTACTGAATCAACACTGAATTGACTTCAGCTGAAAAACAGCTGGCATCTCTGCTGCCAGCAAATTACTGTCAAATATAAAATACTGGAAAATTCTTGTTTTTACAGTAAAATGCTGTAAAGCAATTTCCGTTATTTTACAGATAATTTTTTTTTACATTGTAGGTCACCATAGTTCACAACAGAAATTCTCAAAACTACTTGTTCACATCATCTAGCCAATTATGCACATCATAAAGCAATTTCTCATTCTTTTGAACAAATTGCAAATGCTTTGGTACAGATCGGCTTTCGACAGCAGCAGATCTTAAAGGAACAGCAGCCATTAATGCTGTCTGTCATTAATGTAATCAAAAACAAAGGGAACAGAGAAAACGGTAGCTTTTATGAGAATTAATCTATATTTAATTTATTATTTATGCAATGCAGACTGTTTGATAAATTTCTAATCCTTCTTGTTAACAGGCCACTAGTAAATATGACATTTATTATAATGGTTTTATGTGAGGATTGTTTTAAGTTCACTTAAATTAAAAGTTATTTTTTAAAAGGCTATTAAATGTTAAAACTGCTATAGCTTTCAGTTATACTATAATGTTGAATGTCTCTCATTAATGTTTAAAAAAAAAAATCACGTTCATAGAGACATTAGTAAATGAAGAAATGAAACCATATTAGTATTGACTTTTTAATATTCTGTTTTTTTTTTTTTTTTTTTTTGTCATATCAAAATTTTGGATTAAGTTTACAGTAGTACAATGTTTTTTCATTTGTTTTAAATTTGTTCTGCCATGTCTGTGTAAATCAGTTGAGACAGCAGAACCTACTTCACATTAGTTCAACATAGCCAGCCAATAGGCGGCTATTTTAATTGTTATCAAAATTGTAATAATGTACCCTAAGTTTGTATTGCAATTAAACTTGTATGTAATTCATACTATGACAAGGAACATAAAAAACTGCTCTAAAGAGAATCAACACCTCCCACCCCCACCTCGGATTCATGCTTTAAAATTATTTTGGTGGGTCTTGAGATAGATTATACTTGTCTAGGTGGGTCCTGGGATGGAAAAGTTTGGGAACCCCTGATATAGAGCACAACACAGTGTTCTGTGACAATGGAAGAACAACAATGAAAACAAACAGGGTCAACAGCCAGGAAGAAGAAGAGGAGTAAGGATGCGTGGTGGAAGAGTACAGAGGCAAAACCGTGGAAGAGGTAGAAGAGGCCAAGATTGTAGACTTTCTGATGTGTTTCTGATAAAATAAGGGCCACTATTCCCACTATATCATGACCTTATGGCAGGTTGAAAGGTACAGCTGAATGCTGGGAGAACAATCGTGTCCAGCATTCAAATGTTTGTAGACAGAACAGGTTTGTAATCAGACAATGTTCACTACTAACTGTAATGCTACATTAGTCCACTTGCATTTTACATTATACAGTAAATATACTTTATAGCGAGATAATGCAACACACAAGCACACACACACACACACACACACACACACACACACACACACACACACACACACACACACACACACACACACACACACATATATATATATTTTTTATATGCACAAGAAGTCTGACAGCAGCCGGTATGATCTGATCTCACCATCATCGAGTCTGTCTATGATTACATGAAGAAACATAAAAAACAGACTAAATACAGAAAAACTTGAGGAAACCTACCTGCAAAACTACAGTACTGTGAAAAGTTTAGGCACTTGGGTAAAAATGCTGTGAAGTGAGAATGCTGTCAAAAATAATGTCATAAATAGCTTTTATTTATGAATTAACTTCTATTAACTAAATCAAATCGATATTTGGTGTGACCACATTATTATTATTATTATTATTATTATTATTATTATTATTATTATTATTATTATTATTATAGTTTTTCATGTAGCTTTGCAGGGAGGTTTCTTCAAGTGTCTTGGAGATGCTGCCACATTCCTTCTGGTTTTGAAGTATTTCTGTTTTTTTGTTTCTTCATGTAATCACAGACAGACTCAATGAAGATGAGATCAGATCTCCATGTGGATCATACCGACTATTGTCAGACTCCTCCTTATGCATACAAAAATCTCACTGGATTATTACAATTAATGGCAATTCATTTATAAATGTAAACTGATATTTCCTACTGACACACTACAGCAAAATATATTAATATCTGGCTTAAACCCATTTTTTTTTGTGTGTAAAAATACTAGCAAGCCTAAGACTTTTGCACAGTACTGTATATACAGGTGCTGGTCATATAATTAGAATATAATGAAAAAGTTGATTTATTTCACTAATTCCATTCAAAAAGTGAAACTTGTATATTATATTCATTCATTACACACAGACTGATATATTTCAAATGTTTATTTCTTTTAATTTTGATGATTATAACTGACAACTAAGGAAAATCCCAAATTCAGTATCTCAGAAAATTAGAATATTACTTAAGACCAATACAAAGAAAGGATTTTTAGAAATCTTGGCCAACTGAAAAGTACGAACATGAAAAGTATGAGCATGTACAGCACTCAATACTTAGTTGGGGCTCCTTTTGCCTGAATTACTGCAGCAATGCGGCGTGGCATGGAGTCGATCAGTCTGTGGCACTGCTCAGGTGTTATGAGAGCCCAGGTTGCTCTGATAGTGGCCTTCAGCTCTTCTGCATTGTTGGGTCTGGCATATCACATCTTCCTCTTCACAATACCCCATAGATTTTCTGGCCAATTAAGAACAGGGATACCATGGTCCTTAAACCAGGTACTGATTGCTTTGGCACTGTGTGCAGGTGCCAAGTACTGTTGGAAAATGAAATCTGCAACTCCATAAAGTTGGTCAGCAGCAGGAAGTGCTCTAAAACTTCCTGGTATATGGCTGCGTTGACCTTGGACCTCAGAAAACACAGTGGACCAACACCAGCAGATGACATGGCACCCCAAACCATCACTGACTGTGGAAACTTTACACTGGACCTCAAGCAACGTGGATTGTGTGCCTCTCCTCTCTTCCTCCAGACTCTGGGACCCTGATTTCCAAAGGAAATGCTAAATTTACTTTCATCAGAGAACATAACTTTGGACCACTCAGCAGCAGTCCAGTCCTTTTTGTCTTTAGCCCAGGCGAGACGCTTCTGACGCTGTCTGTTGTTCAAGAGTGGCTTGACACAAGGAATGCGACAGCTGAAACCCATGTCTTGCATAGATCTGTGTGTAGTGGTTCTTGAAGCACTGACTCCAGCTGCAGTCCACTCTTTGTGAATCTCCCCCACATTTTTGAATGGGTTTTGTTTCACAATCCTCTCCAGGGTGCGGTTATCCCTATTGCTTGTACACTTTTTTCGACTACATCTTTTCCTTCCCTTCGCCTCTCTATTAATGTTCTTGGACACAGAGTTCTGTGAACAGCCAGCCTCTTTTGCAATGACCTTTTGTGTCTTGCCCTCCTTGTGCAAGGTGTCAATGGTCGTCTTTTGGACAACTGTAAAGTCAGCAGTTTTCCCCATGATTGTGTAGCCTACAGAACTAGACTGAGAGACCATTTAAAGGCCTTTGCAGGTGTTTTGAGTTCATTAGCTAATTAGAGTGTGGCACCAGGTGTCTTCAATATTGAACCTTTTCACAATATTCAAATTTTCTGAGATACTGAATTTGGGATTTTCCTTAGTTGTCAGTTATAATCATCAAAATTAAAATAAATAAACATTTGAAATATATCAGTCTGTGTGTAATGAATGAATATAATATACGAGTTTCACTATTTGAATGGAATTAGTTAAATAAATCAACTTTTTGATGATATTCTAATTATATGACCAGCACTGTATATATATATATATATATATATATATATATATATATATATATATATATATATATATATATATATATATATTACAGCGCATTCCAGCGATCGCATACTGCCTGCCTGCTGATCTGTGCAGTGGTCTGCATCCAGCTGGTGTGCGTTCCCTGGGCGCTTCAGCATCGCTGTGAAGCTTCTTCACCTAAAAGAGCACACACGTGGCACGTCCTTTTCAGGATGTCTCGCCCATGTGGTTCTGGGTGCGGTCGGTCTCTGCAGCCCTCTGATGGGCACAAACACTGCCTGACATGCTTGGGCTTTCTGTACGCTCAGGCAGCGCTTGTGGATGAGTCATGTTTCCACTGCGGGAACATGGTCATCTCGGTGCTGCGGTCGAGACTCAGTGAGCTCCATGTTGGAGTGAGAGTCCCCTCTGCCACACCCCAATCTGCCTTCTCTTCGGGAGGCAGCACTTTGGCTGGTGGCCAGGGTGACCTGAGGGTGACGGTGTGGAACAAAGCCCCGACGCTCATGCCTTGGGTCACACCCCCCTCTAGCGCACCGCTCCTGGGACATCGGGACCAGCTCATGCTGTCCTGTGTGTCTCGTTTGGTGCCGCAGAGGACAAGGAGATGTCGATCGCTACATCGCAAGGTGGGCTGGAGTCCTCCGAGGATGATGATTTAGCTGTGCTGCCACCTTCCGGTGTGCCAGCATTGCCCGAGTCGGACCCGGAGTTGACAGCCATGCTTTCCCAGGCAGCCGCGAGTCTCAGGTTGGAGTGGAACCCTCCACCCCGTCCTGAGCGCTCACGGTTGGATGATTGGTTTTTGGGGCCTGCCGCCTTCTGACACCCGTCCCAATACCTTTTTTCCTGGAGGTGCATGAGGAGGTCACGTGGTCCTGGAAGTCCCTGTTGTATTTCCGCAACCGTTCAGCGGCCTCCTCGGCCTTCTCTGCCCTTGACGGGGGCCACAGCCAAAGGGTACACTGGGGTTTCCCCGGTTGAATGCTCTGTTGCGATGAAACTGTGTCCGCAGAGTGCTTCAACCTGGTGTGGCGACCCAAAGCACCCCTCCAAGGCCTGTAGGTGGTGAAATCCTACAGAGCTGCGGGGCAGCCCTCCGCCTCTCTGCATGCCATGGTCATTCTGCAGGCCTACCAGGCCAGGATGCTCAGGGACATGCACGAGGGTAGAGCTGACCCAGGGCTCAGAGATGAGCTGCATGCTGCCACCGACCTCGCCCTCAGGGCGATGAAGGTGACTGCACACTCCCTGGGCCAGGTGATGTCCACAACAGTGGTCCAGGAGAGACACCTATGGCTCAACCTGGCCAATATGCGGGATGCCGAGCAGACTCGTTTGCTCGATGCTCCCATATCCCAGGATGAGCTATTCGGCGGAGTGGTTGAGAGCTTCGCCCAACAGTTCGCAGCTGCCCAGAAGCAGACTGAGGCTATAAAACACATACTGCCCCAGCGGCCAGTTGCTGCCTCCACCCAGCCACCCTGCTGGCGAAGTGTGCAGTCGAGCCTGTCCCTCCAGTCGAAATGAAGTCTGGCTTCTACAGCCCTTACTTCATTGTACCCAAGAAGACTGGTGGGTTACGACTGATCCTGGACCTGCGCGTCCTGAACCGATCCCTTCATAGGCTTCCGTTCAGGATGTTGACAGCGAAACACCTTTTTCGAATGCATTCGTCCAGCAGATTGGTTTGCAGCATTCGACCCTAAGGACGCCTACTTTCGAGGGGTGGGCATATCAGTACGCGGTCCTCCCATTCGGGCTAGCTCTGTCCCCTTGCGTCTTTACAAAGATTGTCGAGGCAGCCCTTGTGCCACTCAGGCAACACGGGGTTCACATCCTGAACTACCTTGATGACTGGCTGAGTCACTCTCAAGAGCAGGTGTGCGAACACAGAGATTTAGTGCTCTTGCACTTAGCCCATCTGGGCCTTCAAGTCAACTGGGAGAAGAACAAACTCTGCCCAGTGCAGAGGATCTCTTTTCTCGGTATGGAAATTGACTTGGTCGCCGTGTGCGCACAGCTTACGAGCGAGCGCGCACAGTCACTGCTGACTTGCCTCCGTCAAATCGAGAGCAAGAGTGCGGTTCCACTGAAGTTATTTCAGCGGCTCCTGGGGCATATGGCATCTGTAGCCGCAGTAACACAGCTTGGATTGCATCATATGACACCAATTCAGCACTAGCTTCGTGATCGAGTCCAAAGATGGGCATGGCAGTCGGGCACGCTCCGGGTCCCAGTGACTCGGGCCTGCCTGCAGACCCTCACCCCGTGGTCGAACCTCAGCTTTCTACGGGCCGGTGTTCCCTAAGAACAAGTTTCCAGGCATATTGTTGTGTCAACAGATGCCTCCACCATGGGCTGGGGTGCCATGTGCAATGGACATGTTGCTGTGGGCTCCTGGACAGGACCCCAGTGCTTCCTGCATGTCAATTGCCTCGAGTTGCTGGCAGTATGATTCGTCCTGCACTGCTTCCGAGCATTGCTCAGGGGTCAACACGTGCTTGTCCGGTCAGACAACACGGCCACAGTCGCATACATCAACCACCAGGGTGGTCTACGTTCGCGCCATATGTCTCAACTCGCCTGCCATCTCATTCTAAGGAGTCAGAAGCATCTGAGGTCGCTCCGTGCTATCTATGTTCCCGGGAGTCCTGAACCGTGCAGCTGACGAGCTCTCATGGCTTCAGCCACTTCCTGGAGAATGGAGACTCCATCCCCAGATGGTTCAGCTGATTTGGGAACAGTTCGGCGACGCACAGGTAGATCTGTTTGCCTCCCACGACTCTTCCCATTGCCGCCTGTTTTATTCCCTGACCGAGGGCACGCTCTGGCATACAGCTAGTATGCATTTCCCCCAGTGAGCCAGGTTCTGTGCAAGATCAGGGAGTACAAGGAGCAGGTCCTTTTGGTCGCCCCATACTGGCCCGGCCAGACTTGGTTCTCCGAACTCGTACTCCTTGCGACAGCCCCTCCCTGGTCGATTCCTCTGAGGAAGGACCTCCTTTCTCAGAGACGGGGCACCCTTTGGCACCCGTGTCCCGATCTTTAGGACCTCCACGTGTGGCTCCTGGATGGGACGCGGCAGGTTTGAGTACCCTACCACCTCTGGTGGTGGCTACCATCACTTCCACTAGGGCAGAGTCTACCAGACACGACTATGCATTGAAGTGGAACCTCTTTGTCACCTGGTGTTCTTCTCACCAAGAAGACCCCTGGAAATGCCTGATCGGGTCCGTGCTCTCATTTCTCCAAGAAGGGCTGGAACAAAGGCTGTCTCCTTCCACCCTGAAGGTATACGTGGCCGCTATATCAGCCCACCACGACCTCATGGAGAACAAAAAGGTAAGTCAGCACGACCTGGTCATCAGGTTCCTCAGGGGAGCCAGGAGACTAAATCCTCCTTATGCTCCCCTCATACCCTCTTGGGACCTTGCAGTAGTTTTAGATGCTCTGCAGAGGGCTCCCTTCGAGCCATTGCGGTCGGTTGATCTTAACTTCCTGTCAATGAAGACAGCACTCCTCATCGCTTTGGCCTCTATCAAGAGGGTAGGGGACCTGCAGGAATTTTCGGTTGACGAAGCGTGCCTGGCCGGCCAACTCTCACGTGATCCTGAGACCCCGGCCTGGATATGTGCCCAGGGTTCCCACCACTCCGTTCAAGGACCAGATGGTGAACCTGTAAGCGCTGCCTTTGGAGGAGGCAGACCCAGCCCTCTGTGCATGTAGACAGAACGCAGTGTTTCAGGACTTCAGACCAGCTCTTTGTCTGTTATGGTGGGAAGCTGAAGAGAAAGGCTTTCTCAAAGCAAAGGTTGTCTCACTGGATAGTGGTCGCCATTGTTTTTGCTTACCAGATGCAGGGGCGTCCATGGGGTCAGGGCACACTCCACACCTTGCTAACAGACATCTGTAGAGCTGCAGGCTGAGCAACACCCAACACATTCGCCAGATTCTACAATCTCCGAGTGGAGCCAGTGTCCTCTCATGTACTCGCCTCTACTATTGGCTGGTAATGGACTAGGCTCAGGTGTATTCGCTGGCTTGCTATTCCACTCCACGGACTGGATACGTGTGATATTCCCATAGGTGAGCTTTCCGGAAGCCCTGAGCTCCTCCAGCACTGTCGATGCTGACACCAGTACATCTGCCCATTCGCTCAGACCCTCGTTTCAGGCTAGGTGCCTCCGTGTGCATGGTTCCCCCTCCGGGCGACCCCCACATGTGTATTTCCACCGTAAGCCGCCTTGAGCAGGTGTCTTTCCCTTGGCAAGCCTTGTCACCCCTGGGGTTAAAAATCCACCTTCAGCTGGTTCCCCCATATGCAGCCCTCAGCGGATCATGTGTGTATCCTTAAGTCCTCCCTGCGGGCAGGCATTTTGGCGAATGTTTCCACCTGGAATGTGCTTCCCAGTGTACCTTAGTATTCCTGTGATAAGTGGGAGTCCTTCATCCGTACTAGTCTTATGACAGGGAACTCTCACTTACGCAGGGCACTGGATGACAGCTGAGTGGTGTGATAACACTGGGACCCCCATTCGTCAGCCACTCACGTTACTCGGAGTGACTGAACGAAAGGGAACGTCTTGGTTACGTATGGAGGGAACGGAGACGTTGGCATTGGCACTGCCATCGGGTGTTTTCTAGATCTCGAAGATAATAGGCTTTTAGGCGAAGCCCCCATTCATCAGTCACCGACGTTACGTCTCCCTTCCCTCCTCAGGGAACGAGGGTTGCATACGTAACTGAGACGATACAATTACAAACATTTTGGATTCAATTACATAAGTTAGTTAATGTACATTAAGTGTATTTTCTAATGGGGCATCTGCAGCCTGTGTTACTGTAATTAATTCAGCAAGAAGGGAGATGTTGAAACATGTGTCTTGCATTGTTTGCTGTTAAACAAACTGACTGTATTTCGGTGATTAAACCAAATGTTCTTGTTAGATATTATGTTTGAAACAATGATTATGTGGACTGTAATGAAAGCATGGGATCAGGTTTTGAAAGACTAGTTGTGTTGCAACTGTATTCAGTTTGTATTTTTGAGTTTTTAAAATGTATACCTTACTTGTGAAAATAGTAGGCCTACCAAAGCGAATAAACAAAAACTGTATGTGGGAACTGCAAATACTGTAACTTAATTAATACGGTCCCAGAAATAAATACACACTGGATACAGTGTAACTGATACAGTGTAACAATTCATTAACTGAATAAAGACACAATGAAAGATTTCAGTGTCCAGTTTGAGCCACACAAATCATTGTAATCAATAAAACAGGAAGTGTGTGAAACAAGGCCAATCCCTGATCAACGGAGCACTCAATCTCTCCCTCTCCCATTATGTCTGTGCACAGCCAGTCGGTGAAATTTTCTGATGAGCCGATGCTGTCATGGAGATCTGTTAACCAATTGAGGGCACACGGCCTGGAGCTTAAAGAAGTATTAATGCAGCTGTTATCGTTTGTGTTGGAGACAGAGACAGGTTCCTGAACAAGACTTTGTAATGTTTAGGCCTTGGGAGATAACTCATGGTGGCACATGACAGAAACAAAAATCATTAATTCTCTACTGACAGACAGACAGACAGACAGACAGACAGCTAGATAGATAGATAGATAGATAGATAGATAGATAGATAGATAGATAGATAGATAGATAGATAGATAGATAGATAGATAGATAGATAGATAGATAGATAGATAGATAGATAGATAGATAGATATCATTGTTTTTCATTCTGTTTAATTTTTAATCACCTCGGCAGTGGTGTTCACATCAAAGTGTTTGTGACCTTTTTCACAAAAGGGGGGAAGCATCTGTTCACCCGTCCTAAAGGTCAGCAGCACTGTGTCATCACAAGCATCATTAAGTGCCACTAGCCTCTGCTCTTTGGAAATAAAGAGAAAAGAGATGAATACCATTAATATTCACAAATGCAAGAACCTGACATGTGAAACTATATGAAATAATATGCAAAAAGAAATAAACAAAATCAAAACTGTATGTTATTTCCACAGGTTGCACAGGAAAATAATATATTAACATTACTTTATTAATTATAAATTGATATAGCTTTCAATTATACTGTAATGTTGAATGTCTTTCATTAATGTTAAAAAAATAACATTTCAGTAGCAGTATTAATATCAGTGATACTGGCCTTCATTCATAAAAAGATGCCATTACAACAAATATATACACTCACCTAAAGGATTATTAGGAACACCATACTAATACTGTGTTTGACCCCCTTTCACCTTCAGAACTGCCTTAATTCTACGTGGCATTGATTCAACAAGGTGCTGAAAGCATTCTTTAGAAATGTTGGCCCATATTGATAGGATAGCATCTTGCAGTTGATGGAGATTTGTGGGATGCACATCCAGGGCACGAAGCTCCCATTCCACCACATCCCAAAGATGCTCTATTGGGTTGAGATCTGGTGACTCTGGGGGCCATTTTAGTACAGTGAAGTCATTGTCATGTTCAAGAAACCAATTTGAAATGATTCGAGCTTTATGACATGGTGCATTATCCTGCTGGAAGTAGCCATCAGAGAATGGGTACATGGTGGTCATAAAGGGATGGAGCAAACAATGCTCAGGTAGGCCGTGGCATTTAAACGATGCCCAAATTGGCACTATGGGGCCTAAAGTGTACCAAGAAAACATCCCCCACACCATTACACCACCACCACCAGCCTACACAGTGGTAACAAGGCATGATGGATCCATGTTCTCATTCTGTTTACGCAGAATTCTGACTCTACCATCTGAATGTCTCAACAGAAATCGAGACTCATCAGACCAGGCAACATTTTTCCAGTCTTCAACTGTCCAATTTTGGTGAGCTTGTGCAAATTGTAGCCTCTTTTTCCTATTTGTAGGGGAGATGAGTGGCACCCGGTGGGGTCTTCTGCTGTTGTAGCCCATCCGCCTCAAGGTTGTGTGTATTGTGGCTTCACAAATGCTTTGCTGCATACCTCGGTTGTAACGAGTGGTTATTTCAGTCAAAGTTGCTCTTCTATCAGCTTGAATCAGTCGGCCCATTCTCCTCTGACCTCTAGCATCAACAAGGCATTTTCGACCACAGGACTGCCGCATACTGGATGTTTTTCCCTTTTCACACCATTCTTTGTAAACCCTAGAAATGGTTGTGTGTGAAAATCCCAGTAACTGAGCAGATTGTGAAATACTCAGACCGGCCCGTCTGGCACCAACAACCATGCCATGCTTAAAATTGCTTACATCACCCTTCTTTCCCATTCTGACATTCAGTTTGGAGTTCAGGAGATTGTCTTGACCAGGACCACACCCCTAAATGCATTGAAGATGCAACTGCCATGTGATTGGTTGATTAGATAATTGCATTAATGAGAAATTGAACAGGTGTTCCTAATAATCATTTAGGTGAGTGTGTGTGTGTGTGTATATATATATATATATATATATATATATATATATATATATATATATATATATATATATATATATATATATTTTTTAAGTTGTTTCTACATTTATTTGGAGAGTAAATTATTACAATATTAAAAACTAATGTTTTTAATTACAGAAAAATAATTTATTAGTATTTTTTAATCGATTGACAGCACATATGCCTATAGCCTATATACACACTATGCAAATGTTTTGGGTCGGTAGGAATTTTTATATTTTTAAAAGAAGTCTGTTATGCTCATCAAGACTATTTGATCAAAAATACAGCAAAAACTGTAATATTGTGAAATATTATTACAATTAAAAACAACAAATAATAAAATGTTTTTTTGATCCTTCAGAAATTATTCTAACATGCTGATTTAGTGCTAGAGAAACATTTCCTGTTTTTAATGCTTTCAGGACTCTTTGATGAAAAGAACAGCATTTATTTGAAATAGAAAATATTTTGAAACATTATACTGTAAATGTCTTCAATTTAATCAATCCTTGAGAATAAAAGTGGATAAAAACATGTCAAACAAACAAAGAATTCCTACTGACCCCAAACTTTTATAGCATATACAACTGTTTAATATATAATATATATATATTAATAATTTTTATTAAAAATGAATGTGTCCCTTCACTTTAACTTGACACTCAATTAACAAATAATATATAACGAAAAAGAAAACCATGGATGACCTTAATGTCTTACAGTAATACTTATTATTTCTCTACTGAATAGTCTCTTCTCTACTGCTACTCTGCAATGATAAAAAGAGAGGAAACAAAGCCACCATGCAATGCTCAAATGGAAAAACAAAACATTGTGGGATTTATTGTTTTCAGTGCTCTGGAAGATAATTATCATTCATTTGTCTCCTATTTTGTGGCTCAGTGGACCCATATATTAGCAACTGAGCTCACCAGCATTTAAACGTCTAGCTCATCAATGTCAAAGGAATTAATCAACTTTCCCCAATTATCCCAAACCACGCAGATTTAAACAATAACATTTACATTATGATTCAAAGTAGCACTCGGCCATTCATTCAGGGGAATGAAAATCAAGCCAATGCCCAAGCTACATAGATCAGAGATTAGAATGCAATTTACAGCATCACTGATCTGGATGCAGTCAAAGCATCCAAAGTCCTCAAACACAGCGATTTGCACTTCCCACTTTGTTGTGATGGAGCGATATCAATACATCAGAAGCCCCTCGTTTTCTTCTCAACGCCCTAAAACAACGATTATCCCCATGATCTCCGCCCCACACGCTAGCAGAGCAGCGGCGATAGACTCCCACTTAGAGTGAGAATGATCTCATTTTCAGATCTGCCTGAAGATGGATGAGGAGTCATTATTACACAACGACTATCTCTCCACCTACCTTTCCATCCCCTTCCTGGAGTAAATTAAGGTAGCCCACACTGTACTGTCGGAGCCTGCTTGCCATACATTTCACAAAGGCCTTATCATTACTACACTATGACCAGCTCCCACACTAATGCCTCCTGACATTTGCCGTGAGGGTGTTTAATGATGAGTAGATGTGATGCCTTAAATCACCCTCCATCTTTAGCCCCCACCAGATGGCTCTCTTTCATATGCGTCCTTTCTGACACGCTGAAAAAATGCTGATTAATGTAATGGGGTTCTGCACCTCTCGCAGCAGCTTGGCCATTGTTAATTACCTCCATCCACAGCTTCAAAAAAGAAAAAAGAAGGAAAAAGAATCCTTTGTGATTTTGTGAGTTTTCAGAGTAGCTAAACTGTGAGTTTGCCTTAAAGGTGAAATGTGTACTCCAGGTTGAATATGCAGAGACAACTTAGTAAGCCATTTCTATGGTTATTTCCTTGAAAAGTGTAAACACTACGGCGCTATCAAAACATTTAGTTGGTGTTCAGTTATTTTTTGAACACCACAACCAAGGAGGTCTATAATACCCGGAGAAAGCTATCTGTTAGTATTCCCATTAATCTCAATGGTGGTTGGCATCAAAGGAATGCAAACAATTTCAAGCGACTACTTTGAGCTGTGATTAGAAATGCAAAAGATTATAACATAAATGAAAATGAAACAGATTCATGCAGGGCTCAATGCTAAGGATTTTTTCTACTGGTCCCACCACACAAAAAAAGTAATAAATAAATAAATTAAAATAGTTATTGTATTGTTTTTTAATCCATGCAACCTTGTATTCCAATAAACAAAGTTGACACTAAATTTTCACAACAAAAACTACTAGCCTAAAACTAATATAGGCTACATTTCAAACATTATTAAAGACAAGTAAACAGAAATACAACAGAACAAAGATATTCAAGTACAGAAATTGAAAAATCTAATGTAATATCTTACTGCATAAATACACACACAGTTTCTGCCAATCTCATGTTAATCTTGAGTACCTATAGAGTAGTATTGAATCCTTCATATCTTGTGAAGGCATGCATTGGGTGGGGCTAAAGAGTCACGGGCACACACACACTCAATACATCATGGCATTATCCCTAGATAACTTTCGATTCACTATACGTCCGTGTTGTTTATATTATATGCACTTACGCGCCAATTGCCAACAAAACACACAGTTTCACTCACCGCTTGCGGTTTCGACTCATGACCGGGAACAAACACACACACTTGCAGAACTCCACTGCTGCTCCGGAAAAACAAACTGCATCCACTGTTTCCTTAACGCTGGGTTATTTGAGAAGCTGAACAAGGTTATCTTTCCCCTCACAACCAAAAACACGCTTCTTTAGTGACATTGTGGATTTTGTGGTCTAAAAACGAAATGACAGCGCTGTTGACAGCTTCTGTAACCCGAACAAAGCACGTTGACGGGCGTGCTCTTGCTCTCGCTCTGGTTGATGTGCGCACGTGCTCATCCGGGAGAAGTGGCCATACAAGGAATTCCACCCTTTATGACATCATACAGGGCCATACTCAAAAACTTGAGTGTATTTGGCACAGAAATAGGGGAGCGTGGGGCACAACCTAATGCAGGGTTAGTTGTAACATGCCTGGTTTAACACTTTCCACACATGCCAGGACGACGAAACTTCGTGTATTTACTCATTGCCATATCAACAAAATTAAAAAAATCTTTGGAAGTTATTACTGAACATTTATTTAACCATAGCAAAAGTACATTTCTTAAGTTTATTTTTCATCTCGCTTTTTTGTGTTTATTTAAAACAAGACAAATGTGATATTATTGTAATCTTATATCTGTTATTTAACAGTTGAGATGGTTCTTTAATGCTGATCTAACAGCACAAGACATGAGCAGCGGTTTAAATCCCAGTTGTGCAGGCGGGTCATGTTGTCACACTGCGTTACAATGAGCCCCTATTAGAACTACACTATTATATTCAATACTTTTATGAATTCTTTTGAGAAAAGGGTGAATAATGACTGAGAGTCAATGTTCAGAAATGATTCATTATTATTATGTTTTTAATTATACTGTATAGATGTGTTTGTTGTCAAACTCAAAAATGTGTATATTTTTAATGATTAAAAATGCCATTATTTTATTTTAAAATGTTAATAATTGTATTTTATTGACAACATATTTTAGATTGTCTTGTATATTTTTTGATTAGCTCAGATAACATTTGAAGCTCTCATTTGGTCATGTTTCAATGTGCCCCTCACGTTACACCGTACCCCACCTATGGGGCATGTTGTCACATTTCACTTCCATTCTTTCTGGGGGAAAACAAGAAAAAAGTATACACTGTATTAATTAAACAAAACCACATATTTCTACTAGACATGTGGGAAATTAATGTGGGAAAAAATAAATACTCTGAACCCCAAGTGGATTTACACAAACTGAGAAAGTCAAAAAGCGGTAGGTTGTGCCCCGCTCTCCCCTATCAGTAGTGGCTAACACAAAGTCTTATTAACCTAAAGTTTAAAAAAATAAATAAAAAAAAATAACAAGAAAACAAGCAGCAATGGCCTAAATGTTACAGTATATACACACTCTTCAGTGCCCACAGTGCCCACATTTCAAGCTGTTAATAAGCCACAAAGCTATAACACAAACAAAAAACAATGTAATTTGGGAGTATGAGCCACCAGCAAGCTGCTTATTGCATCTTCTTCTGATTAGACAATGACATTTTACTGGACTCTCATCACACCACCTTCAAGAGATGCTAATGGTGCCCTTTTGAGCGCCCTCAGAAAAGCTTTCACACATCTGTGGCTGATGAAGAGAGGAGGACCTTGCGACTTGCAAAGTTGAGAAAAGATGATTCTTTCATTGGGGAGAAAGAAAAAGAGCTGTTATAAGGATATACAGAGGGTTCAAGTTCCTTCTGTCTCTCTTACTTTAAGGAAGAAATCAAATGCAGAGCTTTCATGTCTGACTAAGCCTTAACCAATGTCTCTCTTTCCTCACCTCTGAATGTCTATTCATATTTCTATAAGCTGCAGACGGAGTGACAGGCTGCAGTAAACAGCACATCTTTGATGGCTGCCAAACAAAAGTGAACATAATTCAGTTAGAGGAGCAATGTACGCTCAATGCAGTATATGTTAGAATAAGTAACAGCACAAACGATACATAGATTTAACTGAAAGATTCAACATTTACATATTACACGTGGAAGCTACACGAGAATTAAAACTGCATGTCTCACAATTTTATTAAGTTTAGTTTGGTTTTCTGTGTGTCTGAAGTGTTGCCATGGTTTCTGATTTGATTGTATTATCCTGTTCAGCTGTGTTCACCTCATTAACCTGTGTATTTAATGCTGCAATCCAGGCAGGCTTTTGAGTCGGTAAGTTATGACTTGACCATGGCTCTGTAGTGGTCCAGGTAAAGTCATGCCAAACTGCCGGAGCACAAGGAATTGTGGTAGCTAGATGTAAACAAAGCATGGTGGACCATACGGGGTTTATGCTCATTTACAATCATTTCTAGCGCCAAAGGTGCTTACTCCTTGCTTATTTGAGGGAAACGGAGGAGAAAAAACTGCGAATAAGGCAAGAGAACCTGTTATACCTTTTATTTTACACTATTTGTATATCCGTAGGGGCTGCCATTGTTTCGCAAGCTATGTGATGTCATAACTGCCCTTATGAAAATGAACCATGGTTTTACTACAAATAAAGCCAAAAAAACATGGTTATTGTAGTTAAACCATAGTAGCCACAAATTAACCATGGTTTTGCTACTCTAACCATAGTTTAACCATGGTATTTGTGGTAAAACTGTGGTTATATAAATGGTAATCAATTAGCCAAAAAAACATAGTTACTACACTTTTACTATAATAAAACCATGGTTATTTTTCGTAAGGGTGGGAGTACATTGATCTAGTATGAGTTCACAGTTGGGAAGTCACGGGTTTGACTGCAGTTCCAGTGCACTTTCATGGGTAGAAGGTTGGAAAAACATGGGTTACAGGTTGCCTGGAACGCGGCATAAGTTCCTGTTTGGATCCTCATCTGTCCGGTATCATCAGTATTGCCTGGTTGTTCTACTTTGCCTGCCTGCCTTTTTCTGAGTTTGTTTTGTGTGGATTTACTATTAAAGACTATTTAGTATAGAACTTTAAGAGTTGAGATGGTATGAGGGCAATACCATTTTTAGTTTATTTAAATAATTTTAATAAAAAAAAAAAAACTAATATGGTAATTGTTTAAATTCAGTATGTAACCATTATATAACATACTAATGTTAAATGTGGGAAACTGATTTGAAATTAAGTTGATATACCCAGGTAAGTGACGTGTTTATACTCTTTTTTTTTTTTTTTTTAACAGTGTTTTGCTAATTATTTTGTTTATTGTTATTTATGCAGCTTTTATGAGCTAAAAATAATTAGTGAGACTACATAGAATAGTTGTACTTAACTTAAGTAAATAAAAATCACAACTGACAATTTAAAAATAATGGAGAAAAATGAAGAGATGACCAGTCACAGAACAGAAACACTTCACTTTAGAAGTATTCATTTTAATCTAAAAATCTTGATGTTGATAAAAGTCAATACACATTATGTGCCAACAAACATCAAAACAAAGCTATGAAAAAACACATTTAATAGGATGAGATAATAAGGTGGAAACTTTCATTTAGAAAATGTGAAAAAAGTTTGTAAAACCCATTCACCCTCACAAAAAAAGGATTATGATGCTTTGTGTACACGTTCTAAGCAGACATGGGTAAAAGCGTTCAGAAATGTTTATGAATTTTCATTATATAACAGCAATTCTTTTAGAATCCATTGTAAATGGGTTTCATTTGTAGTAGCATTAAGTGTTGCAAGGAAATGAAATCTCGGTGTGTCAGGTATCTGAGTCACATCTCTATAATATCAGATAAATGGAAAAGCAAGACTATTAGCTAGATTTAATGCTTGCAGGAGAATGTCACATCAGTACAGATCACATAGAGCAAGAACCGACAACTCAAGTCAGGTGTGGTACATTTTAGGTGTCTCTAAACCACAAGTTTAGTTGCTTTTAGATACAATGCAGGTGTAAGAGGAACTCTTACTGCACAAAGGCTTTATATCAAAGGGATAGATCCAAACCTGTATGACTTTCTTCAGTCATAAAATGACATGAAGATGAGTAATGATGATGTAATATTATTTTTTGGAACTATCCTTTTAATGACACTGTTGTGCCATTCTTCAGTGATGTTTTTCTTTCAGCATGACTGTAATAAAGTTGGAAGCTAATATTTAATAACTGGCACACATTTTAATCTACATTTAACAGAAACGCCACCATTACACAAATGTAACTTAAATTCAGTTTATAATGTAAAATTCATCATGTATCTTGATTAATTCTTTCCCTGTACTGAGCAGAATCCATCTCAGTTTTTCTCTTCATCTAGTAAAATTGACCACAGCGCAAATCTGGAAACCTTATAATGAAATCTTCCTCATAATAGCCCAGAAAGAGGGTTTGGATTTTCCTATTTGCACTGAGACAATCTGTGGGTTTAAGCACTGGCTGCAGATGTTTGAGTAGACTTGTTTTCCTCCCCATCAGCGGATCTTTATTTGAGTAATCATGTTTTCCCTCCCGTCGACTTGCACTCAGGCCTGCAACAGCCGGAAAAGGCAGCCAAGCACCTGCTCTGGTCTTCACTCCTACACGCTGGGGGAAGACATATGGTCATGGCTTTTTGCTGCTGGTTGCATGATCAACCACTGGAAATGCATAGAGTTGCTCTCAGTGTAGCCTGCTCAGATAAATTAAAGTCCAAACTATTGCGCTCAGGGCTGAGTAAAATTACTCCACGTCATAAGGTCATTTACCAAAAACAGGCCAGTGTCCAAAAATTCACTGGGTGAAAAGAGAACGAAAGGTGAATGGGAGAACTTGCCGGTGTGGGTGGACTGTTCTATAAAATGGGTCATTAACAAACCAGTTTCCCCCTTCAGCAAGCAGGAAGTGTTTACATTAAAATTATCACAACATAGTATATATCTGTATGTCTTAGATGTATTTGTGAACCAAAATAAAAGCTTGGCAGTCGTGGCCTAATAGTTAGAGAGTCAGACTGGTAACCCGAAGGTTGCAGGTTCGATTCTTAATTCCGGCAGAAAACTATTGAGGTGCCCTTGAGCAAGGCATCTAACTCCCAATCGCTCCCCAGGCGCCACAGCAAAAAATGGCTGCCCACTATGCCGCATGTGTGTGTGTTCACGGTTTGCTGTGCGTGTGTTCACTACTCACTACTCCTATGTGTGTGCACTAACTTGGATGGGTTAAATGCAGTGGATAAATTCCAAGTATGGGTTACCATACTTGGCCTTCACGTTGTCACAATTCAATTCAGGTTTATGACTGATAATCAGTTAAATAAAAAGTTGCAATCATGGACCGTGGGCAATTTGAAACAAAGTTCCTCAAGCCTCCTGATAAAACTATAAATCTATAATTAGTGGGGCTTTCTACGCTAAATCTGCTTTTTCACTTTCTTTGACAAATGACAGACTGGAAGTCATTAATTTCCTTTCATATTCATATGCAAAATTTTCGGATCCAATTTGAGCTTTTGGATATGCTGAAAAACTTCTGTGGCTAGACTGTATGCAGATCCACCAGCCTGGATGCTTTCATAGTCATGCCAGGCTCTCCCTCACTCATCTGACCGTCACACGCACCAGAGTACTGATTACGGACTACATTTCCCATCATCTTCCCAGGCACTTAACCACTCACACCTGGAACTCATCCTCATCTCCAGCTATATTGGGCACACACACTCCCTCAGTCATTGTTTGGCCTCGTCTGATGCTATAGACCCTGCAACTTACCTGCTTTATGTTCCTGATTAATGTTCCTTTTCCAAGTTGATCTCCATCTAAGCTATTTTCCAGTCATCATGTCATCCAAGTTGACTTTCAGTCATCTCGTCTCAGTGTTGTTCACTTGTGTTTGTGTGTGCTCCATCAATTCTGTAAGCCAAAGACTCAAAGTTAAAAAATACCAGTCAATCTCATCCGCTAATCTCCAATATCACTTACCTGTTAATGCGTTATATTCCTGTCACATCTGCTAATAAACCTACCTGTTTGAGTTTTACCTCAGTTCTGGTCATTCTGTCCAAACCTGTACGTGACAGATGTGATGTATTGTATATTATTATATACTAAATATTATATCCCATATTTTTGCACTAAGACATGACTCTTTAAACACTTTGTCTGTAAAATGTATGGTCATGAATAATGTACAAAATAATTAAGTATAAGTATTACATAATTATTTATGTCCATTAGCCCTAGAAAACCTATTATGATTTTCTTTCAAACATTTATCATTTGTTGTGTCAATACATTTGTGTTCATACATTTATTATTCATTCATTTTAACATTTTGAATAAGTGGAGGGTAGTATTTAGGGGTGTGGTCCTGGTCAAGACTCCAAACTGAACTCCAAACTGAATGTCAGAATGGGAAAGAAAGGTGATTTAAGAACTTTTGAGTGTGGCATGGTTGTTGGTGCCAGACGGGCCGGTCTGAGTATTTCACAATCTGCTCAGTTACTGGGATTTTCACGCACAACCATTTCTAGGGTTTACAAAGAATGGTGTGAAAAGGGAACAACATCCAGTATGTGGCAGTCCTGTGGGCGAAAATGCCTTGTTGATGCAAGAGGTCAGAGGAGAATGGGCCGACTGATTCAAGCTGGTAGAAGAGCAACTTGACTGAAATAACCACTCTTTACAACCGAGGTATGCAGCAAAGCATTTGTGAAGCCACAACACGCACAACCTTGAGGCGGATGGGCTACAACAGCAGAAGACCCCACCGGGTGCCACTCATCTCCACTACAAATAGGAAAAAGAGGCTACAATTTGCCTAAGCTCACCAAAATTGGACAGTTGAAGACTGGAAAAATGTTGCCTTGTCTGATGAGTCACGATTTCTGTTGAGACATTCAGATGGTAGAGTCAGAAATTGGCATAAACAGAATGAGAACATGGATTCATCATGCCTTGTTACCACTGTGTAGGCTGCTGGTGGTGGTGGTGTAATGGTGTGGGGGATGTTTTCTTGGCACACTTTAGGCCCCTTAGTGCCAATTGGGCATCGTTTAAATGCCACGGCCTACCTGAGCATTGTTTCTGACCATGTCCATCCCTTTATGACCACCATGTACCCATTCTCTGATGGCTACTTCCAGCAGGATAATGCACCATATCACAAAGCTCGAATCATTTCAAATTGGTTTCTTGAACATGACAATGAGTTCACTGTACTAAAATGTCCCGAGATCTCAACCCAATAGAGCATCTTTGGGATGTGGTGGAACGGGAGCTTCGTGCCCTGGATGTGCATCCCACAAATCTCCATCAACTGCAAGATGCTATCCTATCAGTGTGGGCCAACATTTCTAAAGAATGCTTTCAGCACCTTGTTGAATCAATGCCACGTAGAATTAAGGCAGTTCTGAAGGCGAAAGGGGGTCAAACACAGTATTAGTATGGTGTTCCTAATAATCCTTTAGGTCAGTGTGTGTGTGTGTGTGTATATATATATATATATATATATAATATACACTCACCTAAAGGAGTGAATCTAAACTGACGAAAATATATTTATTCAGTGTTATCCACATTATATTTCATCTGCAACAGCATTGTGAACTTTTGTAATGATATGTTTGGCAATTAACTTTTATACATATCATCATATTCAAATTGCAAACACGAGGGGAGTCTGAAATACCAATGACTGGCAGATCAACGTACTACTACAATTCTCTCCGATACGGTTGGAAATTAAATTTAATTGAATGTGGAGGGTTTTAACTGTCACAAGATGATTGACAGGGCAGTTTAAACAGTGGCAGGATACACGTAACTAAGCGACAGAGTTGTCCGTTAAAGATGACTAAGTAGTATGTTCCAAAGCTTGCCAACTATTCTGCTACACACTCAAAAGTATGTACTTTTTCTTCACAAAAAGAGTACATACTTTTAGTACGTAGTATAATTTGGATGCGCATTAGTAACTGTATAGCAATGTTCTGCATGGGATCTTCCCAAATCCCTAAAGACAAATCCCTACCATCCACCGTGGGTTGTCTGTTAATCACCACTGCAGAAAACATGTTGGAAAGTTTTGCTTGCAACATGGCAACAAATCTGTTTGGAAGCCATCCAAAAAAATAACATTGAATGGTGGCGCACAGGGTGCCATTTAGATGTGCATGCTGTGGAAAGAGAGCAGATATTTAGAAGACTGTCAATACCCACCCACCCCATAGAAGCTATTAAACGTGGAAGACACCCTTCTCAGAAATGCATTGCCATGTTATCAGAATGACATTATTCAAATCTGCTAGTTTTCACTTAACAGGACTTGCTGAATCATTCAGACATAAAAACGGATATTCATGAGAATACAAAAGCATGCTCTTGATGTAGATCTATGATCATCACGCTCTATTTGGCTGGAAACATTCTGACTGTCAGTTGTGATATGTGTCAGTATTTAAGGTGCTTTCCAAACTCAGACTCTGAAATAGTCACATCAAATTATTGTCATTAACAAAGAGGGTGTAAAAGTTAAAATTGAACATCATTCTTATTGCTGTGATCTATCAAAAGTATTAGCATGGACTTGCCATTGTTCACTTTTCAAGTTTCCGTTAACATCAGCCCTCAATACCACTTTGTTGCACTCATTGATAACTTTGTTGGTTTTTACATTCTTGTCACACAAACGCCAACAAAGAAGGGGCAGACAGACAAAGTTACAGCCAAATAACCACCAGGTGCTTCTGTATGATTGGAGTGGCACAAGCAGCTCTGCACCTACTCTACGCCAGAACGCTGCGGCCCAACCTACAAAAACCCTTCGCTATAATCTCTCTGTTCTCCGTCACTCCTCCAAACAAGGTGGAATTTAGAGATTTGACGGCTAAACAAAATGAGGTGTAAACAAAACCCACAATCACTGGAAAACTTGGAAGTCATTAAAAAGAACAAGTTGCTTGTGGAGAAGATTGGCCTTTACGTAAGGCTTGCAAACATAAGCAAACCCGTTCGTCCCAGTTCAACTTCTGGCGCCACAATTAGCCCTGGGGTGCTGGATTTACACCGCCACGGTCTCACTTCACTTCACTCAACTGAAAACTAATCACTGAATTCACAAGAATGCCAAGAGTTGCAGATATTAATTTGTGCTCCAGTAATGCAGTAATATCTTTTGATGTCACTGTTTGTCTTGAATTCATGTTGTGGCACACACAAATGAATTCTGTCATTAAAGTGGTCCAAATGTATCTTTAGGTGAATGGATAAGGTTTACAGATATCCATAATTAAGGGCAATGAACCTGAGATGAAGTTTTCAAAAATTAGCTATTAAAGATGGAGAGCTGTAGTGGAAAAGGGTTGCTTGAAGAATATTATATCTATTAAGTGAAGTAAGTGGCTTCTTTTTCGTTCAACTTCATGTCAATTTTAATAACATATGGCCTTGAACATCTCTGTATCTACCAACAGAATGAGAGCTAAATCGATTTGTTTAGATTCATCTTAATTAGTGCACATTTTGCACTGTCATTTTCATTCATGTGGTTACTGCTAGCAACAGTAATCCACGCCTACTCACACATACTCACTCAGAGTAAATGACTATGGATATGGTTCCCACACACTTACTATGAGTCCATGAGGGTGTCACAAATCAAAAACTGAAATTTAAATAAAAATGGGTACAATAAAAGTTGCTCTTGTAAACAGTCTTTCTATTAACTATTCAAAGTCCTACCAACCCCAAGCTTTTGAACAGTAGTGAAAATAATAAATATAAAAATAAAATAATAAAATAAAATAAAATAAAATAACTGAGGTATACACAACTTCACATAAAAGCAAATACATATAAACACATACTGTATACAATGTTTGGTTTTTGAACAGAATCATGCAACATGCAAGATTGTGTTTTCCTAAATCAGTGAATTACATAGTCCAGGAATACCCACACAAACATATGTGAATTAATTTGACCTCACAGTTGGAGCATAATTACAAATGAATACAACAAACAAGGCCTTAGGCAAGAAAAAGCTATTCATCCAAATACATAGATATAACCAAGACAAATGCATGACTTGACAGCAAATTCACCTTGAAAATGAATACAATTATGTTATAATCACAAGTTGAACTTATTATTATTATTATTATTATTATTATGTTTTTTTCTGAAAACAACACGCATGCTTTATGTATTTCATAGCATACATTCATCTTGGGTCTGGCATGCTTCATTTTATTTGAAACATCGCTCATCATATAAGAGCTGATTTCACTGTCAGTCATGAAAGAATAATCATTCTTTGTCTTTTTAGCAGATAGAGCAGAATGCCACAATCAATGAGTCTAGAGCTAATAGCTAAAATGTTTACCATGAGTTAATTACAAGAGGAATGAGATTACAACAACCTTGGAGCTAATGGTTATCCAAACTGTAATTTGTCACTGCAGTTTCGCCTCAAGTAAAATGCTATTTGGTTACAAAGTCCAAACATGAATATTGTCCTGGCCCCTTTACCTCAATGACAGCCACTGAACAACATACTTCAGTGCGACTACAGTGTGTGCGAATGTGAGTTCCACACTTCATCACTGGCATGACAGAGAGAGGCACTCTAAATGTCTTTCCACACACACACATGCGCACACACACATACACACACACCGCTGTAATGCTCCTGGTGGCTCACTTCTCATTCTGACAAGACGCTAGACAGCATACTCTATATCGCCTCTCAGTAGGATTAGCAGCAGCTGTAATACCATGGATGACACAAGTGAGAGAATTTTTCAACTTCAGAATTAGCCCCTTAGCATCTATACTCAACTCAGTGACAGTTTAAAAATAAAAATGACCTGGATACATTTTTATATCTCTAAGCTGCGATATATTCTTCAAACGAAAGGTAAAAGGTTATTTGATAGCTGTATGTTGTTGGATCAAACAGTGATTGTACCTAAAAAACCTAGCAGAATCGGCTGTGAAGTTTATACTGTGTGGCGGCTGACGTATAGGCGATATAGGTGGCCCGACATGCCTGCAGGCCTCATGAGATGGTCTATAATATGTAAGCAGTTCATAATTCAGACTCTAGGACATTTCTCAGTCGATCTATACTGGAAGCAGGTGGTGAAACGTGATTAAAATAGATCAGTCCCATATTATTTAATGAATATCGGTCCATTTCATCGCACCATGACATGCTGCTCGCTTTCAGGGTAAAGTGAGCGTATCACAACTTGTTCCATCCAGATGTGCATGCAGAGCACCTTAGCATTTAACACACAAGACAGATTAACGGTCACTACAAAAACATAGAAAAAAAAAGATGATTAATCACACTAAAAATACAACAGCATATTACAGTTTTTGCCTATTGCTTGAACACTATAGACACAAGCTTAGACCAAAGTTACAAAACTTGAAAACTTGCTTTGCACTTCAGTTGCAATTCTGTAACACACTTGCTCCTGCACACTACACACTATTTCATACATAAGAAACTTTGTTCATAAATGAAATATCATGGTTACCATTGGGAAAACACATCTATTCAAAATACAAAACACATTGGGTGATTGAAAACACTTAGACACAGACCTGAAAACACTTACTTACAAAACTGATCACCAGTCAGCCAACCAACCACAAATAGGCCTCAGTTGAGCCATTTTGAGAACTTTGCAAGCATGGAGGCAGGAAGAGGAAGAGGAAGAGGACATGGTCAAAGAGGCTATGCATGGAACAATATTTCAGATGATATTAGAGCAACTTTGGTGGATCATGTGATAAATCATGGCCTGACAATGAGGGAAGCTGGGCAGAGAGTCCACCCACATCTAAGCTGGTTCACAGTTGCATCCATCATGAGGACATTCAGACTGGAAAACAGGTATGTCTTCAACTCTCCACTCCAGGCTGTATCTACATTATTTACAGTACTGTACCGTATCACATTACTGTATTGCAAGTTGGCTAGTGCTCCTTTTGTAACAAAAAATTTTAGTATTTGTGAAACATACAGTACAGTACATAGCACTGTACCATTGAGATTTTGCAGTACTGGGTACTGTATACAATACTGTAAAGAACCAAACCAATAACAATTTGTGGTTGCATTTTTCTACAGAATTACTAGAAGACCTTCTAGGGGTGGTCGGCAACGCCTGTTCACCCAAGAGCAGGAAATTGCCATCACGTTCTGCATGTGAAGTGTGTTTTGAGTAATGCCAGCCATCCATGCTATGCATTTTTTGTTGCAGAAAATCTTGGACATTGATGGAGCTGCACAGCCTCATGAATTTATTTACATTGATGAGGCTGGTTTCAACCTCAGCAAAAGTAGACGACGGGGTCGTAATATAATTGGCTAAAGGGCAATTGTGCACATCCCGGGGCAGCGTGGGGGAAACATCACAATGTGTGCCGCCATAAGCCTTCGAGGGCTACTACACCATCATGCCAAACTAGGTCCCTACAAAACGCAACACATACTCCCATTTCTCGATGCACTTCATGATGCAGTTATGCAGAACAGATCAGAGCTCTGGTCCGGGACTGGTTCACTAACCATGATCAATTTGAAGTTGTATGCTTGCCCCCTAACGCGCCATTTCTAAACCCTATAGAATTATTTTTTCCCGCTTGGAGATGGCGCATATATGACCGCCGACCACATGTCCGCATGCCTGTTCTACAGGCAATGGAAGAGGCATACGGAGACATTGAGGTAACGTCAATCCATGGATGGATTCGGCGCACAAGGCGTTATTTTCCCCGTTGCTTAGCAGGAGAAAATATCGCTTGTGACGTTGATGAGATCCTGTGGCCAGACCCAAACAGACGGCAGGATCTGTAATCCCACCCAAGCACAATTGGCCTGTTTTTCTGTTTTTACAGTAGTGTATTTTGTTATATTTTTGTACTTGTGTTACTGCATTTACTGTACTGTGAAGTATAGTACTGTGATGTACAGTATTGAGTTTATGTCATTTGTAACCTTTCAGTACTTTCATTTTTGGTTGTTGTGAAACCTTTGTTGGAAAAAAAGAACAAAAACTGTAAGTGTTGCTAACTGATGAACTGAATAAAAAGTGAAAATTAAAGACTGCAGTGTTTTATATAAAGTACACTAGTGTGCTGCTGCTAATCTGAAAGTGTATTCATATGATGCAAGTGTGTATCATTTTGTCATCAGAGTGACCGTTTGACAAAGGATTGTTAGGTTTTGATAGCAGTTTTAATTTGACATAGATGTGAATAGTTTATTTCCCAGTGTTGTGTCTTGTGTGCTTGTGTGTACAGTTTTGACACAATGAGCCGAAGTTTTGCAAAAAGTATTCAAGCAATAGGCAAAAACTGTAAAAGAAAGTGTATTTTCACTATTTTTATCATTAATTTATTCTTTACAGTGTATGCTATGTCAATTTCTTCAACCTAAATTCATATCTTTCACGCATAGGAACATTTAACCCAATACGCAGATGCAAGACTCAAAAAACCCCACTATTTCTCAAAACTTTTGCCATGACACCAAGAGCACAGCTTCCATTTTGCCACAGTTTGTTTTCATTGCAAGTTACCGTGTTGAACTGTTAGCTGTCGTATTTTTTTTTATCTACCGCAATATGTTTTACATCACTTTGCGATGTCCTTCTTTTGCTCAGAGGTGCTTTTAAACCACCATGTGGCTAAATGTTGCTTTTATCTTGTTCAGCCTTGTTGTGATTGACAGGTATATGTGAATGTGCATCTGCTGGAGTTTGAGAATACAGCCTAGGCCAGATGTGACCTGCTGTTTGGTGCACAGAAAGCAAACACAGCAAACACCATCAACCATCTGCTGGTGCAAAATATCACTAGTCTGAACGTATGTCTTTGCCATTTTCTGCCCCCATAGAGACAAGATGTTACAACATTCAGTAATAGATTGTTTCCACATGAAACCTGGAACAACAGTCTGTATAAAACTGGCTCATTTCCAGGAAATATAAATTTATTGTGTGTGTGTGTGTGTGTGTGTGTGTACAGCAGGGTTAAATAAGTCCACATGAAATAATTTAAACCTGGAAATAAATAGAAAGTTTTAGAATTATGATGAAGTAAAATTTAATTTATATTTACAATACAGTACGATACAAATTCAAAAAATGTTTTAGCAATGTTGCATTAAATGAAAAAAAAAAAAACGGTTCTTTTGGACTTTATATTCATCAGAGACCCTGAAAATAAAAATATAGCACAGTTTCCACAAAAATATTAAGTACAACTGTTTTCAACATTGATTAAAATAATAAATGTTTCTTGAACATCAGTCAGCATATTAGATTTTTGAAGGATCATGTGACACTGAAGACTGGAGTAATGATGCTGAAAATTCTGCTTTGCCATCACAGGAATAAATTATTGTATTTTTGATCAAATAAATGCAGCCTTGTGAGCATAAGAGAAAAACCTAGTTACTGACTTTTGAACGGTAGTGCAATATTGGACCCTGCTGTATTTCTTTTGTTACAGGACTGAATAACATTACAAATTTCTATATACAGATTGTTATACGTTTAATTCATGTGCCATGAATGAAAAAGATCTATATAGGACCACAGTACCTTTGAGAAACCAAAAGTTATACATGAATCCATTCAATGAAAAGTTGTGACCTCTCAGATTGAGTTTACGGGCTCTGAGTGCGTGTGCCTTGAAGTTTTTCCCATCATGCTTTTCTGTTGCTCTTGAAAAGCACCAACTCGTCTCAAGTGAATAAACCTCCATCTGCTGAAGGCCGTGGCAGTGCTTAAAAAGTGAACCTCACCTGCCTGCCCTCTGATGGAGTCTTATTACCGCCTCAATTATTCAAATCCTCCAGCTGTGCAAAAATGTCATGCGCATTATTTTCAGTTAATTTCATGTCAGAGTTCCATTATGGATGGATCCCGCTGTTCTTCAGCTTGTGTGCGAGAACTTGAGGTGAAGCAGAGCTCATTGCTGACCACTGCAATGCTAAATAGATGCAGACATGCTTAGACCATGCAAATAGTAAATGCATGCATCATTTTAAATCTCCAATTAAATAATACAAGATGCAAACATAAGCGTCCTCATGACATTCCAAAGATCATATAGGGTAAAGTGCAAGCTTTGTGAACCTAACACTGGCAAAAAAAAAAAAAAAAAAAATGTTTTAAATAATAAAATTACAAAAAAATGCATAGGTGATTTTTTTCCATTACGCCATTACGCCTATGGAATGTCCCCACAATCCACAAAAACAAACATTTTGCTATATTTTAGTTAAGTATTATTTATATGATTCTATTTTAGTAGCTTTCTTTTAATTTCCATAGATAACAGACATATTGATACACAAATCATGTGTATTACTTTTACCGTTTTTTGACTAGATGATGTTTTTTGAAAAAAGGCACATCTTACCCCACTCTTCCCTACCACAGAACCAGCACTGTTCACATCAGTTGCCCTGTATGGCAAGGAACTGTAAAGCCTGCTGGCTCTGTTATTGGCACTGCCTCCTAATTCCAATAGCACAGTGTTCCTTCAGACCAATTATTTGACCTCCTCTAGACTGAGAGCAAATCTGAGCACTGCAGCTGAGCAAAAACCACCCAGCCTGCAGGGCAAGGAGACTACGCCCTGCAGACATGTCTTGCTGATCACACTTGTTCTAGCGTCATGCGGTTGGGTGCACACTTCCGCCAGAGACACGACAGAGATAGATCCATCCATCAGAGCAGCCACAGCCCACACCCTTGCCCCGTCATTGCCACAGAACAGAGGCGGGTGAAACATGATAAACTATGATCTGCTGTGAACTGTTTCAGACATTTTGCACCCACACCCAGTCTAGAAAGAGCAACAGATTGAATTGCTCCCTACACATACCAGGAGTATGCAATGCTGTGGTGAAGATAAAACTAAATAAGAAAACAATATATATATATATATTTTTTTTATTCTGTGGAAAAAAATTATAGTTTAAATAGAGATAAGTTAAGAAATTGTCACTGATGTGATTGGCAACCCTACTATTACCTATTCTGCTATCTAGTTTGTTGCTTTCCTTTACAATATTGACCAAACAAAAGCCAAGCTTATCTTTACCTCAAGATACTACTCTCTGCAGTGAATATTCTGATACCATCTTAACATATCTAAAATACAGAGTGATTCTGGATCAACTGCGTCTCTAGCTCACCTCCCTGCAGAGTTAAGTTAAAAGCATTTAAAATAAAATGTAGCTGTCTAATGGATTCACACACATCACATCTTTAGGAGAGAAATAAGGGTTGAGAGTAGGGAACGAGGGCCCTCACATTCATGTAGGCTATAATGTGATCAGCAACTGTTACAGTGAATAAATCACCCAAAACAGAGTTTCACACTTTGCATTTTTGTAAACTTCAGCACTAGTCAATTTAAAATTAATGAACTGCAAATAATAATAATAGTCATAGACAATCAAGAGATTGTCTGCCAACAAGTGAAATCAAACAAAAATATACTGTATTAAAAAATTTGTTATATTATATTATATTATATTAGTAATGAACCAAAAAAGTTGAGAGAAAAGTCTTAATGCATCACATAGCCACTGTAAGGCCCGCCCAATCAGCCCAACGACGGTTTCCAATAGAGAGGGTAAAGGTTTCCTGAGGGTTCTGTCTTTTCAGTGTGGCAAAGTTGCTTAATTCCAATTTACTTTTATATGACTCCATTTTAAAACGACCTTGATTTTAGGTTAGAATTCCAATTGATTATTGGTCATTTGTTTAATAGCTTAGCTACACATTTGATTATTCTATTTAACACTTTATTGAAATTACACTTGTTCATCCAGATTCCTATAACACTCTGTGTCTCGCACAGGCCGTGTATACAATCTCATAATCTGGAGGACCATCACCACCATGTCTAGTGACAACAACATAAACAACATAAAAAAACTGACAACATTTTAACAAATCTATGTAAATACACTACTTTTGTATTTGCAGTACTAAACTGCTAGCAGTGGGGAAGATGCATTAGGTAATGCATATCATCATTTTAATGTTATTTACCAGCCTGGTCTCATTGGAAAAACATACCAGTGTGACAATGTTTTTTGCAAACCCCAAACCAATAGGTACATATCGCGACAGTTTCAAAGTGAAATGTCCACTAGGTGGCGCTAAAAGCTTAGTTTTTTTTCCGGAACAGATGAGCGTGAATCTGGCAACGTTTTGTTACGTTGGTTTTTTAACGTACACCCATAATAAACCCTAAACCTACTCGATAGTGTTAACAAAAGCAAATGTGACAAAGATACAATTGTATCCATGTCATTTTAGCCTGTGTTTTGAACTTGTCTTTGAGCTCTTTTATCATGATGCAATGATACAAAATGTATTCGTTTACAAATCATGGACTATGGTAAAAAAAAAAAAAAAAAAACGCCTTACTTTACTGCCTCTAGTGTTCATTTCTGTTGGAAACTGCATTTTGGGGTTTGCAAAAACGTTGCCATGGGTACATTTTGCCAATGAGACCAGGTTGTTATTTACTGTGTGTTTTGGGACCCAGCACTTCTTGGCATGTTGTTTTCACTGCCTCTTTCACTTCCTGCCATTTTTCATCGACAGTCTTCTAGCAACTCTTGCAGTATTCGGAACTGATTGGAAAGAGTGATGCTGAATTCGTTCTATTTGTTATTGTCCATTAGTATTGTGGTGTTGTATCCCTGTTGCTAGAAGGATCCCCCAGTCCAATTCTTTAACTTGAGCTTCAACTGAGCAACAAGAAGATGATGGTCCGATGCAACATTTGCTCCCTTCTTGAAACATACATTCTGAAGAGACCTATGGAACTTCTTCGAGATGCAATCTAGTTCTCTGTCAACAGATCTGATGATACCCAAGTCGCCTTGTATATCCTTCTGTGATGGAAGAAGCTCCCTCTGATGATCAGGTTGCTTGAGGCACACAGGTCGGCAAATCTTTCCTCATTGTCATTCATATCACCTAAACCCTATGGCCCATGTTCTCCTCGTAGCCCCTGTTGTTTCTGTCAATCTTGGTGTTAAATTCACCCAATATGATAATGACTATCGTTCGTTGGGGCATAGCACTGAATCACGTTCAAGTTTATCCTACTCTTCTTTGTGCGGAAGGAGGCTGTCATGATCTGTGGGCCTTGCACCTCCCACCCAATGACCCTCGATAGCATCAGGGCCACACTTTGAGTGTGTGGAGCACCGTCTTGCTCATGTCCTGAGAACAGCAGCAACTCACCATCGGTCAGCCTTCTCTGGCCGGAACCAGTCCATCTTGACTCACTGATTCCCAGAATGGTGGGGTTAAATCTCCTAAACTCTGTTTAGCTGGTCTCATACATGGTTCTTACATTCCATGTTCCGATGGTGGTGGTGATCCTGGTGGAAATGATGGTCATCGGCTTACAGATGATGGATTTCACTGCCTGGTGTCATACACCTTCCAATTGGAGGTTAATCCTCTCCCAGGGCTGTGGTGTCTGTTATTTTGCCTCTTGGTGTTTCTATAGCATAGGTTTTTTTGTTTTGTTTTTTCACAGGGAGGGGTTGCTGGCCCCTCGCCCAACCTTCCTCTTTTCTCAGACGGGCTTAGGACCGACTATGGCAGAGTTGAAACACACAGCTACAAGGAATGGATATCAATAGAGACATTGAGGAAGATAGAAGAGAGAAAAACAAAAAAGGTAGCAGTAAATAATAGCAGAACAAGAGTAGCAAAGACCAAGGCACAAGTAGAATACACAGAGGCAAACAAGAATGTCAAGTGCAGCATCAGGTCAAACAAAAGAAACTACATAGAGATGCTGACAACAGAGGCAAAAGCAGCAGCCTACCATGGCAACACACAAGACCTGCACTTTACCATCAAGAAACTTTCAGGAAAGTTCACCAAGCCAGAGAGACCAGTAAAAGACAGGTACCGTAGAATGATACCAGTTGAGGAAGGGCAAAAGAACAGATGGGTGGAGCATTTTGAAGAGCTGCTAAGCAAACCATCTCCCCCATTCCCACCGGATATCCTGCCAGCAGTCAGCGACTGCTGGCAGTTACCAATTGACTGCAGTTTACCTACAAAGGATGAAATCCATAGTGCTATCAAGCAGTTAAAGAATGACAAGTCTGCAGGACCAGACAATATACCAGCAGAGGTGCTAAAAGCCGATGTAGAGGCCAGTGTGGAGCTGCTCCATCCCCTCTTTAACAAGATCTGGGAAGAGGACAGAGTAAGAATGGAATGGGTACCTCATCAAGATGCCAAAAAAAGGATCTCAGATGTTGTTCAAATTATAGAGGGATAAAATTACTGTCTATACCAGCAAAAGTATTCATGAGTCCTGCTGAACTGGATGAAAGATGTAATAGACCTGCAACTCTGAGACCAACAAGCTGGTTTTCGTAAGGGCAGGTCAAGATTAACATTATGTATAATCTTGGAACAGTCGTTGGAGTGGAACTCGCCTCTCTACGTCAATTTCATTGACTATGAGAAGGCATTTGATAACGTGGATATACAAATCCTCTGGAAGCTACTGAGACACCATTGAGTGCCAGAAAATATCACAAACATATCCTGTTCCTGCTGTCAATAGATTGGATTATGAAGACATCTACAGCCCAGAAGTGAAACAGCATTCAGTGGACATTATGGGCACAATTGGATGATCTTGACTTTGCAGATGACCTGGACCTTATCTCTCACACTCAACAACAGATGCAGGAAAAGACCAGTATCGTAATGGAAACCTCAGCAAGGCTGGGCCTCAACATCAACAGAGACAAGAGCAAGGTACTAAAGATTAATACAGCCAGTGAGACACCCATCACACTTGGAGAGGAGGCACTAGAGGAAGTGGACCGCTTTCCTTACTGTGGCAGCAAAATTGACAAGCATGGGGTGACAGATGTGGATGTGAGAACAAGAATCAGCAAAGCAAGAGTAGCTTTCCTCCAACTGAAGAACGTCTGGCGATCCTCTGAGATCAGCATCAACACCAAGACCTGGGTCTTCAATACCATTGTGACACCTACCTTGCTGTATGGAGCTGAGACCTGGAGAAACACCACCACTATCATGAAGGATCCTCAAGATCTGTTGGCCAGACAAGATCAGCAATGAAGAACTGTGGCAACAAACAAAACAGCAACCTGTTGAAGATGACATCCTCCAAAGATGCTGTAGGTGGATTGGACATACCCTGCAGACAGGCCTGCAGACAGTATCACAAGGCAAGCCCTCACCTGGAGCCCCCAAGGGAGGAGGAAGAGAGGCCGACCAAGACCTCTGCAGTGTTCCAGTGAGTATGACATCTTTTATATTAGGCTACAGATAAGCTGTCCGCTCACCTCTTCTCCCCCTCTACCACCGATCCATGGAAGCAGAAGCCACGGCAGTTTGAGATAGGAAGTTAAAGGTAATGGGCCCGCACCAGTCAATTCCTGCATTCCTCTTCACCTAAAACCTCCCGCGTCTAACCTTCGGAATGAATAATCGCTGCCTCTCTACCTGGGCTGTGCCCATGCAGTGCTACATGCGTTCATCTACCCTCAGTGAAGGCCTACAAGGACTTGGACAGCAAGCTAAGCGGCGCAGTTCCCGCTTTCTCAGAGCAGTACAGAGCACAGATAATTTTTTCACCCGCTCACTCACTCATGCGGCATAAACAAGCCACTGCCTCAGAGTAGTAGTCTGTCGTGTACAAACGCAAAAAAGCTTTGGCAAATTACTCATTCACACGATATCAGAGTGGACACCTGCTATATACAGAGCGTGAAGAGCTTCAGTCGCTCTCTTACTCATGCAATGTGAACAGCCCCTGTCTCAGAGCGGTGGTCTATCTTACATAAAGAGCGATGTGCTTCAACCACTCACTCACTCTCATAACACATGCCCCGCCTCAGAACGGCGATCTGTCAAATACAGTACAAAGTGCCCCAGCCACAATCTCTCAATCATCACTCCCTGTCCCCCTTGCTGTGATCTGTCTTATATAAAGAACAAAATGCTTCGGCCATTCGCTAATCTTTTGCTGGCTATGCCTCTGTTTTCAGCACTCTTCCTCTATGGGTAATGCTCTGCGTGACCGTTGTCTAGCCCACTATTAGCCCCTTGCTTTGTGCCTGAGCCAGCTATGAAATCAGAAAACACCAATGCCGTAAATGCCACCCGTTTCTAACATGAGGGAAGTGATGTTCCACTGTGCGGTGTGACAAAGCTGGAAGATAGAATGTAAAGGGTGCTTCTGTGCTTCCAAGGCAGTGTGTCCTTGGCAGTGTGCCAACTGGGACTGCTTAATGTTCTTGCACGGGCAGCACCCATTGAAAAGTACTCTGAAGTGTGTTTATAGGAGTTGTGAAGTAGTTGGCGATCCAGACATGCCCGCCATATTATTGAAATTTAGGCATTGTATTGATAAGTCATGTAAAGTGTAAGGCACCAGCATTGTCGCCATTCTTTCTCTGCGTTACTGTGATATAAGCTTGATGTTCTTTGCTGTCATTCACCCATTGTGTTCAACTAGGTCTAGTAGCTCAGCACTGCTGTGGAGAGTTAGTGAGAGCTGCTGCTTTGCTCTCACACACTCATGTCAACGACAGAAAGACTGTCTGCTCTCCTATGTCTGCTCGTTAAGCGTGACGGAAACAGCAAATGCCTTTGTGTTCTGATCATCCCGCTGTGCAGCGCATTAGGTTGAGATACACTATATTGCCAAAAGTTTTGGGACACCTGCCTTTACATGCACATGAACTTTAATGTGTTTATGGGAATTTTTTACTATTATTCTAGAAGCGCATTTGTGAGGTCAGGAACTGATGTTGGATGAGAAGGCCGGGCTCACAGTCTCCACTCTAATTCATCCCAAAGGTGTTCTATTGGATTGAGGTCAGGACTCTGTGCAGGCCAAGTTCAAGTTCCTCCACACCAAACTCGCTCATCCATGTCTTTATGGACCTTACTTTGTGCACTGGCAGTCATGTTGGAACAGGAAGGGGCCATCCCCAAAGGGTTTTCACAAAGTTGGGAGCATGAAATTGTTCAAAAGCTGCTCAGCCACAGAAAACCATTCCATGAAGCTCTTTACGTACTGTTCTTGAGCTAATCTGAAGGCCTCATGAAGTTTGGGGGTCTGTAGCTATTGACTCTGCAGAAAGTTGGCAACTTCTGTGCACTGTGCACCTCAGCATGCGGTGACCCCGCTCTGTGATTTTGCATGGCCTGCCACTTCGTGGCTGAGATGCTGTTGCTCCCAATTGCTTCAACTTTGTCATAATACCACTAACAGTGGTACTAACTACTTTAGAAGTGAGGAAATTTGACAAATGGACTTATTGCACAAGTGGCAACGTGTTGCGGTACCATGCTTGAATTCACTGAACTCCTGAGAGCGACCCATTCTTTCACAAATGTTTGTAGAAGCAGTCTGCATGCCTAGGTGGTTGATTTTATACACCTTTGGCCATGTAAATGATTGGAACACCTGAATTCAATGATTTGGAGGGGTGTCCCAATACTTTTGGCAATATAGTGTATATCTATAGTCTGGATGCCAGCCGAACTTAGCCCTGCCCACAACATTTGTTCGAAAGTTTGGTCTGGACTTGATCCGTTGTGGAGTAACTATGCCCAAACAGGAGCTGTTCAGACCAATCAAATTGTCAGATCGGGCTTTATATGATGATGGATAATGCAACGTAATCATCCACGTCACCAAAGAAGACTTGGGTTGAATTTGTTCTAATCCTAAACTGAGAACTTGTTCGTAAATGCATTCACTTTTACTATTTCCCTCAAAAATGATGATTGTGTTAGTAAATATTCTGTGTATCCTGAAATTATTTTCACAACACCGGCAAAGATCGTTTACACTCATCTTCTTCTTCTACTTCTTCCAGCGTGCGTGCATTTGCGTCGTTCATGAGTGATTCGTTCTTTTTTAACTAATCTTAAATATGACTCGGGAACAACTAGTTGTCTCAGAGAGCAATTTGTTCATTTTGTGTTGACCGTGCTTGCGCTACATGCCATCGGTTCTGTACAGGATCTTCTGCATTCAGCCTATAGTGCTGTGAGTTGGTGAACAAATGGCTCGAACCAGAAGACAGGAGAGGTGTAATGTTACCTATCTTTCCAAGGAACAGACATGATTAAATGTGAAGTGACAAAAGCAAGAATGACTCGGATTGGAGGTGAGGTTAACTAACAGACTGCATAGCCTGAAGACCCAGCTAAGCAATTAATGAATAATTGCTTTCTTAAAATTTGGCCATGGCTGCATTAGCATATCATTTATTTTTTATTCCAAATGTGATCAACGTTTGCATAAGTACTAGATGTGTTGGGGAATTTAACATGTGATATTTTAATTATATTCTGCTGAAATGAATGAAAAGACTTGAAAAAAGATTTGTTCATTTTGCTGAACGAGATTCAAAGATCCGAGTCCGTAAAATAATCCAAACTTCCCACTACTATGCGTCGCTCAACATACATCATTTACTCCATTGCTCTGATTGATTGTAGGTCTATCCAATTGAGTGCAGAGGCATTTTCTTTCCTGGTTCGGTTGAAACACGCCCCAATAATCACAGCCCAATGGAGCAGTATCAGACTCATATTCTGACTAGAATTGAGTATGACGATGTCAGGCTAGTATATCTATGCATATATTCATATTTAGACATATATGTACAGTATACACTCACCTAAAGGATTATTAGGAACACCATACTAATACTGTGTTTGACCCCCTTTCACCTTCAGAAATGCCTTAATTCTACGTGGCATTGATTCAATAAGGTGCTGAAAGCATTCTTTAGAAATGTTGGCCCATATTGATAGGATAGCATCTTGCAGTTGATGGAGATTTGTGGGATGCACATCCAGGGCACGAAGCTCCCGTTCCACCACATCCCAAAGATGCTCTATTGGGTTGAGATCTGGTGACTGTGGGGGCCATTTTAGCACAGTGAACTCATTGTCATGTTCAAGAAACCAATTTGAAATGATTCGAGCTTTATGACATGGTGCATTATCCTGCTGGAAGTAGCCATCAGAGAATGGGTACATGGTGTTCATAAAGGAATGGACATGGTAAGAAACAATGTTCAGGTAGGCCGTAGCATTTAAACGATGCCCAATTGGCACTAAGGGGCCTAAAGTGTGCCAAGGAAACATCCCCCACACCATTACACCACCACCATCAGCCTGCTCAGTGGTAACAAGGCATGATGGATCCATGTTCTCATTCTGTTTATGCCAAATTCTGACTCTACCATCTGAATGTCTCAACAGAAATCGAGACTCATCAGACCAGGCAACATTTTTCCAGTCTTCAACTGTCCAATTTTGGTGAGCTTGTGGAAATTGTAGCCTCTTTTTCCTATTTGTAGTGGAGATGAGTGGTACCCGGTGGGGTCTTCTGCTGTTGTAGCCCATCTGCCTCTAGGTTGTGCGTGTTGTGGCTTCACAAATGCTTTGCTGCATACCTCGGTTGTAACGAGTGGTTATTTCAGTCAAAGTTGCTCTTCTATCAGCTTGAATCAGTCGACCCATTCTCCTCTGACCTCTAGCATCAACAAGGCATTTTCGCCCACAGGACTGCCGCATACTGGATGTTTTTCCCTTTTCACACCATTTTTTGTAAACCCTAGAAATGGTTGTGTGTGAAAATCCCAGTAACTGAGCAGATTGTGAAATACTCAGACCGGCCCGTCTGGCACCAACAACCATGCCACACTCAAAATTGCTTAAATCACCTTTCTTTCCCATTCTGACATTCAGTTTGGAGTTCAGGAGATTGTCTTGACCAGGACACACCCCTAAATGCATTGAAGCAACTGCCATGTGATTGGTTGATTAGATAATTGCATTAATGAGAAATTGAACAGGTGTTCCTAATAATCCTTTAGGTGAGTGTACACAAAGTGCTTTAGAATCAGTGTTCCCCCTCCTCCTCCTGCTGCCTTAGAGCGGTGAGTTGCCTTGTTTCAAGCAGAAAGTAAGGAAGTGTAATAGGCTACTGTGCAACCAAGATGGTTGCCACCCTATCTTGGACATAGGGCCGACTGAATTATGCACAATCAAAGCATTTAAACAGACCCTCGCACGTGTGGTCAAGGGACTGGAATATGTCAGTGGACCTGAAATATGACTACCCTCATGGACGTTAGCTTATCTAAGTAACGTGGTGTAAAACCTTGCCTTTTATGAGTACTTGGACAGTACGGCCGAATGTCCTGGCAATAATCATTTTAAAATGGCACAAGAAGGCTAATATACTCTCATCCACTCTACGGCCCGGTTTCACAAACAGGGCTTAGACTAAGCCAGAATTAAGCCTTTATAAATGTGCCTTAGAAAAAAAACATTACTGGTGTACATCTTGAGACAAAACAATGGCATTGACATATTTTAAGATATGTGAGTGAAAGTAAATTTTTAGTTAAAACAACTCATGTATTTTAGTCTTGGACTAGCTTAAGCTTTGTCTGTGAAACCGGGGGTAAATGACCAACTTGTGCTGAGCACTATTGTCAGTTAAAAATAAAAAAATAAAAACCTGAAAGCATTCGCTGTGTCCTGTTCATGTGCTGTTTGCTTATGTGGATAGAAATCAGTCATTTTCGCCTGTCAGAATAATTGTATGTATGCTTCAGGGGAACTTGGATGGGCTTTCCAGTGTCAAAGCAGACTACATCTGGCTTATGCTTCCCAGAGAGCAGACTGCCATTATAGGTGTTTGTTCCCACTCCAGTAGGAATTTGGCTGTGCCTTGGGCTTGGTATGTCTTTTACAGGACATTTGTCTAGCAACGGGATGGTCTTACATAGAGAAAAGGAGTTTCCCAAAAGCGTCAGCTAACGTCTCATTCCTACTCTCACCCGAGTAACCCGAGACATTTCCAGTAGTTTCAGCCTCAGACGTCATGCCCATGGACCGTTGACTGAACGTCTGATGCATATGGCACAGAAAATGGGGAAACATTTCAAGAGTCGTCATTTGATTGGTTGAATTCTACAGGATTTCTGGGAGACTTGTCACGTTATTTAACGGTCTGCTTAAAAACTAAGTGACGCCAAAAAAAAAAAAAAAAAAAAAGAAGAAAGCCATCGTGTTTACAACTGTGACAATGTGGTCTTATCAGGATCAACTAAAAGCTGGATTTTCAAAAGTGTGTGAAGTTCGAGGGCTCATTGTTGCAGTAAACTGTTCTTGAAGGAATAATTTATTAGATGCACACCGGTCTGTTATCGTAGGGACATCGACATTTTCACACCCCTAAGCAAGACGTGGAACAAAACGGTGATTCGGTGATTGGTTGATTTACATGTTGATCAGTCCTCTTGGTCAGTCCTTGGCCAATGAAAGCTGCGATGGAGTCCCGACCTTCTGCTGTCAGTCTAAAGGTCTGGCTATGCAAGACTAAGTTTCCAGTGGTTTTCATCTGACTGTTTATTGAATAAATTATGAAATTACAATGCTGTCTCTGTCCAGCTGTGGATGTTACTTCTCAGGAGCCACATAGCAGACATACTGTAGCAGAAATTGACAGAAAATGGGCAGTACACCAGTTGACTCAGGGATTGCCAACCAGAATTATTTACTGCAGAACACAAGTCACTCACAGGCTAAACCAGGGGGTTCAGGAGTTCACATAACAATAATTCCACCATTTGTAAATTATTATGATAATGATTAATCAAGAAACATGTTTTAGATGCTAAAAAGTGATTATTTATGGTGTATCTTAATTTAATCATCTAGAATTTCTAAACATAGAATTTAATTTGCATTAATGATTACTGACCCTCCAAATGGCCTGGCTTTAACCATAGGAAATGTGCATCATTAGAATTCTCAGTCCATTCTATTGACCTCACTTCAAGAGATCCATTCTTACAAGCTTAAAAGCATCAATCTAACAATTTTCAGTGTGAATCAGGAACTAATCAATGCCAGTCATTTGTAGTTGGTCAACCTTACGGAGTGATAAAATAGCTTTAAGGGCATTAAAGGCCTCTAAAGAAGAAATATAGATCAGAGACTCACTGAGGGTCACATTTGCTTGCTACGCCGGACTTTAAGCAGCTCTGTACGTTCATCAGTCTGACAGACGTGGCATTATGGCTCAAAGACGGCTGTTCTCTCTGCAAAGTCAACACTGTGAGTAAAGCCATGCACCACAGGGAGGGAAATTAGAGGAAGGCCACATGTGTAAAAAAAGCAAAAATTAACATTTACACAAACAAGCAAGTCCTGATCTACAGTGTAGTTCAGAGAACAGCATGTGACTGAGAAAATATTTGTCATGTGTTCGCTCTGGCCACGGTTGGCCATCTCTCGCCCTCTCACGGTGGGATACATGTGTATTCAATGTGCAAGTATGAGGGCATATACATTATGTTGGCTTTAAGGAATTTGGTACATTTCCCTACAGCCCTGTCTTTTAAAGTGTATTGGCTTTATCTGATTGGCAGCAGAGATCTCGATGTGAGCTGTCAAGAGAATTTCTTTAGTATTGTCTTCAAAGAATGAAATGTAAGGAAAGCTATCGAAGATGTTCACATTACAAATCTTATATATCAAGGAACTAATGCTTTTAATTATAGACATGTTTTTTCTAAGCTATAGGTTTAATGCAATTTGCAATGTTTACACATGACATCATCAAGCCAAGATCCAAGAAAAATTCAAGTCCAAAAAAAAAGACAACCAGTTGGCACATGATCCCAACCCATGGCCCAATTTGTGACATGATCTTAGATAATGTCCCAGAGACACAGGGTCATCTCCAAGTTTCTCCAAATATTTGAGTTGTAGCCCTGGAACCAATTAAGCTAAAAAAAAAAGGGTTAGAAAAAAAAAAGAAAACACTAAGAAAAGAAAATAAGAGAAAATAAGCTATCTTTGGTACCTTGAAATGTGTGCTAAAACAAAAGGTTAATTTTTTGGTGCAAAACAATCTGTACAAGCCAAAATAGGCAGATGGACATGTTGCATGACATGCTCTTATACTCAAACTACGAACAGCACTTAAAGGTGCACTATGTAACTTTTCCATCCACTAGAGGTCACCTATTCAAAACAAAGGCGTAGTTTGATGACGGCAAGTTTGAGCGCAGAATCTTGGGACATGTGGTCTTCACTCTTCACCTCACAGCCGGTGGAAAAGAATCGGGATAGGACTCGAGCAGGAATCATGTTCATAGATGCGATTGTTAACGTTACTGTAGTGTGAAGCAGAGCAGGACAGAGTGTTGTGGGAGCTGAACAAGGACTTTTATTATGCCACAGTCACCGGCGCCATTTACACTTTTCTATGACACTTGTTGCACACTGCAGTAAGAGTAAAGCGTTTCTGCTAAATAAAACCGGAAACCGAGGGTAACGCAGATATGACATCATTGACAGGCAACTCCCTCACATGTCCCAGTTCCCTGGTTAAAATAGCAATTTTCTCACGATTTACAAATAGTTGGAAACATTTGGGATATTGTACAACACTGGCCTAGTGGTTTTTTGACATTTTACTGAAAAAGTTTTTACATAGTGCACCTTTAAAAAATATAAACAATTCCTAGCGAGTCTAGAGATTCAAGAGTTTTATTTGTCACATACACAGTTACACATTAAATAACCAATTGTACACATGTCCCATGCAGTTAAATCTGTGTCCTTAAGTTAAATCAGTTGAGAACCACTGGTGCAGGGTACTTTTTGAATTAACTGATATGAGTGTCTTTTTGATTTGCATTGCTCATTGGTTCAGAGAGCTGCACAAGCAGAAGACAGCAATTCCTGCTTCCTTGAAGTCAGCACTGCCTTCCCAATCTTGATCTTACTCTGACATTACTGCTCTGTCTCAAAAATGTCATCTCCTCTCTGTCATTCTGGAAATGTTAAAACGAGGAAGATTATACAAGATAGATCACAAAATATATCTAGGTCACGGTTACATAGCTTCATGAGTTTAAAAAGTTTAACCACAAAGTTTTCAAAGTAAGATCTGGAAGGATATAATATTAAAAGTTTGTATTTCAGGAATTAGATTTGGATTTGAACTCTTAATATTTGCTCAGCCAGGTTTTAAGGCCAATGAATTTGACAATGAATAAACAGCCTATTTAAATAAAAAGTAAATGCTTAATTCTTTAAAATTCAAATGCATGTATGTTTCCAGCAAACCACTGCAAATAATCATTTTCTAAATTACAAATAGTTTTTCTTGTTTTAAGCATAATCTAACAAAGTTTATGCTTAATTTGGACAAATAAACTTAATTCCAGAAATGTTCAGTGAATATTAACATACACAAGTACAGTTGTTTTAAGAATGAGTAGAAATACAATTGCTAAAAGTGTACTTGATCAGAAGTGATCTATTTTTTTTCTATGTCAGAATCAAGCTAACTGATAGTTTCAGACCAAAACAAATCTCATAAAGATGAAGCGATTCACAAAATTGGTTATGCATATATTTCATTTTAGAAACCTTTACTCATGGCTTATGGTAGCTGAAGTAAATCTATTAAAACTACAAGACTAAATTTGAGTCTGGCACTTCTGATAACAGATATCTGCAATATTGCAAAAGGATGACACTGATATTTTAGACAGATAAAGGGTATGAAAATACCATGTCCTCCATCCTTATAACCCATAATCAGAATAAAGGCATGCTGGAAGTTGCCTTGCAGACATCCCAGATGGTGGTTCTGGAATATACATGTGCAAAACTGGTAGCCGATATCGCTTCATAAAATTTTAAGGATTCCTCACTGTGGATGTAGATAAGAGAGCTTTTTTGCAGGGGAACTTGTGAGGCTGCTGCCAGCTTTTCTTAACAGCTGCAAGGCAGATGTTTTGGCATATGCCCAAATACATCATAAAAAGATCAGCTTAGTGTTTGGACGGTGCATGCATCATATTCTCTAATCCCTCTCCTGGTCAAGCATATTAGCAAGCCAGTGTTATCTCCTAGGATGCAGGAGATGCAGCTATTGATCTCTCTGTCCTCCTCATGCACTTAACTAAGGCTCTTGGGTCCAAGGTGAAGTCATCTCGGCCAGCTTCATATTCACATGCGTGGGCATGTGGTGAAACCCTGTTGTTTAACCAGTCAGTGAGACACACATCCTGAGATGTTATTAACATCTGAGGGAGGAGCCTTTCATCAGTTGTGCTGCGTTTCACAGACGATCCTCAATGGCACCAGTACAGAGAGTTAGTGCAATACCCTCATGACTTACAACAAATAAACACATTATATTGCAAGATCCAAGTGTTGGCAAACAGAGCTTTCCAGAACATTTATTTATATTCTACTTGAATACTCCTGAGCAAGTACAATGAACTATGCATGGGGGTAAGAATAGAAGAGGCGAGAGAAAAGGAGATGGGAGGATGAGGAGAGACAGAGAAGAGAGAGAAAATCTTGGTCCGCTTCCAGGGCATCCTTCCGCTTGGTCCTCAACTAGCCGAGAGGCCCTCACTTGCAGTGCCATACGATGGTACTGGATGCTCCTCGGTGGACGGTTCTGTACTCCTCCGCAAACCAGGCGATGATGGCTCCTCCAACTACGTGCGCTGGGCAGTGAGCTCCCCATACCCTCAATCAGCCTGCTCCTCCCATCATGGCGGACAGCAGCAGATCTGGCTTCCAGCAAACGGTGGCAACTCCTCCGTCCCCTCACAGACAGCAGCCACCCCTCGTCGACCCAGGAGCACAGCAGCGAGCTCTCCATCCCACCTGTTATGTTAAATCGCTCCAGCACCACCACCTCAGGCAGCCGCCAGCGGTCACTGCTCCTTTGTGCTCCTTGTGTCTCTGACAGCATGTCCCTCCTTCCTCCCTGGTTTCGGCACCAATGCAATGAGGTTTGTGTTCAGAGAAGAAGAAGGTGGGAACTGGCGAATAGTTAAAGTAACTTTAACCACAAAATAACCAAACAACAAAATGAAAGTAAAGCAGCAGCCCCTCATGGACGACTGCCGGATATAAACAAAATAAAACAGCATAAATTCCAGGCCTGGTTCTCTCTTGTCTTTCACTGTCGACACTCTTCCTTTTATCCTTCTGGAGCTCCTCCGTGGGACTCGAGACCAGTGTAGTGAGCAGGTAACCCTCATTAGCACTAACACCACTGATCGCACTCCGTTCCCATGGCTCTCAGCCCCACCCTGCAAATTGCTGTGTATTCTGACAAAATGTAAATATATATATAACACATCTTATGAACACATCTTATGTTAAAATGTCAAAACTTGTATGACAGCCTACACTTTTCTGATCACTTAACCTAGTGTCTAGACATGCTGTGGATGTGCCACTTTAATGCACACTAATCAACACAATGTTAAAAACCAATGCAAATTACTATATCTATTGTTATAAAATGATGCAAAAAATGCTAATAATCATGAGGAAATACTTTAATTAAAATGAATCAGAGCTATGGCAGAAAATTTCTCAGTAGTATTTACTTCATGTCAAATTATTTGTTTGTTAAGTGTGTAACACTCAAAAAAAAAAAAATGCTGGGGTCAGCATTTTTGGAGTGTAGAAGGGAGCTGAAATCATTACATTATTTAGTCCTTTATCACTGATTTTAAAGCATTTTTTTATTTTATAAATTGTCATGCAGTTGCCATTAAACAACAGTTCACAGTGACCAGGGGCTGTTAAAAAAGTAGTCCAAAAATACAGAAGTTTTGTATGAAGGAAAGAATGAAATTCAAGAAATTATTCACTAACAATTTTGCCCCTTTTGGAGCTTGACAGCCACTGGTCACTGTGGCCGCTGGTCACTACTTTTGTTTTATGGCAAGAGCTGTACAATAATTATTCAAAAAATTATTTATTTTCATTTTCACTTAAAACAAAAATGGCAACATACATGTTTGGAACAACATGAGGGTGAGTAAATAATGAAAAAATTATCATTATTTTTAATCGAAAGATTGTTTTAAAAACATTACACTGTAACATTACAGTGATAACAAAATAATGATTTCAGCTCCCTCTTGCACTATTGAGAAAGCATACAATTGTGTGGCCAAAAGGATTGTGCTGCAATGGAAGGGGAAGAATTTGTCAAACTGTTTGGAGATCCACAACAAAACCTCATTGTAACTGATTGTAATGTTTTCCCTCCTCTGCTGGTTTGTTTACCCCCTTAACATGTACTCATCACATTTTACCCCTGCCAGGAGCAAGAGATATTTTATTGCAAATCTGGTCATCTTTAAACACCCTGAGAAAGCTGTGCATTGAAGATAGGGATCAAAGAGAGGTGAGTCTATCACAGCTAATCTAGCTCACTAGTGCAGCAACACATACTTCATGAGTAACATTGCGTTCAGATGATAACCAAAGACGACCACTTTCTGAAATAATTATTCACGTCAGCAGCTATTTGATAGTGGTGCATGGAGACTAGGGTTGTGCATGAACATTCAAGTTTGGCCCTGTCCCAAAAGTCACCCTAAGATCTTTTGGTCCACACTTTGGTGATGTAATGACTGTTGGGTTGTAGAATGGCTCATGAAGAGTGCATAGTAGCCTTCTAAAACCTAAAATCTGACGTCATACGATCTTCTATGCAATGAAGTGTGGCTTGGATAGTTGAATATGTGATAATGAAAATGTACTCATGTCGTTCCAAAACCAAACTTCTCTGGAACCCAAATGAAGATATCTTGAATATATTTTAAACTGGTTTTGTCTGTATATTTCAAGTCAGTGGGTTCCAAAAACAACACTGGACCACACAGACTTTTATATCACTATATACACAGACGTATATATATATATACGGATCCATGTTCTCATTCTGTTCACGCCAAATTCTGACTCTACCATCTGAATGTCTCAACAGAAATCGAGACTCATCAGACCAGGCAACATTTTTCCAGTCTTCAACTGTCCAATTTTGGTGAGCTTGTGCAAATTGTAGCCTCTTTTTCCTATTTGTAGTGGAGATGAGTGGTACCCGGTGGGGTCTTCTGCTGTTGTAGCCCATCCGCCTCAAGGTTGTGCATGTTGTGGCTTCATAAATGCTTTGCTGCATACCTCGGTTGTAACGAGTGGTTATTTCAGTCAAAGTTGCTCTTCTATCAGCTTGAATCAGTCGGCCCATTCTCCTCTGACCTCTAGCATCAACAAGGCATTTTCGCCCACAGGACTGCCGCATACTGGATGTTTTTCCCTTTTCACACCATTCTTTGTAAACCCTAGAAATGGTTGTGTGTGAAAATCCCAGTAACTGAGCAGATTGTGAAATACTCAGACCGGCCCGTCTCTGCACCAACAATCATGCCACGCTCAAAATTGCTTAAATCACCTTTCTTTCCCATTCTGACATTCAGTTTGGAGTTCAGGAGTCCTAAATGCATTGAAGCAACTGCCATGTGATTGGTTGATTAGATAATTGCATTAATGAGAAATTTAACAGGTGTTCCTAATAATCCTTTAGGTGAGTGAGTTTATATATATATATATATATATATATATATATATATATATATATATATATATATATATATATATATATATATATATATATATATATATATAAAAGAGAAAGTCATACAGGTTTAGAAACGACATGAGCATGATTGAACTGTCTCTTAAGTATCCAAATACTGTATCTGAACATCTTGCATCTATTCTTTTTGTATTATTTGCACGCAGGTACACCTTTATCACACTTTCTGCCTATGACATTAACATAATGCATTATGATAAATGATTAAAGCATGTTTATCATTTCATAAGTGTTCCTGATCATATAGTGGAAAATCAATTTTACAGTTTGAATCCTATGGAGGTGCAGAATGAATTCCTAATAGGTCATGTAACCTTGGTAACATTAAAATCAGTTCAATCAATTACACCTGAGATGGAGTGAATAATGCATTTACAGCGCATCAAGACAAACACTAACAAAGAGCTTCTTTGCATGCATTAGTTATTGAGATGAGACGGAGGTCATGACCTGCCTCTCACTGGACCCTGCTGAGGGGAGACAAATTCGTTACAGATCTTGCTTTGGCATCTGTACAGAACTCTAGAGAGTAATCAAAACAAATGTTTTCAGAGTCAATCCTGCATTAACTGAATAACTCAATGCCTTTTTGGTCCTCATGGGAGCAGAATTATAATCAATGACCTGGATCTTGGAGGTCTATATTGCAATGAATATTATACAAACCGGTGAAGAGCAGTCTAGGTCGGTAGAACGGCCCATCTGTGATAATTTGAGCCTAGAGGCTGATCAGACATTAAAGTATTGAATTGGTAGATTCCCCCCTAGTTTTGATGCATCTGTTATATCAGATGGATTAGTGAAGGCAGATACCCTTGAAGGGGTGCATGATGTTTATTTAAGCTTGTGTGCATGTGTGTGTGCATACATAAAAACCCCAAACTGATGGACTTCTATTTGAGGTTATTTGTATATCATGTTTGTAATATTAATGGCCTTTGTGCTCATTGATGATAGACTGACAAGGCAAAGGAGAGTGTTTTGTAATCAAAAAAGGCCATATTTGCCTGCATAAGCGATGAATTATTTATTAGGTAGACAACTGCTGACTCAAAACTTTAAAGAGCATTTTTTTGGGTGAGATAGTGCTAATGCCTAACTAATTAATTCCTCTTCTAAAGGTACCACATGAAACAGAGATAATGCCTGGTTCTCACATATTAATAGCTCATATTATGTAGTCAATGTCAGTGGTTTAAGAAATATTGGATCTTTTTTGGCTCCAAGGCTCCCATTGTCCATAACAAGTATGAACAGTTGTTTGTGATTGATAAGGATTAAGGATAAGGATTTTGAAAAGTATCTTTTAAAAAATTTGACCTATAATCAGTGTGTGTGTGTGTGTGTGTGTATATATATATATATATATATATATATATATATATATATATATATATATATATATATATATATATATATATATATATATATTGGCATGCTATTTTGCATGGTCGAGCACCCCGTTTGGGTGTAATTTGGTGATCCTCAAATCTGCATCGATTGTATCCTGCCATCTTTGCTTTGGTCATCCACGTGGCCGTTTCCCATCCACTGTGAAGTGGTAGGCGGTGTCAGCAACAGTGCCTGTTGCTGCTCATAGGACGTGCCCATACCACTGTATATGCCTTTGTCGCATTCTCTCCGTAATTATGTATCTCTGTAATTGACGCTATGCCAATTTGCTGCCAGATTGTATCGTTACAGCAGTGGTTAAGGAGAGACACACCAATAATCCAACAGAGCATGCCCTGTTGCAGGTCTCGGGTGATGGTGTCCATGATGAAGAGAAGGGGCCATAATGCTGAGCCTTGGTGTACACCAACCTTCACAGGAAAGCTATCAGAAATGCCAGCCGCACATCTCACATGACTGCTAGTGTTCTCATAGAGCATTTGAACCCAGTTGATGAGATTTTCAGGAACTTCATGGCTCTGTAGTGCATACCAGATCAGCTGATGCAGCACCCAGTCAAAAGCCTTTTTAAGATCAAGAAAGACCATATGAAGCGGCTTCATTTTCTCCCTGTGCTTTTCCATTAACGTTTGCACTGCAAAGATAGCACCACTGGTGCTGCAGCAAAATATGCTAAAATATGCACATTATTCTCTTCCCAGTTTTACAAATTACTCAGAGAAGCTATACATTTTGTCAATATGTTTCTGATGGACACTTTAATACAACTCGGCTCTTAATTTTTACTTGGGAACTGGTGGAAAACCCATTTATTTACTTTGTATTAATTACACTTTCATCAGCTTTCTATAGCAGCTTACAATGACAACGCCCATGATAAAAAAAGTATGTTCTGTTAACATTAAATCATTAATATGGAAAATGCATTAGTAAAGCTTGTTTTATTAATGATTATTGTGATTACTAGTAAGTTAATAGGAAGCTTTTCTATTTCTCAAATAATATCCATGTCACATTTTCCTTGTTTGTTCCTTTAATTAAAAGCTTGCCTAAGAAATTATGAATCTCTAAATTAACCATCACCATCTACAATTAAGTGCAAGTCAAGTCAAACATGCATGTGAATATGTTGCCCACGTCAGAACAAATGAGTCTTTAGACATGAGGGTTATTAGGACTATGTGGTCAGTAGGGTCCCATAGTTGCATAGAGGGAATATTAAAAGGAAAACACTTATGTATGCAGACCTTCACTGGAGTATGAATGGACTTCAGAGGAAGTGGTCTTAAAAAGCCAAGAAACTAGAGTAAGAACTATGATAGCCCCCTAGGGCGGTACAAAGGGTGCCGCGTGGGTCAGATCTGTACCTTACAGAGTAAATAAAACGCAGACTCCTGTGGCTACTAGATCCGTTGTAACTTAACTGAAAATGCTGTATCAACATAATTATGTATTCAGAGGTTCTACAATTTTGTACACAGCAATTTTGTACACAGCATTTCAAACTAGCCATGGATGTTGATTTAATTTACAGAAAAAACAACTGAAGGGTGAAATAAATACACATAAAGCATCAGAAAGCGCCAGCCAAACATGACTGATGCTGACTGAAATCTGTTTTTGGTGCAGAAACTGAATTTTTGTAATCGAGTGTAGAAACTGTGAAAATCCTCTTCTGGTTGTGGTGCAGTTAAACATTGTAATAACGTTGTACTGTTATAATCTAAAAAGGAACCATTAGGGTCAACAATACCGTCCACCAATCAGAGCATTTAAAAAAAAAAAAAAGAAAAACATTGCAGTCTATTTGCTCACAAGTGCTTTTAAACCCACACAAGGACTGCTGAGAAACCTAGAGCCCCCAGTGAGTGGAGGAACAGTAAAGCCATTTTCAATCTCATAACATGACTGAGTGGTCGGTTAGTGCACTTCACCCACTTTTACCGTACACTATATACAACATAATTCACATGTCAACTTGAGTGAGGAATGAACTGATGCTTTCAAAAAGAGGTACAGTGGGATTATATATAAAAATCTATCTATCTATCTATCTATCTATCTATCTATCTATCTATCTATCTATCTATCTATCTATCTATCTATCTATCTATCTATCTATCTATCTATCTATCTATCTATCTATCTATCTATCTATCTATCTATCTATCTATCTATCTATCTATCGCGGTTACTGGCTAGTGGTTGATGTTAATCTATTAAAAAAAATAAAAGAAAAACTCATTTGAATTCTTTACTAATCTACCTAGTTCAGAAAAACAAAGTTCTGTCATGAAATAGATAGCGAAGACCGATAGGTCCTTAACTCAATCTGCTTGCAATCACATAGTGTCTCTGTAGAGCACATCTGATTGGTTCCTTCTGTATCAGTAGCCAATGACATTGCTGCGGTAATTTCAAATGCTTCAAATACTACAGCGTACTTTCAGAAACCCTCCACCTTCCCTAGCTCCACCTGTATAGATCTGCAATGGGTAATATATGCTGTTGTACAGCCGCAGCATGTCTTATTCTCAGCAGTGTTTCGTGTATATACTGGCAGTAGTAAGTCCCGCACTCTGTAGCAGCAGCAATAATCAAAAGCAGATCTATTCCGCCAAGACCAAACATATTGACATTGTTGTATCCATTACCATGCCAAATAAATATAATTATTACAATATATTATAATATATAATCATAATATAAGGTCTGAATAACAGGTACTGTATACTTTTACAGTGTAATCATATACGACTGAAAGCCACCTGTTCAAATGCAATGAACTAAGCAAAAATATTTAAGGATGAGCATATGTTCATGCTGAGAGAGAGAATGAGAGAGTTCAAGCCATACTTTATGGATGTATACAGTTTCTTCAGACAGGAAATTTATGACATAGCATTTGAACTTCTGACTTTTGATTTACACGACTTGTCAGGTTATCAGGGCACAGAGGAAATGATGGAATTAAAGGAGAGGAATGGATAAAAGGCTGTTTAGTTAAGCCGTCTTCCTTCTCTCGGTCAAAGGTGGGTTATTACGGTGGGCCTGCTGAGCCTTGCTTGTCTTGGCTTACATGTATCATTGGCATTTCCCAGTGTATATTCTTTTTTTCCACTCAAAGAGGTCTTGACTCATTCTTTCAACTTTTTAGAGATACTTCAACTACAAGGGCTCTGAAAGTAAGTACAAATCATGCTCTTTGGAAAGCCTGGTAATTGTGTTTTCTAGGTAATCTTATTGGCTATTGATGTTTTTACAATGGAATATTTCATATATTCATATTTTTTACCTGTTGAGAGGTAGGTTTGTAATCTGTCTAGAATGGAAGACTCCACTACAATGCAATTGCACCTTGTTTGGAGTTATACCACATCCCATGTGTATATATGTGTTATACCAATATCATGTGTGTGAGTATACTGATAGATTGTTGTCATAGATTTAATGAAACTGTGTCAAAGCAAAGTGGACCTCAAATTACAATTCACTTCACATGCTGATATTCATATCATGACAGTTAGTAACAAGCTGCTCATGACTATCAACAACTGCAGTTTTAATCCCTGCCACAAAATAATGAGTTTATTTTATAAACCACTTCAGATTGTCAGTTGATGTCACATTAAGAGGCAGAGAGATGTTGAGCTTGTGAGCTGTAACACTCTTAGCCAGATGAGTTTGACTGTCTAAAAGGTTAATGTCTAATAATTGTACTATCGAGGACTGTGTGGATCAGGGATCTTGTGCAGTGTCTTTCTGCTCCTTGGGCCTGATTACGACATGTCAAGGTTTGCATTTGGAAAGAGCTCACATATCTTGCATAGTCAAGCTCAAAGGCTAGAAACCAAGATAAGGCAAGTGCTTAAACATTTCCTAGCATCTCGGTGAAACTGCAATAGAGAGACTTAATAAATAAGCATCCCATTAAATTTGTTGCAGGGGAAGTGGCCACTCACAAGGCTAGTGGTTGATGTTAATCGATTACAATTGCTGGCAGAGCCGATAAGGTTCTGCTTCAAAAGCGTGTTTCCAAACAGATGCAGTTGCACAGAGTGACCAAAAGTCTGAGACCACCTGAAAATGCAACTATTTTTAATTTCCCTTTTTTTTCCCACTTAAAATTACACTACCATTCAAAAGTTTGGGGTCATTGTTTTTTTTTTTTTTTTTTTTTTTTTTTATAAATTAATTTTGTTAGCAGCGAGCAGCTTCAAGTACCTGGGAGTAAACATCTCCGAGGACCTGACCTGGACTGCTCACATTCAGACACAGGTGAAAAAAGCCAGGCAAAGACTGTACCACCTGCGGCAGCTGAGGAAATTCAGGGTTTCACCAGCTATCCTGAAAACTTTCTATTTAGGGGCGATAGAAAGTGTTTTAACTCAGTGCATCACAGCGTGGTATGGGAACAGCACCAGTCATGACTGCAAAGCCCTGCAAAGAGTCGTGCGCTTATCCGAGCGTATCTCAGGGTCAGCTCTCCCGTCTCTGCAGGACGTCTACACCAAACGCTGCAAAGGTAGAGCTACCAAGATCATCAAGGACTCTAATCACCCTGCAAAACCTCATTTCACGCTGCTGCCATCTGGTAAGCGCTTCCAAGCCTGATGGCCAAAACTGAGAGACTCAGGAGGAGCTTCTTCCCCAGGCCATCAGACTCCTGAACTTAACGCCACGTGACTTCACTTCAGGATAAACATCGATACACTGTCATTGCACTGCACTTTCTGTTCTCGTTGTTACTGTGTAACAACCTGTTATAAACCTGTTTGCACATTATACTCTTTATACATTTGTTAACCACATATTTATAAGTCTACAGTTTACTCACTGCACAGTCTACTTCAATTATTTTATTCCACTTTATCCTTATTTTTTACCTTTTTTTCTCTTGACTTGATTATTTATAATTCTACAGATATAGACATATATATATATATATATATATATATATATATATATATATATAATATATATATATATATATATATATATATATATATATATATATATATATATATATATATATATATAGTACTTTTTTTATCCTATTTCTATATAATTTCCTCCTTGTGTTTTTAACTGTGAATTTGCACTGTCCATGGAGCGGACCTGTTTACATTTCACTGCCGGTTGTATATTCTGTATATAACTGTGTATGTGACAAATAAAACTCTTGAATCTTGAATCTTGTTTGTTTTTTATTCAGCAGGGTTGCATTAAATTGATCAAATGTTACAGTAAATACATTTATAATGTATTATAAAAGATGTTATAAATGTAATACTTTCTATTCATACATAAATCCTAAATTATCACAATGTATACAAGAAAAAATATTAAGCAGCACAACATTAATAATTAAAGCTGCTGTCATGAGTTAGGCTTGACTCTCTCTCGCTCTTCCCACTTCATTCCTTCACACCTGTTTGCTATTGCACGCTCTGATTGAGACCGCACCTGTTCCTCTTTGTGTTTGTCTTTCTGGCTATTTAGTGCCTCCCTGTTTTTGGCTTCTTTGCCAGATTATTGTTGTATGCTTCTCGCTCATGTTCGCATCTCTTGTTTGCGCTACACCTTTGCTAGAAGCCGTTTGCCTTGTCTAGTCTGGTTGGATCTGTATTGTCGTGTTGGTCTCACCTGTTTTCTGTCCAGTCTCCTGTTGACCTTCTGGATGCTGTCTGTGGTGATGAGTGTATTGACTGGGGCTGTTTCGCTCTGCCTACCTGCTGCAAGCACAAGACATCTGCCTGTTACTAAAGACAGTCTCCTTTGTTTGATATGCTCCAGATCTGCATCACCTTTACCTGTGATCGGCAGTCTGCCTTAGTTCCTTTGTGACTGAATAAACATTTCTGTTCTGCACCTTTGCATTTGGGTCCTCTCTCCGTTCCGTGACAGCTGCAAGCAGGCCAGGGCACTTATCAAATGTGAAGTTTGAGGCAGATTGGACATTGTATGCTTGAGTTACAACAACTTCCTGTTTCATGACGATAATAGCGTTTTAGCGCTCAGTGTTGCTTGCATGTTTTAGAACATTTCTAGCATGTTTAGCACTCAAATTGCATATTTTAGCATGTTGCTAGTAGTGCATCACAACGTTAAACACGTCACTTCCTGTTGCCAGTGGGTGGCGCTATTACTATAACTGACTATTGTCACGTAGATGTGTTCAGGGCAGGACTCTTCTCTTCTCGTGGAATTTGAGGCAGTTTGGACATCGTATGCCTGAATTACAACAACTTTCTGTTTTGTGGCATTATTCGCATACATTAGCACTTAGCCAAGTGTTGCATGTTTTAACGTGTTCTGGCATGTTTGGCATGTATGACTAACTGAATATTGCCATGTATATGTCTTCAGGCCATGCAGGACTCTAAAAAAAGAGAACAGTTTGGGGCAGGTTGGACACTGTATGCCTTAGTTATGCCTTGTTTGTTGGTATTGGAATGTTATACGTGTCTACCAAATTTCATACTTATTCATGAAATGTAGCGCGAACAGCGCTTAATTGAAATTTTGTAGTGGTGCTGTCAAGTCACCTTATATATATATATATATATATATATATATATATATATATATTTTTACAATGCAGATTGTTTCAAAGCAGCTTCACAATGGTAACAGGAAAATAATGCAACAGAATTTAATAGAAAGTAATATAGTTAAATATGTAGTTTCCCCAACTGAGCAAGCCAAAGGCAACAGTGCGTTTCTGCATTTTGCATTGAAAGCATGTGCCGTAATTTAGATATATTTTTAAGATGGAAGAATCCGGTTTTACAGATGTTAGAAACGTGGCTTTCAAATGAAAGATTAGTATCAAAGAGCACACCCAGGTTCCTAACTGACAATGAGGACTTGACAGAGCAGCCATCAAGTTTTAGACAGTATTCTGTTTACTACGTGTAGAGGTTTATTGTCCAATAATTTTTTTTTTTTTTTTTTTTTTTCAGAATTAAGTTATAGGAAAGTACTAGTCATCCAATTTTTTATATCAGCTATACATTCCATTAATCTTGTGAATTGGTAAGTTTCGTCAGGGTGCGAAGAGATATAGAGCTGAGTATCGTCAGCATAACAATGAAAACTAACACCATGCTTCCTAGTGATATCTCCAAAGGGTAGCATGTACTGGGTGAAAAGCAAAGGTCCTAGCACTGAGCCTTGCGGTACTCCATACTGAACTTGTGATCGGTGTGACATCTCTTCATTTATGCTACAAACTGATAGCGGTCAGATAAGTATGATTTAAACCATGCCAATGCAATTCCACTAATGCCAACATAATTTGAGAGTCTATTCAAAAGAATGTTGTGGTCGATAGTATCGAATGCAGCGCTAAGATCAAGTAACACTAATAGAGAGATACAACCACGAACGGATGATAAGAGCAAATCATTTGTAACTCTGATGAGAGCAGTCTCAGTACTATGATATGGTCTAAATCCTGACTGGAAATCCTCACAGATACCATTTCTTTCTAAAAAGGAGCATAGTTGTGAGGACACTGCCTTTTCTAGTATATTTGACAGAAAGGGTAGATTTGAGATTGGCCTGTAATTCACAAATTCTGTATGATCAAATTGTGTTTTCATAATAGCTAGCTTAAAGGTTTTCGGTACATATCCTAATGATGAATTGACATTGATGAATTGATATCCTAAGATGAATTGATATTGAGAAGAGGATCTATGACCTCTGGAAGCATCTCGTTTAGTTGGTATAGGGTCGAGCATACATGTTGTTGATTTAGATGATTTAACAAGTTTAGCCAGTTCTTCCTCTCCTATAGCAACAAATGATTTAAAATGTTCCTTAGGGACACTACACTGCACTGTCTGATTCAATACTGTAGTAAATGGTTGCATAGTTATAATTTTATCCCTAATATTATCAATCTTGCATGTAAAGAATTTAATAAAGTCATTACTGCTGTGCTGTTTGCAAATGTTCAGTAGTTGAAGCTTTATTTCTTGTTAATTTCGCCACTGTATCAAATAAAAGTTTGTTTCTTCTAAGAGAGTCGATAAATAGGCAAATCTAGCGGTTTTTAAGGCCTTTCTGTACGCAATCATGCTCTCCATTTTTCTGCCATTTTGCCACACCTAATTCTGAAACCCATATCAAACGTAAATTTTCACTACTTCTGATGCACGTGCAAAACTTCATGAGTTTGAGCATGTTTAGGCTCTCAAAAATGCGATTAATTTCGGAGAAGAAGAATGATAGACCGAACAATTCCAATAGGGTCCTCACACCATTGGTGCTCAGGCCCTAACAATAATAAGAAGAAGACATGTATCTTGAGCACCAAATCATGATATTAGAATGATTTCTGAAGGATCATGTGACACTGAAGAATGAAGTAATGACGTCACAGGAATAAATGACTTTAAAATATATTAAAATAGAAATCATTCAATAGAAACAGTAAAGTGTAATAATATCTCACAGTATTACTGTTTTACTGTATTTTTGATCAAATAAATGCAGCCTTGGTGAGCATAACACTTCTGAATGGTAGTGTGTATTATAATCATAACAATTTGAGTAAAACATTGCATTCCAGAATCTTAGTTTTTAGTTTGCCCCCCTTTTGACCCTCTAATGACGAAACATTGATATACATGGATACATGAGTTTGATCATAAACCCTGATGATCCTGTTCTTCAGCATGAATTTAGATGATCCAAAAAACGTGTTGAGCTTCTGACTGTCTGTACAAGGGAGTCATGATCAATGTCACAAATTTGCTCATTTGATTAGTGACCAAGAAATATTACGTATATAACATTTCCTAATGGATAATTTCTGCTTACCCCCAGATTTTCAATGAGGTCTCAGACTTTTGGAACCCATTAAAGTTGTCGCCCTCATAGCGGGAACAAAACAAGAATGAGGGTACAGTAATGAGATTGTTTCATAACGTCAACAAGAGGACACAAGATCACAGATTCATGGTTAATTAATTATTAATGGAAACAATCTTGGAGGCACTGACTTATTCCTCACCTCACCTCTGGGCCGATGGATTATGTAACATGCTTGGAATTCTTAATTACAGTCACATAAAAATATGCCTGGCAGATTCAGCTATGAACAATAATCCATATGTTCTTTATCCCACAGAGTGATGTGGACACAAGCATTAACAATGGTGTATTTGCAAATTCTAAGAGAAATAGGTGTGACTCATTTGCCTATTGTCATCCACAAACATACCATTCTAAATTTATCCAACACACTCTCAACACACAGAAATTAAAATGTCACTCTTAAACCACATTCAGTCTGGTGCCGTGTTGGAGGATTCCATTAGAATTCAGCAAGGACGCATTAAATTGATCAAAAGTGACAGTAAAGGCATTTATAATGTTATGAAAGATTTCTATTTCAAATAAATGCTGTTCTTTTCGAACGTTCTATTCATCAAAGAATCCTGAAAACAAAATGCATCATGGTTTCAAATGTGTCTTGAGCACCAAATCAGCAAATATTTCTAAAGGATCATGTGAGACTAAAGACTGAAGTAATGATGCTAAAAATTCAGCTTTGCCATCATAGAAATAAATTACATTTTAAAATATATTAAAATAGCAAACAGCTATTTTGAATTGTAATAATATTTCACAACGTGCACAGATTTTCTTTTCTTTTTTTTTTTTTTTGGATCAAATACGGTCTTGGTGAGGGCATTAATTATACAAATAATGAAACACGTATTTATTTTACAATTCTTCAAATCGAGGTGAGTGTCACAAGAATGACATTTTGGTGGTGCAAGATAAAAGTCGCTACAGTGACATTTCCCTCATGAGACTGTCCTCTTTATTTAACTGCAGGAATCCTTTCATCCTTTGTCATATGTGTTTGTCTGACTTTGTTGTGCTTTATTTAGTGCCATATAATTTTGAATAATTAATTCTTTGTTGTCATTTTGGCTCTTGCCATGGGCTTACTGTTTTCAAAGAAAGTTTGATTCCTCAAATGGCTTGACTTGACTGCACTCACTGTAAAGAGTTAAGTGCTGGCGTTTTGAAGGGCTACATGCTAATGTTAGGATCTACATTTGTACCCAGGCATTGCCTCTTGACATTTGAAGATGATTAAGAAGTTGTCCCAGACCTGACCTTTGCATCCTATGAACCTTTGTCACCGCATTAGCAATTCCATTATCATTTAGTCTGATCTAATGAAAACTCTTTAATTGTGGCACATATATTAAGCGTCTTAATATATGTACAACATAATTGAGGCAAGCTTAGAAAATCCCCAGTGTGAAATGAAGCATTTATTCAAAACTGAACTTAATCACTGTAATAGCATAACGAATTTAATGTGATTCTAGCTTGTGTTATGAGAGACAAGGCACAAAATGCAAACACAAAAGGGTGGCACTTTTAGAAAGCAAACTCTATAAAAGCACACTTTCACAATTTGAAGTCATCTTTCTGAAATAATTGCAGAGTCATTTCCATCACATCTCAAATGATTTATTGTCTAATAGAATTAAGTGATGGGCATGACATATTAAAAATGTCGGTGATAAAATGACAGACTCCTTTGTCTTATAAGGCTAATTTAATGTACAGCATTTTATGTATCTAATTGCCTTGAGTTTTTTCTTTGTTTTATTTTTTCACACATCATGCCTCATATTTAATCTTGAACATTATTCACTGACACGTTGTCTTCTTGGTAAACAAGTACATCATCTTTTTATATAAATAAAAAATGTTGATCATGGTGAAAATGACACCAGAACAATGACTGTCGTAATTTGTTTATGAATTTATATAAATCATACTAGAATGTTTATTTCTATTATTATGATATTATGTTATTATTATGATTATTTCACACTTTCAGATCATAGACTTTAATAATTCATATTTTTTTAAATAGATTTTAAGATTGAAGGTCTGGGTCTGGGACAAGGCTAATAAATACATGAAATTATGCTCATGGCATGGTAAACAAGTTTCAAACACAGTCGACATTCATATAACAAAAAGAAAAAGTTAATAATAATACAACTGAAGAAAAAACCCCCCCTCAAAAATATCAAAGTGCCCACAGTTAAGAAAACAAGCCACTTCTGTCTTTATTTATAATTCTATACTACAAGTCTCTGGTAAAGATGAAGAATTACTAGTCAAAACAGATGAGATATGGAAATGGAATCCTTAGCTGTGAAACTTTATGTTTTATTATTCTCTCAGGCTTCTACTGTTTTTCCACACAGTGTGTTTGCACAGAAAGAAAACTCAAAAGTAAAGAACAGCAGCTCAAGGGCTTTATTTTGAACGTTGAAAGAAAGGTGGAGATTGAACCCTGCTGCTGGGAAACAAACCCATTGTCAGTTATTCCATTTTGATGCATTGGCCTTCCCTATCCGTACTGTAGGCTTTCTCAGACGGCTTTGCTGTCCACTCTGTATTGTGTTCTGTGGGTAGTTCTATACTAGGACTGCATGTATTTAATAGACAGAAAACTGTTCGCCCTTGAATCCACACGTCTCTTGGATTTAACTCGAGTGCGAGAGTCCATTTAAACAATGAAGAAAATAAATGTCAGGGAACTGTTCTATTAACCAGCAGTCTCTGTCAGCATTAGTATAATTGATCACATTTTATATGTTAAATGATAAAATGTTCCATTAAACTATGCAGTAATTTTGTTCCCTAATCAACCCTGAGTGTGATTTTACTTTTATTCAGTAATATTTCCATTTATCTCTCTGAGCTGAATCGGTTAAGAGATGACCTGACAAAAGTGTTCTAGTCATTACTGGCATAACATTTGCAGAATTTCCATGCACTGCCTTGCTTCAGCATTTGAGACAGAATAGTAATCTGTGAATATATTATGCATCCATAATCCCTCATGATGGACTTTCCTGTCTCGTCTGTGACCTGACTTGAAAAGTGGATGATTTCGTAAAATATCTAGGTCACAATGTTAAATCTTCTCTCTTAAGATGTGTCATGGGTTTTGCAAAGATTCAAGTGTCTGAATCTCAAGCAGGTAAAGAGTTTCACAACACTCAAAAATAGATTTGTGCTGCTTCCTTGGCTAATGCAACACGGTTTATTTATTTATTGTCACACAACAGCAAAAAAAAAAAAAAAAAAAAATTTAAACTAAACTAAAATAGATTTTATGGCTCCAAAACGATCTAAAATAGGATAAAATTCCACAAATGAATTTTAGTTTGAGTTTTTTTATACATAATATATTCTTATAGATGCACTGTGTAAATTATATTGGTGAGGTTGTGAATTGCAACCACCCACTGCTCACCCCTAACTTTCGAAGCACATAGAGAAGCTACTGTGGCCGACACAGGACAAAAATATCATCGTCTGAGAGTAGTTTGTCCGTTTAGGGCTACTGTAGAAGCATGACGTAGATAGAAATGGCTCATTCTAAGGTAATAAAAACATAACAGTTCATTATGTAAGGTCTTTATACACCACTGAAAACATAGTTATGTACACTCACCTAAAGGATTATTAGGAACACCTGTTCAATTTCTCATTAATGCAATTATCTAATCAACCAATCACATGGCAGTTGCTTCAATGCATTTAGGGGTGTGTCCTGGTCTAGACAATCTCCTGAACTCCAAACTGAATGTCAGAATGGGAAAGAAAGGTGATTTAAGCAATTTTGAGCATGGCATGGTTGTTGGTGCCAAACGAGCCGGTCTGAGTATTTCACAATCTACTCAGTTACTGGGATTTTCACACACAACCATTTCTAGGGTTTACAAAGAATGGTGTGAAAAGGGAAAAACATCCAGTATGCGGCAGTCCTGTGGGCGAAAATGCCTTGTTGATGCTAGAGGACAGAGGAGAATGGTCCGACTGATTCAAGCTGATAGAAGAGCAACTTTGACTGAAATAACCACTCGCTACAACTGAGGTATGCAGCGAAGCATTTGTGAAGCCACAACACGCACAACCTTGAGGCGGATGGGCTACAACAGCAGAAGACCCCACAGGGTACCACTCATCTCCACTACAAATAAGAAAAAGAGGCTACAATTTCCACGAGCTCACCGAAATTGGACAGTTGAAGACTGGAAAAATGTTGCCTGGTCTGATGAGTCTCGATTTCTGTTGAGACATTCAGATGGTAGAGTCAGAATTTGGTGTAAACAGAATGAGAACATGGATCCATCATGCCTTGTTACCACTGTGCAGGCTGGTGGTGGTGGTGTAATGGTGTGGGGGATGTTTTCTTGGCACACTTTAGGCCCCTTAGTGCCAATTGGGCATCGTTTAAATGCCACGGCCTACCTGAGCATTGTTTCTGACCATGTCCATCCCTTTATGACCACCATGTACCCATTCTCTGATGGCTACTTCCAGCAGGATAATGCACCATGTCACAAAGCTCGAATCATTTCAAATTTGTTTCTTGAACATGACAGTGAGTTCACTGTGCTAAAATGGCCCCCACAGTCACCAGATCTCAACCCAATAGAGCATCTTTGGTGGAAGGGAGCTTCGTGCCCTGGATGTGCATCCCACAAATCTCCATCAACTGCAAGATGCTATCCTATCAATATGGGCCAACATTTCTAAAGAATGCTTTCAGCACCTTGCTGAATCAATGCCACGTAGAATTAAGGCAGTTCTGAAGGCGAAAGGGGGTCAAACACAGTATTAGCATGGTGTTCCTAATAATCCTTTAGGTGAGTGTATATTGTATTGCATTTCTGTCAATAGATCCTCAAAAATACTACACACTGCACCTTTAAAGGGGTTGTGACGAGAAATAAATTGTTCCTTATTGATTTAATTGATTTAAAATTTTTAATACATCCTGCAAGTTCCACAACTTAAAATGTCCTCGTCATCATTTATATAATCAAGCTGTAATAAAGTATCCAAGGTGACATGTGACATCACAGGGGCACAGTCATTTGCATATGCCTGACACTGGAGCAAGAAAACAACGGCTACTTTTACATCATTGCATCGTTGTCCGTGCCCACTGGTGTTCAGTCATTGAGCAGCAGGTGGATCTAAAGTAATTGTTTAGAATAAGAATGTGATAATAACAAGATGCGATGCCACGCAGAGGTTGTGCTGTTCCTGGCTGTGGATTTAGTTTCATTTTTAACCAAAGTGCTAGTCACATCAGTGCTGACTTGCGTGTTTGTACCGTACATTTTACCGTACATTTTAGGACAAGTCACAATACGATACTGGCTTTACCCAAAAACTTTTGCTTAAAGGGATACTCCACCGTTTTTTCAAATTAAACTATGTTATTCCCTTAACTAAGACGAGTTGATACATACCTTGCTCGTCTCAGTGCATGCACTTAATCGCTCTGACGCGCTGTGACATTTTGATAGCACTTAGCTTAGCCCACTAAGCCCAGTTCATTCATTAGGTACCAAACAGAGATCAAGTTAGTTACTAACTTTTTACTGCGCCGAGTCGAAGTACTCTCAAAAGTGCTATTCCTTGATCTCTGTTTGCGATTAAGTGCACACACTGAGACGAGAGCGGTATGCATCAACTCGTCTTAGTTAAGGGAATAACATAGTTTAATTTGAACAAAACGGTGGAGTATCCCTTTAAAGATCAGGCTGTGCCAACTGTTCTGGAACCAGCAAGGATCACGCAAACTGTAAGTAACATATTTCATTTGTAAACCAGTAATGACAGTTAAATGAATAATCCTAGTATTTTTACTTCAAAGAACACTCTTTTTATAATGGCTGAATTTGTCGATGATGCAGCGCAAGTTTATCTGGACACTTGCCAAAACTCCCATTATAGTGACGCTCTTACACTACACAATGAATCTCTTACTGTTTTTACAACATGTTTGCATTGTTAGTTATGGTAAAAAACATTTGTGAGTGTGCAGAAATCGCATTGTAATGACGAGATCACTGCATTCACGTGATCACGTGATCTGTCATCTGCTCAATGCTCATCACTGCAACCTTCCATGTGATGGGAATAGATTTAAATATAATATTATAATCAACACTTTTCAGGATTCGTTAATTTCAATAGCTGTAATAGTAAAAGTATTCGAGAGGGTTCTACATGTAATACTAATTTCATATGCAAAGATGTCAGCCAATCACAGCAGTGAGTGTTTACACTGAAGTCCCACAGCAGACACGCCCCTTCAAACAGATCGTTCAAATCAGAGAGCTAAAATAATTTATTTCTAAATTATGGCAATGTTTTGATGTAAAAATCATATTCACATTATAAGTGCACCTCAGGAAACATTATAAAACAATTGTAAAAAAAATCCAGTTCATGACCACTTAAAAACTTTTACAACCCAACATGCCACTAAATATGTCACTAAATAGCAATAAGTGCCAAGAAATTTGATGCTGAATTACACAATGATAACTAACAAACTCAACTGAAAATACAAATTGAAATTAAAACTATATTAAATATTAAAAGTTGCGATAACCCTGGTTAGGAAACGAAGTTTCTATTCGTCTCAGTGACAGTTGGGGAAAAGAAAATCCTTTTAGCAACCTAACATGTGCAATTGCTAACTATTAGTTAACAACTGAATTAAAGTTCAGCTGAAGGTTGTACAGAAAATGAAAGACAAATTTGAGAACAGACCAATGACCAAAAATAGTGTGACCACATAAGTGATATGAACAGCACTCATTTTAGACTGTAATCGCTATAGTAGGGGCGACTGAGACAAAGTAGCTCTGACCAAGGCTGCGTCTGAAACCTGGAAAATCCTGCCTTCGGAGGATACATTTCAAGGTAGGAAGGCATCAAGGCATGTCTGAATCTAATGCTTCACTTCCTGTCTCCTGAGATACCTTAATCTGATCGAGTTTTGAAGGCAGCATAAATGTACCCTTCACTGCCTTTGATATCCCACAATCCTGTGCGTTCCATTCTGTGACAGTTGAGCTAGAAAAAAAAGATGCCGTCCAAAAGTTGCATTTGCTGGTCAGTTTGTGTGTAAATGTATGTTTTTAACCAACATTTTCCACTTCTGATGTCATTTCTAGCGAGAAATGTAGTAATTCAATATTTGTTTAGTTCTCATCAAAGTGCGCTCTATTTTGCTGTAGATCATTAAACTCTTACGCTGCCTCAGTAGTCTGTCAGAGAGCGCACCTTCATGCGCACCTTCTACAGAGGCACCATCGAGAGCATTCTGACCAGCTGCATCACTGTGTGGTACGGCGCCTGCAACGCATCCTGCCGTAAAGCACTTCAGCGCATAGTGAGAGCAGCTGAGAAGATCGTTGGTGTCTCTCTCCCACCCCTCCAGGACATTTATAACTCCCGCCTCTCCCGCAAAGCCCTCATCATTGCGAGAGACCCCACCCACCCTTCGCACAGCCTCTTCAGTCTGCTGCCATCAGAGAGGAGGCTTCGCAGTCTCCAAGCAAGGACCAGCAGACTGAAGGACAGCTTCATTCCCCAAGCTGTCAGGGCATTGAACTCCCTCCCGACCCTCCCCTCTTCTGCCCCACGCATCTGATCTAGGAATCCCCCCGTTCCCCTCCCTTCATCTACCTCATATATTGTCTCTCTGAGGAATTGGTCTCCCCTCTTACAGACTCTTTTTTTGCACACACTCTTATAATTTTATTTTATACCTGCACTGACTTAAATCTGTAATTGCACTATTGTTACCATTGTTTGCACTATTTGCCATCGCCACTTTACCTCTATAATTCACTTTATCCATCTTTTTTTAATCTTTCCTCTGTTGTTGTTACTGTTAAACTTTTGTTGTTATTGTTATTGTTTTGTTGTTGTTAGGCACCTAGGGTCTGAGAGTCATAGAATTTCAATTCTCTGTATGTATGTACTGTACGTATGGCAGAATTGACAATAAAGCTGACTTTGACTTTGACTTGACTTTTGACTGTCCGTAAATAAGTTTAGTGAGGTACCTTCATGCACAAACGCTGCCTAACAAGTCATTGTCTGATTAGGCAGCGAGGCAACAAGTCAGCTGCCTAGTTTTTTGGATGCAGCCCACTTCACATCTTTTCACAAAATTATGCAAACAATATGAGCATTATAAGCAGTGTTGGGTATAACTAGTTACTAAGTAATTAGTTACTATAATTTAATTACTTTTTCCTTGAAAAAGTAAAGTAAGGGATTACTCTTATTTATTTATTTTTTCCTGTAATTTAATTACAGTTACTTCTGACGTAATTGAAATAAATACTGTATGTAGAACAATTATATATAATACAATAATGGAATTAACGTCAACATTTAACGCCTAATTTTAAAATGCATGTTTTTATGTATCCTCATATTTGTAATACGTTGGTTAGTTAATAAGAATAATTTATGTAGTTTTATATTATTTATTTGAATGAAGTAAAAGAGCCGTTTCATGTCTATCCTTAAATTACTTAACTAGTCGAGGTTGATTTAGAAAAAAGAATTTCGAAAGGAATTTTTGGAGAGAGTAATTTGTACAGTAATCTAATTACACTATTAAAGATGTAATTAGTAACTAGTAATTAGTTACTTTTTAGAGTAACTTACCCAACAGTGATTATAAGCAAAGGACAAACTGAATGAATGCTAGTGCCAAAGCCAGTTACTTTTATAGCTGCCAATGTAGCACTTCTAAACAAAAAATAAATATCAATTGTGTGTTCACAATGCGAGTCCGGGTTGCATTTATGTAGTGGCCCAAATCATGATGTGACTGTTGGCTCAGTACACGTGGCGATTCAAACTCCAAGAGTGGCATTCAAAAGATGTCTCAGAACTCAGACATTTAAAAAGAGCAAATTAATAATTCAAGGTGATCTTGGTAGGTCACAAGGTTGAAAGGCTCAAATGATTTCCCAGACAAAACAATCCTTCCATGTGAAAGACAAACAACCCACGGATAAAATCAGCTCTTGCAGTATTACTCTTTTGATCGCTGCCGTCCTTGGAGAATGAACATGTCAGAAAAGTGTGATTCACTGATCAATTCATAAAAAAAGATTACTAACAGTTTTTCATGATGTGTTTAAAGCCCCTTGTGGCACTGAATTTAGATTTTGAATGTGAACAACAGTATTTTTTCTATGTAACAACCGACTCATTGTTATTTCAATAATAACGACATAATTTATACCCAGGTTATGTTGATACCAAAAAGATCATTACATTTCTGGTTCTCACCTGGTAGACCCAGACAGGTCTATTGCACATAATGAAATAAAACTAACCAACCATTTAATCATATAGTTGTAATAAAAATAAATGTGCTTATCAACATTAAAAAGGAAGAGAAAACACTTTTTGTTGTTGGCAGTTTTTTGGCGCAAATCCAACTGTCTCTTGAAAAAAAGTGAGCCGAATTAGAAATCAACAGGTTGCGTGACATGTCCTCATCCTCAAATACTATAATCAAAATGTGACCCAGAATACATTAAATTCAGGATCACTTGCACAATGTGTTTTGTGTAATGGATTATCTGCTGAGCACAAAACCATCGAAATAAAGAGACATTTAGAAAACAAACCACTCAAACTATAAAAACAAGCCTGTTGGGGATCTGAACACATCATGCCTCATTAAATCAAAATATCGATTTTTTTAATACTAATACATTTTAATGTTTGTTTGCTTTGAAGAGGTTTTGGTGCCATGGGTCCAATGCAAAGTCGGATTATCACTGTAGGTAAAAACATTATTTTGCAGAATTTACTAAATCAGGTCCTGCCATGAACTGAATAACAGAGGCATAACCTGCAGATCAAATGGGTATGAAAAATCCTCAGTGGGGTCACCAGCTAACTGAGGATATTATTGATCGCTTCCTCCATTTTCACACCGGTCTTTCAACTCTGCTCTCCGCTCAAGGCTTAGCAAGGTACGCTAGCTTCTTTCTCAAGTTGGGATCCAAAGCCCTACAGTACCTCACATTGAGGGAATGAGATAAAAGTGAGGAATTAAATATTAATGTGAATCAAGCCGGCCAACTGCCATAATTCTGCTCATGCTCGTCCAGGCCAGGTCCAGGAATAAAGCGGTTAAGACAGCCCAGGGATCTTTTAACCTCACATTCATTGAGATGATGAAAGGGTTAAGTACCCGAACTGTTCAACCTTTGCCCACAGAGCTGAGGCGTTACTGAGCTGTGATGTTGTGCAAATGGGGAAACTCAGTCTCCATGTTTTACCCTTCTCATGCATTTTACAGCATCTTTAGCACTCTAAATGCACGGCACACATCCGTCTGACCGCTGACTTCAGACTCCAGCCTTCGGCGCTGCTGGCAAAGAAAGAATCTGGTTTCATACCTGCCTTCTGTCACAGCCTCCCTCCATTTTTCAGATTCTTTTCCCCTTTTGCCTCCCAGAATAAACTTGCGAGCCTCACAGCGTTTGTGAGCCTGTGATTACGCATGGCACATTTATCTGTTTCCAAGGGTATCATTATCCCTCTAGGAAGTTTTGCATTCAGTGAGCTGTGACAGGTGCGGGGCAATTTTGAGATTATTTATAATGACGGCTCCGACTCGGAGTGGAGCATCATCCACAGCTGTCCTGGGGAATTTACCCTGATACACTCAAGTTTTATGGATAATGGCCACACTCTTACAACCTCCCTGCAAAAATAAATAAGTAAAAGTGGCATAAAGTCAGTATAGCTTACATGAGTAAGTCAAGAAGGGGAACTAATTTAAAGAATATATGCAGCAACAAATGCCAGTAAAACCTGGTAGATACCTGGTAGTGTGTGCACAAGAAAAATGACAGGTAATGAGTGTTGAAATAATGACCTTGTGTAGAGAGGAGCTGCTCTATGAATATCTGAACAGCAGGAAAATATGTAACTCATCTTAAGCCAACCATCTATAAGAGTACATGCAAAAAAGGGATGTACTCTATTACGTGCATCGAAACGTTTGATTCAGTATAGATGAAAAGCACCAAGTTCAGACAGAAACAGCTTCCGTTATAAAACATTAAGAGTGTCTATGAACAAATATAGAGGCACCACTAAAAGACTAGTGTTGTTTTACCAGCTCTGTTCATCACCTCTAATGGGCACAATGGAAAAAAAAGAGCAGTCCGATGGATGGACCTATTAAAACGGACAGCAGCTTTTCCCTTTCTAGGGGTTTCATTATTGTACATTTGATGTCCGTCCTCCGGTAGACGGTCAACGAAATATTGAATTTTCAAGTTGCTCCTGTAGCGTCATACCCAGTTCATGGGAATTCCCGAGGGAATCAATTTCCCCTTCAAACAGCCTTCTACGGATACCAACGGCACAATATGAATAATGAAGCGTGTTACAGTTCAACTGCCAATTATAACATTCATCTGGAAAGCTGCCGAGGAATGTATGACTAATAAATGGCACGTGGCTGTCTTCATTTTTTTCCACTATGAAAATTCTAAAATCATGATCAAGATCTTTTCATTAGAACTGGCGGACAATGAGATGGACGTTATCATTCCTGTACCTGTTGCCTTGTCCCAAAGGAGCAGCGGAGAGACTCCAAGGGCTTTTGGAGATGTGGACCCCATTTCATCCTCTGTCAGAGGGGGTGATGGATGACTTTGTTTTACGCACTACATCAAAACAAACAAGGAGGTTCTCCTGACTCCTGAGCTTTCAACTCTGCATCAAATCAACGTACCTACATGTGGACACTAAACAAATTGAGTATTGTCATGTGGGGCGAGTACATCCAGACTGGACCTGGTATTGTCTTGTTTGATTATTCTGGTCATATGCACTGACATGCCAGCAGAAAAGCACAAATACAACCTTCCTAATGGCCAACTTTCAATCTACTCCCGCTGCCTGCATGACATATACGTTTCTGTATAATATATTCATCTTTCATATCAAATCAGCAAAATGTTTATGTGAACACTGAACGCTCTACAAATATTAGGCTATCAATCACATCAAATGAATCACAGTTAATCGCATATCAATATTTGCAGCAAAAGCCCCCCGAAGATAATTCGAAGACATTATTGTGTCAGACGAGTAAATAATTGAATAGAAATCACACCACATGAAGGGAAATCATGCAATGCTTTCTAATTACATTCATATGGCTGAAGCTATTCTGCTCCACTTATAAAAGCTAATTACAATATTGATTAATATACTGGCTTTTGCTGTTTTGGTTGTCAGATTTATTTAATTTATTATTTAATTATTTAATTCAATCAGTCGGGAATGATGACTAATATGCTTTAAAAATCAACTCAAATGTAGCAACTGTAACCATGTGGCACATTCACAAAGTCACAAAAGCCATCAGATTATGTTTACATAATGTCTATATTATAATGCATAGACACATCAAATTAAATTAAAAACACAATGCTATGAAGATGCTAAAAAATAAAAAAATGAATATGTAGGGGAATAACAATCATACAACCTCCTGATGAATCATGCTATCTGTGTTTTAGCAGTAACCAGAGCCTTGGGTTGAAAGTGATTTAGTAGGAGCTTTTGACCTGATTAATGTGTCCATACTTGGCTCCCTGAGCTAATATGACAGGTCACATATCAAACTGAGGACTGCTTATTCTACCATGAGACAGAGGACTCTCTTTCACACTTTCTTTTAAAGAAAATGTTTACAAATGTATTATTTTCTTGGATCATTTTTGAACAATCATACCGATTTGCATGGATTTTCCACTCCACCGTATATCTCACATGAAGTACTGAAAGCCAGCGGCAAAGAATGCAGTCGTTAAATCCGCAAAGCTGTTCTAAATTCTTATAAAAGGATTATAAGGTGATCACAACTACTTGAAAACAGGCTGCTCGCCCAGATGATTCTTTCATAGATCAAACAATCTTCAACTCTTTTCAGCTGATTAGGGAGATAAGGCTGTATAATCCTCTGAAGAGATCTCATCCTGTGTTTCAATGCCCTGTACAGATGCAATTTCGATCTCCTGAGAAGAACGGTGTAGAATGAAAACCATGACAAATGTCTCCAGCACGCTGTAAACACTTAGCAGCTGTGTGTTCCCCTCAAGTGATGTCTGGTTATAAGAGTATGCCACCGTTGTCCATGATTTATTTCTTTGTTGGATATATGCTTGTACATGCAACTTGAATGCAATAATCTTTGTCCTTTGAGATTACAATATGAAAGTGTTTTTCATCAGGGGTTGATGAATACAACAATTTAATATTGTACATCCTGTTTGCCACTTCAGGGAAAAAGCACACAGGATGCAAAATTTGAATTTCAATTTAATTAAGCAGTAAACGTAAAATAAAATAAAATAAAATAAAATAAAATAAATAAAATAAAATAAAATAAAATAAAATAAAATAAAATAAAATAAAATAAAACACTAGGGCTGGGCATTGACATTGGCATTACCTCACACACAGGTTAAATACTTTAGCTTAAATAATATGTGTTTAATAATGGTGTAATGTATTCAACGATCAGGGAAGGAGGAGGCGGGAACCGGCGAACATTTAAAAACTTTACTCAAAAATAAACAAACCAAAATACAATGCCGGCGGCAGCCCCTCACGGACGACTGCCGCCTATAAACAAAACAAAACCACAACATAATAACGGCGGCAGCCCCTCACGGCCGACTGCCGCCTACATAAAAACAAAACTCTCGTCTTGCACTGTCGTCGCTCCTCCTTTTATGCTCCCGTCACTCCTCCATGAGACGAGACCGGTGTGGCGCACAGCTGACGCTCATTATCATTCGCCACCGGCCCGCTCTCACGGTCCCTCGCCTCGCCACGAATGGCTACGTTAATACTTGTTCAAAACAATCACTTTAGCAGAGTTGTTTCATTTTCTGTTTATTTCAATAAATAAATTAATTAATTTTGTTCAATAAATATACTGTCATTAAAATATGTTATTACAACAATATATTTTAAAAATACAGAAACAAAATTATTTTAAACACTGAAGGAGATCCCATAATAATTTAAATATAGATTTACAGTAGTAACAATAAATTATATTTTATTAAATTATATGATTAATATAATTTTATTTCATTTTAAATATGGTTATTATCTCTAAGGTGGACACCCAACTTAATATATGATATTTACCATTTGAATCTAACCATGTCATGACAACAAATGGAACAGTCAGCCAACTGTTCATTATCATGCTAATTATTGTGCCAAACCAGGGGTTTTTGCTTTAACTTAAAATCATTAACAAGACCTTTGTCTCAAAATATATCCAATAATTTTAGCGATTCTCATTTGCTACTTAAATCTACAACATTTTAAAAACCATCAAATATTAGATCAAATTAGAACAGAATCAACTTTGCGCTGCTGCCCGCGATCACGCCAAATTTCCACATGCATCCTGAAGAGCGGATATTTTGGAAAGTGCTGCAGCAAGTTTTTGTGCTATCTAGTGGGTAAGAGGAAAAAAAATCATCAAATAAATCAAGGCGCCTTTTACCCAGGTGTGCCTTTAGCCCCGTTGTACCCTACATTCATTATTGAAGAACGGGTTAAGTAAAAATACAATGAATATGCAATATAGTGTATATATTTAGAAAAATGCTTCTCTCTAAGTAATTTTTTCTAGCTGACTAACGAGGATATTGAGGATATTTTTGGAGGTATATGTGACGATAAATGTGAGAGTGCTTACAAGCAGTTTTATTGACGATTTTCCACGGTTGAAACACTGACTGAGCGATTACATGTAACGATACAGATTTCAGTAAGTTGAACTGTATCAGTTTCAACATACCTTTTGATGTTCATTCATGTTTATTTTGGGAAGAGATGATCGGTTCAAGTGCGCTCCTTGCTGCCTCCTCGCTTGTACTATTACCTCTAGCACTGCTCATTTGTTACTGTGACAGAGCGCATTCGTAACAACACAATACTAACATTACAGGGGATACATGGAGCACAGAAACAACTGCAATACAATAGTGACCACCCTATTCATAGTGTCACTGATGTTACATTAGATCTAGCAAATGACAGTTACAGTAGGCTAGTCATCTAAAAACATAACGGAACACTTACCGCAGCCACAGGTGATCCACTTTGTCCTGTCTGTACTATCGATGGGGTGGCAGTATCCTTCAGCACACGTTTCATGGTCCGTGTGGCAAATTCCATTTTTTTTTTTTTTTTTTTTTTAAATAGTCGTCCTCGGTTAAATGTTCTGAGCAAACACGATGTTACTTGATGATGGCTACAGGTGTGTTTGGATCTATATCCAGAGCAAGCAGCCATAGATTCATCAGGTCAGTGTTTTGGATCGGAGTTCTAAGAAGTATCATGGTATTCCCTTTTTTTCCGCCTAACACCCTTGATTGTAAATTATCAAAAAAATTGCTGACTCTATAACTCTGAGCGAACTCTCTACTCCTCAGGGCTTCTTAGGTGCTGTGCACAAATCATTCCGCACTCCGCAGAAGTAGCAGTGCTTCGCCTTCTGAGAATATAGTCCTCAGTATGTATATGTTTATAAGATGGCTGTGTCTCATGTAACCTTGTGATTTGTACACGCTGTGACTATACACATCACAACATGTAAATAGGAAAATGTTGGTGTTATTTTGTCACTTTTTGAGCAGTAGGCTAGCTGGAGCCATTTACTTCCAGTCTTTGTGCTAAGCTAGGCTAGCGGTGGGTGCGTCAGACAGTGAGTTATGGGATGCATGGAGATGAAAATGATATGGACTTATCTAACTCTGGGGGATACAGTGAATAAGTCCCAAAAAGTTGGCGTGTTCCCTTAATAATATTCTGCTGAAATGAATGAATTGACTTGAATTTTTTTTTTTTTTTTTGCTGAATGAGATTCAAAGATCCGAGACTGTAAAATGATCCGAACTTCCCACTACTATGCGTTGCTCAACATACATCACTTACTCCATTGCTCTGATTAGTTGGCTGAAACACGCCCCATAATCACAGCCCAATGGAGCAGTATCAGACTCATATTCTGACTAGAATTGAGTATGATGACATCAGGCTAGAAATCATGGGGTCCATAATCAAAAACAGGAAAAATTTAAATGTGTTGTACACCACACTTGCCCAGTCTCTCAGGTTTTGTGGTCTGCACAGCACTTGATACTGATTTAAACAATAGCTCTCTGATCAGCCTGACAATCAAGTCAATGAAAGAAAGTCAGGAAACTTTCCATGCATTGATAACTCCTCTCTTACAAGAAAGACATTTTGTCTCACATATTCTAAATCAACTTCAGCTACTGATCCTCATCTGCAGATGAGTGCTTTACTAAAACTGTAATGCAGCATTTCCCTTAGCGCAGTGCCAGTATGTAGCCTTTTGTGTGCAACAGCCTGACCTTGGGAACATCTGGATGGGCGGCTTGATTAATGTTGCTGTTGTTTCATAGTCGTCCCTTAAAAACAGATCACAGATTGATGTTGACCGATTCTGCCTCATTTCGTCTCCCTACTGAATTGATTCAAATGTTAGTGTGAGACCCTACAAACTGTGTACTTTTAGGTCGCTGTTTACATGCTCACCAGTGAAAATTTTTGAATTATTTGACAGCATCTGCAGTAAAAGCACCACTCTAGATGCTCGTTGCTATTGAATTATTAAAAACAACTACTATAACAACTGTGTGTATTTCTCTAAGGGAGGAGAGCAATTTAAGCATGTACGGAATCTACAAATAATTTTTTATCAATTAGCAGTGATTAAATCCCATGTCTTAAACAAATAGCAAAAATAGGACATAAAAATCATTATGTGGGAAATAAACAAACTGACGTATACAATAATGAATTAGCTTAAACAATAAAACCTGTGGGCAGAGTCGAATTACCTAATTTTTTGACATTAAGAGGAAGCGGCAATTGTGGATTTTGTCTTTAAGACTTACAAAGGATTTTTGTTTTGCTCATACTTTCATTTTCTAGGGCAAATTTGGAGTGAAATATTTTAGTGAAACAGCTTGAAGTATTCTCTTAATGAATGCATATTTCATTTCCATGGCACTTTTATAAAATAACCCACATTAGCAACTTTCCAATTCTTGCTTTGCAAACAGATCATTAACCCGACAGTAATATTTCCTGCTTCTGTTAACTTAATTCCTTTCTGTTGCTGCCTAATGATTTGCTTCATAATGTACCACAAACAATACATTTCCTCTAAGTGGTGATTCATGAAGTTTCTATGTAATCATAATTCATAGTCTGACATTATTAAGAGGGTTAAATTGAACTGAAAATTTGCAATTACAAATATGCAATACATATGAAAGATGCTAATGGCACATATATAAATTCAAAGCCTAAGTCACAATGGCCCCAGTTTTCCATAATGCCTTCCATTATGCCTTAAATGTTACCTGAAGCGAGGGAAAAGCTACCAGCATGCCTTAGGCTCCTTACGTATTGCCAGATACCACTGAGTTGGTTGTCCTACTGTGTGCCAACTGCTTCGACCTTCAGTGATCTCATGAGAATGTGACCAACACATTAGACTACACCGGAGAAGTGACCTTCTGGCAGCTGATGGACAGCAAATCCTTCTACAGGAACGTGACAACAACCCAAAATTGTGTAATTTTAAGGTCAGCTTAGAGTAAGGATGATTACTACAGTGATAACAAACCACAGTAATATTCTGTTTATTATAATCGTGCACTGTTTGGCTGTCAATGTTTTTATCATTCGTCAGCTGAAAAAAAAAAGATAATAATTGTGAAAGTTATTCTAACAATATTGTTTCTCTGTGCCATTATCATTATAGTTGTGGTGTGAACTCTGCTATTCTTTTACATTTAGAATGATTTTTTTTAAAACTATTTATTTTTCGTTAGCATCATTGGTATGAAAGAGGCTCACTGATTCACAGGGATTCACAATGGAGATTGTTGTTGTTATTTTTACTCTGATTTGCTATTTATTTAAACTACTCGAAACTATTCAAGTGTCAGGGTTCACATAACTTTTTTTGGTCTGGTTCTCAAGGGAGTACCTGGAGATGCTGCTTGGTACTCACATCTTATGTGGCACACATCCTACAAGCTGTCGTCATCACTTTCCTCCTGTCTGCTCTCCTCACATCTTCTTTTCTCTCTAAGATGGTGAAATGATGATGTAGGCCTGTGATTTGTTGTTTGCATCCACAAGTCAACAGCTGGCTTTGGGTCAAAAGTCTCAGTTGTCATCGTAGACAAGTGAATGTATATTTCTGTATAATAAACCAATTGTTCTTTTTTTTTTTTTTTGATGGGTTGCCGTGAAGACCTTTAAGTTTCTGTGTGTTTATGATATCACGACAGTTTTTCTAAAATGAAACAGTAAAATGCTCATGAAATGACTCTCAGAGCGGCTCTGGAGATGAAGTTCATGCATTCATGTCCTCATATAGAAGTTCATGCATTCAGGCAGCAGAGGCTGAAAACACCGCGAGCATTACTCAGTCTGGGGACTGAGGAGACAAGTTGCTCAAGTTTAGGAATAGGAATGTTGTCCCATTCTTGTCTAATACAGGCTTCTAGTTGCTTAACTGTCTTAGGTCTTCTTTGTCGCATCTTCCTCTTTATGATACGCCAAATGTTTTCTATAGGTGAAAGATCTGGACTGCAGGCTGGCCATTTCAGTACCCAGATCCTTCTTCTACGCAACCATGATGTTGTAATTGATGCAGTATGTGGTCTGGCATTGTCATGTTGGAAAATGCAAGGTCTTCCCTGAAAGAGACGACGTCTGGATGGGAGCATATGTTGTTCTAGAACTTGGATATACCTTTCAGCATTGATGGTGCCTTTCCAGATGTGTAAGCTGCCCATGCCACACGCACTCATGCAACCCCATACCATCAGAGATGCAGGCTTCTGAACTGAGCGCTGAGAACAACTTGGGTTGTCCTTGTCCTCTTTAGTCCGGATGACATGGCATCCCAGTTTTCCAAAAAGAACTTCAAATTTTGATTTGTCTGACCACAGAACAGTTTTCCACTTTGCTACAGTCCATTTTAAACGAGCCTTGGCCCAGAGAAAACGCCTGCGCTTCTGGATCATGTTTAGATATGGCTTCTTTTTTGGCAACGGCGAATGGCACGGGTGGATTGTGTTCATCGACAATGTTTTCTGGAAGTATTCCTGAGCCCATGTTGTGATTTCCATTACAGTAGCATTCCTGTATGTGATGCAGTGCCGTCTAAGGGCCCGAAGATCACGGGCATCCAGTATGGTTTTCCGGCCTTGACCCTTACACACAGAGATTGTTCTAGATTCTCTGAATCTTTGGATGATATTATGCACTGTAGATGATGACAACTTCAAACTCTTTGCAGTTTTTCTCTGAGAAACTCCTTTCTGATATTGCTCCACTATTTTTGGCCGCAGCATTGGGGGAATTGGTGATCCTCTGCCCATCTTGACTTCTGAGAGACACTGCCACTCTGAGAGGCTCTTTTTATACCCAATCATGTTGCCAGTTGACCTAATAAGTTGCAAATTGGTCCTCCAGCTGTTCCTTATATGTACATTTAACTTTTACGGCCTCTTATTGCTACCTGTCCCAAATTTTTGGAATGTGTCGCGCTCATGAAATCCAAAATGAGCCAATATTTGGCATGACATTTCAAAATGTCTCACTTTCAACATTTGATATGTTATCTATATTCTATTGTGAATAAAATACACGTTTATGAGATTTGTAAATTATTGCATTCCTTTTTTATTCACAATTTGTACAGTGTCCCAACTTTTTTGGAATCGGGGTTTGTAGTAAGCTATAGTAATCTGATTAAATCTGGCCTATAGTCAATAAAAAATTATATTATTTTGCAATTTTTGGTGCCTTACACAATTAAGTCTGCCTTTGTTGCTTCTAAGACACCATGTCAAGTTAAAAGTAGTAAAGATTTTAAAAAGCCATTGAGACTTTCATATAAATGGCTATAGTTGCTCAGTGGTGACTAAAATGCAGTCACAGGTCTTTGTAATTCATCTGCTGAGATTCATAGATCAAAACCTTTAAAAATAAGAAATCTTTGATGACTTGGACTACAGTTCCTATAGTTCATAAAAAATGTGACTCAACTTATCAATTTTCTTCCAACTTGGCCACTCTCGGAGCTCGTCTCACCCTGCACAACAACAAACAGGAACATGCAGCAATATATCATTGTTCCCATCTCTCCTCTGAAGTCTCCTCTGTGTCATAGGTGTAAAGTCAAGATATTGTTCACATCAATTCAAAAACTTGAAGGCAAAGATCTGTGAGAAAACCTGTGGAGAGCATCTTACAAGAGCATGAAACATTCTCAAGTACATCTGAGAAAAGCTTAAAGGGATCATTCATCCAAAAATGAAAATTCTGTCATAATTTACACACCCTCATGTTGTTCCAAACACTTCAGGGAACACAAAAGGAAAGGTTCAGAATAATATAATGGTTATGTTTTTCAGTGCAATTACAGTGCGTAGTAATTGAAGCTTTCAAGCTTCAAAAAAGGCAAAAGCACCATAAAAGTATCATAATATTATCATAAAAGTAGCCCAAATACTTGTGTGCTATGTTCAAAGTCTTCTGAAAATATAGCTTTGTGGGACAAAAATAACCAAATGTTTTGTTATATTGAAGTTTAGTTATTCACTAATGATATCCCTCTCCACTAACTGTTGTAACTGGATCATTGAGTCAGATCAATCTGATTCACAAACAAATCATTCAGACTGTTTTTGCGAACAGGATCAGGTGATTCATTGAAAAGATCTGATTAAAAATAATTCGCTACCTCTCATTAACTCTCACCAAGTAGAGCTAGATTTCAAGATTTTTGTAAATTTTAGCATGGCTGGGAATATAGTGCACACGTCATGTGAACCACTTTAATAATACTTACATTGAGCTTATGGATCCTTCTCAAAAGCTCTATTTACTGTAATAGCATGGAAAAGTGTTTTGCAATGTTCTCCTTTTGTGAAAGAATGTCATATGTCAAACATTTTTTGGGGTGAACTAATTCTTTAAGATGCATTCTATTGACTTCCTCTTAGTCGACAGCTTGCCTAAGTGGGTTGTTTTGTGTAAAGGTCATAGGTTGGGACGTGTGAAAGCATTGGGTAATTGCTGTAGCTAGCTCATGCTTTTTACCATCAAGGCTAAGGAGATGCCCTCAGATGGGAGACATATAATAGACAGGGATTCAGTGAAACAGATCATTTAGTAGAGACCTTTTGCTTAAATAATGTCTAGCTAAACTACAGTATACTCACAGGAAAAGAAGAAATACTACCTTTGCTAAACAACAGATTGATGGCTTTCAAACACCCCTAGAGAATGTTCTCAGCAGACACTCAGACTTTACCATCTCTTCAAACTTTCCCAAAACTGGAACATTTTGTGCAGTACACTTTTTGCAAGCATCTCAAAATTAAAGTGCTAATTATGATGAAACATGTCTTATTACCACATTCACAAAAACACTTGACAGGAAATGTTTCTGCTTTTCTTAATCAAAATAATTGTTTCAGAACTGATGAAGAAAAATAGGACTGACAGTAGCGTCTGCATATAGATGGAGATCAAGAAAAGGCTTTAGCATTACCATCGCCAACAGGCAGACAGCAACAGTTTTACATTGAATTACATGAGCTTGTGAGGTCGCACGGTCAAGGTCATTGATAATTCAGAGTTAATTGCAGTTGAGACAAGATATTAACATGGTAAATTGCTTTTATTAATGATGTGGAAATCAAAATGTGAGATGTTTCTTTCCATTCACAGCTCTCTGCGCTAATAGGTCACAGATAAACATATACTGCATAGCCTTGGCCTCTCTGCCACTGGCAAGGTGAAGTTTAGGTCCTAAGAAATATTATGGATGAACTGCTGGTATTCTTTTTCACATGATAAAAAAGATAGGTTAGGCACAGCTTTCACTCTGTCTGTACCGGATGCAAGCGGTGCAGCGCAGCGTGACACACGTCAAAACAAAACTGCTCCAATTATATTCAATGAAGCTGTCGACACTGGACGCACCCATTTCTTTCTCTGGTGCACAGTCACTTCATTTTCCCTGCTCAAGAGGAAAAAAATATTGACAAATATCATGTCAATTAATTGCTATGTATTTTTATGAATATATTTTTATTTTTAACCATAAGTATACACTGTTGTAGCAATGTCAACAATTAAAATAATTTTTATTAAAAAAAAAAAAAATTATAAATAGTTTAGTGAACATACTGACAGTATACAGCTTTGACTCAAGCTGTTGCAACACTGTGAAAACTTATAATGCACTTATAATGTTAGTAGCATTTTTACATAATTTTTTTTTTCATAATTTAGAAATAAATGGCATTTTTCCTACCCTGATTTTAGCCCTCTGATTTGAACTCTCTGTTTGAAGGGGTGTGTCTGCTGTGAGAATACAATCCCACTGCTGTGATTGGCTAACATCTAAGGGTTACATCTTAAGGTTAAATAATGGTGAAAAGTGTTGATTATAGCATTTTATTTAGATCGTGGCATGAAAGGTTGCAGTGATGAGCATTGTAGCCGATCTCAGACATGCTGAGTGCATGAACGCAGGGATTTTTGGTGAAAGTCCAGATCTAAGTCACTGATAAAATCACGCTGTTTGATTGACAGTTTCAGCAATTGTAAAGGAAGCTTTCTTTGATCGCTTTCTACATATAATTCAATCACAGTTTAAATAACATAATTTTCATCCTACTGAGAAAAACAAGGTGAAGTTGACCATTCTGTCACTGGTTTGATTCACTGACACAGACAAAGAACATCTGACTGTACATGAATCAGAAATCACTGGTCACAGATCAGGCATTAGAATTAACATGGTTACTTACATGCTGTGTCATTACTGTCAAGTCCATATCATAAAAATCTGTTTGCAAAGCCTGTGCTGAAATTGTGACTGATTTACCAAATAATCAACAGTAAAATGTACCGAATACATACTCCATACTATGTACGGAGACATTCACATTGTTGAAAATAAATAACCACATTTCTAGCATTAGGATCCTTTGGAAGGTAATGTTATTTGTAGTCCATCCTGTATTGTTCTTCTCTCCTTGTCATCTCACTAACACGCCAATAGGCGGAGCCAAAGTGGCAATGATGAAGTAGCTGTGATTTTCTTCTGCTTTCACTTATCTGTAGATACACTGTAAAAACAATACATTTTGAAAAATTGTGGAAATTGATATTTACATATTGGCCCAATAAATGACTTCCAAATAATTATCCCCATGCAAAAATATACATTGTACTAATAATAGCTTAAGGTCTTTGCTCAAAATGTAAAATATATATTCACAGAACATATTTAATTGTGCTCAGTCAATCTATGAAGTCGAAGTGAAAAATCCATGTTGTATAAACAAGTCCTACATCCAAAAAACTGTATATGCATGCGCAAAATGCACCTGAGGAAAACCGTTGGTATTGAGATTTCAAATGCGGATGCGCGGGAGAGCGAGCTGAGCCAAACCAGCTGGTGCTGAAGACCGAAACAAACATTCCCAAGAGAAGGTAATGTTATTTGTAGTCCATCCTGTATTGTTCTTCTCTCCTCGTCATCTTACTAACATGCCAATGGGCTGGGCCAAAGTGGCAATGATGAAGTAGCCGTTGATTTTCCATTCATGACCCCTTAAAAAAAAAGTCCCATTTGGAACCAAAAAATGGTTTTACAGTCTGATGCATCTTTCAGTTCTACAAAGATTTTTTCATCCTCAAGTTTTTCAGAAAACCATATCTCTACAGATAAGCTCACTGATCGAAGAACCTACTGAACTGTATAATGTAAGGTAACATCAATAACATCTCCAAGAAAATCACAACAGCAATGCAAGAAAATTCTTGATAAGAATAGGTTTCAAAAGTGCTGCAAAGAACCACTACAGAAAAAAATATTTTAAGAGCATATAACATCTAGTTTCAAGGGTTTTTAAACTGAATGATGAGAAACCGAGCACAGCATGAAAATATTTTATATATTCTTACATAAAGAATTGCACACCATAGTTTGGACAAAAGTCCAAATGTATATGGGATCATTTTGTTTTGCAGACTCCCAAGGCTATACACTCTCAGAAAAAAAGGTACAGTGCTGTCACTGGGGCGGTACCCTAAGGTACAAAAGTGAAAAGGTACATCTTTGTACCTTACTCAACCCTATATGGTAAATATTAGTACCTTAAAAGGTATATATCAGTACTTTAAGAGTGTGTATTAGTACCTTAAAGGTACATTTTAGTACCTTTTCGGTTTTGTACCTTAGGGTACCGCTCCAGTGACGGCAATGTACCTTTTTTCTGACAGTGTATAAATTATCAACTGTGAATGTTTTTTCTTACAATTACCAATAATAAAATGAAATTTTAGTCAGTGAAGTGAAAGGGCATCATCCAATGACCTGTTTAGTAGGCGCTAGATAATAACCAGGGTCATGTTCCATTCATTAATATTTTAGTAAATCTAATGGCCTCTCATATCACATATCTCATCAAGATCTGTTCTTCACAGAGCCCCGGCTCTGGCATTTCTACAAACATCTATGTATTATTGAGGATTAATTGCTGGATAACCTCAGTTTTTCTTTTAACTAGAAACCAGCACAACAATTTTAGAATTAGATAATGTTATTAATTGGAAGTTTTATGCATTATGATGCATATCAACACATGCAGCAAAATAAATACCCAGAACAAAATCAGTGAACTCGCTAGATCCTTATCTGATAACTTTGAAAAGGAAGTCTGATCTTTTTCAATGAATGAGTCAGACCAAAACCCATGAAACTTTAACAGCCAAACATTCAAGTCTTTTAACACCAGACAGAAGTGATCAGACATCTGAGATAGAGTCACCCTGGAATGACAAGTGGAACCATTTAACAAAAAAAAAAAAAAAAAAATCACATCATTTATGGAGCATTTACTCACATGCACTAGCAATAACATGCAACAAACAATGTATTCAATTACATCAGACAGGGTAATACTTTATTTTTTCTTTTTTTTAGCAGCTATATTTATGAAACTGTATAATATATGCAAAGCACATGCAATAATAATGTGTTGCACTCTTTTTCCCCGCACTGCACCAATCTAGCAAAAGAGCACAGCCTGTTTTACAGCCTTCTGTTCCCCAGGTGCTCTGTTTCATTGCACAGCCTTTGTATAATAAATGATCATCTTGTGCTTGTAAAGTTTGTTTTTATCAGAACCAAATGATCTAATTACCAACACACTCCAAATATATAAATACCTTCATCTGAAAACAGTGAACAAGGAGGCCAGGAGCATGCAACCAAATCTCATAAACGAGCCACTTTATCAGAGAGTTGAATAAAATCAATATATTTTATAGCCATTATAAGAAAGTTAAAACTAGCCTCACTTAAGTATTAAAACTTTTGCATAATTTATTTCTGTGAAACTGACTAATTCCTGCTATTTTCAACTTTATGTCAATTCTAACGTCACTAAATGGAAATGCAAAATGAATGCACAACCACCCCCATCTGCCATTGGTCAGACATATAGATATCCCCACCCCAAAGCATGGTTTTGTTAATGCCCAGCAGTTATCAACATACAAATATACATTTGTTTATGTATTAGTAGTTTAATATAATATACAGTATATTACTAAGCATACTATGTTATGTACTAATAGTACGTTTATATGCAAGTATGAAGTAGTTTAACATCAGAAAAACAAAACACTCTTTTTTTATGTTTAGGTCCAGAGGTCTCAATGATGTATGTGGAAACATAATAAAAGTAATATCAAAATTAAATTCCTATTCTCCTGCAGATATATAATAATTAGATCCTCTGACCTAAACAAAACCCAGGAGAATATATTACTGGATACTGTATTATTAAAGCTATATCCTCTGTTTTACCACAAAATAGGCATGTATGTACTGTACTTCAGAAATGTAACTTTAATTTGTCTATGTGGAAAAATACAATAAGATAAAAAATTAATTAAAAATAAATTAAAAAAATTCACTGCGTTACAATGAGCCTCGATTAGAACTACGCTATTATATTCAATACTTTTATGAATTCTTTTGAGAAACCATGAGAAAAGGGTGAATAAAGACTGAGAGTCAATTCACATTACACCCTCACGTTACACCGTACTACCCACCTATGGGGCATGTTGTCACATTTCACTTCCATTCTTTCAGGGTAAATCAAGAAAAAAGTATACACTGTATTAATGAAACAAAACCACGTATTTGTACTAGACATGTGAAATTAATAAATACTCTGAACCCCAAGTGGATTTACACAAACTGAGACAGTCAAAAAGCGTTAGGTTGTGTCCCGCTCTCCCCTACTTAAGTTAAATAACATTCTTATGGAGGATGTGTTTTCTAATGTATAATGACAGATTTATAAGCAGTTATCATAAGATTAAGAAAAGTCAGCATGAAGTATTAACCTGATATCTCAATATTAAGTAAATTTTTCCAGCTGAAATGGCCTTAGGGACGCCAAACAGAACATTAAGATTAATGTAAAGGTTAACATGATAAACAGCTAGTAAGCTGGAAAATAGTTAACATTCAACTTGAGACTTTAAGGTCGAGGTGTTAAGTTTTAAATTGAAGGACGGACGAGGGGATAGAAATGCCATATTATATGCTATATTTGAACCTCCTTCCAATCAGATGTCATAAATCAGATGTAGTGTCCTTGTTTGCTGGAAAGGAACCTCATTGACCTCAAACAGGGCAAACATTATTTAAAGTGTTGTGGAGTAATGAAAATTTAATCGTTCATTATCCATTTGGCTAATGTCACGGAATGTGCACAAGGATATTTCTAATCCTCGCCCACTCATTTAATGACAAATGATCTGTGACAAAACAGACAGAATTTAGGGGGTCTATTATGGCTCATGCTTATGAATAAAGCTGTCTTAACTGAGCTCAGACAGCTGCTTCGCCTTTTGAATAAGACACATTTTTGCCTGAAACAAAAGAGGAATTTCAGAGAGCGTGGTGATTCTGGAATGGTTTCGAATAAACTCCCTGAGATATTAATCAGCGTGACAGAATCACCTTTGCACCATCCAAATCTACTTAATCAAGAGCAGGATTAATGATCATTACTGTTATCATTATCAGAATCATCATGTTTAGGGAGCCAATATCAACATTTGAGAGCAGAGCCAACAATACGACTTCTCGACGCAAGCAACGTTTTATTTCTGAGCCAGCAAAACCGTAAAGGGGCTCATTTCCCATAATCCTCTGAACAAACATCATATTTCTGTCTGTGTGTAACCTGTGATCAAATGTCATATTTGGCAATGAAGGGATCTTTGGAATGTTTGGATACGTGGTCTTGAATCCCAGGAGGAAATCATTGCGGGAGAATGTTACATCTTCAGTTTACCTCCTGTCTGAAATCCCATCGCGCTGTAACGTTTTCAGATTTCTAACCGCAACAGGAGCACAAACACAAGGGTTTCCTTGAGTAAAAATACTCAACATAAATCAATCAGCAAAGTTTTCCCTCTTCTAAATTAACTTAACTTTTATGGACACCAATCAATCCTAAATCATAATCTGCAGTGGGGGTGCATTATATAAAATGTGGGGAATAAAAGAGCCCAAAACACTGCAGCCCAAAGCAGTCTGTGGAGACCAACAGGATTGTATATCACTGATTCACAGCCACAGACATTTCAAAAAGAGAGGAGAAATGGCTGCCTGTGTGGAGGTTATCAAAGTCCTTTCATGTGCCTGTTAAATAATGAATACATGCTGATACTTAATCTGTCACCTCTCAAAGATCCATTATTCATAAGTACAAACACTGTCTGAGAGAAATACCCACCTGCAAGGCTAGGATAAAACTGAGTGACAAATACTATTCCTCATTTCATGAGCACTCACACCTAAAACCACATTCATATTTTTGAGAAGGGCTTTGTCTAAATTTATTAGTACTGCATAATGGCATGCGGATAGATAAATATTATTACTCCTCTTCTTCTAAAGACCTCATTTTGATATGATTATAGGAGCAAGGTTCTGCAAAAAGCATTTCTTTAACACAGACAAAGAACTTATTTCTCAGCATAACGAGCGAAACAGCCTCCTCACCTTTCACCATGAACACAGAAGTCTGCCAGTCATGCTCATTATAAATCTTGCACAATATTGTATTTGAATAAGTGCAGGCTTGTGGAACTGTCTGGACAGCTGGTCATCTCTTTGTTCTCCAGGTGCCCCCAGAGGCCGAAATGTGATGCTAACCTGAGGGTCCGTCTCCCAGGAGGAGTTTGAAAAGAGTTGATTGAGAAAGGAGAGTGTCGGTCTGAACAACTGAACAAGCAGGGCAAGGGTTCTTTCGAAGAGAGAGAGAGAGAGAGAGAGAGAGAGAGAGAGAGAAGAGAACTAAAGTTTATTGAGAGAGTCTCTCAGCTTCTGCAAAGGGATTTGGATGTCTCAGTGCATAAACGAAGCTATTAGCTCTCTCATTCACAAAGGGTTTGTAAATGTTTGTGGCCTTTCTGTGAAATTTTGCCAGCTAGAATGTGGAGATTATAGCATTTCCTAAATATAATAGTCTTGTCATATTCCACAGCATTTTAAAGGGGTACCCAAAAATGAAAATTGTGTCATCATTTACTCATGTCATCCTAAACCTGTATGACTTCTGTAGAACACAAATGAAGATATTTTCAGTCAGTAGGGTTCAAACAACCCTGAAACCCCACAGAAGAAAGAAAGTCATACAGGTTTGGAACAACATGAGGGTGAGTAAATAATGACAGCATTTTAATTTTTGGGTGAAATTTCATTTTAATCAAATATCCCTTCAGGACACCACCGCCCTCCCGCAGGTTAACAGAGTGTACAACTGTTAAACTGAAAAACAAAAAAAAGGAAAAGTTGAAAATATCATGACAACATGTGCATAACAGTGCTTAACACTACTAAAATGATTCAAATACTTCTAAAGAAATTGCTGAGAAAAGATATAAAAGAAAAGAAATGAAATTAATTAATCAAGCCAGCATGATGCATTGAGATTGAGCCCAGCAAGCAATTGTGCGTTTAAAAGACGTCTAACAGTCGACCAAACACAGCCCTGACATCTAGGCTAAAACAAGGCAAAATTTGGGCTGTCAGTGAAAATTTAATAGACGTCTAATCATAGCGTCTAATCATAGCCCAAGAATATCTAGAACATGTCAAAAAAATGAAACCAAACACCTTGCAATTACTGTTGACTTGATTTTTGGCTTAAAAGGTGCATATTAGTACCTTAGAGTAGCAATATGTACTATGAACCTTTTAAGGGTGAAAAGGGTACAAAGATGTTTTTTTAAGGGTTCTGCCCCAGTGACAAGCTGTTGTACTCCTAAAGGTAATTTTTTTGTAAAAAGTGCAAGTACTGAATGCAATCAAATATTAGTCACTCTCACTTGATGGTGGATCTGGTGAAGAAGCTGTCAGCGATCAAAATATTGATTTTGAAGATGTTGAATATGTATGAGATGGCGAATATGAGACAGATGTTGAATGTACTGGGAAATGAGCTCTGACGAGGACGGTGATGATGGTATAAAACATCTGCTCAAACTGAACCCTTCCAAGCTCCAAAAGGTAACACAATATGCTTTATTTTATTCTTCTGTAACTGTTACTCTAATATCAGGAGAGTTTTATATCATCACAACAGGCAGAGATCCATCAGTGTTAGATACTGATCCGGGATTATTATATAATGATTGGCGAAACATGCATTTAAGGGTTAAAGATATGTTATTTCTTAATGCTTGATATTTTGTGAAACTAACTCCTAATTGATCATACAGTAAACAACACAATGTTTCTTAATTATTTTAGGCTTAAATAAAGATAAAGACTATCTATAATAATAAAGTCTGTCTTGTTCCCCCATTTACATATCCATGACATTATCTTCTCTTTTTACCCACCTTGAGTTAAATTCTCAAAGCCCAGGCAGTTTTTAGAGTATTGATTTACTGTGAAAACCCAAACGACTCCAGCAAGTACAGCCCTCCTCCACACTATGCTTGAGTTAGACTGCTACCATGATGTTCCATTAACATGTATCGACCAATGAATTAAAATATCACAACTCCAATCTACAGAGCCTTAAGCAGACGTGCTCGGTATAACAGTAAAAACGCACAAATGCCGAATCAATAAGAAATAAACTCATGCATAGCAATGCGACTTCACAGCGGAACTTTTTTGACAGCATTTCACAACATGCTCTACAACACGTATACATGCATGTCAGTCAGTGTGATTAATTTGTTTACTGCACTGAGGGTCATAAGTGACACTCCTGCTGTGGCTCAGAGATTTTAATGTAAAGCTCGATATTATAAGCCTGCGGGCATGGAAAACTTGCTGCTTTGACTTTACTTGTGTCACAGGCAGCATGTCAGATTTGGTTGTGCTGCAGGGTGAGATGTGGGCCGGCGTGAGACTGCTGACATAACAATCCCAGTACCGGCAGCACATGACAGGTGGCTCTCGCCACTGTGCTTGTGCATATATCACAGGAAAAAAGAACCTTGTCATCATCACTGAACAGTTGTGGAGCACGCTAGCTTGCAGTATTTGGACTTGCTGTTCTTGGTGTTAAACGTCTAGAAAATGCATTTCATCAGATGTTACCTACATTTTAAAATAAAATGCAGGTGAAAATGCAAGTTACTCGTTTGTGGTCGGATTCCAACCAGTTATTCTAACCTGTTCTCACTCCCAAGGCTTCAAATAGTGTCGCTTGTGCAAGAGCCCTACACATCTGTTACAGTCTTTATAACTGATGACCTGTAACCCTGGCAATATTTTTTGTGTCAAATTAACAAAAAAAACAAAACAAAAAAAAAATAATAATAAAAAAAAAAAAAAACAGAACAACAACAAAAAAAAACTCATAATATCCTAATAATTAATTTTGCTGGCTAAAATGTGCCCACGATTAAATTATACATGTTTATTTCTGAACCAAGATGCTTATATTTATTAAAAAATATAAATAATATAAAAATAACAAACATAGCTACAGGCAGCAATTAAGGGGCAAAGCACCACAGAGGCAGAATGAGGTCCAACTGCAAAAATGAGTAAAGATGATTTTAAGCAAAATCGTTGAACGCCCATAAATACAATCACTTGTAATGTAACATAATTGCTTATTACCTTAGACTTTAAATAATAATAATAATAATAATAATAATAATTTTAAGCACATTTATTTGTTGTTTATTTGCTCAATAACAGGCTAAACTGGCCTTAAAAATGTAGTCATTTGAAATAAGAGGCAACCACTGCATTTTAATTACGATCCAAACAAAGATACACACCAAGTGTCAACCTCCCCCAGTTTCTGTTGAAGCCAATACGGAAGCGATTTTAACTGCAATTCAACGACTGGCCGCTAGAGACAGACTCCAGAAGGGAGCAGAATCTCTTTGAGCCCCATGTTAAAATGCCCAACTTTACAGCCTGGTACAAATTGTGGTTTTGGTCTATATCTAATTTTGCCCTTATTATTTTCCAAATTTTCTTATAACTCATTCATTTACATTATATAAAGCCTTAAATTTCTGCATTAATTAAGGGCGTGGCCACATTTGAGTGACAGGTGGATAGCCGTTTGCCTGCTGTCTGTTAGTCATCACATCACGTCAGCTCCGCCCACGTCCCACCTCTTTGCCCATTGTCAGTTATCTGGGAGTGACGCGCGATGACGCACTGCCAAGATGGCAACGGCCAGCTCGACCCTATATGCTTCCGAACTGCACTTCAGAATCTATGGGTAACGTCACGGACACTACTTCGATATTTTTTTTTTACAGTCTATGATACACACATGTAGCATGAGCAGTTGTTTTTGATATTAGATTGCATAATTTCAAGACTTAGAGCAAATACAGAATGGTCTGATGCTAGCTTTGTGAAATTGTTACATAAGCACAAAAAAAACGGAATAAAAACTGAATAAAAATGCAAATTCAATCTATGACAGTAGGTGGTGCACATGGAAAAGAAGTGTTTCTTTGGGTACCGCTGTAAAAAAGCCACCAAAATTGTTCTGAAGAGATACATTCATGTAACCCCCCTCACCAATTCAATATTTATATTTTTCTTATATTTCAAGCATTGCGAACAGTGATCTTGCTGGGCCTATTTATACTTGGTCCACTTCATCATTTTTTATTTTTTTTACCTGTATTTATGGTTTTTACAAATCAGATATCTATCTGATTTATCAGAACGATTCTATTTACACTTGGTCACATAAATGTGTCTCAGCAAAACGGATATAAATCCGATCTTCAATTCCCGCGCTATATGGAGAGTTTACATCACCGAAATCAACAGATATGAGCTGCATTTTACTGATCAGCAGCTAATTCCAAAATCAAAGACCACAATAGGAGAGAGAGTGGCATAAGCACTGGTAAGAACATTCAGTTTCTTTACTTTTAATGATGATGATTGTGTATTGAGCATCTGGAACTTTCACTTTCATTCGTGGCAGTTTGAGGAAGAGATATTCAGCTGCCCATCTGCGGCGATGTGTGCTGCAGTAGCGCTGTCATATCTGTCTATAACATGTGATTTAGCAACGGCTCTACTCTGAGCTCCAGAGGGATCTCTAAGTCCAGCCACCCTGCGGAGAAAGCTCATTTCGGCCGCCTGTATCCGGGATCTTGTCCTTTCGTTCATGACCCACAGCTCATGACCATAGGTGAGAGTAGAAACGTAGATTGACCGGTAAATCGAGAACTTCGCATTACAGCTCAGCTCCTTCTTCACCACGAAAGACCGGTACATCGACCGCATTACTGCAGAAGCTGCACCGATCCGTCTGTCAATGTCCCGTTCCATCCTTCCCTCACTCGTGAACAAGACCCCAAGATACCTGAACTCCTCCACCTGAGGCCACGTGTCTAAAGCCAGTTTCCGTGTCCAGAGATCGGGTCGTTGGGGGCCTAGCCTTCGACTGTCGCCCCATCCACTACGCACCGGCCCCATATGATCCATCCTGCAACTGGTGAGCCCAAGGGAGGGTCCTATGTAAATATGCACTACATTAATGACAAGACAATCTATAATATATAATCTAGTATATATAAATTATACATCACAGCAGTAGTTCTTCCCAACACCATGTTTAAAGTTTATTCCCATCTCGGGAATTTGGGTATCAAAATTATTTCTGAACTTCCCAGTGGTAAACAAGACATCAGAGGCCGTTTATGTGCAATTTTTACCTAGGAAACTCCGACAGCACGTGAAGGCAGCATAAATCCATAATTATTTTCAGCTGAAGATGATCTGACTCGAATTTGGTGAAAATGATCAAGGAGGAAATTGAAAAAGTAAGTTTTTAAAGAAAATCAAAATGGTGGACAGGAAGGCGCAAATTCAGTGCAGTGCAAAAAAAAAATGCAAATTCAACCTCTGACCGTAGGTGGTGCACATGGAAAAGGAGCATTTCTTTGGGTACCGCTGTAAAAATGCCATCAAAACTATTCTTAATTCATTCAGAGATACATTTATGTAACCCCTCTCACCAATTCAATATTTATATTTTTCTTCTTATGTTTCAAGCATTGCGAACAGTGATCTTGCTGGGCCTATTTATACCAGGAAGGTTTGCCGACTATGATGAAATTGGTATTGGTAATGTTTTCTGCATGACCCAGGGAATTTATTTAGATATATAGATATCTTTATAAAAGGCAAGCTGCACTAAATCTAAAGAGACCAGACCAGTGAATGTTTTTTTTTTTTTTGGTCGTTCATTTACACAATTTTGTGGAACCTGAAAACAGTTTTTCAAGTTTTTGAAAACTATACTGTTATCGTCTCTGAATAAACTACAAAAACATGAATTTTTGAAACCGGTCATGTGCATGTGTATTACTTGTTCAGTCTATAGGCATGTGCGAGTACTTGAAAACCAAAACAATGGCATGTAGTTTTGTTTTGTTTTCTGCTCAAGATACAAAGTGTAGATTTACTGAACAACTACTATGATCAGCTTAGACGCATTATTCACAAACACCAAATTCTAACATCGACAACTAATTCTAATTCTGACCTCGTCAAGTACTGGCATGACATGCATGCAGTGCTCGAACTGGAAAAAAGTTCCGGTATTCCTGAGGGTTGGAATCACGTTCTGAAACTTTTATTTTTAAGTACATTGTTGTTGTTTAAACATAGCCTGATACACATGCATTTTATTTCTCATAACATTAACTGAAGACATAACAAGCTTTGTCAGGAACACTATACTCACTGAGATGGGCATTTTGACATAATTTTTGGGTGAATTTGTCCATTCAAATGCAAGACATGAAAGACAGCTCATTACTTGCTTCATTACTCACATGCTGTCTGACGCGGCTTTCTGGGCATGCTTCAGATGTTTGTGCACAGCAAACTTTCCACACAGTGCATGAGTAATGAATTGAGTTCCCTTTCGCATCTTCTTGTGTGTGTGTGAGTGTGTGTGTGTGTGTAATTCTAAAGTGTCATGTTTCATTTGAGCTATCTGTTTTGGTTGGCCAGCTAATACTTAAACCTCATCAAAATCGTCTTTCATCAATACTTCCAGCAAACACTGTTAAACTCACACTGGGCATTTTAATGGGCCAACCAAAATAGAGAACTCTGTCCTTGAAAAAAACGTGACACTTAAGCAGAGCACAAGTACAGAAATTCAAGATTGAAACGGTAGCCTAAAACTACAAACTAATAAATATTCATGAGCTCAAAATGAAAATTCCAACTTTTTTCATCACTCATTTTTTTTTTTTCTCAGATTCAAGAGCAGCTAATTAAATGCATAGAAATTTTTTTCTTCAACCTTTATAATTCAGCTTACTTTGGAAATCTAAGATAGGAATTAGAAGCATGACATTTTACATTATAAAAGGATCACAATGTTTGTCTGAAATTCATCTTATCCCCTCCTCATTAGCAAGATTGAACACTGAAAGCATTGGTGTTACTGGCTACATTACTTGTGCTATAAACACTCACAGTATCTGACGCCTTTGGAGTGAGATCTTGCTGGTTATTCACAGCCGCATTCTGAGATGTCCAACTCATTTCGGCTACTCTAATAGTGCATTATATATTTGTTTAGTGAGGCAAAATATTTTTAGCTATTAAAAATGTATAAAGAGCTGCTTAATGCAAACATGGTGATGGTAGACAAGATTAAGTGCTTCTCTGTGGGGGGTAACAGTAACTGCATTCACTCACTCAAAAGGGCAAATTATTGCTGAAACAACCGCTCATTTATCTGTGCCCCTCCCCCGGGACACAATTTCTACATCACAGTAACCATGTGCATGAAGTTATGGAGGTAAAAGAAAAAGAATGGAAGACGGCGGCATAATAGTGGTAAGGCAGAACATAAATTAGGCCCCATGATTCTGCAGCATTAATGTGTGTTTATGCGTGCCATATTTTCCATGTGCACGCATGCAGAAAGCTCTTCAATATGGTAAACATTTGCTGCTCTTAAAGAATGTTGCACCCTCCAAGCACTTGGCAATAAAAACATATTAAAATTATTTTAGAGGCAAAGAGGCTCTCCGCTACATGACCAGAATCATTTTCAAATTAATGAGCTTGCAAAAAGTCAGGGAGACGTTTGCAAGCTGTAAACGCAAGCTGTTTTTAACCTAGAAGCCAAGAAACAAAGCAGCATAGAGCCCAGAACTGCCAAAACAAAAGGGTGGAACGAAACCCCATTATGTCCCAATTAAACTAATAAGGATCTCAAAGTATTTCTAAAGGACAGGTTAAAAGAGAGAGAGAGAGAGAGAGAGAGAGAGAGAGAGAGAGAGAGAGAGAGAGAGAGAGAGAGAGAGAGAGAGAGATTCACACAGATCAGTTTTGAGAACCCGATCAACCAGCCTGGTCCGTTAATACGTAGGTATTAATATGTAACTTTCAAAGACACAAAATGTATGTTTTTGTACGTAAAATATGGACATATTGGCGACATTTAAACGTAGCATTATTAAGTTTTTATTGCTAAAAAAGGTAAAATATTAACAAATCTTTCATTTAAATATCTGCATCATTTCCCTTTTACCATTTTATAAATGTAAGATCCCCTAACCTAAGCATACCCATTTTATACAGAATATTCAAAGAATAAAACATAATGGACAGAAATGCGTCAATTTTAGTAACAATATAGCATTAAAACTATATTTTGAGCCACTAATCCTACACCTACCCCTAAATCTACCCATAACCATTCCTCAAAACTATGTACTGTTAAAAATAAAAGCATAACGGACCGTTAAGTGCAATCACAATAATTATTATTTTTTTTTTTTTTTGCGAAAATGTTGAAAGCTCTACCAAAAGCAGTTCAGTTGACGATGTGTTGCAGTCCCATTTCTCTCTGGTGGTATAGTTTTGTATGAGGTACAGAGCAGATTTTAAATGATTAATCCATGAAAATGTTGATCCGGCTTCTTCCCGTGAAGGCACATATTTCCCATTTCGAATGTACATCGACTAAAACGCAAAATGTCGCAATCTGTGATGAAGCAGGCGAGAGCCAATGAGCATTCGATACCACTGCCGTAAAGCATGTCGTAACGCTTCTTGAGTGCGCGATTTGTCAAGTCAAGCAAGCGCGGGATTTGACGTTACAGTCGCTGACTGCTTAGAGATGAAGATCTCTGGATAAAGGGCTAATTTTGGATCTGTTCCTCGCAAACATATGATTCTACAGATTTGGATTACACCAAACAAATAAAATTGATGTCTTTTGTGGATTTGTGTTGTGTTTTGGTGTATTTTAAGATTGTATTGCCGCTGCATAGGAGAAATATTACAGTAAGTAGATGAGTAAACTGCATTTAATAAATGCGACTGAAAACATGTAATTGATATGACAATTAAATACAATAGAATCAAAAAAAGAAATTCAACGATTTTATTAATCATGCATGGGAGCTGCTACACATTCACATGGATATGTAAATATTTTACGTTTTTAGTGCTGTCAATATGTAAATAATTTATGTTTTAATGCTGTCAATACGTCAGTATTGTACGTTATAGTGTGTATGAAAACGTAGGTAAATGTACGTTTTGTAGAACCACACTTCTCATGAGATCACGTTGGTTTTGAGAACCTGATCAACTGATTCATTAAAGAAGATATGACTCAATAGAATGATTCACTCTGGAATATAAAATTGCTTAATCTCTCATGATGGATGTTTCTCACACAAAGCTATTCTATGGCTTCAGAAGAGTCATAAGGATTACTTGTGTAATGCTAGAAAATGTATACACGGTTGTAATTCCATAATGGTAAATAATAAATACATTAAGACAAGACACCCCAGGTGAATAAAGTAAAAATAAATAAATAATAGATTTCACCACACTTCCCCAATTAATGTGTTATATTAAGAAATGCAAAAAAAAACCAAAAAAACCAACACTATTGTCCACTTTATGCACTAAATTTGCATAAATACAATATAAATTATAATAGTCCAAAAAACAATGTTTTTGCCTGCAGTGTCTTGCCATAATGCAACTAATATATTTAAATAATAAAATAAACATTAGTGAATAATGTCAGAATTTTCAAGTTTAAACTCTAACCCTTTTCTCCAACAGCATTCATTCCAGGTGAAACTAAACTCTGCGAAAGTAATCCAATTTCCAGAGTAGAAACCAGCTGTGAAGTCAAGAGGAAGACGAGAAAGACCAAGAGGGAGGAAGATGAACTTCTGATGAAAGTGTAAGTAATCATGCATCCTGTTTTAGAAGGAAGACAGCCCGGGTCAAATTGCTGTGCCAAGTTTCGTTAATTACCTGTCTGAAAACGCTGCTGTGCGAAGACTAAATCCACTAACCTCCTGTCTGTCATATTAAGAGGCTTTGTGCTCCGTGGTCACCAGCAGACAGGCCCTCAATGAACCTGAGCAGAAATTCAGTTACCTGCAAGCTTCGCTGGAGATAAAGAGCCCCCCCCTGCCAACCGGCTCACTTTCCCTCACACACACAAACACACACGCATGAAGTCTCTTGAAGTCATCATGGGATATTTCTACCTAATATGTCTTGGCAGAGTTGATGGAAAACTCATGAGAAAGCCCAGTGCTGATGAACATAATGAGAGATGAGAAAAGCTAAATTTGTGAATTCACACTCCAGGTTCCAGGGCACACATGGTGTTCTTTGGTAAACAATGTGCTGTGTGATTGTTCTTAACTTCGCTCTGCTCTACTTGATTTGACAACTGGTAAGTGTACCGTCGGAAACAAAAAGTGGCAATGAACATCCAATATGGTGTTGGGTCATTACAATCAGACACAGCCACATGGTAAGTAACACTTAAAATGTAAAGAGCCGGCCAAGTACTGCCTTGCCAAATGTCTTGTAGAATGAAAAAAATATATATATGACACAACACCATCTGACTGGCCTAGTTTTCAGACAGAAAATGGCTGGACGTTACATTGGTTAGATGACAGAAACCCTTTTAAGAGCCAGAATTCCCACACTAACAGCCATTAAAAAGAAAACTCAGTGAATTAAGACAAGGAACAGTAAAACCACAGCACCTGCGAAACACATTGACTGACTGTGTATGTTTTCTGTTAATATTGTGCTCATTAATTATTTTCTTAATGTGTCTGTGTTGTGGATGTGTTTGTGATGGCGCATATCCATGATTTAAACAGATTAAGGTTTTCCAATAAACCCATGACTTATTTCATTTAACATACTTACAGTACACACACACGCACATGTTTGTTTCTATGATGGGGACTTTCCACTGACTTGTACTGTTTTTGTACTGAGCTAATGATATTTTCTATCCCCTAAGCAAGGGGCCTTCATTCTTTCTCACGTCCAGGACTGCTAGTTACATGGTATAAAATGCTGTTCTATTTTAAGCCTGGTTTATGATAACATAAATATAATACCATAATACTCTCTGTTACTCACATACCTCTATGTTACTTATATACCTCTTTGATGTTGACCTACTGATGTTACATTTTAATGGCTTTTGCTATATATACGAATCGTAAAAAAATAAATTTAAAAAAATGATATCGCTATAATGACATCATGGTCTGGTTCCACAGACAGGGCTTAGATTAAGCCAGGGTTAGGCCTTAGTTCAGTTAGGACATTTAAGTAGATCTAATATACGTGCCTTAGAAAAAACAAACAAACAAAAAAGATGTCTAATAGTCGTCCAAACACAGCCCTGACGTCTAGCCTAAAACAAGGCAAAATTTGGGCTATCAGTGAAAATGTAATAAGACGTCCAGCCCAAGAACAGACTAATCATCTAAAACATGAACATGTCAAAGGAATGAAACAAAACATCTTGTAATCACTGTTAACTTTGCTTACATGATGGAATATCATACATCTCGCAAGTTATTTCGGCAAAAACGACATGTAACTAACTATCGCCAAAAAAGAAATTTAGCTAAACTGGAAATCCAAAAATTGTATACATATCAATCACTGGATCTATCTTCTTACAGAATACATGATATTAGAAAAAATAACATACATTAACAAGAATATTATATCTATATTTCTTGATATCTGGAAACCATTCCTAACTCATCTTCATATACTCATTGATCGCTTACCTTGTATAAGCTACTATTTTGTTTTGTTTGTAAAATTTGCAATTTTGCTCAATATACATCTTTTTTTAAAAAGACACATAACTAAATTCAAGTTATTTTGGCTAGAAGTTGGTTATTCACCACCGGATTACTTTGCTTGCTGGGATGTCAGCGCAAGTTGCTTTTTTAGGCCTCATTTACACTAGTGCGTTTTCTTTTTAAAACGCATAACTTTTGCTAGGGTTATGCCTGTCGTCTACACTACGCTGCCGTTTTCGAGAATTTCGAAAACGCTGCAGACGCTGGGTTGCATTTTCAGCATAAATGGACCAAAACAGAGCCTTTTGAAAATGAAGGCATACTGTCCACATTACGCTACCACAACTTGATAATAACAGAGCAGGGCTGCGTTTCCCAAAATAATCGTCAGAGGTGTAAAAAGTACCTAAACACCATACTTGAGTAAAAGTACAGATACCTTGCAGTGAAAATGACTCCATTACAAGTTACAAGTCACCAATTCCAATGTGACTTGAGTAAAAGTCTTTGAGTATCTGATTTTAACACTACTTAAGTAGGCTATTTTACTCATGCTAATTGTTGGCTCAAAGATGCATCAGTGCTCAACACCTAAGAGACACGCCGGTGAAAATAAGAAACAGTTGATTTGTAAGACAAGAAATCATGTTTATTTTCTAAAATCAAAATAAAACTTAACGCCTCAAAAATTCAATAAATCAAGGTCAACACCACATCATCTAAAACATCTACAAACTCTCAGGTAAGCTCGAGTGCACAAAAAGACCATAAGTAAACCAATATCCTTCTAAAAGGTCTCTTCAATATAGCGGATAAATAAAATAATGTTAAGTAAAATGAAATAGTCAAAACCTTTTTGCACTGGATGTGCTGGTTTCTGCCTCATCACTGGCTGCAGTCATAAACTCATCTCATAAATCAAACACCTGTGATTCACAACTGCCTGCTAATGCACTCTCAATCACATAAATTATAGCCTTGTTGACAAGTTTGGGTGAGTAAAGGCAAAACACACAAGATATAGTACCTTCAATGCCCTGCAGAAAAAGTTAGGTGGCATGCAAACTTGTAGTCAAGTAGAGAGGAAAAGTTGCTAATATCTTTGATACTCGGTACAACTACAAAGTATCCAAAAAGATACTTAAGTACTGTAACCAATTACATCTACTCAAATACTTTACACCACTGATGATCGTTGGTGGCTATTGTATTACAATGCTCTTGGGAATCTCAGCCCTGAGCCGTCTCTCTCAACGGCTCTGTAACATACCAGCCTCAACGACCATTGTGTAATATCACTGCGTCTGCTGCACGCATGGTACGACCACAAAGTTCCATGATTATTACGCAGGAATGAGAGTGTAGTTCCTAGCCATATTGGCCTAGAAAAATCACACCTTTTCATTTTCCGTCGGTCTTAGTCATGATGTAACTACAGAAGAGTCAAGTTTTAAATAGGAAAAATTTAGAAACTCTTTGGTCATTTTTGAGCGAGATGCTAAGGATCTAATCAGATTCAATGATCTATGCTAAGCTATGCTAAAAGTGCTACCGCCAGACCCGGAGATCGGCTGAATGGATTCAAAAATGGTAAAACTCAACTGTTTAACTTTAGGGGAGTTGGAAAATGAGCCTATTTTCAAAAAAAGTAGAGTGTTCCTTTAAATATAGAGCTGTTTTATTAAGACAACATTAAGACAATTTCAAAAGAGTTACCAAAGATGAGCATAACGAATGCAGGTTGATATCTAAAAGTTGATATCTATCTTTCTTCATCTGTATCTAACTAACATTTAGATATTTAAATCCTTTTACCTTTTTACTTTGGTTTAAATTGGCATTAAATGAAAATTCACCCTACTGGTTTTCTAAATGCATGTTATAGATGCACCAGAGAGCACTCCACCCCGGACTGTCACTTCATCAAAGATTACATTACCCATAATCCTTTGCCCGGACTCATCAGCACTCATTGTTTACACCTGTGTCTAGTTTACCTCACCCTATATAAACCTGGTTATCGCAGTCATTCTTTGTGAAGTCTTATTTAGTGTTATGCTGCATTTCTGAGTGGTTTCCCTGGTTTCTTGTCTCATGGTTTTGGATTACTTGCCTGTTCCGTGGATTACCCTTTTGCCTGTCTCTCCTGTCTTGTTTGCCTGTTTGGACTGCTTGTCTGTGTATGATCTTTTGCCTGTTTTTGACTATGACTGTGGATTATCCTTTAATAAAGCTGCGCTTGGATTCTCAGCCTTCGTGTCTCGGAGAAGTTTCATAACAATAGGTCTTATTGTGAACAATCAATCCCTGCACATTTCTTTTTGTTTTACCTTGTAATGTTTAATGACAATGTCATAACTGGACCTTCTCTCTGATTTTAAACTCTGCCCCTGCAAACTTGTTCATTTGAATCCACTTTTGAGTGCAACACTCATCTCACATTCCAATCAACAACCGATACATACAACCATGTTCTTTTTTTTTCTTTTCTAATAATCTGTTACACTTGGTTGTACCTCATCAATATGGAAGAAAAGATCTGACGCTACATTGGTTTCTTTTCTGACAGTTAACATAAATGTGCTGTAAGAGAAAACTGTTCTAGAACTTCCGCCAAATTCTATCTGATTTTGACACGTCCTGCATTTTACAATTCTGCCGTTTTGATGTAACCATGGTATTTTTGCTCGTCAAGAAGCAAAGCAAGTTCAAAGCCTGTTTTGAAGCTCATAACTCCCTCCAGTGATGCAAAGCTTTACAGATGCCTCTTTTTTAGTCTCTTTATTTTCATCTTTCTATTGCTTTTATGGATTTTGGCTGCGTAAGCTACAGTTTAGCACCTTCTATAGATTGACGAAAACCTCTTCGATTTCAATTTAGCCCTTGCAGCTTCCGGCTTCTCACATATGGACCGCCCACTGGGAGAATGTGCAAAAAATGATTGTCAGTCAGAAAGAGCCTGAAAAGCAAGAAACTGACGGTGGCGCGCAGCACCCTTTTTATTTGATTGTTTACAGAGACTATAGTGCTGTCAAAGAGATCAGTGTGATATCTCAGGACAGTTATTTAAGTGATAACCTTCAGGGAGTATGGGTTATTTTATGCATACCAGCATTTTTAAAAAAGATTTTCTTTAAGACATTTATTTATTCATCTATTTTCCACAATAATGGCAAAATCCCACCCACACATCATGCACAAATACAAACGACTTGATGCTTTGGTCCAAATGTAATTATCTCAGACTGTCCCTTGTCTGCTTTTACAATAGCAAACAAAGGCTTAATTAAGATTTATCAACTTGTGACTCCAACTTTGATTGCTTAGGCAGAATATTCCCCTCGCTGCAAAAACAAGGCCAATCCATCTAAACAACTCAAGAATTTATTGTTTAACAAGCAAAGACTTTGTCCTTCATCAATGCATGCAGTCAATAGAAGTTTGAGTAATGGCTCCCAATTCAGTTGTTATATAGCTGGATAATTTCAGAGGCATGTGTTTTGCCAGTGTCGCTCAGCCAAGTGTTTCTTAAACCATTATATGGTGAATATTCAGTCTCATACAGCGTGACATTCAGCACTAAGAAAAAAACATAAAATTCAACATGGAAAAGTGCAAAGAAATAGCCTTGGCCCTTTTATGAAGTCTTCGCTCTGTCTTCCAAGAGCGGGTTTAAGCTCTCTACCTCTACGAGCCTTGCTGAGCCATGCAGTCGGAGCTGTTAAGCTCATTCCAGCATTCAAATACTTCCGTCACCTCGTATATCTTCTGACATACACATGTTGGAATTTGTCATCTCCGTCTTTTATCCACTCGCTCCCAGATAAGAGCAAAGTAGGGGACGACATTTTTCTCAATTTTTACAGCTGGAGGGAGGCATGATTAAGTGGTAGGGAAATATTCCAGAGAACCGCCTCGCTTTGAGAACCCAGCGCTCCTCTGTGTGTGTCCTCTGGCCCTGCCTCTGCTGCCAGGACGGCTCCAGTTTCAGGCCAGCGGCAGATCAGCCAGACGCTACTCCATGCCTTGATTTATATAGCAAATTGAAAGATTTCAAGGAGGGAGTCCGTTTATGTTGGCAGGGCAAGACTTTTGGTTGGTTACGGCCTGTGCAGCCCATTTTCTTCTCTCTTTTATCATAGTCATACTATGTTCATCTCCTAAAACAACATTAATCAATATTAGGTAGCGATACCTTCAAAAGGAATATTCCGAGTTCAGTACAGTGATTACTATAAAAATAAACTTCAACTTTTCCCTCCTTTTCTCAAAAATGTGGGATCCAGTGATAAATTTACAATGGAAGTGAATGGGGCCAATCCATAAATGTTAAAATACATATGGTTTCAATACTCTGAAATACTTCAATACTATATTTTTTTCCTACACAAAATTGCTAGCAAATCTCACAATTAATTCTATAAAGAATAGGGATGTTACAGTGAATTCAACATCAAATTTAAAAAGTTAAAAGACTGAAATAATATTTTCTTTACAATAATCTTTATTTTATTTACAACTTCCTTTATTACAGTTTAGTACAGCCATAGGATGTAAGAAATATGTAGGGTTTGAAATTAACACCCATCAACCCGACAAATGCGAGTGAAAATCTGTTGTGGTGGTTAACGTAATCACATAACACAAAAGTCAATTTGTTTCATAAAAGGCAAGTTATGTTTCATAAATTATGTTCTATTACTTTGCATGGCATCGATATCAGAGCCCTTCCCCTAAAAGGAGCCTCAAAACTAAGCATAACTACGCGTAAATAGGGTTGCACAAGAGAAACGCTGCGCAATGCCACGTCTTAAAAATTCGAACACATTGTTTTGCACATCGGCACCCAACAAGCCGCACCACAGTGTCTCTCACTGACTTCACCCTAGGAGATTGTGTATTGTGCATTTTTCAGTTTTGTGGCTTGAATAAATATATTTTATATAGAGAAATAGCCTATAGAATACACTCTCTCTTTTCTTTGGTGCGTTTTTTTTTTTTTTCTGCACCTTTTCTAAACTCTTTTTTTTTTTTTTTTTTTTTTTTTTTAGCTAGTAGCAGTTCTGAATGGCTGGTAACTTAAGTTAGTAGCCAAGTTGGCTGGTGAGTGGAAAGGTTCCTTTCAAACATTTACATTTACGCATTTGGCAGACGCTTTTATCCAAAGCGACTTACATTGCATTCAAGGTACACGTTTTTACATTTTGTCAGTTCTTGCTTTCCCTGGGAATCGAACCCACGACCTTGGTGTTGCTCACGCTCTTATTGTTTGAGCTACAGGAAACCCTGAATGTATGTGTTAAAAAACACTTTCTAACCTTTTCTATGAAAGTTATATCCAGAGTTTTGACAATGTTGCCATGACAGCATGCCTAAAACCCAAAAGAACTGTAAAAGTTACAAAAATAATGCAGGTTTTAAAGAAGAATGAATGCATGTGGTTTATAAAATTCGATGCTTCACATTTCTGCTTTTAAAACCTCCAAAAATCATCCCCATTCACTTCCATTATAAAGGCTTCACTGTTGCTTAAATTCAGCATGTACTGTGGAACGGCTAAAGTCACAGCTGAGTTTGTACCGTCGGCATATCTGAGCACAGTAGTGATTATTATCTGGGCAGAACTCTCTGTGCTGGAGGAGACTGGCGATAAATCAGAGTCGAGGCTGGCGCATGTTACAGTTTCATTGCCAAATGCTTGCCACCGCCTTTAGGCTGAAGACCAATGCCTGACGCTGGGTTTATTTTTATTCGTTGTTTCGCTCATGCTGTGCGGCATAAAAAAAATATCTTATTCTCCATCAGGATTTTAATACCCATGTCACTGCCAACCATGTTGCGAGACATGGCCAGAAAATAATCCATAGACTGAGCTGCATGTGTTGAAAAGTACGCTTACAATATTTGTCAAATGTTTCCCTCGTTGGACGTTAAGTCATTAGATACACAGATGAGCTAAGGCCTGGAAAAAAGGAAGCATTTTATGTAACAAAAGGAAAGTAATCTTGCTAATGACATTTGGGGGATTTTTGGCAGTGTCTCTTGACTTGATGGAATAAGTAGACATGTCAGAGTCCCTGTGACATGATATACGGGCGAACCTTTAAGCCCTGCACTTTTCAGGGAGAAAGCCCATTAGCCAGACTTTACAGACGGTGTCATAAATTATGACACAGGGGTTAGGCACTCTCAATTTATAAACAGGTAATGTACACTCACACAAATGAGCCTGTGAGTCTGGTTCACTTGCATCTGCACACTGAAGGAAATAAAAAAGATCCGCAAGTCCGGGAACATCAACAGCCTTGGGTGAACAAAGTCAAACTCTTTGTAGTCACTCTGAGATGACTGGTAAAATGGGAAAACATAGGCGCTGCGTTGCGTGCACATCATGTACAATGAGGGAAAGCTTATATATTTTAATTAGATTATATATATAAAAAATATTAAACATATGTCATTCCACCTACGTTTTCCCATTTTACACACACAGTGCAAAATTCTGCACTTTTATATTAAATCAAATTATATACACTATAGTTCAAAAGTTTGGGGTCTCTTATGTTCACCAACGCTGCATTTATTTGATCAAAAATACAGCAAAACAGTAACAATGTGAGCAATGTATCAAGAGAAGTAAAGATGAACTTTTCTGACAGCAAATATGTTCAACAAATCAATAGCTTCTAGAGATTTAAGGAAGAAAATAAGTCTTATTTCCTGCTGGAAAATGTGAATCTTAATACAATTGATTTGTGGAAACTTGTGAATGACATTGACGCCCACCTGTTTTTAAGCATTTAACCAAAGAAACATTATAAAAGGATGTATCGAAAAATTCAATAATGAGCCAATTAGGCAGCAGAGTATAATATCCATATATTTTATGGTACGTGCATAATTCTGGCAGTAAAAGATGAAAAATTCCCTACTGTTCTAAACAAAAATTTTCCGTTTGGTCAGTGCACCCTGATGGCATTGTGTACAGATCATGTCTGCTGGCAGGCCTTGATCTGCTCTGAAATCTCATAGAGTCTTTAGAAATTCACTGGCATTCTGCAAACACACTCTTATTACCATGCCACTGTCAAATCTATGAAATATTAGAAATTAGAACATAACATGAATAAATGAGAAGTATTTTAAGGCTAAACTTAAGCTCTCGAATACAGTTAAACATGAAAAAATCCTGAAAAGATTTGCCAGCACTTTCATCACTGAAAAAGGATGCATCCTCTTTAGCATTTTGCTAAGATGGTTATTCAGCACAAGAAAGGTAAATAGCCATTAGCTTAAGCCAAACCATGACATCTGCGGGAATTAAGGCTAAGAGAAATAAATGCAGTACATTACAGGGTGTTGTTAGAATGTTTTAGCAAAGAAACGAAAAGCACACATATAATGGGTGGTTTCATTACACAGTCCTGTTTCTAAATGCTTTCTTAAAAGCAGAGTTCATTAGCAATGATGGACCGACGAAAGAGAATGAAAATTGGTATATTTTTACATCCTGTCCTAAAAGTCCTCCATGGCCGGTGTGGTCAACCTCTCTCATTTCCTTCCCATACAAAGCACAATACCTACACTTGTCTGACGCATTTAGATTCCATTGCATGGAATAATAACAACACACGTAGAGTCTTGTGATTAGGACATTGGAGCCAGTTGCTCCAGGTCACAATATACTTTTGAGGCCGGCTGTAAGAGAACACAAGCTGTGAGCTCTTGCTCTGCATGTATACAAGAAAGAGGGCATTCATTAAAACAAGAGGTTTTTATGAAGGTATCAGTTTGACTGGATGCAAGCCAAATCCTGCCCCGGTGTATTCGGCAGTCACAAGAACGCACACTGGCCTTGAGACATTTCACCTCAATTGGTGTAGAATTTAACAAGCAAGAGGAACACACAAAGTCAATGACTGAAAAGTAATACGGTGTTCACTAACATATCTATGGTCATCTTGTTAGATAGCATCACATATAAACACAATAGAATAAACCAGTGGCTGATATACATGGTTGTACCCATGTTGTCCTGCTTGAAATGAAATATCTGCACTGTTTTGCCCTGTTTACCCTTCTACCAGATTCTTCTATTTTTAACAATGTTTCTGCAGTTTTTAAATCCATGAAAAATCAGTGGTGAACAGAACTTTCTTAGATCCGAAAAGGACATAAAGGTATCAATCCATTAATCAATAGGTATAGGCCTATATTTAAATTGCTCTGATGCAACACAATCACTTTGAAAAGATTGACATTTTACTCTCAAATCACATCAAAACATTGATCAACAAGCGTACTTTAAGCTACATGGCGACAACTCCAACGCCAACTACCTAATTTGTTCTCGCATTTTATGCGTCCATGAATCATGATGTTTGAAATTTGTCTTGTCTGTAGTTTGTGTATATGTGCGTTAATCAATCACTTGATTTGAGAGTGAATGAAGGCTTACATTTTAAACTGCTGTTCATATTGTTACGTCTTGTGACAGGAAAAAGGCAGAAGATCCAATAGCAAGTTCAACAATGTATTAGCTCAGGGTCACAGTAGTAAAGACAGCTTGAATACGAAGCACCAGAGAACTGAACAGGTCCAAGCAGACAAAGAACGGCAGACGAGACAGCCACTCAGCACAGTGACCCAGGGATGTAATGGGCCACCGAACGGACAGGAACCACCGAACGGACAGGAACCACCGAACGGACAGGAACCACCGAACGGACAGGAACCACCGAACGGACAGGAACCACCGAACGGACAGGAACCACCGAACAAACTGCAACAATCTGACAACAAGGCTGGGTGAGACACACGTATAAATAGCCCAGGTGATGAGTGCAGCAGGTGGAATTGATCAGAGTGATCAGCAATCGGAAACCACGCCACCAACACAACCACACACACAGAAAAGGTGAGACGGTGTATTCATGAACCATGACACATACAGGTGCTGGTCATTTAATTAAAATATCATCAACAAGTTGATTTATTTCACTAATTCCATTCAAAAAGTGAAACTTGTATATTATATTCATTCATTACACACAGACTGATATATTTCAAATGTTTATTTCTTTTCATTTTGATGATTATAACTGACAACTAAGGGAAATCCCAAATTTAGTATCTCAGAAAATTAGAATATTACTTAAGACCAATCCAAAGAAAGGATTTTTAGAAATCTTGGCCAACTGAAAAGTACGAACATGAAAAGTATGAGCATGTACAGCACTCAATACTTATCTGGGGCTCCTTTTGCCTGAATTACTGCAGCAATGCAGCGTGGCATGGAGTCGATCAGTCTGTGGCACTGCTCAGGTGTTATGAGACCAGGTTGCTCTGATGGTGGCCTTCAGCTCTTCTGCATTGTTGGGTCTGGCATATCGCATCTTCCTCTTCACAATACCCCATAGATTTTCTATGGGGTTAAGGTCAGGCGAGTTTGCTGGCCAATTAAGAACAGGGATACCATGGTCCTTAAACCAGGTACTGGTTGCTTTGGCACTGTGTGCAGGTGCCAAGTCCTGTTGGAAAATGAAATCTGCATCTCCATAAAGTTGGTCAGCAGCAGGAAACATGAAATGCTCTAAAACTTCCTGGTATATGGCTGCGTTGACCTTGGACCTCAGAAAACACAGTGGACCAACACCAGCAGATGACATGGCACCCCAAACCATCACTGACTGTGGAAACTTTACACTGGACCTCAAGCAACGTGGATTGTGTGCCTCTCCTTTCTTCCTCTAGACCCTGGGACCCTGATTTCCAAAGGAAATGCAAAATTTACTTTCATCAGAGAACATAACTTTGGGGACGCTTCTGCCGCTGTCTGTTGTTCAAGAGTGGTTTGACACAAGGAATGCGACAGCTGAAACCCATGTCTTGCATAGGTCTGTGCGTAGTGGTTCTTGAAGCTCTGACTCCAGCTGCAGTCCACTCTTTGTGAAGAAGAATTTTCTGAATTTACTGAGATACTGAATTTGGGATTTTCCTTAGTTGTCAGTTATAATCATCAAAATTGAAAGAAATAAACATTTTAAATATATCAGTCTGTGTGTAATGAATGAATATAACATACAAGTTTCACTTTTTGAATGGAATTAGTGAAATAAATCAACTTTTTGATGATATTCTAATTATATGACCAGCACCTGTATAAAGCAATAGCATCAATTCAGAAGACTTAGCATATTCCATTTGAGTCACTTGGATTAATTTCAAATGTCCTTTTTGGAGCTTGAAAGCTCTGGACACTGTTGACTGTTGATCATGAACACAAAATAGCTGAAACTTCTTCAAAATATCTACTTTTGTGTTCTGCAGAAGAAATTAAATCATAATGGTTTGGAATGACATGAGGGTGAGTAAATGATGACAGAATTGTCATTTTTGGGCAAACTGTATACCTTTAAACTACTTTGTCCAAGTTTTGTCTTTTAAATCTTTCTTTGAACACTTTCTAAACCCAATTAAAATGATTTAAGATTCTCTTTTACAGATTTTCTTATTTTCTGTCCAGTGAGGTGAAAAATTCTGAAAAAGTTTTTTTTTTTTTTTTTTTTTTTTTTTTTTCATTGATTAAATAGACACTGAGTGATTTGAGTGAGTGAATTATAACACTTCAACAAAAAGCAATTATGCCCATTAAAAAATTAGGACACCTATAATTTTAGAACTTTCAGTTCATGTGTAAATATTCAGTTCCTTGTTACAGGCTCCCAAATGATAGCAAAAGCAGGTAGTGGTTACTTTAAATAAGGCAACTTTAAAATACAGTAAACAAAATGAGTGAGACAAATCACATCAGCGTTTAAACAATCCAAAGGGGTCGAAATCTCCAATCAACCCTCTGAGCACCCGTGATGGCCCAAGGCCCAAAGCTAATGCTTCACACATTTATGAGAACACCAGCCCTCCTTCAACACCTTGCCATGGCTATGGGAGTTTCAGTAGTGTTTAACAGCCAGGATAAATAATGGTCACCGCTCTGTGTTCCTTAATGTTGATATATCTCTGCAACAGGACAGGTGCTGCAGCTTTTGGTTCCTCGGATCTCAGCAATTAATCTAATGTGTCATGTGATGAACTCGGACGAGACTCCGACCCAAAAGACATGAATAATACAACACATTAAATCTCACTTTAACAACTCCAAACCTTGAGGAAAACTGCAAAAGGCCATAAATTGAGATGCTAATAACAAGCATTCAAGTATAAGTTCTGTGTCTAATGTTGAACTTGTGTGGGAAGATATTGACCATATGTGATTCATTTGCATGGGTATGTTTCAATTAATCATAGCCGGGGTGGCAGACGCCGGCATTCGGCCTCGTGCCACCTGAGGAAGAATTATCTCCTCTAGCCTGACCCAATGGTAAATAATTAGAGCAGAAACCGATCCCCCTCATTAATATAGCTTACATTAGCATCATTCATTGGCCTAGTTACTCAGGCAGCCAGAGGTGTGTGAAGAAGAGCGATGGGTCGACTGAAAAGATTCACATCTGGCAAAGAAAAGAGAGTTTCTACCACTGCCGCTGTCGATTTGGAGGCTAAGCTACATTTGGCAGAGAGGATGTCTGACAGAGGCGGAACTGATTTCCTTTTTCTCAATGGCTGCGGCAGCATGGAAGGGGAACAAAGAAGGATGCAGGACAGAAATCGGCAAATGGACCTGCAGAATGAGAGGTCTTTTCTGCCTCATTGATGCCATATGGAATAATGAAAAAGTTACACAAAACGTAACAGGTTTCTGTGGCTCTTTGACACTGATGATTAAGCAAAACTACCCCTCTCATTGCACATTGACTCATCAGAGCTAAGTACAGATAATGATGACAGATGATCCCAATTATGGGGGTGGTAAATATTAGGGTACTTCACAACTGGACCAAAAAAAAGTCTTCGTACAGTCCCTTTAAAAATAATTAAATACCTCAAGGACACTCATTAGGTCTTGTTCGGTTGTATCCCCATTAGGGGAGAGAGTGAGCAGAGGGTGTGTTAAAATATTTGCAAGGTGCTCTCTGTTTCACCATGGCATATGTAGTCATTAACAGTCTCTTCCTGTCTGTGTGGTAAAGTTGGAAGAACAGCCGGGCTCCCAGGCATGACTCTGATGAGATGGAGAGCACGCAGCCCCCCTTCCATCACCAGCCCGAGCCCCCTTCTCAACCAGGGCTGTCTCAGATTCACTGGAGTGTAGCAAGTACTGGCACTGGCCATCTGGGTCAGCCCTCCAGAATGAACTCAATGATAATGCCAGTCTTCAGCATGACAAATGGTCGACTCGGACTGTGAGTCGCACATCTCAGCTCTCACTTTCTCAAGCTAGGCGTCAGTGAGCCTGGTGGCTGTCCTTGCTCCTGTAATAAGCAATTTGCTCTCTGATATGCTCATTTAAAGGGGGAAAAAAATGCATTATATATAAATATTATATTCAGTCATACATGCCTACATACATACACATGAAAAATAAATTTAAAACTTTTTTTCTTACATTCTTACATATTAAAAGTTTAAATATTGAAAATCTAAAAAAAGATTTTAAGGATTAAGGATCTTAACTATTTGAGTATTTGAGCAAGTTTGACTAGGGCCAAATTGTGATGGCTAGACGAACTGCAGCTCTTGCGGGGTGTTCCAGTGGTCAGTATCTATAAAAAGTAGGGATGTAACCATTCACTCGGAGCCGGTTGAAAATCTTTCAAATGTGTGACAAGTCGGTGGAGATGTTAAACAAATCACGAAACACATTTTAAATAGCAGGGATGTGCTGAAACCATATACTGTGACTTCGTTTTACAAGCACAATAGCGAAAAGAAAGTTGTAGCTAGCATTACGGACTGTGTGTGCACACTAGTGCGAAGAAGAGTGAAATCAGTGAATATTTTCAGGTCAAACAGAAGCATGGTTTTGAAGCACTCAGTTTTTTTGGTGAAACATTTTTACACTAAAAAAATTTAGTAAATTTTAAAGTAGTGAAATCAATTACATACACCGTATGAGCTGAGTAAATGTAAGTTAAAAAATTAAGTAGATCTGAGTAACTGCATTTGGTACATTTACAAATAAAATTGAGTAGAAAACATTGGGGAAAATAATTTATGAGTAATATTAACTGTTTTTATTTATGAGTAATATTAACTTTTATTGTATAATACTTACAAAATACTTTGTAAAATACTCCACACAACCACACTTATACATGACATTGGCCTTTATTGTCGATGAGTACAGCAATACAGCATTACTGTTTTGACATGTATACAATACTGCCAACATTTAAACTCATGTAACAAACATTTTAGAAATAAAAATGAAACATTTAAAAGTAATTCAAGTGTAATAACATAATAACAGTTATCCATTTCCACCATATCAGCGCTGTTTTGAGCCTGATGGATTTGCGCTCTGTGGGTGGACTTTGAACTTCAGACTGCCATCCTGCGTTTCACTCGTAGCTGAAAGATGAAACGGTGCACAGTTTTAAGAATATTTTATCATCCAAATTAATTATATTAATTATCTTTAGGAATAAAGTCGTGTGTTTTGAGCAAGGCACCAGACGTTTCAAAGACAGACACCACACTCGTTTTAGGTGATTCACATTGCATCCTGTATGTTTTTTTGCATTAAATAAAATGATTTAAAGCACAGTAAGGATTTTATAGATAAAATAAAACACACAAACCTGAATTTCACAGAGGAAATGGACCAATTCTGCAACGCTGAGAAGAAGGAACTGCTCTGGAGACTGAAGAGAATTCAAACAGCCTGTACTCACTCAACCGTCCAGCTGGGGGCCGGGGAGGGGTGCATTGTTTTAATCAAGTAAACTTACTCAATTTCTTCAGTGTGTGTTAAAGGAACTGTATGTAAGAAATGTATTTCAATTAATCATAAAATGGCCCTGATATGTCACTAGACATTAAGAAATCATGTTAATTTCAAATACTTATATCACTGACAACAGTAGTCCGGCCAGGATATTGTCATTTAAAAGTGAAGTTGCAGCTGACATGTTGTGTTTTGGCCTGAAGCGCCACCCTCCTACCAATCACAAAGTCAGTAGTGTTTCGGCATCCAATGCCAGCTCTGTTCTAGTTGCCACAGCTGCAGCTACAAACTTTTTGGATAAAAAATGTCTAACTTTAACGAAACCTAAAATACCTCGTTATGAATCAGAAAAACGTTGTGACAATGTCCGAAATAAAACAAGGATTTGTATAGGAGATGCCTTTGAAAGATGGAGACGGCTGAAAACGGAGAAGAATTTGAAGACAGACGCCAACGTTGCTAATTTTCTCCTGGACAGGTAAGGTTCATCTATGTTTGGCTAACTTGTACTTGTAAATGGACATTTCAAATATTCATGACAGTCGAACAAAGTTATGCATGCTCGTGCAAAGTAACGTTAGGTTAGCGCATATGGAGGAGGTGGGTCATTGAATTGAAAAGGTAACGTTAAGGAATTGTTTGGGAAATAAAAACGGCGAGTCGTCATTGCTAACATTAGTAATGCATTATCAGAGCCCGTTTCTCTGTCATTATGCTGACACGCTGAGGAAAACAACATTAGCACGCACATTATGGCAATATGAAAACGTATTTGAGACAGTAGCCTAACGTTACCTCGTTAAAAATGATTCCTCATTCGTTCTTCGCATATATAGTGGACAACACATGCTGCAAGTTGACCTGTATGACCATTGCTAATGTTATTTAGTAACTCTCAATCTTTTCTGATGGGACTGAAAACAACCCTGTGATAGCCATTGGTGATATTGAACGCCGACATGGCGTAATTTGTCCCGCGTTATAATCGCTGTGGCAAATGTGTTGGTTATTTGTTAGCCTACTTATGACAAAAACACTTGTCTCTTCAACTATTAACGTCCATTACACCAATGAAAAGCACATTGTAGCCTATTATGTGAATAATTTGGCCCACTTGGAACGTTTTGTATCTTGTTTTTCAAGCAAGTTCTACAGCCAAAAATAGTAGAATGTCATGTAATCTTTCACATCACATATTTTAGCGTTATGGACATGTACTGCAGGGTAAGTTAAAAAATACAGCTGGTCGCTTTCTTTTACATTTTTGCGATACATAATTACTTCACAAAACATCTCTCATGAAGCATAAACATAATTAACAGAAAAAAAACGAAAAAAAAAAAAACTTACTGTGTAGGACTCGTCACTTGCCATTGGAAGCTCCTTGTAGCAGCCGACGTTCCTGCTGGATCCTGCAGCCTATCTGGCAACCTCGAGTCAGGGGGGAAGGGGAGAGGGGATACACCGCTCTACAGTAATTTGAAAGTGATTGCAGTACCAGTTTTGGCCACAATCTTACATACGGTTCCTTTAAATAGTAATAATCTTGATTTGAATTAAGTAATATTTGTGGTTCTTGAAACAGATCGATTTAATTATTCCATTCTCAAATATTTTGATAGAAATTTCAGAAATATATTATGTATATTTGAAATAAATAATTGGTTATTCAAATACTAAATTATTTTAGTGAAATTTTTATATATATATATATATATATATATATATATATATATATATATATATATATATATATAAAAACTGTAAATTTTAGACAAAATTAACTGTTGGATTTTTAGTCAATTATTTTGGTATGTTCAATACAAAACATCAACTGAATGATATTTAGAGATTTTATGAAGTTAATAAAGTTAATGTTTACTTTGATATTTACTAAGCCACTGAATTATTTTTTAACCTACTGAAAGAGGCCACTTCGACTAGGGGTACACCATTGTCATGAAGGTGTGTACCTGGTCTGCAACAATGTTTACGTCGGTGGCACATGTCAAATTTGCGTCCACATAAATGGCCGGATCCAGGGTTTCGCAGCAGAACATTGCTCAGAGCATCACACTCCTTCCACCGGTTGTCATCGTCCCACAGTGCATCCTGGTGTCATCACTTACCCAGGCAACACAGCCCCATACATTTTAGCCTTGCACTTGCAGAACAATATACAAATTATTAATTTAAAATGATTAATTATAAAATATATTAATTATTGATTAACACACCTATGATTAAAAACATGGATAATTTTACACATAATTTTATAATCATTTTTTTTTTTTTGAAAAAAAAATGCTATATACAACTTCATTAGTGCTCTTGGATTTTGGACCCACTGTATTTTTTTATTTTTTTTTATTTTAAGTGAGCGAAGAGGTTACTGAGGCTAAACTGGGGAAGCAAGCTAAAAACAGTGTGGCCCCTGACCTCCCACCGCTGCCTATATGACAAATCTGTTTGCCATTCAGTGCGACTGCAGCAGCAGATACATAAAGAGGGGCAGCTATCTGCTACAACACACCGCAGAGTTTGCTTTTTCTGGTGTCCTGCTAATTTGCTTCAAGCTGGGAGAAGTGCTGATTAAATAAATCGGCCGGTGATTGAACGCACATTTGGCCACACCGCTTCCCGGCTCCATTGCTCTGACAAACATGTTTGTTTTTCTCCCTAACTCAAGTGACTTAATGTGTTCTGGGTGTTCTTTTTGTTTCTTAACAGAAGGACACACACAAAGAAAGAGACTTTGTATTTGAATACGAGTCTGTCATTGACCCTCCAGTGGCTAACTGTAGAGTAAACTTTATAGTTTCAAATATTTCCTTAGCTTAAAAAACACATTTTATAGCATTCACTCTCAAAAACTATGCATTGCTAATTTATGATGCAATTACAGTGTATTTTGTGTTCTTACTAAAAGTTAGGTCAAATAAAGTTAGCATATTCTTCCCTATATAAGGACTATAGCCTGCAGCTTATAGGTAATGCTACCTGTCTGTAGGAGGAAAATGAGGCACCATTGCCAGAACTCTGAATATTTTATTTTTATATTTATTTATGTTTGTTTTCCTCTCTCCAGTGGGGCAGATGTCTGTTTCAAGCTTTCATCAGCATAATCTTGTCTAATATAAGCCGAGCCACACCAAGCCAATAGCAAATTCATAATACATTCATTTGTGGATGCATGTTGTAACACATAATTTAATTCCTTTAAATTAAGAATTTTGAAGACAGTCAGAAAAATCAACATCTGTTGAGAATGTACTATAAGGATTTAGCCTGGATGCCAGCCGAACTTAGCTCCGCCCACAACATTTGAGGTCGGGAAGTTCGGTCTGGACTTAATCCGCTGTGGAGCAACTATGCTCGAACCAGAGCTGTTCAGACCAATCAAATTGTCAGGTTGGGCTTTATACATGATGGACAGATCAACAGTAACATAATCATCCACGTCACCAAAGAGCGATTGGGTTGAATTCCTAAACGTTGAACTTGTTCGTATATGCATTCACCTTAAATATATTTCTCTCAAAAATGATGATCGTGTTTGTAAGTAGGGGAGAGACCTAATACTTTTTGACTTTCTCAGTTTGTGTAAATCCACTTGGGGTTCAGAGTATTTTTTTTTTTTTTTTCCATGTTAATTTCACACGTCTAGTACACATATGTGGTTTTGTTTCATTAATACAGTGTATACTTATCTCTTGATTTTTCCCCCGAAAGAATGGAAGTGAAATGTGACAACATGCCCCATAGGTGGGGTACGGTGTAACGTGAGGGGCACACTGAAACATGACCAAATGAGAGCTTCAAATGTTATCTGATATAATCAAAATATATATATACAAGACAAACTAAAATATTTTGTCAATAAAATACAATTATTCTTTTTTAATTATTCATTTTTAAACACATTTTTGAGTTTGACATCAAACACATCGTTAAATACAGCTATACAACATAATTAAAAACATAATAATAATGAATCATTTCTGAACATTGACTTGTTCATTGACAGTCTTTATTCACCCTTTTCTCATGGTTTCTCAAAAGAATTCATAAAAGTATTGAATATAATAGTGTAGTTCTAATCGGGTCTCATTGTAACGCAGTGTGACAACATGACCCGCCTGCGCAACTGGGATTTAAACCACGGCTCATGTCTTGTGCTGTTAGATCAGCATTAAAGAACCATCTCAACTGTTAAATAACAGATATAAGATTACAATAATATCACATTTGTCTTATTTTAAGTAAACACAAAAAAGAGCTGAAAAATAAACTTAAGAAAGAAATTTACTTTTGCTATGGTTAAATAAATGTTCAGTGATATCTTCCAAAGATTTCTTAATTTTGGTGCATTATTATTTTTTTTCTTTATATAATATTGATATGGCAACTAGTAAATACACAAAGTTTCGTCATCCTGGCATGTGTGGAAAGTTTTAAACCATGCGTGTTACAGCTAACCCCGCGTTAGGTTGTGCCCCGCGCTCCCCTACTCGTGTATCTTTACATTATTTTTACAACACTGACAAAGATCGTTTACACTCATCTTCTTCTTCTACTTCTTCCAGTGTGCGTGCGGTTGAGTTCTGTTGACAACTATGCGTCACTCGTCACTTACTCCGTTGCTCTGATTGGTTGTAGGTCTATTCAATTGAGTGCAGAGGCATTTTCTTTCCTGGTTTGGTTGAAACACACCCCATAATCACAGCCCAATGGAGCAGTATCAGACTCATATTCTCACTAGAATCTGAGTATGACGACGTCAGGCTAATAAGGACTAAGAAACTCAATTTCAAATAGAAAAAGAAAGACGGCAGACACAAATAATGTGGTGCAATAAGCAACATAATATAAATAATGTGGTGAGGGTTGTGTGCATTCTTTGAAATCCAATTTGTGTTCAAAAGGCTGCTGTCTATGATTGTCTGATTGGATGGAAGTCCCTTAGTCTCCGTTGTCATCTGTTACTAATGAATTTAAATTGATAAGAAATTGATCAGGCTTGCCGTAACCAGGCTGTTGCGATTCTTATCCATAAGTTATCAATTATGCTATCCTCTCATCATCTACAGGTTTCCTCTTATACTCAGCCATTGATTGGGTGAATATAACTAAGTAAATAGCAGGAACTCAATAATCTTAGTACTGAATTTGACTGATGTTTCACGCGAGGCTAAAAGCATCAAAAGTTTAAAGGACTGATCTTAAGATTCAAGAGAGCAGATTTAAGTCTGTGTCAGTAAGAACAAATCGGTATTGGTTTGATGGTCCATTAAAGGGGCGTGCGCATCCTTTCTCCTTTGCTCTGAAGGAAGAGGCGGATTGTGTTTGAGCCACAGGAGGAAATTAGTTACTGATCTTTCATCGCTCACTTGAACAAGATCCTTCTCAACTCTCATAACCCATGCACAGAAAACTTTTCTTTGCAAAAGGATTACTAAAAAAAAATCAACTTTGATCTAAAATATCTTTAGATTCATTTTTCCCCCCGTCTTATTGCACCATTTAAATAAATCATGATAGCCGATGAAGCTGAACCCTTATTATGTGAGTGTTTCATCTCAGCATGTGGCCATGTTCTCCAACTCTTATGCACTTGAAGAGCACTTGATAACACTTCTCACTTCCATCTCACTATAACATAGCATCAATGAACACTAGAATGAGCAGTCTAAAAAGTCTGTGTGGCTCCGACATAAAGATTTCCAGCCATGCGGCCATGATACAAAAATGGTACTAAAATTATTTTTGGACAAATATAAAAGTCTACTGCTTATATGTTCAGAATGTCTTACGGGTTTGTGGAATTGCACACACAGACCAGCCACTAGTCATGAGCTGATCACTGAAAAATGAGACCCACAGCATTTGATCACTGGATTTACAGAAATCCTTTCACTTTTAAGAAGTGTTTCCTCAACATTTCAGCACTGCATCAACTCCCGACAAACACATTCATTATTGTTTGAGTTATCACTCAGTGAGTCTGTGGCGAGGTGGACGAACGAGAGACGTGGGAGGTGCGAGCGAGACCGGTGCGTATTTTGAGAATGAGCTTCACCTCGAGTCCGCTCATGAGGGAGCTTGGAGGCATATAAGGACGAGTGACACCAGTAAAGGACGAGAGAGGATCAGGCCTGGACTTTATGTTGTGTTTTGTTTGTTTTATTATGTGTGTGCGTGGCAGTCGTCCGTCCGTTACTTTCGTTTTGTTTGTTTTATTGATGACAGTCTTTTAAACATTCGCCGGTTCCTGCCACCTTCTTCCCATAAAAACAAACTGTTACAAACTGAGTCATTTAACCATTTATTACCGACTCTGGAAGGCTAACACAAAATGTACAAATGTATGTCATGTCATCTTTACATGCAATGCAGGGATTCCCCAACTTTTTTTTGTTTTGTTTTTCAGATGAAGCCATTCACCCTAATTATATTTATGTGAAGTAAGCCCTTTTATAATTACAAACCCGATTCCAAAAAAGTTGGGACACTGTACAAATTGTGAATAGGAATGCAATAATTTACATCTTAATTTACGTCACAATTTAAATCTCATAAACTTATATTTTATTCACAATAGAATATAAATAACATATCAAATGTTGAAAGTGAGACATTTTGAAATGTCATGCCAAATATTGGATTTTGGATTTCATGAGAGCTACACATTCCAAAAAAGTTGGGACAGGTAGCAACTTATAGGACCAATTTGCAACTTAGGTCAATTGGCAACATGATTGGTATAAAAAGAGCCTCTCAGAGTGGCAGTGTCTCTCAGAAGTCAAGATGGGCAGAGGATCACCAATTCCCCCAATGCTGCAGCATTGGGGGGAATACACTTCCCACTCGCTGCTCACTGGTGAGTGATACCAACCTGATCTCCTGAGAAAAGTATTTTCGTATAAAATTCTACAATCTGATTTGTACAGATATGTACGATTTTTAGAAGAAAAAAAAGGGAAGAATGAAGCTCTAACCCTAAACCTAATCGTCAATGGGGCATAAGCAGATTGAACAAAAAGGAGAGCCAATGGAATGGACTTGAAAGTCCAGCTCCACCTTACTGGATGTAATGGGTGGAGCTTGAAGGTCCAGCTCCCCCTTACTGGAAGTAATGGGTGGAGCTTGAAGGTCCAGCTCCCCCTTACTGGATGTAATGGGTGGAGCTTGAAGGTCCAGCTCCCCCTTCCCCTTACTGGAAGTAATGGGTGGAGCTTGAAGGTCCAGCTCCCCCTTACTGGATGTAATGGGTGGAGCTTGAAGCCAAACCAGGAAAGAAAATGCCTCTGGACTCAACTGGATAGACCTACAACCAATCAGAGCAATGGAGTAAATTACCTATGTTGAACAAAGCATAGACCCAAATGTCAACAGAACTCAACTGCATGCACATCTGGAACACTGGAAGTGGTACACTGGAAGAAATAGAAGAAGAGGAGTGTAAACAATCTTTGCCGGTGTTGTAAAAAGAATTTAAGGATACACAGAGTACTTTCATCATTTTTGAGAGAAATACAGGCCTATTTAAGGTGAATGCATATACGAACAAGTTCTCCATTTAGTAAACAAATTCAACCCAATCACTCTTTGATGACGTGGATGATTACGTTAGTTGATCATCTGTCCATCATCGTATAAAGCCCACCCTGACAATTTGATTGGTCCGAACTCTGGTTCAAGCATAGTTGTCCACAGTGGATTAAGTCCAGACCGAACTTCCAGACCTCAAATGTTGTGGGATACTTTTTTACTCATACAAAATAATATAAAACTTATTTAATAAACTATAACTGAATGATAAAATCTTAACAGTGGACGTTATTGATAATGCAGCTAATAAATAGGCATATAGACTAATTTAAATGCCTCGGATTAGCTGTAAAAAATAAAAAAAATAAAAATAAATAAATAAATAAATAAATATAACAAATTGAATAAAAACATAAATAAATAAATAAATAAATAAATAAATAAATAAATAAATTCATACTTTTAATACAGCAAACCATAAATGCAGAGAGAGAGAGAGAGAGAGAGAGAGAGAGAGAGAGAGAGAGAGAGAGAGAGAGAGAGAGAGAGAGAGAGAGAGAGAGAGAGAGAGAACGCCATCAAATTAATTCATTACTGCAATTCCTCCCGTAGGTTCGGAAGGGAAATGGTACTCAGTGCATTTGGAATAAACAATCAGATGTAACCAATTATGGTAGAGAAATCAGACCACAGTCAAACAGTGTAACATCTTTGGTTGTGAGACACCAGTGAGAGGAGTGTGTACGTGTGTGTGAGTGAGAGAGAGAGAGAGAGAGAGAGAGAGAGAGAGAGAGAGAGAGAGAGAGAGAGAGAGAGAGAGACCAGCGCGCCCCGGGCATTTGGTGAAGGAAGCGCGGCACTCGGGAGCGCATCAGCGGGATTGAAGCAGCGGCTTTCGGACGAATCATGTTGCGCAGACACTTCAAATCCTCCCCAGGACCAACCGCTCGACAAGATGTCGCTTTTTAGACGATCCGGACTAATTAGGATCGTCGGGCTGACTATTTTAGGTGTCTGGAATTATTTTTAAGTCTAACTGGGAGATGTTTATTCTGAGAACTCATACTGGAGAAGAGACTAGAAGACTTTAAAATGCTGTCCGGATGGGTCGAAGCCTCAGAAAAGGTGAGGACTAAAAATCACGTTTAGACAGTATAGACCCACTGGAGTTGTTCGTGTTTCCACGTCAATGTACAAATCCAATTAATTGCGCTCTTGCGTGAAACTTCTCGTAGAACAGCAGTTATATCTGCAATTCTTTATGCAGTGTAAAAATCCTCTTAAAAGTAGTTTAAAAATAACACAAAATACTGGAAAATGTGGTAGCCAAAAATTCGCTGAATGTTTAGGCATAACGGAATAGCATTTGGTGCCTTTATATTTTACAGCCTGTATGTGTCATTTACTTTTTAATGCTAATTTGACTATTAAAATCTGCAATGTACCTTAAAATATACTGAGCACTATAATAATAGCAATATAAGGTTGAGCAGTAAAGCCACGATTAATTAAAGTTAAACAAATTGGCCTCATGATTAATAAATATGCACAAACACATTCATATTATTCACACATTGCATATCAGTCTATATACTTTGAACACCTATTGGTGGACACCTTACATTGAACCAGTTTGGAGGTTATTAATTTTACAATAATAATGTATAGTATAGTACAATATTTTTTTATTGAGTGGCAAATGTTCTGTCAAACATAAATTCTCCCACAAATACAAAGAGAAAGAGGTAAATCAGATCATTTCAGAAGCGTGTTTGTAGCAGTGAGATGTAAAGCACTTCCATGTGTGATTTTCCATGTGTGCATAACCATACCGCTGCTTAAATCTGTTGTATGCTCTCTGTATTTTAGACTTTTTTCTTAAAGTAATTCGATTAACAGAACCTGAGCACCATGGTATAATGATAGTTTAACTAGTTCAATATAGCCAACTAGTAAGCAATGGCTGGAGTGAACAAATGGCCTTTAATATTAAATTAGATCTTGGTTGGTTACATATCTAAATACTGTATATAATAATAAATGAAAAAAAGCCTGCAAGATCATTTTTTCTCTGCTAAGATTTTACAGCAATAGAGTATGAAATGACACTATTTATTAGAATAGAATAGAATTGTATGTACAAACAGCAAGGCCAGTGGAAATTGCATTGTAGGCTACAGAAGACTGTGTGTGTGGTCCTGGTAAACCCTACGCTATGGGGACAAAATGTCCCCACAAATATGGCAATATCAAAATCCTTGTGGGGACATTTTTGGTCCCGTGAGCAAAATCAATAAACATTGATAATAAATGAATAAATAGTACTAAGTGATGTTTTTGAAAATCTAAAAATGCAGAAAGTTTTCTGTGATGGGTTGGTCTAGGTTAGGGATAGAATATACAGTTTGTTTACAGTATAAAAATCATCATTATATATATATATATATATATATATATATATATATATATATATATATATATATATATATATACATACATATACATTATACACACACACACACACACACACACACGGAATGTCCCCGTAAAACATGAAAATCCAACGTGTGTGTGTGTGTATGTGAAACCACATGTGCAAACAGAAATGTAAGAAAATAGAATATACAATATAGTGCAAAAGCAATACAGAAGAACATAGACTACACAATTCAGTACACAAACTGCACAGATAATAGATGGGTAGGTGAGGACATGTGAGGCCTCAATGAAAACACAGATGATATTCAACATGGGTACAACAAAATTCATTTCTGAAATTTGCTATCATGAGCAAGGCTGTTTCTTTTCAAACTCATGCACTTCACACCGATTTAATAGAGCAGTCCTCACTGTCCCCAGGTTCAGAATCATTATTACTGAGAGGAACTCTGTGCCAGAGCATTGGTGAACAGACCTGTCCATCATCGTGCCATTTGACAGATTAAACACCTCAGTGCCCTTTACAAGTCTGAGAGCGCAGAGATGCTGATGTCGCCAGTCACTACACTCTCCTCACGGAGAGCAAGTGTCTTGCGTTATTGTTTGCTGCTATTGATTAATTTTTTCTACTTCTATCTCTTTTTCTTAATATGCACTTATGTAAACAGTTCAAACCCTTAATTCTGATTGGATGAGCCACATTTACATATTCAATATTATTATTAATGGAGCAGGTTGCCATGTTGCTTGGCAACCGTAAACAGCCTACAGTCAATGTACAGAATTATATTAGGTACTGTGGAAAAATAATTTACTCTGAGAATCATTATAATGACATTTAACTCTTCATTTAACAATAAAGACTGAAACCCCACTCTAATCCCACTCAAATCTGTGTGTAACAATGATTTTACCAGAAGTAAGGAGATTAGGTATGGTAAAAAACAAAACAAAAAAACACATTTTTCTGTAAAACATAGTCTTGTATGCAGATACTAAGAGTTCTGACATTGAAATAACATCTAATTTATTTTTATTTTCTGTTAAAATAGGTAAGCGGCTCAAAATGCTTCTTGTGAGGAAGGTCGTGCCTTACGGGAATCGTCCAGCTGCGACGAGAGAGGAGGTCATCTCCGATGAGCCCTCCATACTCTCTGCTCTGGCCCACACACTTTGAAATCGTCCCTCCCTAAACTCAGAGTGACAATGTGATGAGCTCTGCTATCATTTCCAGCTCGAGCATGGACGGAGGGATGAGAGGGAGTCGCATGAGTTAATGAGACTATTGCTCTTGTGTTGGGGAGCTTAGGACAGGCAATTACAGGAGGATTACCCAGCGACTTCAACATCGCATACTCTCCACTGAGGCAAGCTTCAAGATCCGCTAAGAACTCCAGTGTGGTGGATTTTATTTTTTTTCCTTATTTTTCACCCTTTTTAATTACGTGCACTGTTGTTGTCAAAAAGTTGGCAAAGTCTTACAAAATGGAGGTACAGATCCGAATGTGGAATAAAGACCTGCCAACTTTGATCAGCCCATGGATACCGATACTTCTGGGTCTTCACATGCATTTCTCCTGGGCCACAACCTGTCCAGAGGAGTGCCGTTGTGACAGGACCTTTGTTTACTGCAACGAGAGGAGTCTAATGTCAGTGCCTCTGGGGCTAGGAGAGGGTTATAAGACCCTCTACCTCCACAACAATCAAATCAACAATGCTGGATTTCCCCTGGAAATGCACAACGTTGCCTCTGTGGAGACGGTGTATCTCTATGGCAACCAGCTTGACGAATTCCCTGTCAATCTTCCCAAAAATGTGCGGGTGCTCCACCTGCAGGAGAATAACATTCAGACTGTGTCCCGGGCCGCCCTCGCGCAGCTGCTACGCCTGGAGGAGCTCTATCTGGATGACAACTCCATCTCCACCGTGGGTGTGGAGGAGGGGGCCTTCAGGGAGGCAATCAGTCTCAAGACCCTTTTCCTTACCAAGAACCACCTGAGCAGTGTCCCCATCGGGCTCCCAGAGGAGCTGAGAGAGCTGCGGTTGGATGAGAACCGCATTGCACTTATAACCGAGGACGCATTTGAGAATGTGACAGGCCTCGAACGCCTCCTCCTGGATGGGAACCTGCTCACGGACGAGGGCATCGCCCCCGGGGCTCTCCAGACCCTCGTAAATCTCAAAACGCTGTCGATGGCACGCAACTCCCTCACGGTTCCTCCTCCTAATCTGCCTGCCGAGTTTCTAGTCAAGCTCAACTTGCAGGATAATCAGATGAATGAGATTCCTTTGACAGCCTTTCATGGCCTTCATCGCTTGGAGAGACTGGATATTTCAAACAACCAGCTGCAGTCTCTCACACAGGGGGTCTTTGACGGCCTCCACGGTCTGAGACAGCTCACTGTTCGAAACAACCTTTGGCTCTGTGACTGCAACATTAAATGGGTCATACTGTGGTTAAAGTCCCTGCCAGCTACCCTCAATGTCCGTGGCTTCATGTGCCAGAAACCAGAGAGGGTACGTGGCATGGTAATCAGAGAGCTAACCCTGGAGCTCATCCAGTGTCCTAACAGCACCGCCACAGTCCCACAGCCCACACTGCTCTCTTCCTTCACCGCTGAGTCAGCCACTCAAACAGCCTTCACACCCGCACGCTCTCGGCCTACACCCACCCCTTCGCCTCTCACACTTCTCCCGCCGACTGCAGGCGAAGACAGGGAACAGAGGACGAACAACCCGGTCGGCCCGAGGCAGGAGTCGCTGCGCGTTTCCTTTGCGGTGCTAAACGGTTCATGCATTCAGGTAAGCTGGGTATCGACATTCGCCGTCACAGCCTATAAGGTGACCTGGGTCAAGCTGGGTCACAGTTTAATAACAGGCCCCATGCAGGAGTCACTTGTGGAGGGCGAACGTGAGGGAATCACACTGGCAAACCTAGAGGCCAAGTCCACCTATCGTATTTGCGTAGATCCGCTGGATGCGTTCAACAATTACCTCCCAGGAGACGATACGATTTGCTCAGAGGTTATGACAAAGTCCGCTTCCTTTCACTCCAGTGATAACACCACTGGGCCCAAGCAGGCGACCCAGCAGGACCCCAGCTCGCCTTTCCTACTGGCTGGCCTGATTGGCGGGGCGGTGCTTGTTGTTCTGGTGGTCCTGTTGAGCATATTCTGCTGGCACATGCACAAGAAGGGAAGGTCAGACTCGTCAAAATGGAAATACAGTCGGGGGAGAAGAAAAGATGACTACTGCGAAGCGGGGACTAAAAAGGATAACTCTATTCTGGAAATGACTGAGACTAGCTTTCAGATAGTTTCTTTGAATAACGAGCAGCTGCTCAAGGGGGACTTTCGCATTCAACCGATTTACACCCCTAATGGGGGTGTTGGATACAGTGACTCTCAAAGGAGAAACAATAGCACAGCGTACAGCAAAAACAGTGTTCCAGAATCTGATACATGCCATAAATGATGATTTTAAAAAGATAACGTCCTTTGTATTTAGATCTGACTCTTAAACGCACTGTATTTCAAAAGACAGGCTGTAAAATATGTAATTTATATTCTGAACAATATCGCCTTCTTTTTTATCGCTTAGTAAAACTCAAATGATTTATGAATATTTACTTTCTATGTTCTGTTTGTACAATCCAAGCTCATAAAAAATATAGTAAGTTGATCTTAGCAATCGGCAATCTTTAAGCACAAATGGATGTCAAGTGCCCCTTTTTTATTATTTACTATAAGTTATTAGTAGGAAATGAAGAAATGGAAAGAGAGTGTGTTGTGTCTGTTTAAAGGTTTAAAGGAGTGAGGATGAGCAAGCAGTTCTCACTTGCACCACAAGGTGGCGTCTGTTTTCATCACCACTATTAATTTGAGATCTCAAACTATGCTCTATGATCCAGCATCTCACATATTTACAGCTCAGTTCACAAGGACTGAACACTGTCAGGTCCTGCCAAACAGCCGAAACCTTGATAAACCTTGGTTGATACAGGACTAGAATGATATTAGGCAATTCAGCATCAGGGTTTATTTCCTCAGCAGTCTTCCTGTACAGAGATATAAAACATCCTAACAGCTCTCTCACACTGCAGCAGATCTGCTTCAATGAGCAAAATATCATCACTATAGAATATTTAGACAGTATTTAGTGCTGTTATTCAATGTTTGCATAAGAATATATTAATGTTAAGGCAATACAAAGGCTACATTTGCTTGTGTATGGCAAACATTTTAGTTAAAAAGGTCTTTACAAATACAAACAGTCAATGTTGGGTAAGTTACTCTAAAAAGTAATGAATTACTAGCTTTTACATCTTCAACAGTGTAATTAGTATACTAATTACTCTCTCTAAAAAGTACTGCATTACTTATTATTAATTACTTATTAAATCAACCTCGACCACTTAAACAATACAAGGATAGAAATTAAACTGCTCTTTAATTTTTTCAAATAAATGATATAAAATTGTATATATTACTCTTGAATTGACCAAAATATTTAAAGGGAGAATGTTATATTAAAAATGTTAAATCCACTATCAGGAGTCACTAATTAAATTACATAAACATTAAGAGTAATCCCTTACTTTACCTTTTCAAGGAAAAGTAATTAAATTACTGTAATTAATTACTTGGTAATGCATTACACCCAGCACTGGTTACAGTTCCTCTTTAAATCAACTGGTTTTAGGGCTCTGCTCCTTGTTTTACACATTTAAACCCAAGAGAGATTAATGGGAGGGGGGAGGGTTCCCCAGAATGTTTGTTTAAGGTTAAACACCTAAAAAACTAACGTTAGGAATTAGCTCTCAAAAATAACCAATGAGACGTTAAGGCAATGTTATGTGCTTGCTGGGAAGCGTGCATACGTCCTAAAAAACACGAACAGAATTGTTCAAATCTGGAATTACACTTTTACTAATCAGAACTAAACCCCTGTCCTTTGAAAGCGACACATGCCCCACAACCATTTTCACATTCGCTCTAATTATCATACTCCAGTTAGGCAGAACTTGTAACTTTTGTTATTTGCTTCTCAGTCTTAGCACCCCCAGTACACTCTCCAGCAGCACGAGAAGATTGCAGCATTATAATGGCTTTCTGAAATGAGATCTTCAGAGCTCTGAGCAGGTGTCAATGAGCCATAGCACAGCAATAAACAAGACTCTAGAGTTAATACCACCACTGACCAGTTTTACGACAATTCTTCACCTGATCTGGCCCGTTTTCTACATTCAAACCATTCCCCGCATGAACATATGCAGCTATACATGCGGTTCTGTCTCTTTATGGCTAAAGTGCTTATAACATTCATGATATGTATGCGTGAAGCGATTTACAAGCACCCATAACTCACATAATAATTGGCTCATTGGCCAACGTGTGATGCGTGTGATTGATCAGTAATGTTTTCCTCTACTTAAAAAAGGGTAACATTTTACAATAAGGTTCAATTTGTTAGCATTAGTTATCTATAAAATAAAGGTTAAATGTTCATTAATATAACTTGAAATGTCAAAAATGTATTCAAAGGTAAATTAAGGGTGATTGGGACAGTTTTTGAAATTACGTGTAAGGACTTGCCATAAATTAAAAACATCAGCCCAACACATGATACATTGCTGTAATACTGATGATGTTACCTATCCATTTGAAAAGATAACAAGTTCATATTATAATGAAAGGATGCATGACATACCTTCTATGTAAACTGAGCCAAAACACTTTGGTAACATTTGGGTGATTGGGACACGACCTTTGGGTGATTGGGAATGGGACAGCACATCTTATCATTGATTTAGGCTAGTGTAAGCACATTTATTACACTAGTTAGTTCATACTTCGATATAATTTAATATGCAAGATTTCCATTTTCTGTTCATCATTATTATAAGAGTCCATGTTTATTTCTTTTCAACTTCATTTCTCAATGTTTATGAATTCATCAACAGTTCAGTACAACACGTAGTCCAAAAGTCATTGAATAGTGTAAACAAGTAAGAAAGAAAAAAAAAAAAAGGTTCAGGTTGGTCCAATTCTTTTTTTTTTTTTTTTAAGCAAACCTACCAAATGAAAACAGCCTAATTCTGAAAACAGAGACATGAAATGTAAAATTTTTACAGATTTTGTTGCAGTAATTTATCATGTTGTTTCCATCAAAGTTATGTGTAAAATAGTAGTTGTGACAATTTTATGACCTTATTATGAAAACTAGCAAAACTTCCTGTTTGATGCCTGCCTCGCACACCTCAAATGTCATACAAATGAGGGCATCCAGTTTTGATTATGTGGTCTCACAGCTAGGACTCAGCAAAAAAAGTTTCTATTTTCACTTATTAGGCAAGAAAATAAACTCTGTATACCTGGATTAATACATTAGGAAGTGTTATGCAATGTTTGTGCATGATACCTAGAGTTGAAATTATTCATTATTTCATAATAATATGAACATATTGTTCGTAAGATGGAGCTAGGAAAAAAAACAAAAACAGTCCAAATACATGTTCAAAACAATTTTAGCGACAAGACGAACACTACAAAAACATTACAGTAAAATTAATGCCACTGAAGTCCTCAGAGGTCATTTTCACACCAATCGATAAGTGAGACACTAGATATCGGCAGTTGCGTTTGTACAAAACAAGCAAGAGCGAATCCGCGATGTGATACGACAGACATGAAAGCAGTTTCAGTTACATGGATGAGCGGACTCATCAAATACAGCGTTGCCATAGATTACAGTAAATAATTGGAAAAAACAGACTCTCAAACGCTGCGCATGACCATTCAGATTCACATATTCCAGAGACCCAAACAACAGAGTGGTGCAAGGATGACGTATTTTTCTAGGTCAACCCGGAAGTCAGCATCACCTTGGTTCCCTCAACAAAAACCCAATAGAATTTTTCCATTGGCTTTCGGATTATTGCAGTTTATGATTCTTACACGTTTTGTTCGCTGTGATAATTTTCACAAAATAACACAACTTTTATGAATTCTAAAGGCTAAATACATTAAGCAGAATTAAAAAGCTAAACATAGGCTATAAACAAACTACACCACTTTCGCTCGACTCTTTCTAAACTCTTTCCGTCTTTGTTTAAAAAGGTTTTCCCTGAAAGTTTGCAAGAGTGCGATTATAAACACAGCGAGGCTATGGAAACGGACCAGTGAGTAAATGAGTTTACCTGTTCGGTGTGAATGATGATGTTTAATGTCCACAACAACCTCTGCAGTCCCATTCAGCCACTCGTTAGCGATTGCCTTTCACAAGATGAGGAAAAGCTTGAAAAAAAAAAAAAATCATAAGAGGGTATTACTGATGTATTTTATATAGTAGAATAAAATGTGAAACTCTCTTGAGCTTGTGTTCACCACAGACTTTATTTCAAGTATACCAAAAAGCCCATTAGCTGCATCTGAAATCGCATACGTCCCTACTATATAGTAAACAAAAACAGAATGAGACAAAAGTAGTATGTCCGAATTAACAGTACTCAAAAAAAAAAAAGAGTAGGCAAAAAGTACCCGGATAACCTAATACTTCCGGCGAGATTCTGAAGTGTGAATACGATGGACACTTTACTATCCCATGAGGCCACAGGAGAGGATTTGTAAATAGCAGTGAAGCGATGTAACTGACGCTGGTGCGTAACGTGATGATGACAACATGACGAATGTGGTACGTCCAGATTACATTTGTACTACAGATTCATCCGATATAGAACATTCTTTTTAGTACTTGTGAAGTAATTACTTCAAAATAAGTACTCATGAGAGTATGCCATTGACTTCAGTATGATAGAACCTTTTTGGGTTTTGACCTACAAAAATGCACCACTCAAAAACCAATGTCAACAAAGTGATTTTTTTTTAAAGTGATACCAAAAAAAAAAAAAAAAGAAAGAAAGAAAAGAAAATTGATAACACATAGTGGTAACACTTTATTTTGATGGTCCCTTTTGAACATTCTGTTGACTATAAGTAATGTTGCACCTACATGTCAACTAACTCTCATTAGAGTATTAGTAGACTGTTTGCTTAATATCTGCCAACTCTTTATTGTGATGGTCCACCAACAGACATTCTACTGACTATAAGTAACTTTGCAACTACATGTCAACTTATTCTAACCCTAACCCTACCAGTCTACTAAAACTCTACTAACACTCTAATTATACTTAGTGGACATGTAGGTGCAGCGCTACTTATAGTCAACAGAATATGCTAAAGGGACCATCAAAATAAAGTGAAACCCAAATGGTAAATCATAATAGCAAGCGCACTTGAAATTATTAATGAAACTATTCAATGAAATTAAGAAAGAAACTTTTCTTGGCTTATCGATCTATCGATCTATCTATCTATCTATCTATCGATCGATCAATCGATCAGTCAATCTTTCTTTCTTTCTTTCTTTCTTTCTTTCTTTCTTTCTTTCTTTCTTTCTTTCTTTCTTTCTTTCTTTCTTTCTTTTTCTTTCTTTCTTTCTTTCTTTCTTTCTTTCTTTCTTTCTTTCTTTCTTTCTAAAGGTCCTACAATTGCATCATATATGAATAGAACTAGGTTATTTTATGATGGATTGCATCATTAGTTTGGCTTCACAGTATCTGAGTAGTGCAATTTTGTGGCTAATAATTTACATGCATAAATAACACAATAAACTCACACCCGGAGCTCCTCAGCATGACCTTTCACTCTCATCAGGCAGTGTGTGTGCGAGACAGTAATTAGCCATTAAATCGGTACATCTGGGCCCTCCAGCTGTGTGGTCAGCTCTAAATGAGCTAGAGAATAAACCATCATTCTTTACCTCTCGCTGTCCTACCACAGAGACCCAGGGAAAGGCTAGAAGTGCCCGACTGCTTTATGAGTTCAGTCGCTGGGTTCAGAGCAGCGCCCATTTGTAATCATAAACAAACATTTGAGAGAACCATCTGACTGCATGCTTCATTACAATCAATTCAAACAGCAGTTCCATTATTATTGCCAGTGTCCACACACCCATCTCAGAAAGCTATTCTCTTCACCACAGGCTGTTTTCCCCCCTAGAACTCTTATATGATTGTGCCTATAGTTAATTAAAGGAAACTTGTGGCATAATGTGGATTACTGAATAAATATATATTTTGACTTTTCTCTAGAAAAGTTATAACCATAAAATGCCTTTGTTGTGCTCAAAAGTTTACATACCCTTTTCACAATCTCAAAAATGTTAATGAGTTTAATAAAATAAAAAGGATTATACAAAACGCATGTTATTTTTATTTTTATTTAGTACCATCCTGAATAAGATATTTTACATAAAAGATAAAAAAACATGTTCAACAGTTTGCATACCCTTCTTAATATTTTGTGTCGCTACCTGGATGATCCTCTTAATGCATCGTGTTTCCTGGAGCATCAGTAAATGTTTGAACCTTTTTTAATAGTTGTGTTTGAGTCCCTCAAACTGTCCTCAGTGTGAAAAGACGGATCTCAAAATCATACTGTCACTACTGGAGATGGTTCAAATATGCAAAAGGTGCTGGAAAACTGAAGAATTTGCAGGACCTAAAGGATTTTTCTGAAGAACGTTGGGCGGTTTAACTGCTCAGGACAAACAAGGGACTCAAGAACAACCATCACAAAACAAAGAAACAGTTGTGGATCATCAAACGACACACAATATTAAGAATCAAGGGTATGTAAACCTTTTTTGTTTGTCTTGTAAACATCTTTTATGTAAAAGATCTTATTCAGGACAGTCCTAAATAAAAATAAATCATGCATTTTGTATGATCCTCTTATTTTTGCAGATTCTTCAAGGGGTATGTAAACTTTTTGAGCACAACTGTAAATAATATGCAAGTTTATATATATATATATATATATATATATATATATATATATATATATATATATATATATATATATATATATATATATATATATATATATATATAGGGTACAACGGGCTAAAGGCTCCACGGGGTAAAAGGCTCTTTTGATTTTATTTTCCTCTAAAATATTGGATGGCACAAAAACTTGCCTCAGTACTTTCCAAAACATCCCCTTTTCAAGATGCATGTGGAAATTTGTCTGATCTTTGACGCGATCACAGGCAGCAGCGCAAAGTTGATTCTGCACTCATTGATCTAATATTTGATTTTTAAAAATTTTGTAGATTTAAGTAGCAAATAAGAATTGCTAAAATGATTGAATATATTTTGAAACAAAGGTCTTGTTAATGTTTGTCAGTTTTGTTCAAGGTAATAAAAGCAACAGTTTTTCAATAATGGAAGAATATGTAAAAGTATGGTATTTGGGGTAAAAGGCCCCCCTGCTGTTGGGGCAAAAGGCACCACATTTAACATGATCATAAACAGCGGCTGACTTTAACATTTGTTGACATGACATGGTTAGATTCAGATTGTAAGTATCATATATTAAGTTGGGTATAACAGCAGATAATCACCATATTTATAATGAAACCATCAGATTTAAAAATGTGATATAATCATATCATATAATAAAATATAATTTATTGTTACTACTGTAAATCTACACTCACCTAAAGGATTATTAGGAACACCATACTAATACTGTGTATGACCTACTTTCACATTCAGAAGTGCCTTAATTCTACGTGGCATTGATTCAACAAGGTGCTGAAAGCATTCTTTAGAAATGTTGGCCCACACTGATAGGATAGCATCTTGCAGTTGATGGAGATTTGTGGGATGCACATCCAGGGCACGAAGCTCCCGTTCCACCACATCCCAAAGATGCTCTATTGGGTTGAGATCTGGTGACTGTGGGGGCAATTTTAGTACAGTGAACTCATTGTCATGTTCAACAAACCAATTTGAAATGATTCGAGCTTTGTGACATGGTGCATTATTCTGCTGGAAGTAGCCATCAGAGAATAGGTACATGGTGGTCATAAAGGGATGGACATGGTCAGAAACAATGCTCAGGTAGGCCGTGGCATTTAAACAATGCCCAATTGGCACTAAGGGGCCTAAAGTGTGCCAAGAAAACATCCCCCACACCATTACACCACCACCACCAGCAGCCTGCACAGTGGTAACAAGGCATGATGAATCCATGTTCTCATTCTGTTTATGCCAAATTCGGACTCCAATTTTGGTGAGCTTGTGCAAACTGTAGCCTCTTTTTCCTATTTGTAGTGGAGATGAGTGGTACCCGGTGGGGTCTTCTGCTGTTGTAGCCCATCCACCTCAAGGTTGTGGGTGTTGTGGCTTCACAAATGCTTTGCTGCATGCCTCGGTTGTAACGAGTGGTTATTTCAGTCAAAGTTGCTCTTCTATCAGCTTGAATCAGTCGGCCCATTCTCCTCTGACCTCTAGCATCAACAAGGCATTTTCGCCCACAGGACTGCCGCATACTGGATGTTTTTCCTGTTTTTCACACCATTCTTTGTAAATCCTAGAAATGGTTGTGCGTGAAAATCCCAGTAACTGCAGATTGTGAAATACTCAGACCGGCCCGTCTGGCACCAACAACCATGCCACGCTCAAAATTTCTTAAATCTCCTTTCTTTCCCATTCTGACATTCAGTTTGGAGTTCAGGAGATTGTCTTGACCAGGACCACACCCCTAAATGCATTGAAGCAACTGCCATGTGATTGGTTGATTAGATAATTGCATTGAGAAATTGAACAGGTGTTCCTAATAATCCTTTAGGTGAGTGAATATTAAATTATTATGGGATCTCCTTAAATGCTTTCAGAATCTTTACTTTTTTAAATGATTTTGTTTCTAGATTTTTCAGATATCTTTCTATATTAACATATTTTAATGACAGCATATTTATTGATCAAAAATGAATTCTTTTATTCTTTAAAATAAACAGAAAATAGTTCAAACTTTGCTAAAATGATTGTTTTGAACAAATATTAACTTAGACATTATTAAAAACATATTATTTTAGCTGAAGTATTTGTATCAATACTGTGTGCCGTTTGCCCCATGCTGGTGAGCCTTTTACCCCATGTGTGGTAAAAGGCCCTCCTCATCACCTCATACATTTATAAGATTTTTAAATAAAATAAACCACATATATATATATATATATATATATATATATATATATATATATATATATATATATATATATATATATATATATATATATATATATATATATATATATATAAAATATAAATATATAAAAGCTTCACATTTCTGCTTTTAAATCATCAAAAGAAATTATTAAATTAAAGAAAAGGATGGACGAGCCAAAAATTTTTTTAGTAATCAATATTATGCCAAATATGGTCAAACAAGTTTACCTTGCAGTGAACTCATTATATTCCTTTTAAAGTTTGTTGTGACCTCTGGTGTAGTTCCACCAAAAGGTCATTTACCAGAGTAATATCTCAGATATGGGCATGGACATGCATTGAGAGACGCTGTGATGGCAGACGGACGTGGGTGGCTGCCTGGGATATTAATTTCAGCATGCCGGAGGGTTCTAGCGGACCTGATCTGTCACAATGGACCTGAGCTGCACCCTAAGGTGAAAAAAACAGTTGGGTGTGTAGGAATGAATTGAATAAACACAGCGTAACGTGAGCTGATAGTGGAAACCAAGTCAGCTGAACAAATTACCCACCTACCCTATTGTGCAAAGCTGTGCAGCATCAAAAGTGCTTGAGGAACCAAAATGCAGTCCATAAATGTTTCCGCTTCACAAGTCGTCAGGACTTTAATCAGTGTCATAATTTTGCAGTAAGGGGTTGTGTTTGCAGTACAGATTGCAAATAGAGTGCAAAGCTGAAAATAAATGATGATAACAGCGGGCCAGTCTACAACAGCAGGATGTGCTAATATCGATAGGCTTCACACTTATTGTCATGATTGCTGGTTTCCGGAGTTAGACCTCCGATCATTATATCTGATTCACAGGGGGTCATGGAATCTATGGTTGCCTCTAATAGTGGAGGAAGCCATATTCAAAAATAAATTCCACACAGAACAGACCCTTAAATCATTACAAAAGGAAATGGATTCTTCAAATCAATCAATAAAATAAAAACATAAAATTACAATTAGTATTATGATGCTTCTGGTAAATACTGGAGGAAATGAAAACAGTAAAACTCAAAAAAAAACAAAAAAACAAGGCATCCAAACCCCACAGGAATTTTAAGAATCTTTAAAAGCTTTCAGCAACAGTGAGCCGGTTTCAATACAGATTTTCGTTGTCTTCTTGAGCCTAAAAAAACAATTTATTGTTTAGCAATCTGGGTGTTTCAAATATCACCATCATTTGGTTGCATAAAATTGCATTTCCAATTATTCAAAGGATTAAGCTTTTGTTTAAGAGCCAATATAAGTGGAATAAACTGATATTTGCAGCATAATTCCATCTAATAACAAGTCAAAATCTATGGTGTCGTTTGAAATGTAGCTACTAATTAAAATGCCAATGCATCATAATATGTGAAAAAGAACCGATGTTTAATAACTTTTAAGTTCGCCATCAAAACGGCATGAAACTTGTGACTTGAAATAAATTAAAGTGACATGGCCAAGTATGGTTACTCATATTCGGAATTGGTCCACTGCATTTAACCAATCCAAGTTTGTGCACGCACATTAGTAGTGCATAATGAACATACATACACACCACAAACCATGGACACACACACCTGGAGTAGTGGCCAGCCATTTTCGCTGTGGCGCCCACAGGGAGCAATTGGGGGTAGGTGATTTGCTCAAAAGCACTTCAGTCATTTCCTGTCGGCATTGAGAATTGAACCTGCAAACTTTAGGTTACCGGTCTGACTCTCTAATCATTAGGTCACGATCATATCAAAGGAAAATTAACTGGGAACTCTTGATTTTTCAGCATAAGAGAGTTACAAATAATGATGTCTAAGAGCGCCAACTAAATTATTCAAAAGGGGTACGTACTTGCCTCCAGGCAGAGCATCACCTGGATGAATAGCTGGACTGATCTCTTCTTAATGTGCAACGCAAAGCACTTGCTCTCTTCATTAGACAGCCCTGTTTGATAGATCGGCAAGAAAATTACATATTTCTGATTTATCTGATACTTATCTGCCATGTTATTGCTGGGGATGTTAATGATGGGTCTCTTACATTAGCTCTCGTTTGCCCGTATGACCTGCTGTATATGAACTCAAACATGCATGACTATATGGCTCATGTTTGAACCCGTGTGCAGCAATATTCTTCTGTTTCACTTTTAATGGGCTGCAATGGAGGAAATAAGACACTATGTCCTTGTGCAATTATCAATAATTACATTTCCCTCTAACCGCCTTGCGAGGCAAATATTAGACACAAAAATCTTTCCAACAATTTATGTTACAAATTCTTTCCTGAACACAATAATCAAGCAATGGAAGCTGATGTAGTGTATAGAACTGCAGGCAGTCTAGCAGCAGTAGGATGTGTTCATCCATTTGCCCAGAGCTCACATATAATTATCTTATTCATCTTCTCTAGGGCAGAAGCAAGAAATCTATTGAAAGACGTTCGATTATGTTTCCTATAGTAGAAAAATGTGTCTATGGCGTCTTATCATTGCATAAACTTCTGCGTTTAGTTGGTTTTAGTTCAGGATATAGTTTAGAAGTGCAATCTGGGGTCTGCAATCCCAAGACCTCCTGAAATTTCGATGCAAATTATATGATGATATACCAGAAGCTGATTGCTTTTTTTATTTCTAGGCCTTTCCTGACTCTACTGATCTATAATGACGACCCACACCCAGTTCTGTAAATGCTAATGGTTAATGAGAGATCCATAAGGCAACATCTAAAAAGTAATTTAAATAAAATCAGTTTCAAATGAAGATCCTGAGAAGCTCCAAGCCAACACATTCCCACAAACCAACACACCCATGATGACCCCCAAACCCCCTTTCCCTGCCCACTGGCCCCTATCCATGTTATTACAGGTACTCCTTGGAGGGCAGACACTCTATTTATGAGAACTCAAGTAACACTAAAGTGACTGCTTGGTATGTTTTCATGTTTTGAGAATTGACCTTATTAGAGAATTTTGTGAACAATGTCCTTTTGTGCAAGATAAAAGCTTTACTTTGATTGCATTTACATCTTTTATTCAAAATTGCTCATTTACGAACATAATTAATGCTTTTGTTATGAAATTTATGAACTGTCAAATACAGTAGTGTAATACTGCTATTTTTAACCTACAAGAAAAAACACAAAACAGCTAATTATTATGCAAAAAAACCTGTTATTTCTGTATATATACGATCGTCAACTGAGCTCAACTGACTAACCAACAATAATATTTTTATTCATTTTTCTTTTACCTAAAGCAACTCACAGTTTGTTCAAGGTGTCCATTTTATCGAGTATCCATTATATCCATTTTGTTCAGTCAATATAAAACTGTAAGGCACCATGAAATCAAAACTGACAATTGTTTTTATTTTTATGGAATATTGCAGTATTTATTATAAATTATTTACATGTGCTCATTGCAATTTTTTTTTAATTCACTTGCCCTAGTAATCTTTAATTAAAAGACAAAGATAACAGCAATAGCAAACTACAATGATCCAGTGATCAAATAATACCTGATGGACAAAATCATGTCCCGACATACATTTTCTCTTGCTACATTTACATTTATGCATTTGGCAGACGCTTTTATCCAAAGCGACTTACATTGCATTCAAGGTACACATTTTTACATTTTGTCAGTTCTTGCTTTCCCTGGGAATCGAACCAATAACCTTGGCGTTGCTAGCGACACAATCTTATTGCTTGAGCTACAGGAAAGTGTTCGAGAAGCAGTTTCACTCAGACATACGCCACAATAGGAAAGAAAAGACTATCGCAACTTCTGTTTCATGCTGACTTTAACATACTTTTTAACATATCGGTTGCACAAGTCACTGGGACTGCCTCATTTCAAAAAAGTAACCATCGCATCCCAAAGATACAATAATTACACAGGAGTAACAATTTTATAATAGGCACTGTTCTGAAATGAGACATCCTCGATGACATATGCTGCCGACTAATGAGACCTCCGGAGTTCGCATGCAGCCTTCGAACTGAGATGGTGGATTTGAACCAGACAAAGTTACTTTCCAAGGATATCAGTAAAATGTGAAGAAATCTATCTGCCAGCTTTTACATTTATCCCAATGTCAGCTGCCTCGGAAGCATATAGGACTCCCCAGAAGAATGTAATTTGTAATTCTGCCATCTTTGCTCATCTGCATGCATTTCCTCCAGAAAATTGGACACTGTAAAATATAATGGTATAATAATATAGCAAATACTATAAACTATAATTGTTTTGTGTACAATATATTGCTATTGTCAGAATACTCAGCTACTTTTAAATTGCGCTCAAAAGAGAAGGAGGCTTTTTTGCACCCATAAATGTAGTTATGATGACATCTATCAAGCGGTGCTAACTGGATGACACAGTTGTTGAGCCAATGTTGTTATGTTGGGCTGCAGACTGTAATTCCATTTGATGAAGCAGAATTTACACACAGCACCTTATTTTTTTATTTTTTTTAACCTGCACTCAGTGTGAGTGACTCAATTTGTTGTGACTCAACAACCCATTTCCTCAGGAGAGTCACCAATAACATGAGCTGTTGAGTACACTGAAGCAGAAATATATATCACTTAAAGTGGATTCAAGGATAGCTTTAAACCCACCATTTTAAACCACAATACTGAATTAAGAAGGAGATTAATCTAAATAATGGGAATTGATTGAAACTTAGCCCACCAAACTACCTGGGAAGAATTAAAATTGGAGGAAGTGTGACTAAAAATGTAAAGTGAGTGAGAAAGGAAGGTTAGAGGAAAAACAGAACTACGAGGGCGAGATTGCAAATAATAGTCTCTGCTGTGCAATCAAAGCTCATGATTAGTTGATCAGAGACAAGTCCACAACTGCTGCACTGTGGCCAAACTCAAAAGCAAATAGTAACAATCAGTTACAACAGTCTGTAATTAGTGGTGCTTACAGTGCAGAAACTGCACAAATAGACTTTAGAATTAGCTAAATTAATTCTTCAATTACTAAAGAATTACTAAAATTCTTCATTAAATAAAATATCAAACCATTTTAAAGACAGACATAGGATAGAACGATGGATAGAATGACAGACAGATAGACATAGATAGACATAGACAGATAGATAGATAGATAGATAGATAGATAGATAGATAGATAGATAGATAGATAGATAGATAGATAGATAGATAGATAGATAGATAGATAGATAGATAGATAGATAGATAGATAGATAGATAGATAGATAGATAGATAGATAGATAGATAGATAGATAGATAGAGTAATTAAATAAACAGGCATAGTAACTAAACCTATTTAAGCAGGGGATTAGTCATCCAAAAGTGTGTGTACTTCTTAGGGCCACATGCGCTAACTTCAAACAGGATTCAGTTCAAAACAGGGTAGACACAGCTCATGTTTGTCAATGTAGCTCTGGGCAACAAAAACGACAAGTGTAATACCAAGCTGACCTTCCATGAATTTTTCACAGAAAATATCCAATGTTACGAGTGAAAGAAATATCACAGTATTTTCTAGATGAGGATGCAGTGCTCAGCTGTGTGCTTTTGCTTTAAATGAAAGGTCGAGAAAATGTGTTTGTGTAATCTTCCCAATCGGATTACCGCTTACAGGGCCTACGGGAACAGAACAGCAGCAACATCTGAGCTCAGCTGTAGGATTTTTAAAATGCATATGCAGCCTGTCACATTGCTAAAAAAAATTGTGTTTTACAGTAGTGCCATAGTTCCTCATCTTGGCAAACTCCGAGTGCAGTTTCACAGAAAATTTCAGATGGATTTATTATACAAAATAAATGATATTTTTTGTAGCCTATAAATCTTGTAGGGTTTTTTCTTTCCTCTCTCATTTCGAGCTCCAGTTGGGACTAATCAGATGATGGGTTGGACAGATTTTACACTCCCCGTTTCAGATTGCAGCTTTCATTCAGGATGAAAAATAGATGTTAGGTAGGCAATAGCTTATCTGAGCCCTAAAAAATATTTTTTAAAATACATTTTTTGTGTGTGCACATCTAACATTATAGGCAGTGTTTGCTAGCTAGTTGTTTGTTTATCATGTATCTCGGGCTCGACGGCGACAGTTGTGCCATTACGAATTCCACTGTGGTTAGTCTGCAAATACATTTGCTGTGGATAACTCCAAAACACCTCGTTTAGGTAATGCAGTTTGCTTTCCGCAGGAACTCATAGCCTGTGTCAGGAGACGTTAAGCAGTAAATTGGTGGTGTTGTGTGTGGTAGCCGACCGGCCCCTCTGGGGTTTGTATGGGTTGGAGGTTAGGTTTGTTGTTGTCACTCCCAAAGGTTTTGGCAAACCAGGATACAAACTAATGCACTACGATCAACATCCACTTAACTGTCACCTATGAATTATGGCTGCACGGTCTAAAGAACGAAAAAGTCAAATTACACTATTGTTTAAAAGTTTGGGGTCAGTATGTTTTTTTTTCTATTTATTTGTTCAGAAATACAAAAAAAAAAAAAAAAAAAAAAAAAAACAGGAATATTGTGATTCTAAATATATATTAAAAAAATGTAACTTATCCATGTCATGGCAAAGCTGAATTTTCAGCACCATTACTCCAGTCTTCAGTGTCACATGATCCTTCAGAAATCATTCAAATTTTTTTTTTTTTTTTTTTTTAAACAGCGATACATTTTTTCAGGATTCCTTGATGAATATACAAATTGTTTGTAACAATAAATGTCTTCACTGTCACTTTTGATCAATTTACTGCAGCCTTTCTAAATAAAAGATTTTATTTAAAACATCATACTAAACCCAAACTCTTGAACGGTAGTGTATGTGTTGAAATATTACTGACTTAAAGCGATAAAGCTTTTGTTAATTTCAAAACGTAATTTTAGAGCTAGTAATGGAGGCTTGAGGCACTGATAGCAGACTAAAGCAGCTATTTAATTAACACTTTCAAGGCCCAGAGAGGTAGTACAAACATTGTTAAAATATGTGACTCCAGTATTACAAATCAAAATATTTTTGATGAAATCCGTGAGCTCTCTGACCCCCCTATAGAAAGCAATGTAATTAACACATTGGGGTTGGGGGGTGTCAGAGAGCTCTCGGATTTCATAAAAAATATCTTCATTTGTGTTCCGAAGATGAATGAAGGTCTTACGGGTTTGGAACGACATGAGCGTGAGGAATTAATGACAGAAATGTTAATTTTTTTGTGTGTGCGCGTTTGAGTGGGAGAGAGAGCGGGAGAAATATAGGGGAGCGCGGGGCACAACCTAATGCAGGGTTAGCTGTAACACGCATGGTTTAAAACTTTCCACATATGCCAGGATGACGAAACTGTGTATTTGTGTATTTACTAGCTGCCATATCAACACTATATAGCGAAAAAAATTGCACCAAAATTAAAAATCTTTGGAAGATATCACTGAACATTTATTTAACCATAGCAAAAGTAAATTTCTTAAGTTTATTTTTCATCTCTGAATTTTGTGTTTACTTAAAATAAGACAAATGTGATATTATTGTAATCTTATATCTGTTATTTAACAGTTGAGATGGTTCTTTAATGCTGATCTAACAGCACAAGACATGAGCAGCGGTTTAAATCCCAGTTGTGCAGGCGGGTCATGTTGTCACACTGCGTTACAATGAGACCCGATTAGAACTACACTATTATATTCAATACTTTTATGAATTCTTTTGAGAAAAGGGTGAATAATGACTGAGAGTCAATGAACAACTCAATGTTCAGAAATGATTCATTATTATTATGTTTTTAATTATGCTGTATAGCTGTATTTAACGATGTGTTTGTTGTCAAAATTTTTTTATATTTTTAATGATTAAAAATGCCATTATTTTATTTTAAAAAGTTAATAATTGTATTTTATTAACAAAATATTTTAGTTTGTCTTGTATATTTTTTGATTAGCTCAGATAACATTTGAAGCTCTCATTTGGTCATGTTTCAATGTGCCCCTCACGTTACACCGTACCCCACCTATGGGGCATGTTGTCACATTTCACTTCCATTCTTTCGGGGTAAATCAAGAGATAAGTATACACTGTATTAATGAAACAAAACCACATATTTGTACTAGACATGTGGGAAATTAATGTGGGAAAAAATAAATACTCTAAACCCCAAGTGGATTTACACAAACTGAGACAGTCAAAAGGCGTTAGGTTGTGCCCCGCTCTCCCCTAGTGTATGCTATATACATAATAAAACATAATTTTGTGGCAAAAAAACATGGTAATTTGTCGTTTTTATCCTATTGTTTACTATATTTGCTTGGTCAGTGTCGTTGTGGGTTTTGGTTCTTTTGCTGTTGTCGGCTGTAAGGACTTTTGAAATAACTGAATTCATTTGGCGAAATGATACGGAACTGTAATACGGTCAAGACCTGCCTGGAACTACTTTAGCCGTGCGTTTCCCTGAAAATGATTGGACATCTTAGAACTTTTATTAACCACTCAGATTCAAGCATTCAACAGCCCCGTAGTATAAAAATATATACAGTATGGCTTGTATTTACAGCTTTCTTGCTTTGGTGGAGCACAAAAAGAAGATATTTAGAATAACGTTTCAAATGTCTTTGACCATACAATGAAAGTCAATAGCATCCTAAACAACAACATCGGACCCTAATGACTTACATTGAATGGACAAAAAGATTTATTTTATGTTCCACAGGTTTGGAACGACATGAGGTTGAGTAAATGATGACAGAATTTCAGAAAGTATTTTTTGGCTAAACTATCCCTTGATCCATTACAAATGGATAAAATATTGCTCAAAAATCATAATTTCTAATCCAAGTAAACTGTTGCCAGACACCATTCAGAATAATCTTTGGCTAGAACATCAGCAGAGGATAAAGGGCAGTTAAGGCTTTGTTTCATGTGGAACATTTGCCTGTGTGACACTTTTTGTCCGCTCGTCTTATCTCGGCTTTGTGCAGCTGTGTTTGATTTTGCGAGAAATGATTGCCCTGTATAGAACAGACAAGAGTCTGAACAGAACAGATAGGATGAGTCATCTATGGGTGACAGTGATGAGCCTGTTTCAACCAAGAGGATGAAAAAAAACAAAAAACTTCATTGGATTCACACAGAGGCATGTTCTCAATCTGAAAGCTCAGATACAGAATCGGTTTTCTCAGCGGTTGTGTTTGTTTCTAAAGGTCTGAATAAAACCGAATATTCCATCAAAGCTAATTGTGATCAAATCCAAACATTTACCATAGTTCTCCACCCCATCCGTGGGAAAATAAGCAACAGGATCAGGAGAGATCTGTGGGTAAAACTAGAGCAACGTTCCCCACGTGAATAAAGCGGGGATGATGAACGATAAAAGGAAAGAATGAGAGACGTGCTCTGGAGATCTCACAAGAAATGAAACACTATGGGATAAATCTATGATGGCAATGAACGTCAAAGCACATATGTTTGAGTGATGCACTGGGCCACACCTTTTCTTCTACCTAATTTCTTTGCATCTCACAACACAAAAAACTCTGCATTGGGGTAGCTCAGACTGTTTGTATGATGTATTTGTATTTGCAGTTCTGCCGTGATTGCGCTGAGATATGATTCACAGAATCGAATGTGTGCCAGCAGCATTTGAATTACACCACATGCTCGAGGACTCGGCCATGAAAGATTAACGTCTATTCACTGCAAAGTTTCAACACTTGAGGGACACAGATTCTTTCAAGATGTAGCCTCCTTCCCCTGGGAGTTATATATTTATCTGAATGCTTACTACAACCAACATTTAGCTATCCGACAAGTACGGCATATTAAAATTGCATGGTAAATCCCAACCTCAAGCATATCATAATCACATAAAAGCAAAATTAAATGTATTCAGACCCTTAAAATGCAAAACATGGTCTTGCAAGAAACAAGCTGCATTTGTAATTATGGGCATTTTTTAAATCTGTTACTAGAACATATGAATATTCCACCCTGGATATTTGTTCTCAGGGAATGAAGTGCAAATATCTTCCTCCATCAAAGATGGTGGCATATAATTATACTAGCGGGCTGCAAAATTGACTTTTGCTTTCAGAACTCTTGGTCTTGTGAACTGTCATCTCTGAGTTAATTTCCCTGGAGTCTACCCCTTACAAATTGTATGTCAGAATTGAAATGTAATGATGCTTAGAGGTACCTTCAACAGGCGATCGAACAATGGCTACATAGTCTTGCTCTTTTAAAGGCTCATTTTAGAAAGGCAAAAGTGCTATTTCTTTTTCATTACCCTGCAGCAGATGTGGAGGTGTTCGCATATAATTAATATTCATCAACACACTGAATTTCTACTGGACTGAAACTATAATGAGTTTAGAAGCACTGAAGAAAAGAAAACAAAAAACAGGTTTGGTGTGACAACAAGTGGACTTAATTTGTCATGGTGGTTTGATACTATGAGAGCATAAAATATTGAGCAAGTATCATGGCTTCCATGGGATGCAAAATTAAAAGAATAAAACATAAATGCATTAAATTGATCAAAAGTGACAGTAAAGACATGTAAATTGTTACAGCAGATTAATAAAATACTATGTTTTTAACTATCAAAGAATCCTGGAAAAAAATCTATCACAGGTTCCACAACTTTCAACATTGATGATAATAAAAATTAGCATATTCATCACGGCACCTGTTAGTGGGTGGGATATATTAGGCAACAAGTGAACATTTTGTCCTCAAAGTTGATGTGTTAGAAGCAAAAATGGGCAAGAGTAAGGATTTGAGCGAGTTTGACAAGGGTCAAATTGTGATGGCTAGATGACTGGATCAGAGCATCTCCAAAACTGCAGCTCTTGTGGGGTGTTCCCGGTCTGCAGTGGTCAGTATCTATCAAAAGTGCTCCAAGGAAGGAACAGTGGTGAACCAGAGACAGGGCCAAGGCTCATTAATGCACGTGGGGAGTGAAGGCTGGCCCGTGTGGTCCGATCAAACAGATGAGCTACTGTAGCTCAAATTGCTCAAGAAGTTAATACTGGCTCTGAAAGAAAGGTGTCAGAATACCAGTGCATTGCAGTTGGGTAAGGGGTAAGGGGCTGCATAGCCGCAGACCAGTCAGGGTGCCCATGCTGACCCCTGTCCAACACCAAGCGCTAACAGTGGGCACACAAGCATCAGAACTGGACCACGGAGCAATGGAAGAAGATGGCCTGGTCTGATGAATCACATTTTCTTTTACATCACGCGGATGGCCGGGTGCGGGTGTGTGTGCGTCGATTGCCTGGGGAACACATGGCACCAGGATGCACTATGGGAAGAAGGCAAGATGGCGGAGGCAGTGTGATGCTTTGGGCAATTTTCTGCTGGGAAACCTTGACAGGGGGTCAGCATGGGTACCCTAAATGAATCTATAAAATAACAGACAAATTACTGATAGCTTATTACCCGGACATTATCCAGTAATTTTAAGGATAAGGGAGAAGATTACATTAAAAACATACATGTTAACCTTAGATTTTTATGTTAAATCCACTATTGTTTTATCTGGAATTGTTCTATAGTGACTGGTCTTTTCAGTATTTAATGCAATTACATCAAAAGTAACTAATTAAATTACAGAAAAAATTAAGAGTAATCATTACTTACTTTTTCAAGGGAAAAGTAAATTACAGTAATCACTGTACATACAACAAAAACACCAAAAAGCTCCATATAATATGGAGGCATCTAATAAAAATAAATATACACTCTAAAAAATGCTGGGTTAAAAACAACCCAAGTTAGGTTGAAAATGGACTAACCCAGCAATTGGGTTGTTTTAACCCAGTGGTTGGGTTAAATGTTTGCTTAAGACAACCCAATCGCTGGGTTAAAACAACCCAATTGCTGGGTTAGTCCATTTTCAACCTAACTTGGGTTGTTTTTAACAAGTTTTTAACCCAAAGTTTAGCCTTGGTTAAAGTAATGGGTAAAAGTGACAGATGCAAAGCAAAGATGACAATAAAAGTAGACTTAAATGGTTGCAACATTTAAAACAGCTGGTTAACAAATGTATTGGCAAAAAAAAAAAAAAAAAAAAAAGAAGCTTTCTCACTGGTATGTCCTTTGCATGTTTTTCTCCATATTTTCAATTCATCAATGGGATCAAATGAAAGGGCTATTCTTACTTCATGGCATGAATCTATATTAAATTCCATGTAATTAGACTGGCATGGAGAACCCATATGTTGTGATATATTATTCATACATTTTTGATAGAGCCGTCTTATATAATGGGAGATGTAAAACAGTCAGTTCTGCATTTAAACCTTTCAACATTTGCAAAGGCCATTCCACTGACATTGAATTCACACGTCACATTTTTTTGTCTGCAATCATGACAAGAACATTTCACCTGACAAATACCTAATTTAGTCTGTTATCAATAGCAAATTTCAGCCAGGTAAATGCCATTACGGCTCTCATTTGCTCCGACACCTCTAAAAGAATGCGAGAGCACCTGAGGTTCCTAATTTTGTGTGAAGGAACAGGTGATTGATTCTGTGCCTCCAACCACTCTAAAGAGTCAAATGACTGTTTTATGATCCAGCTGCACAATAATTCACTCAGATATTGAAATATGCCATCCATCAAAGAGCCCCCTAATTTCCCTCTGGAAATAATGAGTCCTCTCATTATTTAATGTAACTTGCCAGACCGGGGGTTTTCAGCGTGTTTATCAGATTCCTGTACCGCATCGATTGGCGCTAGAGGGATTCGCTCACTTCTGAGCTGAATGAGAATGCGAACCTCCTGCCACCAGCCGTGTCTATACTAAACGGTGAGGTGAAGATTCATAGCTTGTCTCTCTAGGCATGGCAAGTACACAAATCTTGTAAATTAAAGCATTGTTATGGCATGGCCCAATTCTGCTCTCTGAAGCACGATGCCCTTTTCTGCTGAGAGACGGAAAGGGCATGCAGCTAAAAACAAACTTTAGACTCACTTTTGAAAAGGCAAAGGGAAACCACTATTTACACCGGCGCAGACACAAACATATTAAGGGAGGATACAAGAAATAATATAATACCATTATGAGAACAGGTGACGCAAACTTAATTAAGTATTGTCATAAGACCACAGGAAATCTTTCTAGCAAAGACAGTAGAATACCATTCGATAATCCTGGAAGTCTGACTACTCCATATAAAAGCCAAGCACTCTCAGAAAAAAAGTTTCATAGGGGCTCTATATAGAATCCTAGGATTCTTTTTTTAATAGTGATACATTTTTCTAGTGATAAAGAATGTTTACCAGCTGTTTAATTCATTACATTTAATCAAAATAAAAAATATAATTAAAACAAAATGTATTAATTAAAACGTTGGTGGGAACTCCTAAAAGGTTCATTCTTGGTTCTTCATTGGTATCAGTAGTTCCACAGAGAAACTTTGACATCAATAGAACCTTTTAAATGCACAAAAGGTTCTTTATATAAAAAAAAAAAAAAAAAAAAAAAAAAAAAAAGTTTAAGAACATATCATTAAAAAGGTTGGGGAATGAGATTCAGATATGAAGTGCCTGACAGAACTCTTTAAGGTTCTATATATAACCTTTTCTGTGAGGTTTCAGCAGCTAATCTTATGCAAAATGGAGCAGCTAGATGATTTCCAATCAGCTGAGTGCTGTTGTTATATCATATATTTGCCATCAAAGTGGGGGTGGTGTGCTTGGGACACAAACAGCAAAGGGTGATAGGAATCTTGCAAAAAGGAATTTTTACTGTTGCTCAAATAAACCACAACTTGTTCAATTTCCATATACAGCACAAAAAGACACTGGCTTATGTCCAGATATCACTGCAGTAGAACTGTTTGTACTTAGACATGGATGATGAATTTCTCAGAACACTTTCATATTAAACAGTAATGTGTAGTAGCCATTTAAAACACCCCAAATGTTAAAACATTGTCAAATCCTGAAGATGACTATGCACTTCACACGTCCCCCAACACCTCCTGCACCCTCTCCTCCCCCCCGCCATCCAACCTGAGCTTAAGGTCTGTGTGGAGCAGGTAACCAAAATCTTCAAAAGACAGAAGATAAGGAAAGCTTCAGGCCCAGACGGCATCTCATCTGTTTGTTTGAAAGCCTGCGCTGACCAACTGGCCCCAGTCTTCACGCAGATCTTCAATAGATCATTGGAGCAGTGTGAAGTTCCCCGTTGCTTCAAACGCTCCACCATCATTCCTGTCTCCAAAAAACCCAAAATCACTGGACTTAATGACTATAGACCTGTCGCTCTCACATCTGTGGTCATGAAGTCATTTGAAAGACTGGTTCTGGCCCACCTGAAGGACATCACTGGACCCTTGCTGGATCCTCTTCAATTTGCCTACAGAGCAAACAGGTCTGTGGATGATGCAGTCAACATGGGACTGCATTATATCCTGCAACATCTCGACAGACCTGGGACTTATGCAAGGATCTTATTTGTGGACTTCAGTTCGGCCTTCAATACCATCATGCCTGATCTTCTTACAGCTAAACTGACCCAGCTCTCCATGCCATCCTCAATCTGTCAGTGGATCACCAGCTTCCTGACAGACCGGCAGCAGCGAGTGAGACTGGGGAAACTCACATCCAAGACTCTCACTACCAGCACTGGCGCCCCCCACTGCTCTTCCCCCCTGTACACCAATGACTGCACTTCTAAAGACCCTTCTGTGAAGCTCCTGAAATTTGCAGACGACACCACCGTCATCGGCCTCATCCAAAACGGTGATGAGTCTGCTTACAGACTGGAGGTTGAATGGCTGGCTGTCTGGTGCAGTTATAACAACCTTGAGCTCAACACGCTCAAAACGGTGGAGATGATAGTGGACTTCAGGAGGAACAGCCCTGCTCTGCCCCCACTCACCATCATGAACAGCACAGTGGCAGCAGTGGAGTCATTCAGGTTCCTGGGCACCACCATCTCTCAGGACCTGAAGTGGGACAATCAGATTGACTCCATTGTAAAAAGGCCCAGCAGAGACTGTACTTCCTTCGTCAGCTGAGGAAGTTCAACCTCCCACAGGAGCTGCTGATCCAGTTCTACTCGGCTGTCATTGAGTCTGTTTTGTGCACATCCATCACTGTCTGGTTTGGTTCAGCTACCAAATCTGACATCAGGAGACTACATCGTACAATCCGGACTGCAGAGAGGATTATTGGTGCCCCCCTGCCAGCCCTCCAGGACCTGTACTCTTCCAGAGTGAGGAAGAGGGCAGGTAAAATCATCACAGACTCCGCTCACCCTGGACACTTCCTGTTTGAACTGTTACCGTCAGGACGGCGACTCCGATCACTGGCCACTAGAACATCTAGGCACAGGAACAGTTTCTTCCCACAGGCCATTTCCCTCTTGAACAGTTGAATACCATATACACTCACCTAAAGGATTATTAGGAACACCTGCTCAATTTCTCATTAATGCAATTATCTAATCAACCAATCACATGGCTGTTGCTTCAATGCATTTAGGGGTGTGGTCCTGGTCAAGACAATCTCCCGAACTCCAAACTGAATGTCAGAATGGGAAAGAAAGGTGATTTAAGCAATTTTGAGCGTGGCATGGTTGTTGGTGCCAGACGGGCCGGTCTGAGTATTTCACAATCTGCTCAGTTACTGGGATTTTCACGCACAACCATTTCTAGGGTTTACAAAGAATGGTGTGAAAAGGGAAAAACATCCAGTATGCGGCAGTCCTGTGAGGTAAAAATGCCTTGTTGATGCTAGAGGTCAGAGGAGAATGGGCCCACTGATTCAAGCTGATAGAAGAGCAACTTTGACTGAAATAACCACTCGTTACAACCGAGGTATGCAGCAAAGCATTTGTGAAGCCACAACACGCACAACCTTGAGGCGGATGGGCTACAACAGCAGAAGACCCCACCGGGTACCACTCATCTCCACTACAAATAGGAAAAAGAGGCTACAATTTGCACGAGCTCACCAAAATTGGACAGTTGAAGACTGGAAAAATGTTGCCTGGTCTGATGAGTCTCAATTTCAGATGGTAGAGTCAGAATTTGGCGTAAACAGAATGAGAACATGGATCCATCATGCCTTGTTACCACTGTGCAGGCTGGTGGTGGTGGTGTAATGGTGTGGGGGATGCTTTCTTGGCACACTTTAGGCCCCTTAGTGCCAATTGGGCATCGTTTACACGCCACGGCCTACCTGGGCATTGTTTCTGACCATGTCCATCCCTTTATGACCACCATGTACCCATTCTCTGATGGCTACTTCCAGCAGGATAATGCACCATGTCACAAAGCTCGAATCATTTCAAATTGGTTTCTTGAACATGACAATGAGTTCACTGTACTAAAATGGCCCCCACAGTCACCAGATCTCAACCCAATAGAGCATCTTTGGGATGTGGTGGAATGGGAGCTTCGTGCCCTGGATGTGCATCCCACAAATCTCCATTAACTGCAAGATGCTATCCTATCAATATGGGCCATATTTTTTCTAAAGAAAGCTTTCAGCACCTTGTGGAATCAATGCCACGTAGAATTAAGGCAGTTCTGAAGGCGAAAGGGGGTCAAACACAGTATTAGTATGGTGTTCCTAATAATCCTTTAGGTGAGTGTATATAATTATATATATATATATATATATATATATATATATATATATATATATATATATATATATATATATATATATATATATATATATATATATACACACCTTTATTTTATTTTATACTATTTTTCATATTTGTATATTTGTGTTCATGTTGTGTTGTATTGTAAATGTGCACTGGAAGCTTCAGCACCAAGACAAATTCCTTGTGTGTGCAAGCACACTTTGCAATAAAGCTCTTTCTCATTCTGATTCTGATTCTGATTTTTTTTTTTTTTTCTCCACATATCTCCTTACATGCACTTCTGGGAATCTGTGAAAAAATGATGCTCTGCTCATATTGGCATAATGAAATAGATCTTATTGGTTAACAACATTCATTATATACACCGATCAGGCATAAAATGATAACCTAATATTTTGTTGGTCCCCCTTTTTCTACCAAAACAGCCCTGATTCATGGGCTGAGGCATGGACACCACTAGACCCCTGAAGGTGGGTATCTGGCACCAAGATGTTAGCAGCAAACTCTCTCACCACTTACAGCAAAAGTCCTGTAAGTGGTGAGGTGGGGCCTCCATGGATCTGACTTTTTTGTTCAGCACATCCCACAGATGCTTGATTGGATTAAGATCTGGAGAATTTGGAGGCCAAGTCAACACCTCAAACTCGTTGTTGTGCTCCTAAAACCATTCCTGAACCATTTTTTCATTCATACCGTTTCCATGAAAGGTTTTACATGGTCTGCAACAATGCTTAGGTAGGCGGTATGTGTCAAAGTAACATCCACATGGATGGCAGGACCCAAGGTTTCCCAGTAGAACATTGCCCAAAGCATCACACTGCCTCTGCCGGCTTGCCTTCTTCCCATAGTGCATCCTGGTGCCATGTGTTCCCCAGGTAAGCGACACACACGCACCCGGCCATCCACGTGATGTAAAAGAAAACGTGATTCATCAGACCAGGCCATCTTCTTTGACTGGTCTAGCCCCATACACAACAAACTGCAATGCACTGTGTATTCTGACACCTTTCTATCAGAGCCAGTATTAACTTCTTGAGCAATTTGAGCTACAGTAGCTTGTTTGTTTGATCGGACCACAATGGCCAGCCTTCGCTCCCCATGTGTATCAGTGAGCCTTGGCCGCCCATGACCCTGTCTCTGGTTCACCACTGTTCCTTCCTTGGAGCACTTTTGATAGATACTGACTACTGCAGACCGGGAACACCCCACAAGAGCTGCAGTTTTGGAGATGCTCTGACCCAGTCGTCTAGCCATCACAATTTGACCCTTGTCAAACTCGCTCAAATCCTTACGCTTGCCCATTTTTCCTTCTAACACATCAACTTTGAGGACAAAATGTTCACTTGCTGCCTAATATATCCCACCCACTAACAGGAGCCGTGATGAAGAGATAATCAGTGTTATTCACTTCACCTGCCAGTGGTCATAAAGTTATGCCTGATCGGTGTACATCTGTGATTTATTTTTGTACATATAATAAATAAAAAATATTTTATATATAAATATTTTATTCAGCAAGGATGCAATAAATTGATTAAATATTACAGTAAAGACTTATAAAGCGGTAAAGAAAAAATAGATTTCAAATAAATGCTTTTGAACTTTCTATTCATCAAAGAATTCGGAAAAACAACAACAAAAAACAAATCACGGTTCCAACAAAAATTAAGCAGCAAACATTGTTTTCAAGAGAGAAATGTTTCTTGAGAGCCAAATCACATTAGAATGAATGACACTGAAGAAAATTCAGCTTTGCCATCACAGGAATACATTTAATTTTAAAATATAGTAAAATATAAAACATTTATTTCAAATTGAAAAACTATTTCACAATATTAATGGCTTTATCATATTTATCAAATAATAATTGGTGAGAAAAAAAAATCTTTGAAAAACATTTTAAAAATGTTAATCTTTTTTCATTGATTCAAATGATTTGATTCAAATAGTTTTCATAATAGTTTATTTATTTACACTCACCTAAAGGATTATTAGGAACACCATACTAATACTGTTTTTGACTCCCTTTCGCCTTCAGAACTGCCTTAATTCTACGTGGCATTGATTCAACAAGGCGCTGAAAGCATTCTTTAGAAATGTTGGCCCATATTGAAGGATAGCATCTTCCAGTTGATGGAGACATCCAGGGCACGAAGCTCCCGTTCCACCACATCCCAAAGATGCTCTATTGGGTTGAGATCTGGTGACTGTTGGGGCCATTTTAGTACAGTGAACTCATTGTCATGTTCAAGAAACTAGTTTGAAATGATTCGAGCTTTGTGACATGGTGCATTATCCTGCTGGAAGTAGCCATCAGAGAATGGGTACATGGTGGTCATAAAGGGATGGACATGGTCAGAAACAATGCTCAGGTAGGCTGTGGCATTTAAACGATGCCCAATTGGCACTAAGGGGCCTAAAGTGTGCCAAGAAAACATCCCCCATACCATTACACCACCACCACCAGCCTGCACAGTGGTAACAAGGCATGATGGATCCATGTTCTCATTCTATTTATGCCAGATTCTGACTCTACCATCTGAATGTCTCAACAGAAATCGAGACTCATCAGACCAGGCAACATTTTTCCAATCTTCAACTGTCCAATTTTGATGAGCTTGTGCAAATTGTAGCCTCTTTTTCCTATTTGTAGTGGAGATGAGTGGTAGCCGGTGGGGTCTTCTGCTGTTGTAGCCCATCTGCCTCAAGGTTGTGCATGTTGTGGCTTCACAAATGCTTTGCTGCATACCTCGGTTGTAACGAGTGGTTATTTCAGTCAAAGTTGCTCTTCTATCAGCTTGAATCAGTCAGGCCATTCTCCTCTGACCTCTAGCATCAACAAGGCATTTTTAACCACAGGACTGCCGCATACTGGATGTTTTTCCCTTTTCACACCATTCTTTGTAAACCCTAGAAATGGTTGTTAGGAAGGATTCGACCAATCAGAGCGCTGTTTGCCATGCAGCGTCAGTCAGTGCTTAGCAGTCAGCAAGAGACGAGCTGTGAATGTTTCATTGCATGAGATTAATCTCCTTTCCAGCAGTAGTGGACTTTTATGAGCGAGTTAATGATAATAACGTAAGTTGTTTACTGACAATCATCCCGTGACCATGGTAACATGTTTGATTGAAGAGTTTACTTAAGTTACCACTAGTTTGTCTGTTTGCGCTCGCGGCAGCTCGCGTTAGCGCCTAAGCGCCAAGTTATGTATAATCAATGCCTGAGTACCTTTATAGTGTAACTAGCTCCTTTGGATGATAATCATATTGTTATTCGACTGATTGTATATAGTACATTGTAATATTTCTTAGTTGCTATTACTGCCGAAAATGGCGTCACTCCATATGCGTTACTCACTCCATGTGCGTACCCTGGATGCCCTCTTGTGGACTGGATAGGAATTGCGGCAGTTTAATAATGTATCCATAATGTATCCATTGGTTAATGACAATGTAAATGATGTTTATTTAGCTTCATGTATGGTATTCATTGTTATTCTTTGGTGGTTCAGACCGCTCAATATTCACTGGAATCATCAATAAACCTCACTTCAACTGAGTTTGGTGTTCTTACCGACACACCAGTGCGGACACATCTAGATCTGAACCAGTAAAAATACAGTCCTTATAAACCTCCATTTCATTTGGTCCTTCGAGCCGGATTTATCGTGTCTACACTGGACTAATGATGTCAGAAGATCAGAGTGCAGAGTATCAAGAAAAAGGAGCACGGCCTAGACGTCCAGTTCGTCAACCAGCTTACTTGCAAGATTTTGAGTTGCAGTATGCTCTTCCTAGAGCTAAATGTCCCTCTGCGCCAGGCAGCACAGCAAGCATATGAGTCAGATGACTTTCAATAGGATGAGGAGTACAGTGACGGACCCAGCCCTCATCAGTATGGACATTCTTCACTTCCTGACTTTCAAAGTACATTGTGTGATCTGGAACAAGAGAATAGACATCTTCGTGCTGTTCAGTTTTCTATGAGGGAAGAGATCAGCCAACTTATGGAGATTCAGAAAAGTATGCAGGAAATGCTGATTAACCAGGCTCAGAGTCAAAGTTCAACTCCTACGTCTAAGCCACAGTCCAGAGTGTTAACTCCTCCAGTTCCTTTGCCTAGAGTTGTAAGCCAAAAGTCAGAGACTCCAGTCTCAACACCAGTCCCTAGAGCCTTTCCAATACCTGCACCACGACGCCTTTCTGTACAGAAGAATACAGATCTTCATGCAGCTACATTCAGCTATGTGCAGCATGCACTTCCTTCGATTCAGCCTGACTCAAATACCTTGGCTCAAACTAACATAGCTGCTCATAATCCCTCAGACACTGTTGACACTCAGAGTTAATCAGGTCACATGGCAACCAGTGACAGAAAGGAGAGCTTCTATTACCTCCTCACTTCCTACTCCTTACTCCAATCAGCTGTATGAAGCACCAGCCAACCTATCAGGGTTGCAGACTAACACTTCAAGACAGGAGATCATTTATAGAGGCCCACAGCCAACCATTCCAGATTTCACTCGTAGAGACCCTAGTGAATTTGCACGTCTCAAACTCGCCTTGAGTAACTTGCTACTTGATGGAGCTACAGAGCTATTCAAGTACCAGGTCTTGTTAGATCACCTGAAGTTAACAGACGCTCGCCTCATTGCAGATTCCTTTTTAAATTCACCCACTCCCTACTCAGATACCCTGGCGGCACTCACTGAACGGTTTGGTCGACCTCACCAGCTTGCTCTGAGCAAAATTGCTGCCATTATGGATGCATCAGATATACAGCCTGGCGACACTGTAGGCTTTGAACGCTTTGCTCTTCAGATCCAAGCCCTAGTAGGATTCCTTAAAACATTGGGAACTGAAGGAGACATTGAACTGCATTGTGGATCTCATGTGGCTAGACTTTTGTCCAAGCTCCCGCTAGAACAACGAGCATCTTTCCGGAGACACATGAGTTATGAACCAGGCTCAGTATACACACTTCTTGATTTAGCCAAATGGCTTAACTTTGAATCCTGGTGCCAAGACCCAGAGAGCTTTGGTGGATATAAAACCCAGAAAGATAGACCACGTTCTGAGTGGATCAACAGAGAGAAACTAAAGCCAAAGTTAGACAGACTACGATCCTTCATGGCTCAAACAATCGATCTTTCCCAATGCCAACCAAGAGTCAAGGCAAAAGCTTTGCCTTCTGTCCATTCTGTGACAGTAAAGAACATTATTTGAGTCAATGTGAAACATTCCAGTCCCTTACTAAAGATCAAGTGATTGACTGGATTAAGACTAACAACAGATGCTGGAAGTGTGGACACAACCACAGAGCTGCACAATGTACTCTCAAGAAACTCTGCCACTTATGTAATGGTAAGCACCTTCAGATCCTCCACGAAGTCAACACTAAAACTGCAAATGAAGGGATTTGTTTAGTCAGCTCAACTAGCAAACCGCTCTACCTAGACCGCCCACAAGGATTCAACAGCGTCCTCCTTAAAGTGGTCAGAGTCATTCTAAAGCATAAAGGACAGAGTCTAGATACTTATGCTGTGCTTGACGATGGCTCTGAACGTACTATGTTGTTACCATTAGCAGCTCGGAAACTAGGACTTATAGGTCAAGCAGAGACTTAGCCTTGAGAACTATAAGGCAAGACATTACTAAGCTTCGGGGTGCCTCTGTGTCCTTTCAGATTTCAACACCATCCCAGCCTGGCAGAGCTTTCAAAATAAAGGGAGCTTTCACTGCAGAATTCTTGAGCTTAGCTGAACATTCATATCCTGTTGCAGACCTTCAGCGACGTTATCAGCATTTGAGAGGCTTACCATTACAGCCCATTCACAAAGCATGTCCCCTGTTACTGATTGGAGCAGATCATCCTCACCTTATCACTCCGATTGAACCAGTCCGTCTCGGTCCACCTGGAGGCCCAGCAGCGGTCAAGACAAGATTGGGTTGGTCTTTACAGGGCCCAGCACGACTCTTTGGAGATAATGTAAAACCTCAACAATGTTTGCATGTTGTTACTAACCCCTCGATGACGGAACTGTTTCGGAACGTTGAGAGACTCTGGCAAGCAGATGTTCTTCCTAACATACCAGAGAGATCTGTTACTCGTTCTAAGCAGGATCGAGAAGCCCTTGACTTGCTTCAGTCACAGACTGTCAGAATTTCGATTGATGGTGTGAACCGGTATGCCACTCCACTCCTGCGGAAGAAAGATATGCCCGTTCTTCAAGCTCCCATGGAAGCAGTACTTCCTAATCTCAGAAATACAGAGAAACGTCTGGAAAAGGACCCCAGTAAAGCAGCTGCCTACCAAAGGGAGATAAAGAATTTGGAGAGCTCAGGTTATGCTGTCAAACTCCGACCTGAAACAGTTAATTCACAGAGTGAGTCATGGTTCATTCCTCACCACATTGTGCAGCACAACGGTAAGAACCGTGTGGTATTTAACTGTTCAGTTGACTTTAAAGGCTACAACCTGAATAACTATTTATTGCCAGGACCAGCCTTAGGCCCATCCTTGTTAGGTGTATTCCTGCGCTTTCGTGAACACCCAGTGGCAATAAGTGGTGACATTAAAGGAATGTTCCATCAGGTTTGTCTCCTCCCAGAAGATAAGCATCTTCTCCGCTTCATATGGAGAGACTTGGACAGATCTAAACCACCAGACATTTATGAGTGCCAAGTGCTTCCATTCGGCACTACTTGTAGTCCATGTAGTGCCATTTATGCTGTCCAGAGACATGTTATGGATCATACCACTCCTGATGATAGTATCAGAACCACTGTAGAAAGGAATTTCTATGTGGACAATTGTTTGAAAAGCCTACCATCACCTCAAGACGCAAAACAGCTTGTGGACAAACTCCGCACCCTTTTTGCCAGTGGTGGCTTTGAACTTCGCCAGTGGGCAAGTAATGATCCCAGTGTGGTGCACCACCTACCAACAGAGGCGAGATCAAGCAGTACAGAATTGTGGCTCTCTCAAGATCGTACCAACGTGCAAGAATCCGCACTAGGTTTGAAGTGGCACTGCAAATCAGACCTCCTTGGATATAATACCCATCCCATCAAACCTGGACTATGTACTCTTCGGCACATTTACAAGGTACTTGCAACCCAGTATGACCCCCTAGGTTTCATTATCCCATTCACCACCAGGGCCAAGATTTTAGTTCAAAGATTATGGGACAAGCAACGAGAATGGGGCGACCCAAATCTACCTGATGACCTTTTGAGATCCTGGAAGGTATGGGAGGGAGAACTACCGACATTGGAAAGTATTTCACTTCCTCGCTGTATCACATCCTCAGACATTGATCAGTCTTCCGCCACCAGACAGATTCACATTTTTTGCGACGTATCCGAGAAAGCTTATGGATCTGTTGCCTACCTACGTACTGAAGATGAAAGAAGTGGTCATATCCAGTTAGCCTTTGTACTAGCGAGATCTAAGGTTGCCCCAAAACGACGTATGACCATTCCCCGACTGGAATTGTGTGCTGCTTTGAATGGTACCCAATTGACCAAACTCTTGCAAACTGAACTTACGTTAAAGATCAATGCGGTAACCCTATGGACAGACTTCACCACTGTTCTAGCCTGGCTCAAATCCGAATCATACCGATTCAAGGTGTTTGTTGGAACCCGGATAGCCGAAATTCAAGATCTAACAGCAAACTGCTTCTGGCAATATGTGGATTCTAGTAGTAATCCAGCGGATGATCTCACCCGAGGTAAAACTCTTTCTGACCTATCAGTGCCCAACAGATGGAATCAAGGACCATCATTCCTACTCGAATCTGAATCAGTATGGCCTATCACTCCTCCCACACAGCCACCAGAAATCAAAATAGAAGAGCGTAAGGGAATCTTCTGTGGGTTTATGACAGAAGTAGTTGTTCCTGACATTCCTGACCCTACCACTCACAGCACCTGGACCGAGTTGGTAGAGTCCACAGTTCAGAGGAAAAAAGATAGAGGTCCCCCAACGGCATCAGACTACCAAACCGCAGAATGGCACCTCCTGCAAAAATCTCAAATGGATAGTTTTCCTGATGAATACAAATTGCTACAAGCTGGTAAACCTGTACCTTCCACTAGTCGACTACTTGCTCTTGCCCCAGAATTCGACCACTCTTGCCAGCTTATCAGAGTTGGTGGCCGTTTACGTCGAGCAGAAGGACTAGAGTTATCAGTTATTCACCCTGTAGTCCTTGACCCACATCACCAGGTTACCAAGTTACTGATACGAGATTATGATGCTAAACTCTGCCATCCAGGACCTGAAAGAGTCTTCGGAGAAATAAGAAGATCCTTTTGGATATTGAGAGGACGGGAAGCTATCCGTAAACAACAACATCTGTGCAGAGACTGTCAAAAATGGAAAAACAAACCAGTTATTCCCAGAATGGCAGACCTACCACCAGCCCGGCTCAGACTTCTCAAACCTCCATTCTACAGTACAGGTATGGACTGTTTTGGGCCATTCCAAGTTAAGATTGGCAGACGTTGTGAAAAGAGGTGGGGAATCATCTTTAAGTGTCTTACAACACGGAGCGTTCATCTAGACCTCCTCACATCTATTGATACGGATTCCTTTCTGATGGCCTTGAGAAGGTTTATAGCTCGCCGTGTTACACCTCGAGAGTTATATTCAGACCATGGCACTAACTTCCACGGAGGACAAAGAGAGTTGCAAGAGGCCTTTGCATCACTTACTCCACAGATCCAGCTACATCTAGCTAAACAAAGGATTTCTTTCCACTTTAACCCGCCTGGAGCCCCACACTTTGGAGGTGTGTGGGAAAGAGAAATCAGGTCAGTCAAGACCGCCCTACGCATAACACAGTCAGCTCCCAGACCGTAACTGAGGAAGTTCTCCAAACAGTCCTCATTGAGGTGGAAGGAATGCTTAATAGCAAGCCCTTGGGTTACACTTCCAGTAATGTTGCTGATCTTGACCCCGTTACACCAAATTATTTGCTCATGGGGCGGCTGGATAGTTCACTACCACTTGTAGTTTATCCTGCTACAGAGCTTATGAGTTGATGGCGATGGAAGCATAGTCAAGTTCTGGCAGATCAGTTCTGGTCAAGTTTCATTCATCACTACCTTCCTGCACTACAGACCCGCAACAAGTGGCACAAAGATGTGGGTGACATTTCTATTGGAACGGTAGTAATGCTCATTGATTCTCAACTACCACGAGCACTGTGGTTGGTGGGCAAAGTTATGAAGACCTTCCCAGGTTCTGATGGCCATATCAGAGCTGTTGAGATTCAAGTTAAGGATAAGACCTACACCCAGCCTGTCTCCCGCCTGATCCCCCTTCCTGCATTTACAGATCAAGAGGAATCTGCCTTAGCTCCCTTGAACTGATTGACATTTTAGAATACAAATATGCAGAGCATATTTGGGGGCGGCAGTGTTAGGAAGGATTCGACCAATCAGAGCGCTGTTTGCCATGCAGCGTCAGTCAGTGCTTAGCAGTCAGCAAGAGACGAGCTGTGAATGCTTCATTGCATGAGATGAGATTAATCTCCTTTCCAGCAGTAGTGGACTTTTATGAACGAGTTAATGATAATAACGTAAGTTGTTTACTGACAATCATCCCGTGACCATGGTAACATGTTTGATTGAAGAGTTTACTTAAGTTACCACTAGTTTGTCTGTTTGCGCTCGCGGCAGCTCGCGTTAGCGCCTAAGCGCCAAGTTATGTATAATCAATGCCTGAGTACCTTTATAGTGTAACTAGCTCCTTTGGATGATAATCATATTGTTATTCGACTGATTGTATATAGTACATTGTAATATTTCTTAGTTGCTATTACTGCCGAAAATGGCGTCACTCCATATGCGTTACTCACTCCATGTGCGTACCCTGGATGCCCTCTTGTGGACTGGATAGGAATTGCGGCAGTTTAATAATGTATCCATAATGTATCCATTGGTTAATGACAATGTAAATGATGTTTATTTAGCTTCATGTATGGTATTCATTGTTATTCTTTGGTGTTTCAGACCGCTCAATAGTCACTGGAATCATCAATAAACCTCACTCTGTTTCAACTGAGTTTGGTGTTCTTACCGACACACCAGTGCGGACACATCTACATCTGAACCAGTAAAAATACAGTCCTTATAAACCTCCATTTCAATGGTTGTGCGTGAAAATTCCAGTAACTCAGACCGGCCCGTCTGGCACCAACAAACATGCAACGCTCAAAATTGCTTAAATCACCTTTCTTTCCCATTCTGACATTCAGTTTGGAGTTCAGGAGATTGTCTTGACCAGGACCACACCCCTAAATGCATTGAAGCAACTGCCATGTGATTGGTTGATTAAATAATTGCATTAATGAGAAATTGAACTGGTGTTCCTAATAATCCTTTAGGTGAGTGTATTTATTTATTAAATTCACAAATTAATAGTGAACAAGAGATATTTTGGACGTCACCATATAACATAGACATTTTGAAATATCATGCCAAATATTGGCTCATTTTGGATTTCATGAGAGCTACACATTCCAAAAAAGTTGGGACAGGTAGCAATAAGAGGCCGGAAAAGTTAAATGTACATATAAAGAACAGCTGGAGGACCAATTTGCAACTTATTAGGTCAATTGGCAACATGATTGGGTATAAAAAGAGCCTCTCAGAGTGGCAGTGTCTCTCAGAAGTCAAGATGGGCAGAGGATCACCAATTCCCCCAATGCCAAAAATAGTGAAGCAATATCAGAAAGGAGTTTCTCAGAGAAAAACTGCAAAGAGTTTGAAGTTATCATCATCTACAGTGCATAATATCATCCAAAGATTCAGAGAATCTGGAACAATCTCTGCGTAAGGGTCAAGGCCGGAAAACCATACTGGATGCCCGTGATCTTCGGGCCCTTAGACGGCACTGCATCACATACAGGAATGCTACTGCAATGGAAATCACAACATGGGCTCAGGAATACTTCCAGAAAACATTGTCGGTGAACATAATCCACCGTGCCATTCGCCGTTGCCGGAAGCGCAGGCATTTTCTCTGGGCCAAGGCTCATTTAAAATGGACTGTGGCAAAACAAGTGGAAAACTGTTCTGTGGTCAGATTAATACAAATTTTGAAAAACTGGGACTCCATGTCATCCGGACTAAAGAGGACAAGGACAACCCAAGTTGTTATCAGCGCTCAGTTCAGAAGCCTGCATGGGCAGCATTACACATGCGGGAAACGTGCTGGGATCCGCAACAGACTGAGAAAAAGGGCATTCAGCCCACCTCTCCCGAGCATTCTGCTCGCAAATGTCCAATCCTTGGAGAATAAGATGGACGATCTTAGAGCCAGGATAAGTTTTCAACGGGACATGAGAGACTGTAACATCTATTGTTTGTCCGAAACATGGCTCACGCCCGCGGTCCTGGACACAGCTGTGACGCTGTCGGAGAACTTCTCTGTTTTTCAGATGGACAGAACATCCGAGGCTGGTAAATCTAAAGGCGGTGGAGTGTGTTTCATGATCAACAAGGAATGGTGCAACCCCAGGAACATCTCCATTCTTTCGCGATCCTGCTCGCCTCATCTGGAACATTTAACAATCATTTACCGCCCATTCTATCTGCCGAGGGAGTTTTCCTCGGTCATCGCCACTGCCATTTACATTCCACCACAGGCAGACACAGGGCTGGCTTTATCTGGCCTTCATGATGTTACCAGCGGCTTCATAAACAAACCCCCCCAATGCTGCTTTCATCGTCGAGGGCGATTTTAACAAAGCAAACCTAAAGAAAGTCTTGCCAAACTTTCACCAGCACGTCTCCTGTCCTACACGAGGAGCAAACACACTGAATAATTGTTACTCTCTGTTTAAGAACACCTATAAAGCTCGTTCACTACCAGCTTTTGGCAAATTGGATCATGCCGCCATTTTCCTCACACCTGAATACAGACAAAGGCTCGTTCAGGAACCCCCGGTGAAGCGGGAAGTTAAACGCTGGTCACCCCATTCATAGACCGCGCTATAGGCAGCTCTTGATGACGTCGGCTGGGACATTTTCCGGGCGAGTTCATCTGACGTCAGCGAGTACACGGATGTGGCGCTTTGCTTCATCAACACGCTTACAGAGCAAGCCACACAAACAATAACAATAACGTCCTTCTCAAATCAGAAACCGTGGGTGGACAATTCAATCCGCGCTGCAGTGAACACACGCACTGCCGCATACAACGCCGGTCTCCTAACAGGTAATATGATTGACTATAAATCATCCTGCTATGCTCTCTGACGCGCAGTTAAAGCCGCAAAGATCCGTTATAAGGATCAAGTGGAGTCTCATTTCCAACTCAACGACTCCCGGCGCATGTGGCAGGGACTGAGGACCGTCTGTCCTTTTGGATCTAAATCCTCTGCAGAGGTGAGAGCTGATCCGTTGCTTGTGAACGAGTTAAACTCTTTCTACGCTCGCTTTGATTGTAATCGCGGCAGCGCAACTCCGACAAGTGAGAGTGTCAGAGGGAATTACTCAGAGCAGCAACAACCACGTGATCTCTGTCTTGGAGGATGAAGTTCAGAGGGCACTCAAGCGTGTGGACGCCAGGAAAGCTGCCGGGCCGGATGGTATTTCAGGTCGTGTTCTGCGGTCCTGTGCTGATCAGCTCACCGGGTTGTTTACATCCATCTTTAATGAGTCCCTCGCTACATCTGTGGTCCCCACCACCTTCAAAAAATTCCCCATCATCCCTGTCCCTAAGAACAGTAAACCCTCACCTAAATGACTATCGTCCAGTGGCTCTCACGTCTATAGTCATGAAGGTCTTTGAGAGACTCATTAAAAACACCATTTGCTCCTTCATTCCTGACACTTTGGACCCTCTTCAGTTTGCCTATCGTCCCAATAGATCGACTGAAGATGCCATCTCTCATGTCCTCCACTCCTCCCTCGCTCACATCGACAGCAAAAGTGGGAACTACGTAAGGCTGCTTTTTATTGACTATAGCTCAGCCTTTAACACCATAGTTCCCATTAAGCTAACCGCCAGACTCCTGGATCTCAGCCTGAATTCTTCTCTCTGCCACTGGATTGAAGTCTTCCTCACTGGCAGGCCTCAGGTGGTGAGAGTAGGCCAGTTCACCTCCACCTCCATCACCTTGAGTGTGGGAGCTCCACAGTCCCCTGCTCTACTCTCTCTACACATGACTGTTTGTCCAAACACAACTCCACCTCTATCATCAAATTTGCTGATGATACTGTTGTCCTGGGCCTCATTTCCAACAACAATGAGATGGCATACTTGGACGAGGTGGAGCAACTAACATCATGGTGCCAGGAACAGTCTCTCTCTGAATGTTGGCAAGACCAAAGAACTGATTGTGGACTTCAGGAAGAGACAGCATCAGCGGGTCACCAGTAGAGAGAGTGAGCAGCTTCAAGTACCTGGGTGTAAACATCTCAGAGGACATGACCTGGACTGCGCACATTCAGACACAGGTGAAAAAAGCCAGGCAAAGACTGTACCACCTGCGCCAGCTGAGGAAATTCAGGGTTTCACCAGCTATCCTGAAAACTTTCTATTTAGGGGCGATTGAAAGTGTATTAACTCAGTGCATCACAGCGTGGTATGGGAACAGCACCAGTCATGACTGCAAAGCCCTGCAAAGAGTCATGCGCTTATCCGAGCGTATCTCAGGGTCAGCTCTCCCGTCTCTGCAGGACGTCTACACCAAATACTGCAAAGGTAGAGCTACTAAGATCATCAAGGACTCTAATCACCCTGCAAACCCTCATTTCACGCTGCTGCCATCTGGTAAGCGCTTCCGAAGCCTGATGGCCAAAACTGAGAGACTCAGGAGGAGCTTCTTCCCCCAGGCCATCAGACTCCTGAACTCAGTCACTTAACATCACGTGACTTAACTTAAGGATAAACATCGACATACTGACATTGCACTGCACTTTCTGTTCTTGTTGTTACTGTGTAACAACCTGTTATAAACCTGTTTGCACATTATACTTTGTACATTTCTGTTAACCACATATTTATAAGTCTACAGTTTACTCACTGCACAGCTTATTTCACTTATTTTATTCCACTTTATTTATTTTTATTTTATTTTTTTCTACTTGATTTATTTATAATTCTACATTATTATATTATATATATATATATATATATATATATATATATATATATATATATATATATATATATATATATATATATATAGTACTTTTTTATTCTATTTCTATTTTAATTTCCTCGTGTTTTTAACTGTGAATTTGCACTGTCCATGGAGCGGACCTGTTTACATTTCACTGCCGGTTGTATATTCTGTATATAACTGTGTATGTGACAAATAAAACTCTTGAATCTTGAATCTGGAAAGGCACCATCAATGCTGAAAGGTATATCCAGGTTCTAGAACAACATATGCTCCCATCCAGACGTCGTCTCTTTCAGGGAAGACCTTGCATTTTCCAACATGACAATGCCAGATCACATACTGCATCAATTACAACATCATGGCTGCGTAGAAGAAGGATCCGGGTACTGAAATGGCCAGCCTGCAGTCCAGATCTTTCACCCATAGAAAACATTTGGCGCATCATAAAGAGGAAGATGCTACAAAGAAGACCTAAGACAGTTGAGTGATTAGAAGCCTGTATTAGACAAGAATGGGACAACATTCCTATTCCTAAACTTGAGCAACTTGTCTCCTCAGTCCCCAGACGTTTGCAGACTGTTATAAAAAGAAGAGGGGATGCCACACAGTGGGAAACATGGCCTTGTCCCAACTTTTTTGAGATGTGTTGATGCCATGAAATTTAAAATCAACTAATTTGTCCCTTAAAATTATAGATTTTCTCAGTTTAAACATTTGATATGTCATCTATGTTGTATTCTGAATAAAATATTGAAATTTGAAACTTCCACGTCATTGCATTCTGTTTTTATTCACAATTTGTACAGTGTCCCAACTTTTTTGGAATCGTGTTTGCATATATATATATATATATATATATATATATATATATATATACACACACACACATACATACATATATACAAAAAAGTTTTCTTTAACCTCTTTTGTTGAAATCCTCAGTACAGTGTCTAATTATTTTCCCCAGTAATGCAACCATCTGGCGACAAAAGTACAGTCAATAATTTGACAGCTGTGAGGACACTGAAAGCTGCTAATGTTTCAAAGCCAAAGCCAAAGCTCTACAAATGATTGACTTGCCATTGTAAGGTAAACTTTTAACAGTTTGATCCTCTGACACATTTTAACATACAGTACGAACACCAAAGAAAAAGAGTGCCCTCAAAAGACAAACGTCTATGTTAAAGATTAAAGCCCGAGGACCCATAAAAGATACATACCGGCCCTTTGAGGGTGACAGCTTCTGCTTTCAGAGCCTGTCAGTGCTTTTATGTCTCTGTATGTGGCTGAGTGGGGGTGAAAAATGGAGGGTGATGCCAGGGTCACTCCTGAGGATCGAGTGCAGCTACTGAAGCGGGACAACCAAATTCCTAATGGAGTTTGCAGCCGGTTTGCTGGGCTGGGGCTGAGCGCTCAGTTACAGTAATACAGAGATACGGACGGCTGTGCAAGGTCGCATGATATTTATATAGATGTAATTGCTCAGCGCTGATGCAGAGCGGAAAAGAGTAAGTCACTCGCACAAGGACCTTTCCCAGAATGCTTCTCTTCGGAGGCTCTATCGGTGCACTATGCATCTGTACAGAAATGTTTCATTTGTTTTTTAACAGAAAAAAGCAAGCAAGAAAGTCCAATTTCCTAAGCAGCAAACTAGCCATCCATCCAAACAAACCCTGTAAAAAGACAATCTGTCAGAAGCAACTCAGCTCAGTCCATCCGTAGCATCCGCAGCACCCCCAGCTGATATCAGTGGTGTGAATCTGGCACACTCTCTGTGCTTCTATGAGCCGAGTATCAGCTTCAATTTGTAAAACGTCCCTCAGCACACCCTTGCATCTGTCTCAATCAATGAGGGCAATTGCCAAAGGCTCCAGACAGGCCGTCTGCCGCTGCTTGTCCCTGACAGTCCCTCTTTCCCAACACCAGCTGAGGTTACAGTGTCTGCTGAAAGCCCCAGTCAGCACTCTGTCGTGCTCTCAAAATCATTATTTAGGCCTGAGGGGCCGTTCCATTTCCGCACAGTACAATTAAGAGAAGCTATTGGGTACGTGAGAGAAGGAGAGAGGGGGCAGAGGAGAGGAGCTTTTGAGATCCATTTTTGGAGAGACCAAAGTGTAAAATAAAATAGTATTGTACTACTTTAATACATTTTTGTTACAATTTCTGTTGAAATGTTTTACAAAGCATTACAATTTGAATTAAAAGTTTCATATTCATACACATTTTCAAACAGGAGTCACATGATCATTGACACATTTGACTATTTAGTGGCCTAGAGATAGACAGAATCCTATTATTATGTCATGTCACTATATGGACACACGTTAAAGTTTAGGTTCAGTAATAAAAAAATTATAAAAAAATAAAGAAAAGAAAAGAAAACAGCAAGGAGGCATTAAAATGATCCATAGTGACAGACATTTCTTCTGTTTCTAAAAATGTATTTCAAATAAATGCTGTTCTGAACTTTCTCTTCATCAAAGAACACAAAAAAATTATTATGGTTTCCACAAAAAAAATATTAAAGCAGCACATATATGGTAAAATGGTAAATGGACTGCATTTATATAGCGCTTTCAAGCGCTTTACATATTGCCTCACATTCACCCGTTCATTCACTCATTCATCTTAAATATGATTCGGGAACAACGCGTTGTCTCAGAGAGCGATTCGTTCAGTTTGTGTTGACCATGCATGCACTACATGCCATCGGTTCTGTACAGGATCTTCTGCATTCAGCCTGTGAGTTGGTAAACGAATGACTCGAACCCAAAGACTCGAGAGGTGAACTAATCAGTTCTGTTTCCGGGACTGCATGCATTGCATATGGGACTGTCACGGCCCAGATCAGACACTGATGACGGAACTAACAACTCAAACCCAAAGACAGGAGAGGTGTAATGTTACCCATCTTTCCAGGGAACAGACGTGATTAAATGTGAAGTGACAAAAGAAAGAATGACTCTGATTCGGAGGTGAAGTGAACTAACAGACTGCATAGCCTGTCCATCTAAACTTCCCACTACTATGCGTCGCTCAACATACATAATTTACTCCGTTGCTCTGATTAGTTGTAGGTCTATCCATTTGAGTGCAGAGGCATTTTCTTTCCTGGTTCAGTTGAAACACGCCCCAATAATCTCAGCCCATTGGAGCAGTATCAGACTCATATTCTGACTAGAATTGAGTATGACAACGTCAGGCTAGTAACCACCATTAAACTTGACAAAATGTCACTATTCAACTTTGTTAATTTTAACAATCATCCTTTACTTTTATGGGGAATTCATGGAGATAATGAGCTAACCAACTTAACGCAAGCTTGTAACAGAATTAAAACTTCACAAAAACAACCAATACTAAAAATATAGCTGCAAAATTTATATGAATCCAGAAATTTGTACTGATTACCATCATCCATTGTAACAATGTTTTGTTTGTGATTCTGAAGCATGAAGCAAGTGCAAAGGAAAAAAAAATCCTGACCAACTATGAATGATTTATTTGACTTATTATGCCATTTGGTTTCTTTGTACTAATATCAAATTATATTTGACGAGGTAGACCGTTCTGAGTGAGCAGGGTAATTACACTACATGAATTGCCTCATTAGGTAGTGTCCTTGTATTGTGTAGACTTAGTTTTGAGTTATGCATTCCATGCATTTAGAAATAATGTGCTATTTTGTTATGCTGGATCCAAACATCAGCATTTATGTTACACAAAAGCTAATCCTTTTCCTTATCCACTACATATTTTTGGAAATAAATAGCTTATATATAAATAATCTACATCTCAATTAATAATATGTTAGGATGCAACGTGAAGGCCTTGATCTTTGACTTTCAAAACCAATTGTTCATGCAGTCAGAATGAGCAAGCTATAGTAAGGGGAAACGTGTGTCACCTACAGCAACATCTGTCAAAGCAGACTGAAAGGAAACACCCTACATAACAGTACGATCAATACCTGTGTTCTCCTGACAGCTCCATTTCACATGAAACATCATTTTTATCACAGACTAAATATGCAGTATGGTATGTTCTATAACAATAGACCCATCTAGACCCATGTCTAATTTGCACATAAAAAAAGAACCAGAAAAAGAAAAAGAAAAAAAGGAAGAGAAAAAAAAAGAAAGGCTTTTTTGTGAAACAAGCTGTAGATAGTAATAGTAAATAAAATAGTTGATAAAAACCTTGGTAAATTAACAAGAGATGGATGGCTGGATGGATGGATGGATGGATGGCTGGATGGATGACTTTTTTTCATGTTGGGGAGATACAGATGAGATATTGATGAACGTCTCAGCCGTAATTCAGCACCTTTGGGCCTCAAAGCTCCCTTAACAATAAATTGAAGTTCTAGCTAATAATGAGCAATCAACATGGTGGATTAGTAAACCGTCACTACATTGTACTTTGTTTTTCCGTCATGTAAAAAAACAACAAAACATTATTCATACGCATTTTCACAGTGTATTAACCAGACTTACTGCAATTTCTCATTCATTACATGGTGAGACACAAATTCCACACCGTTTTAACACCAAAGACTGAATCCCTGCCCCTGAGTTACAGCATCATTGTGCCCTTGAAATGTCTTTCACACTCACCCTTCAAGATAACCCATTGCCAAACAGAGGAAATTAAAAAGCTTACAATGAGTGGGGACAACTTTATGTAAGTTGAAGGAAAAGTCTGCTTCTGAGGTGAGAGTCAACGTGTGGCATTATACACTATCATCAATCATCTTTCCTGGAGATGTTACTGCCAAACTTTGTCCTTGGGGAGACGGTTTATACCGAGCGGCCCGTCTCCCCATCAGAGGCATCTGCGCTGTGTTTGTTTTATTGTTTCTTGCTTTTATAAGATGCTGACAGTGCTGTGTTCATAAGCATTCTGCTAACGGCGCAGGTGTCGCTCTTATCTGAGTCTAATCTCGATGTTGACGACCATGGGACTTAATTACATTTTGAAAGCAGCATGCGACAGAAAAATATCTGGGTTTGCCTGTAATGTATTCCTCAAACTTTCTGGTAAGGGGTTTGTTTTAAATATCTACCCTATGTAACTTATGCAATTACTGTAACTCAACCTGAACTGATTAGCATATATATTAAAAAATGCTGATGTCATCACTAAATATATTACATAAATTAATATAATATAATTAATACAATACAGTATAGTGTAAGAATGGATTTCACCTGAGAACGAACTCAAGAGATCTAAGCTGCACTAAGACAATAAAACTTAACTCATCTGAGGAAGAGAAAACAAGACTCCACCTGACTCAATCTTATCTTCCCCCTGCCGAGTCCTGACCCTCTCACCTTCTCTGTATCAGGGACCACACAATCATGCAAATCTCACAGATACGGCCACAAGTTGTTTCTTTGTTGGCATTATAGATACTTTTGGTGCAATTGGTAAACAGATTTCATTCCGACATCGGTAGAGCAAGTCATAAAGACAACAGGGCTTGTTCCCCCGGTGTGGGAGATGCTCATAAAGATCTATTAATAAACATTTGCTGTCATCCCCCAAGGACAGGCATGAGAAAAAGTTAACCAAAGGCTGCATAAATATTTGGGTGCTAAATGTTTATTGTTCTTTGTTCTGGTTGAGTATTTAAAGGGAATGGGCAGACCACTCATGGAAGCCTCTGTATTCAGAACTTCCCACACTGTTGAAGTGTGTCTCTATTGCCAGGTAACAATGACTCTTTGAAACTATTTTTTATATTATTTTGTAATTGTGTTTTATATTATATACTGATCAGTTGTGTATTATGGATTCTTTTTAAATTCCTTTATTTGATATTTTTACCTGGCTAGAATAAACATTAACCTTGATTTATCTTGTATTAGTCTGAATTCTTTATTTTAGTAGTGTCGCATGAGGAGTTTGTAGGAGTTTCCGTAAATCTTTCTGTCAGGGCAGATTCATACGGAGGACCCCATGACCCGAGCATGGCGCTAAGCATGAGCGGCAATCTGATTTCTGACTGTCACTGTTATAACAAGTTGCAGCTCTCGTGACTATTGTTAAAATGACACTTTCTGTTATGAGTAAACGTGTGAATCACTTAAAGGTAAAATAGTTCACTCTGCAATCCTCTGTAATATCAGAACTGACTAATTTACGTCTGTGAGGTAATGTAATTAATCGCGAGCATTATCCTCTGAGCGACTCCAGGTCCCATGGAGGAACGAATATTTGAAATTAAGAGATACTAAGAAAATCAATGATCTAAATTAAAATCACAACTAATACTTTGATCAGGTGTTAATTTATAAATGTAACAAACTTAATAAAATCACCTACAATTAGAGTCAGATTAAATTATTCATGGAGTCAGATTTTTAATTGGATCTTCACATTTTAATAAATTAAAGTGATCTTTCTAGAAGCGCCAGAAAAGAGATTCAAGATTCAAGAGTTTTATGAGCATTATTTTTAAGTGGAATAAAATAAGTGAAGTAAACTGTGCAGTGAGTAAACTGTAGACTTATAAATATGTGGTTAACAAATGTATAAGAGTATAATGTGCAAACAGGTTTATAACAGGTTGTTACACAGTAACAACGAGAACAGAACAGAAAGTGCAGTGCAATGTCAGTGTATCAATGTTTATCCTGAAGTGAAGTCACGTGATGTTAAGTGACTGAGTTCAGGAGTCTGATGGCCTGGGGGAAGAAGCTCCTCCTGAGTCTCTCAGTTTTGGCCATCAGGCTTCGGAAGCGCTTACCAGATGACAGCAGCGTGAAATGAGGGTTTGCAGGGTGATTAGAGTCCTTGATGATTTTAGTAGCTCTGCCTTTGCAGCGTTTGGTGTAGACGTCCTGCAGAGACGGGAGAGCTGACCCTGAGATACGCTTGGATAAGCGCACAACTCTTTGCAGGGCTTTGCAGTCATGACTGGTACTGTTCCCATACCACGCTGTGATGCACTGAGTTAATACACTTTCTATCGCCCCTAAATAGAAAGTTTTCAGGATAGCTGGTGAAACCCTGAATTTCCTCAACTGGCGCAGGTGGTACAGTCTTTGCCTGGCTTTTTTCACCTGTGTCTGAATGTGAGCAGTCCAGGTCAGGTCCTCGGAGATGTTTAGACCCAGGTACTTGAAGCTGCTCACTCTCTCCACTGGTGACCCGCTGATCATGAGAGGGGAGTATGTCCGTTGCTGTCTCTTCCTGAAGCCCACAATCATTTCTTTGGTCTTGCCAACATTCAGAGAGAGACAGTTGTCCTGGCACCATGATGTTAGATGCTCCACCTCGTCCAAGTATGCCGTCTCATTGTTGTTGGAAATGAGGCCCAGGACAACAGTATCATCAGCAAATTTGATGATAGAGGTGGAGCTGTGTGTGGACAAACAGTCATGCGTGTAGAGAGAGTCGAGCAGGGGACTCAGGACACAGCCCTGTGGAGCTCCCACACTCAGGGTGATGGAGGTGGAGGTGAACTGGCCTACTCTCACCACCTGAGGCCTGCCAGTGAGGAAGTCCTCAATCCAGTGGCAGAGAGAAGGATTCAGGCCGAGATCCAGGAGTTTGGCGGTTAGCTTAATGGGAACTATGGTGTTAAAGGCTGAGCTATAGTCAATAAATAGCAGCCTTACGTAGTTCCCACTTTTGCTGTCGATGTGAGTGAGGGAGGAGTGGAGGACATGAGAGATGGCATCTTCAGTCGATCTATTGGGACGATAGGCAAACTGAAGAGGGTCTAAAGTGTCAGGAAAGACATACACGCAGAAGTCCTTCGACCAGCTGCTGGATTCCTACGTTGGGCCAATCAGGTGGACCTTACAATAGTACAATATATAATTAGTGCTGTCAATTGATTACAAGAATAACTAATTAATCACACATTTTCTGTAATTAATCATGAAAACAAAATTGTTGTTTAATGGCATCTTTTTTTTTTTAAAGAAGGCATCACCGATACCAATACTGCTACTGATGTTTCTGTGAAATGTATTTTCTTAATTTTAGACATTAATTACATGCATGAATCAGCATTACATTATAATTGAAAGCTATAATTTTGTATGTAAAAAATAATAGTACATCAAATATTTTATATGAAATAATAAAACAAGCAACTAGATTCTATTTACACTAAGTGAAAATAGCATAATTTCTTAGTGATCTGCTATTTACACTACTTAGATGATAGTTATGCTTATAAATAGTGGCAGATACTATTTGCACCTCAGTGGTGTTGTACAGTATGCAATAATAACAGTGCAAATGATTATATTTGTTAAAATTATTAAATGAATGCCACCTTATTGGGACTATAAATCTAGATTAATCCTTATTAAAGCTACAAACGTTATTTAGTCAAGAGCAGTGAGTGATTTTCTCCTTTTCTTTTGTTCTTTGGTTAACATTAATGACAGACAGCAGCAGGTTTATTAGGCTGTCACTTTAAGACCTTCTGCTGTCGCACATGACGTGGATCTGACACGCATCACATTTTCACACAACTCTTTACATTCATTTAGGACTTCATTTAACTGCGCTTGCGAGGATAATCAACAAAACGGCATTTAGGCATAATTTAGTTTTTTTGTCTGAACAAGCGCTGTCTGAAATGGCTTTCTGTGCACGAGTGAGTGTGTGTCACACAGACAAGGGATTCACAGACGCACTCCAGTTCTCTTTTGTGTCTTATTGCGCGTGAATGGTCTAAAATCATACACAAAATACACACCAAAAAAAAGTTGCTGTTAAATTTTTAAGTAAAATCAACTTCGATTATTTCAACTTAAAACACATTAACTCTTTCCCCACCAGCATTTGTTTTTTTCATTCGCATTTGCCAGCCTCCGCCAGCGTTATTAGTAATTTTCACAAAAGTTTAATGGCCCCCAGAATGTCTTGTTGTATGAATATCTGAACATGCAATACACTCACCTAAAGGATTATTAGGAACACCATACTAATACTGTGTTTGACCCCCTTTCGCCTTCAGAACTGGCTCAATTCTACGTGGCATTGATTCTACAAGGTGCTGACAGCATTCTTTAGAAATGTTGGCCCATATTGATAGGATAGCATCTTGCAGTTGATGGAGATTTGTGGGATGCACATCCAGGGCACGAAGCTCCCGTTCCACCACATCCCAAAGATGCTCTATTGGGTTGAGATCTGGTGACTGCGGGGGCCATTTTAGTACAGTGAACTCATTGTCATGTTCAAGAAACCAATTTGAAATGATTTGAGCTTTATGACATGGTGCATTATCCTGCTGGAAGTAGCCATCAGAGAATGGGTACATGGTGGTCATAAAGGGATGGACATGGTCAGAAACAATGCTCAGATAGGCCGTGGAATTTAAACGATGCCCAATTGGCACTAAGGGGCCTAAAGTGTGCCAAGAAAACATCCCCCACACCATTACACCACCATCACCAGCCTGTACAGTGGTAACAATGCATAATGGATCCATGTTCTCCTTCTGTTTACGCCAAATTCTGACTCTACCATCTGAATGTCTCAACAGAAATCGAGACTCATCAGACCAGGCAACATTTTTCCAGTCTTCAATTGTCCAATTTTGGTGAGCTCGTGCAAATTGTAGCCTCTTTTTCCTATTTGTAGTGGAGATGAGTGGTACCCGGTGGGGTCTTCTGCTGTTGTAGCCCATCCGCCTCAAGGTTGTGCGTGTTGTGGCTTCACAAATGCTTTGCTGCATACCTCGGTTGTAACGAGTGGTTATTTCAGTCAAAGTTGCTCTTCTATCAGCTTGAATCAGTCGGACCATTCTCCTCTGTCCTCTAGCATCAACAAGGCATTTTCGCCCACAGGACTGCCGCATACTGGATGTTTTTCCCTTTTCACACCATTCTTTGTAAACCCTAGAAATGGTTGTGCGTGAAAATCCCAGTAACTGAGCAGAATGTGAAATATTCAGACCGGCCCGTCTGGCACCAACAATCATGCCACGCTCAAAATTGCTTAAATCACCTTTCTTTCCCATTCTGACATTCAGTTTGGAGTTCAGGGGATTGTTTTGACCAGGACCACACCCCTAAATGCATTGAAGTAGCTGAGAAAATTGTGTTGTCAAAAACTGCATCCAGATCGGATTCAGAACGATCAACAAAACATAGATGGAGTAGATTGAATACATCAACACCACTAATGCTTGCACCGTCCTGATGTAGCTCATCCTGGGTCAACATTTCATTCAGTAACATTAGGCCATTTTTATTTATATGCTGTTTATTGTTCATGATTGCATTATTTTTCATATGCATCTACTTACATATGAGATCACTCATTTCTGCTTCGTCTGTGTTTTGATCTGGAGATACTGTACTCGTTCAGGGGATGCGTACGGATTTTCTTCCGTTTATACGGAACGCTGTATAAACTCTGTATAAACTCATCATTGGCAGAGAAGTATGGCAAGATTATCATTCAATTGAATATCAACAATTCAATTCCTGAAATCAACAACTGAATTTGAATGGCAGCCTATGGTGACATTTCACTAGTGAAAATACAATTACTGACATCAAGAATTGGCATTTTAACTAGTAAAAATGTAATTGTTGTTATCAAGAATTCATATCCTGTGAATTAATAAAAGTCAAAACGGCTTGCCATAGATAAGCATTGTCTCAAGGAGGCAGGCAAGGAGTTAAACTGACTTTATAAACTTATTTTGGTGAGTTAAAGCAATGTAAAAACATATGTTGTCATAACTTCTTAATCATATATTTGTTTACAATGTACGTAATAATTTTTAAATGTTGTCAATACGCCCATTGTACTTTCAGTGTTTAACCAAACATACAAAAAAAATGTATGTTCTGTAACTGCAGATGTTACATATTAACAATGAGACCCGGCTGTTGTATGAATATCTGAACACAGAAAAAGTCAACACTTAAATGCGGGCAAATTTCATTAAAAAAGCAACATGTTGAATAAAAAGCTGTGAAAATCGTTTTTTTTTTTTATTGTTGTTTTTGTATCAAATTCCAGATCGGATTCGGAATGATGAACAAAACACAGATGGAGTAGATTGAGTCCATCAATACTCCTAAAGCTTGCACAGTCCGATACCAACACGGTCTCACTCCTATTCTTCACATATTGACGCTTGCCCAGGATCCCTCTACGTCACTTTTTAATGCACAGGGTACCCCTTTAGCACAGTTTTCCGACGCATGTACTCCATTTGATTTCAGTTGTTTGCCCAATGCGTCAGATCAAGACGCATTTAATTATTTGCGTTTGTAAAAGTAGATATGATTTTATGAATATTTATAGGCTGCTTTTATATTTTGGAGCAACTAACCCCACTCCTACCCTAAACCTACCCACTTCTCAATAATATAAAACACGTAACAGACGGCAGTTTTTTAAATGTGTTTATGATCTTCGGCTGATGGAGACGCTGACCGCTTTAGGGGATTTTCTTCACACAAAGCAATCGTTTGGCCTCGGAACACTTGAAATATTTGTACTTTTTGAATAAATTGTGGCTGCAGTCGTATCTGCCTGTTATATCCTGTTTTTTCATAATACACAAATGGGTAGGTTTAGGGATGGAGTTGGGTTATGTGTTCAAAACGTGTCTGAATAGTGTAAATAAAATTATGCTGGCTGATTAAATTGAGAATAACACTCCATGTCATAATGGCAAAATCATAACACAATATATAGTTTCATCATGATGATAACCATGCCCAACGCATCTGTATATGATGCCAAAGGTTTCTCATTGAAATAAAAAAATGACACTAAAGGGGTACCCTGTGCGTTAAAAAGTGCCAAAGGGAACTTACCAAGCGGCAATATACCAAATACATCAAAAATCTATATGGTGTAGATAGTTCTAAATTTATACTTCAAATTATTGATTACTATATTACATTTAATTATAGTATAATCAAAATCAGTGCCAAATTTAGGTTTTTGGTATGAAAGGGTCTAAAGATATTGTTCAACTAAAAGTTAACTAAAAAGCGTATATTTAACAAAGTTAAATATACACTCTGGTTTCACTTGAGATAACCAAGACTATATGGTGATGAATATAAGATGATCAATAACCGAATGAGTTCAAGCTCTGGAGAAACCCAAGAGACATGGACATCCTTTAAGAAGCAATAAGAAATCTTGCCTCCTCATCTCTCCCTTCCACTCTAATGAAATGAGCTGACATATATTCAAGTTGTTTTCGTTTTCTTTTTTTTTTAAGGAACAAATGACTTCTATGCCTATTCAAGCATGCAAGTTCAATTATATGCCCATGCTCTATTAAAAATGTGATTTGCTCGTGTAATTGCCAAAAAGATTGAAAACTATGAGCAGTGTCTATAAAATACGCTACAAAGCGGCACATCTGATGACATATACAAGAGCTCAATTCAAGGCATGCTCCATGAAATAATTTTGAACCCTCTTAATGTTTTTTCAAATTTCGTGAGGTCTCAGAGGATGAGAAGGCTTTCATACACAAAGCAAGAAGACACTACTCTTTCACCTTGCCAACACACTCGTTTGTATGCACAGACAAACGCACTGCAGAAGGGAAGCTGAGTGGGAGGATAAGGCAGATTAAATCCAGTGCCCATGCCTCAGGTCTCTTTTTTAGGAATAAGAAATCTGAATGGAAAGATGGCTGCATGTTAAGCCTGGTATGATTCAGTGCCACATGTCTCTGCAATAATGCGAACAAATGGATCCTACAGGGGACACCACTGGAAAACACAAAAAACAACAGTCCTGAGATCAAAGACAAAAAGGGAGGTTGTTGTAAGTGAGTCAAATTAATTAAAATACAAAAAAAAAAAAAAAAAAATCAATAAGAAAACACACAAGGCTATACATACACTATATTGCAAAAAGTATTGGGACACCCCTCCAAATCATTGAATTCAGGTGTTCCAATCACTTCCATGGCCACAGATGTATAATATTAAGCACCTAGGCATGCAGACGCTTCTACAAACATTTGTGAAAGAATGGGTCGCTCTTAGGAGCTCAGTGAATTCAAGCGTGGTACCGTGATTGGTTGTCACCTGTGCAATAAGTCCATTCGTGAAATTTCCTCACTACTAAATATTCCATGGTCAGTGGTATTATTATTACAAAGTGTAAGCAATTTGGAACAACAGCAGCTCAGCCACTAAGTGGTAGGCCACGTAAAATCACAGAGCCGGGTCAGCGCATGCTTGACTTTCTGCAGAGTCAATAGCTACAGACCTCCAAACTTGGTGTGGCCTTCAGATTAGCTCAAGAACAGTGCGGAGAGAGCTTCATTGAATGGATTTCCATGGCCGAGCAGCTGCATCCAAGCCTTACATCACCAAGTGCAATGCAAAGCATCGGATGCAGTGGTATAAAGCACGGCGCCACTGGACTCTAGAGCAGTGGAGATGTGTTCTCTGGAGTGACAAATCACGCTTCTCTGTCTGGCAATCTGATGGATGCGTCTGGGTTTGACGGTTGCCAGGAGAACGGTACTTCACTGACTGCACTGTACCAAGTGTAAAGTTTGGTGGAGGGCAGATTATGTTGTAGGGTTGTTTTTCAGGGGTTGGGCTTGGCCCCTAAATTCCAGTGAAAGGAATTCTTAATGCTTCAGCATACAAAGACATTTTGGACAATTTCATGCCCCCATCTTTGTGGGAAGAGTTTGGGTATGGCCCCTTCCTGTTCCAACATGACTGTGCACCAGTGCACAAAACAAGGTCCATAAAGATATGGATGAGCGAGTTTGATGTGGAGGAACACCTTTGGGATGAATTAGAGCGGAGACTGTGAGCCAGGCCTTCTCGTCCAACATCAGTGCCTGACCTCACAAATGCGCTTCTAGAAGAATGGTCAAAAATTCCCATAGACACACTCCTAAACCTTGTGGAAAGCCTTCCCAGAAGAGTTGAAGCTGTTATAGCTACAAAGGGTGGGCCAACTCTATATTAAACCCTACAGATTAAGAATAGGATGTCATTAAAGTTCATGTAAATGTAAAGACAGACGTCCCAAAACTTTTGGCAATATAGTGTACATACATACATACATGCATAATTGTTTTTTATTATGTATCATTGTCTAAACAAAACCTAATTTTTCACCTGAGCCTTGTTATGAAAGGACCTTTAGGATTTTTCTGAAGAACATTGCGCAGTTTAACCATCAACCATCAAAAAAATAAAAATAAAAAATAACCAAAACCATAGTGGATCATCCAATGACAAACAGTATTAAGAACTCACAGTTCCCTTTCGCTCTGTCACTCCGAGTAACGTCAGTGACTGACGAATGGGGGTTTCGCTTAGAAGCCTATCATCTTCGAGATCTAAGAAAGCGCCCAATGGCAGTGCAAATGCCATGGGCATGCGTAACTCCGCCCCACCGCATGGGTATATAAGGAAGTACGCAGGCACATCGCATTATGTTTCTGCTTCGGAGCCAAGAGTACCTACTCTTCACTCCACAAAGCCTTCTGAGTTAATTTTATCAGCTTCTTTGAGATGAGCAGCCTTCCAGTCGGTGTTGGTGCTACAGCGCATTCCAGCGATCGCATACTTCCTGCCTGCTGATCTGTGCAGTGGTCTGCATCCAGCTGGTGTGCGTTTCCCTGGGCGCTTCGGCATCGACTGCGAGGTTTTCCTCTCACAAAAGAGCTCACACGCAGCGCATCCTTTTCAGGATGTCTCGCACCGTGTGCTTCTGGGTGCGGCCAGTCTCTGCCGCCCTCTGATGGGCACATTCACTGTCTGGTGTGTTTGGGCTTACAGCACGCTCAGGCAGAGCTTATGGATGAGTCATGTTCTCACTGTGGGAACATGGCCATCTCGGTGTTGCGGTCGAGACTCAATGAACTCCGCACCGGAGCGAAAGTCCCCTCTGCCACACCCCAATCTTTGGTCTCCACGTGAGGCGGCACTTTGGCTGGTGGCCAGGGTGACCTGAGGGTGATGGTGTGGAATCAAGCTCCGACGCTCATGCCTCAGCCCACACCCACCTCTAGCGCATCGTTCCCGCCGTGCACTCAGACGGCAACACCGGGACCAGCACCTGCTGCCCCGCATGTTTCGTTTGGTGCCGCAGAGGACGACGAGATGTCGGTCACCGCATCTCTAGGTGGGCTAGAGTCCTCTGATGATGATGATTCAGCTGTGCTGCAGCCTTGCCCGAGTCGGATCCAGAGCTGACAACCATGCTTGCCCAGGCAGCCGCAAGTCTCGGGTTGGAGTGGAACCCTCCGCCCCGGCCTGAGCACTCGTGGTTGGACGACTGTTTTTTGGGGGTGGCGCGTTCTGACACCCGTCAGACCACTCCCCCAATACCTTTCTTCCCGGAGGTGCATGAGGAGGTCATGTGGTCCTGGAAGTCCCCGTTGTCTTCCCGCAACCGTTCGACGACCCCCTCCACCTTCTCTGCCCTTGATGGGGCCACGGCTAAAGGGTACACTGGGGTTCCCTCAGTGGAACGCTCTGTTTTGATGAAACTGTGTCCGCAGAGTGCTTCAACCTGGCGTGGTGACCCAACGCACCCCTCCAAGGCCTGTAGAGTCACATCATCCTTGGTGGTGAAAACCTACAGAGCTGCGGGGCAGGCCGCCGCCTCTCTGCATGCCATGGCTATCCTTCAGGCCTACCAGGCTAAGGTGCTGTGTGACATGCACGAGGGCAGAGCTGACCCAGGGCTCACACATGAGCTGCGTGCCGCCACCGACCTCGCCTTCCAGGCGACGAAGGTGACCGCACACTCCCTGGGCCAGGTGATGTCCACAGCTGTGGTCCATGAGAGACATCTTTGGCTCAACCTGGCCGATATACCCCAGTCCTCCCAGCCCCGCAGCCCGCGAAAAAACACCAGGCTAAGCGTCGTTCCTGGTGCGGACAGCTCAGGGATGGGCAGTTCTTTCCAGGAGATGGCAGCAGGGCCACTCCTTCCCCCGGGCCAGCAGCACCCTAATGGGGTTAAGGAAAGAACTGACATTCCCATCCCTGAGCACCCAGAGACCGGTGACGGCAGTGTGTGCCGCCCCCGGGCCACGCCGCTTTCGTCCCTCTCTGTCGCCAGCCTCCTCTCAGAGCAGACCCCCGTGGAACACTCGTCCTTCCCTGGTCTCCTCTGTCAGGACGCAGCCGCTGACCGTGCCCCCACACTGGGATGCTATGCCTCCCACGTCCGGGCTGGCCACGCTGCCTCACTGCCCCACCCGGGGTACGTCTGTGGTCCGAATGACTCCGCTGGTGCAGTTCTTGGGAGCCAGGACCATCAGGCTCGGCTATGCGATTCAGTTTGCTCAGGCTCCTCCCCGCTTCCGGGGAGTCCGATACACCATGCTGAGGCCCAATGTTCCAGTCATGCATGCGCAGATCGCCCCTCTGCTGGCGAAGGCCGTGATCGAGCCTGTCCCTCCAGCCGAAATTAAGTCCGGCTTCTACAGCCCCTACCCAAGAAAACCGGTGGGTTACAACCAATCCTGGACCTGTGCGTCCTGAACCGATCCCAGGATGTTGACAGACTAACCCTAACCCTAACCCCGTCCAGCAGATTGGTTTGCAGCGATCGACCTGAAGGACACCTACTTCCATGTCTCCATTTTTCCTCGACACAGACCGTTTCTATGGTTTGCCTTCGAGTGGTGGGCATATCAATACGCGGTTCTCCCATTCGGGCTAGCTCTGTCCCCTCGCGTCTTCACGAAGATTGTCGAGGCAGCCCTTGCGCCGCTGAGGCAGCACGGGGTTCACATCCTGAACTATCTCGATGACTGGCTCATACTGGGTCACTCTCGAGAGTAGTAGGTGTGCGAACACAGAGATTTAATGCTCCAGCACTTAGCCCGTCTGGGCCTTCGGGTCAACTTGGAAGAGAGCAAACTCTGCCCAGTGCAGAGGATCTCTTTTCTCGGTATGGAAATCGACTCGGTTGCCGAGCGCACACAGTCACTGCTGACTTGCCTCAGTCAAATCGAGAGCAAGAGTGCCGTCCCACTGAAATTATTTCAGAGGCTCCTGGGGCATATGGCATCTGCAGCCGCAGTAACGCCGCTCGGATTGCTTCATATGAAACCGCTTCACCACTGGCTCCACGATCGAGTCCCGAGATGGGCATGGCAGTCGGGCACGCTCTGGGTTCCAGTGACTCGGGCCTGCCTGCAGACCCTCACCCTGTGGTCGAACCTCAGCTTTCTACGGGCCGGTGTGCCCTTAGAACGAGTTTTTCCAGGCATATTGTTGTATCGACAGATGCCCCTGCCACGGGCTGGGGTGCCATGTGCAATGGACATGCTGCCGCGGACTCCTGGACAGGACCCCAGCGCTGCCTGCATGTCAATTGCCTCGAGTTGCTGGCAGTACGGTTCGCCCTGCACCGCTTCCGAGCCCTGCTCAAGGGTCAACATGTACAAGTTCGGTCAGACAACACAGCCACAGTAGCGTACATCAACCATCAGGGTGGTCTGCGCTCCCGCCGTATGTCTCAACTCGCCCGCCATCTCGTTCTATGGAGTCAGAAGCATCTGAGGTCCCTTCGTGCTATCCATGTCCCGGGAGTCCTGAACCAGCCAGCCAGCTCTCTCGGTTTCAGCCACTTCCTGGGGAATGGTGACTCCATCCCCAGACGGTCCAGCTGATCTGGGAACAGTTCGGCGCCGCGCAGGTAGACATGTTTGCCTCCCACGACTCTTCTTACTTTTTTAACCTGTGCCTACTTACGAAACCTCCATTAAAAAAAGAAATAAAAATAAATAAATTTGAAAGTTGCTTTCAAAATCCACTTAGCTTTAAAAATCTTTTGCCACTGAGTGAATATTTAAACACTCCACACACGAAATTAATGATGACTGTGTAAAGTGGTCAAGGTAATGGACAAGAAGAATGGCTAATAAGACATTTAATTGGGTAAAGTCAGGAAAAATGTTGCTGCCATTTTGCAGAATTATATAATCATTACAGCCCAAACATTCACCCACAAAGTTTCCTTCACAGTTCGTCAAATATCTGAAAAGCAATTTCCAACCTCTCATTTCTCAAGGTGATTTGTGAACAACAGAAACTGGCATCTCTCTTCCACAAGGGTTTGCTGCTAACTATTTTTATCTCTCTCTTCATAAGTGACTCATCTATGAAGGGCTCCAGCTTCGTCTTTCCCCTGGCATCATTCACGAGGCCTGCACTGCCTCTGCTTTCCACATTGAGAGAAGTGTTTTATGGTTTGGGAAGGTGAGACATGGCTCAGCCAGTGCAGGCACATCAGAGCTATTTTATTGCAGCAAGGTTCTGCTGATATCTGCTGCAAATTCGACATCTTAACCTCTGTCATATTGCCAAGCCAAAACAAACCTCCTGTAGGCACCAGATCTGATGCTTCTTGCTTCAGCGTCAGTTTATTATAGACCATTCTCTCCCAAACATGAGTACAAATGTAAAATATGTATAAAAAATTACAATCCCAAACAATTGTAATATTACAACTCACATGTGCACAAAATGCATGCACAAGTGAACTTACAATTTTTTCCCCCTACTATGCAAGTCAATGGGGTCATTCAACTGTTTAGTTCCCCATATTCTTCAAAATATCTTCTTTTGTGTTCAGCAGGAGAAAAAAACTCATACAGGTTTAGAACAACTTGAAGGTGAGTAAATGATGACTTGGGTGAACTTTCCTTTAACATCTAAGGCACTTTTCCATCTATGGCATAATAAAATTTTATATTGGTCAGGTCAATTAAATTTGATGCTATTTTAGTCAGTGTAAAAGTGACTAAAACTGATCAATATGACATGACAAAAATACTGATGTAGAAGTAGAAATACTGAAGTAGAAAATATCAGTCACTTGATAAGAAGTGTTGTATTACGTGTCTTTTGGGTTTTCTGGAGAGAATTGAGCCATTGGCTTTGAAGGCTTTGAAGCTTTGTCAGTAAATTCAGCAAACCATACGTTTTACTGTTGAGATGCAATTATTTCCAGCTTCAAATTTCAGTTGAAAGTTTAGACAAGTTCCGCTTGGGACTTAATTACACATATTAATTGCAAAAAGTTGTACAAAGAAGTTTTAGGGTGAAGTGTCTTGAAACGATTTCTTGACCTAGCGGGACTTGGGTTCATCTTTATTGTGCAAATACTTTCTCAATAACAATATGCCCTGGTTAAGGTGGGTCATTTCACTGACTCGTTGTCAGCTTAAAGCCATCCCCAAAATGGATAATTGCTTCAGATCTGAAAACATCCCTTCTTCCTTGGAGAATCAAACAATGAAAGGGCACTTTATGAAACTAATGCGTACTGCTGGCGTTTCCTGTAGAGACTAAAACACCAGCTGTGATGCTCCAATAATGTATAGCATCCTACTTTGAACAGAAATCAAAGCAACCTGCATGCTTATATTTCAGAAAGGAATCCTCATTTAGAAGGACAGAAATTGCTAATATGGTTGTTGACTTGGCACTAGAAAATAATGAGTCATATCAAATAGAGTGATTTAGATTGCTAACTTATTTGACTGATTCATCAAAAGGGTGATTAATTTGTGATTGTGAATCAGGCATTGTGGGCTCTGACTCTAAACAGCTGACAGAACAACAGACAACTTGATTACTTTATCAATACTGTAGCTATGCTTCTGAAAAGCAATATGATTTAAAAACTAGCCACGCTACCACAGCTACATTGTCTGGCTATCACCAGACCAAGCTCAATCTTTCTGCTTTGTATTTTCTATTGCACAAGAGGCATGATCAACGAGCATAATTCAAATGACTCTGTGCACAATTGGATAGTCCTTCAACCAATCAGACCACAAGAGGCGTGATCAACGAGCATAATTCAAATTACTTTGTACGCAATTGGATAGTCCTTCAACCAATCAGACCACAAGAGGCATGATCAACGAGCATAATTCAAATGACTCTATACGCAATTGGATAGTCTTTCAACCAATCAGACCACAAGAGGCATGATCAACAGGCATCGATCCATCCTTCTCTATCCGTCATTGTGTACAAGCTTTATAATGGGGTGAATGGTATCTTTATTCTTAAAAAAAAAAAAAAAATCTAATATGCTGATTTGAAACACAAGAAATATTATGATATTCCCTTTAAATTGGTCCTTGATTATGAATGAACTTTTTTTTTAATTTAACTTTAGTTAGTGTGTAATGTGGCTGTTTGAGCATAAACAACATCTGCAAAGTTTCGATGCTCAAAGTTGCAAAGGGAGATATTTCCTTTTACAGAAATCAGCTTTTAAGGACTACAACAAATGGCTTCTTCCCGGGTTGGTGGCATCACAAAAATTTACATAAATCCTGCCCCCAGGAACATGCAACAAAGGAGGTGAGGCCATGTTGGGCTGCTTTAGAGAAGAGGAAAAGTTGTTGTAGTAGAGCACATTTGGGAGTCTGCTCAAGCTGTCACATCCATCTTTTCACATTTATTGCAATACAGTACGTAACACAAGTGCAAAAGCATATAAAAGCAAGATGACAACATAAGTTATAACCATATTTAAACTAAATTATACCTGTTCTATCTTCATGCAGCATATATTCTGCCCTGTGCATTTTACAACAGTTCCCACATGAGCGATTTATAGATTATCATGACAGAATATGCTAAATCAATGACTTGAAGATAGTTAACTTCACATCAGCTACATAAATTCATCAACTAACCATTCAGAAACGCCCTGTTGCATTCTACATGTTGTCACTTCTTCTTGAGTCTCTAATTGTCCAACATAATTGTCCGACGTTTAAACATAAAAGGCTGAACAGTTTCTGATATTTTCAGTACGTGTCTGTGTGGGGTAGGCCCTGCCCCAAATGGCACCCTAAACACTTGCAGTCTTCCTCAGAGTCCGCACTTTCATGACGTAACGCCGCTTTGACTGTCGGGTAGAAGTCTGCTGTCTGCTGTGGAGCCAGGCTTGGCAAAAGTGCGCATTTAGGATGCATATTGACCGCAAAGGGTGCACTTGCAAGCACCCTACTGAAAAATAAAATTACTAAATGGGATACCCTACCATGGACTTAACGAACACGTGCACACGGCAGCCATTGTAAGTCCACAAGACCGAAAGTGCATATGAAGTGTGCCATTTGCTACAGGGCCGTAATCGGAGCTGCTAACACAAGCTCTTGAAGTTCCGCCCTCTTCTAGAAAGGGGGCCGGGAGCAGCAGCTCATTTGCATTCAAAGGGACACACACAAAAACGGCGTGTTTTTTGCTCACCCTCAAATTGTGTAAATTTTAACATGCTGTAAAAAATTATCTGTGGGGTATTTTGAGCTAAAACTTCACATACTCTGGGGACATCAGACTTATTTTACATCTTGTAAATAGGGGCATAATGGGACCCCTTTAACCCTTAAAGACAGAGACAGCCGCCCGCGGCTAAAAAAAACTATTGTTCTAAAATGTTTAATAACTTTTAAACCGCTAATCCAATCTGTATGCTGTAAACTGCACTGTAAAGATGATAATCTCCGCTTTTCAGAAGTATCACAGTCCTTGCGATTGATCATTCAGAGGCTCCATAGGGAGCGTAGACGCGTCATTAAAATCTGCAGCATTGATTCGTCAAAGAAACGCATGTGGGTTGTCCCCCGTAGCCAAACAGAAACGATTGCTGGTTATTAGTACCCCCCGGCCCGCCTTTGATTAGTTGAAACTGTCATCAACTCAAACAATAAACAGTGGTTTGGCGTTTTGAACCACCAATCGCGTTTCTCTGAAAAATTAACATGAAAGTGGGTGTGTATTTGCATGCATGAAAATAAACCAAAATAAACGCATGCAGAGTACCCTCTCAGAGCACAGCTCACAAAAGGCAGTATATATCTCTATTTGTATGCAGTTTGTGTTTTACACAATTTTCACTCAGTACGTTTTCCTCAATTTGTATTTGAGAAGATTATTTGCACCGTTTGTTCATTTACACTCTTTGGTGTAACTTGTAACTTGTTTGTATATTTTATTGCACGGTTTGTTGTCACAACTTGTTGCATGGTTTGCATTTGTTTTTCATGTTCAAATGATAATATATTTCTCTGAAGGAAGATGTTTGCTTCAGTGTTCTGTTATTATATAACAATCTTTCTATTTACTTTATTCCCTGAACTTTGTTTGGACACATCTACATTGTCAGTAAATAAAGTACACCTGTTTTCACTCAAAAACACCAAGAATAATATTATAATAAATGGCTATAACTTGCTGAGGGATTGTTACATGTAGACGAAATTTTATCTGGAAGTCTAAAACAAGTCTAACTTTCTAAAGGAAAAAATCCAAACTTCATGAAGTTCTGTTTGAGTTCACAGTAAAAATAAAATGCTGCCATTTTTCTTGAAATTCTATTAATTTAATCCATTCTCAGACTAAATAAATGTAAAATTGGGACTTCAAATGAGCTAGATGGTTCAGGTTCTCCTGTTTAAAATGATATGACACTTGATGCTAACGGCTAGAATGGGTGAGTAAAACAAAGAAAAGTAGAGGCAAGTCAGGCGCCCCAAAAATGTTCTAGGTCTTTAAGGGTTAATCAACATCACAGAATAACACTTCATGTCAATGTTTAACCAAGCCAGTCCTATCCCTGTAGCTGGACAGCTGGCACACTTTTATTGCTGTTTTATTTTATTTTTAGAAAGCATTCATGAGTGACAACCATTTAAGATCTCTGTATGCTCAAAAAGGAGGGTGACAGTTAACAGGAAGTAAAATATTAAATAATTGTGTTGTTAACTAATTATTAATTTAAACTGTTTTTTTTTATTAGTTTTCAATAGTTGTATGATATCTGATGGATAGAATGAAAAGGTAGATATCCCCTCCCTAAATTCAGCTTGGGGAAAAACTAACATATGCAGCAAAAGCTACAAGCAGTAACCTAAAAAGATCTGACTCCCTCAGAACCCCACTTTGCTAACCGGTTATGAGATGTATCTTGCATTATTAAGGTTACAAGTTCACATGCACTCTAAGTTCTATCAGATCCGTTCTGCTTTACAATATTGTGATTCTAATACATCTGATGACAAACTCAGTCAGCACAAGGGACATTAACTCAACATTCACACTGAGTAAATGGTAAACATCCAGCGAATAGAAGCACTGCAGTTTGGTATTTGAGCATCAGCCTGTGTATAGTAGCAGTGCTAGACCTCTCTAGATAGTGAAATGTTTTTACAGCAACATCTTAATTTAATCATCTTTGCAAAGCCTCTGATGCATCATGTTGTCAGCTTGTCAATAACATACTAATTCACATACTTATGGAGATTTCACATGGTCAAGGTCCAAAATATCAAACCATGTGTATGGAGGAGATGTTTGTATTTCTGCTGATTAAATCTGATTCCATTTCTTTGCACTGCATCGCATCAACCAGGGATTCGCCTGAAGCTCTGAGCCTCAAAATGTAAAACTCCCAAAATCCCAAACATGATATTAAAATTAATATCTATAAATAAATTTGGTATCTTGACTTGATGCAACATACATTTCTTTGATGTGCATTGAGGGAGATACACTGTGGCTGGCAAAATAGTGGCTCACTAAAGGGCAGCTGAAATGTCAGAAAAAGAATAAATAATTAATGTGCATATGAGGCAATATGAGATCCTACCAGCACAATATTGCATCCAAACATTCATAAAATCGACTCTATTAGTTTAAAAACAGCAAACATAGCTCAGTAAGAGTTATCGATGCATCTGTGAGCTTTCTCATTTCGACTGAAGTTAGTCGAATCATATTTCCCACAACATCTTGCTATTTATCCTATTGGCTCTGTTTATGGTCAACTGGAGCAATAATATTGCTAGCTATTTGGCAGATTGAATGTAATCCTTTTCAAGCTGAACCAGAACACCATCTTCATGAGAAATATAGATCAATGCTACAATTGGCTATTGATTATATTATCGACAATGCCTATTTAGACAAAATACCACGTCATATGTTGTCCCTCAAGGACAACATATCAATAGAAACACTGATTAAAAAAAAAAAAAAGACCACAAAAATGGCCACCGACTTTTTCAGCAACCTTGGTTATGAAAATATATTTCCCACTCATTCTCCTGAGGGATTCATTTTTAAGAGTTCTAGCATGAACCAAATAAATCAGCTCTGATATTAATCATAATATTACAATCTTATTAAAAGTATTTAAAAATTGTAAAAAGATAAAAGGTGCAGTTTATTATATTATTTTTCAATTGCAAAATCATTCAAATATTAATTAACCACTTCACCCATTTATGCTTTAAAAATACTACTTGATTATACAAAAAATAAAAATAAATAAATAAAATAAAATACTTCTTGAAAGACTAAAAATACTAATGGATTTTACATTTAAATGCAAACCATTTGTTTTCATTTCAATGGGAACACTAACTTTGATTGGTGGATCGCTCTTGAGGATTATGGGAAAATCTCTCACCTAAACACAATTTGTTAAAAATGTAATTAAAATAACACTTACCTTTCCAGAAGTACACGAACGCCAATTCACACTGCACTGACAGACACCGACAGATGGCAACAGACAGTTCGTCTGGTTTTGTCAGATCAGTGTTACCCGTCGGAGCTTGTTTATGCTGATTGAACATCAATCGGGTCATGGAATGTCTGAGAAGTGACGTACTGTAGTCTGGTGATTGTCTGAATTTCTCAGCACAGTGTGAATTAGCCTTAAGGGCACATTAAAACTTCCTTTTTAACCATGCCTTCAATTCATTTTTCCACTTTAAGTGCTTTTGTGTGTGTGTGTGTGGGTGGATCGCATTGTTTTACTCTTGTTCCCAAACACCTACTGTCAATCAGAAAATCCATCATATATATATTTTTTATTTTATTTAATTAAATGGGTGGGACCACAGTGATTGATACACATCAGAAGCAGTGAATTTTAAGAAAGCTATAAATCAACAACAGTTCAATACAGTTTACCTTTATCACAATTCATTGTTTGCAAAGGTAATTACAAGGTTTCTTACCATAAATCCTTGCCATAACCTTGTCTTGTCTGACGGACTGGGCACTTGTCCAGTCATTGAACTGGATCTCATGCAAATGGACTTGATGATGATACTCTTGTTTGGTCGTCTTCTCTCAGACACTATTATGACTTTGCGGAAATGAGACTCTTTAGAGTCAGTGACCGTGGCATATTGTGTTTGTGTATTGAGGCAATTTAGTTAAGATTGATTCAAAAGGTAATATGCGCATTCAGTTGGCTTAAAATGGCATTGAGAAAAACAGACGGAAATCATAGACTAAGCAAATCAATGTTGCTTGAGACCTATAAAGGTTCAAAAGGTTAATATTATTTAACAACAATAATACATTTAAAATATAAGGCCTTAAATTTATAGTTTTATTCTGCATGGATACATTAAATTGATAAAAGAGAAAGTAAAAGGCATTATTTAACAATGAATTTCTATTAAATTTAATTGGTAACAATTCTCATTTCTTGGAAAAAGAATTGGCACAATATCCCTAAACACTGCAGACAAAACCTTTCAGTAACAAACCATGAAGAAACAACTCCACTCGGGTTTTGAACAAGAAAAGGTCAAAGGTGATAAAAACAGCAGAGGGGAAACTGATGTCATGCTCTTAACTTGTAACAGTCATGCAAAAGTCCTTCCTTATCCAGATACACTCATCAGCATGGCCTTCCAGTGGCTAACATGGACGATAGACACAGGGCTGTAAAGTTTATAAGGGCTTAGGGGAGAGATGATATCTTTTAATTAAAGTTCCGGGTGGAAATAAATAAACAGGTTACAGCTGACCCAAATTCGTAGTATTTTATCTTGAAGAATTTCACGGCCAGGGAAACCAACTGCATATAAACCACCCTGCACTTAAACTTTAGGTGAAACAGTAAATACTAAAGCCACAAAGACTGCAGCGCAACGGGGCTACATAATGGTTACTAATGGTGCATATTGCAGATTAGATATACTTCTTGATAGTGCAAGTTTGTTCAGCTGTAGGAGATCAATCAGGAGACTCCAGGAGCAAAGTGTGGTTTGAAATCACCCTGTATACAGTGAGACACACTCTAGGGTTTCTTCTTCCACATAATAAAACAAAAGCTTGACTGACACAAGGCTTTCAGGCACATACAGAAGGGCTGGAGGAAGGCTGTTGTGTTTAGCTCCCGTTGGCAGCTCCCAGCCATTGGAGCAACCTCAGTTTTTTCTTAACCTCAAGGCAGGCCTTGTCAAAGCCAGGTATAGCTATAGATTATTATGAGGACGTGCTGAAACACTTGCATCATATAGCCAACAATCATCTGGACTTGCTCTTAACTATAACGCAACAAGTCTGCAAAACTATACAGTATACATTTCACAACAGTTTCCACCTGAAATGAACATTAGTGGTAGTACAACACAAAAAACTTTTATTCCTTTTCACACAAATGATGATTCTGATGAGTTGACCCACAACTAATTTTTTAAAACAAAATTAAAAATTGAATGTTCATCAGAGTGGTCCAAGACCTTAGGACTGTTGTCGCACTTGAACCACGAATACACGCAAACAGATTGACTGGATTTGAGTTTATGTGGTTTTAATAAAAGTAGTAACAAATCCTTTCCTTGCTGGTCAATTCGACCCTCCTTAGGAATGCGAGGAATGATTCAGTATACATAGAAAACTTTAATTGTTAAAATTAAAACTAAAAATGCTAAAACTTTACCAAAAAATATTTTATAAAATGTCTACATGTGTACCTGAATGCATACTGAAGAGATAAACTCAATAACTGACTTTAGGACCCAGTGGAAAAGCTCATTTGCTCCATTTAGAGATATAAGGCAATCTAGTGGCAAGAGTCATGAAATTTCATGTTATATTATTATTTTTTCCACAAGAGGTCGGCAGAGACACCAAAATTGACCAATGGAAGATATTTTTGAGCTGGTTTATCCATGTATTTGATAGTTATTTTGAACTTAAAGGGTTAGTTCACCCAAAAATGAAAATTAGCCCATGATTTACTCCTCAAGCCATCCTTGGTGTATATGACATTCTTCTTTCAGACGAATACAATCAGAGTTATATAAAAAAATGTCCTGGCTCTTCCAAGCTCTTTATAATAACAGTGATTGTTGCTCTGTTTTTGAAGTTCATAAAAAATGCATCTGTCCATCAAATAAAGTACTCCACACGGCTCAGGGGGTTGGGGTGGGAAGAGTTAACAAAGGCCTTCTGAAGCGATCGATGCATTTGTGTAAGAAAAATATCCATATTTAAAAGTAAAAGTTTCGGCCGATCGCCTTCCGTATTCAATTTATGGAAAAAGTGTTGAAAGTGCCTCTGCAGTTCAAAAGGCTTACACTACTAGGTACGCTCGTCAGACGTAGCGCAAGTATCTTGAACTGCGAGAAGGCACTTTCAACACTTTTCCACGGAAGGCGATCGGCTGGAACTTTACTTTATAAAGTTTTAAATATGGATATTTTTCTTACACAAACCGATCGATTCGCTTCAGAAGGCCTTTATTAACCCCCCGGAGCCGTGTGGAGCACGTTATTTGACGGACAGATGCATTTTTTTATGGACTTCAAAAACAGAGCAACAGTCATTGCTATTATAAAGCTTGGATTAGCCAGGACTTTTTTTTATATAACTCTGATTGTATTCGTGTGAAAGAAGAAAGTCATATACACCTAGGATGACTTGAGGGTGAGTAAATCATGGGCTAATTTTCATTTTTGGCTGAACTAACCCTTTATGTTGAAAGAATGTGAAGAATGTGCTTAAATTATATTATTTATTGATAAAATCTAGTAATTTAAAAGTAAATAAAATTAAATTGCATTAAAAAAATAGTATAATTAGTATAATAAGTATAATTTTAGGGCTTCGGCTCATTTTGACATTTTGAGAAGGATTTGTTACAGGTAGTGAGAGAGGGATGAGGGTAAAGACTTCTTTTCATGTAGTTCCTTGCCCAATACTATGTTATGACCTCAAAACACTTTTACCATAGTGCATTATTTGTATTTGCATCACATAAACCGCTCCATATGTACGCCTTTTCTGATGTAGGAAATTTGCTTGGTTGCTCAACTGGTACAGCCATACAAAGGGCTTGGTTACAAGTCCTGTGAAACACAAGTCGCTATTAAAGCGATCAGAGACTTGTAGAAGCAAGTTTTGCTCACATTGCATGTAAAACCTTGCAGATGACTGACAAGTGATAGACAATGAGCCACGACTGAGGAAACACTCAAGACTCAATGACGCTGTCTGATGGTAATTTCTGACCTGAACTGCCAACATTTTCTTAGGACAGAGTTTCAATCTGCACTGCAGCATGCCAGAGAGCCAAGATGGCATTATTCTTCCTTAGCTTCTTATTCATTTCACATTTAAATCCTACGAGAGTTCTGACACAGTCATCCAAGCACTTTAGGGCTAGACTGTATTGCGAAGACGGAGCAACTCATCTTTACCTTTCGAATGCTGTCTTCCTGTTGGTGTATTTTAACACTTTTCCCCCACCAAATTTCACATGGTCTATGTTAAGGCTCAGAGGGAACATGTGTTTGAGAGAGATATCAGGAGAGAGAGAGCTGGAGGTGTGTAGGCGCAATGTAGCTTGTTCTGCTGGCCTTCATTGCAAATCTCAGCAGCTCTCAAACATGATAGTTAAAACTTCTGATAAAACATGCTGATAAAGAGATGTTACAGTAGATGGAAAGACACTTATTGCAGTGTAGGATAGCCAATGTGGGGCACATACTCATTCAAGGTCTGCCTGAAGCATAACCCAGCTACCAGGGTAGTAGTAATAATAATAATAATAATAAAACAATCTTATTTCTGTGAATAATTGTATTACTAATAATATATATATATATATATATATATATATATATATATATATATATATATATATATATATATATATATATATACAAACACACACACACACACACACACACACACACACACAGAGAGATCAGGCAATTAGGCAGCAAATTAACATTTTGTCCTCAAAGTTGATGTTCTAGAAGCAGGAAAAATGGGCAAATGTAAGGATTTGAGCGAGTTTGACAAGGGCCAAATTGTGATGACTAGAGGACTGGGTCAGAGCATTTCCAAAACTGCAGCTTTTGTGGGGTGTTCCCGGTCTGCAGTGGTCAGTATCTATCAACAGTGGTCAAAGGAAGGAACAGTGGTGAACCAGAGACAGGGTCATGGGTGGCCAAGGCACATTGATGCACGTGGGTAGTGAAGGCTGGCCCATGTGGTCCGATCAAACAGACGAACTACTGCAGCTCAGACTGCTCAAGAAGTTAATACTGGTTCTGACAGAAAGGTGTCAGAATACACAGTGCATCACAGTTTGTTGCGTATGGGGCTGCATAGCCGCAGACCAGTCAGGGTGTCCATGCTGACCCCTGTCCACCACCGAAAGCGCCAACAGTGGGCATGATGAGCATCAGAACTGGACCACGGAGCAATGGAAGAAGGTTGCCTGGTTTGATGAATCACGTTTTCTTTAACACCACATGGATGGCCAGGTGTGTTTATGTTGCTTACCTGGGGAACACATGGCACCAGGATGCACTATGGGAAGAAGGCAAGCTGGGGGAGGCAGTGTGATGCTTTGGGCAATGTTCTGGAAACCTTGGGTCCTGCCATCCATGTGGATGTTACTTTGCCATGTACCACCCACTAGCATAACTACGGGTGGACCTGGGATTGACACTTGCCCATTCTGTCAGATCCAGGGAAATAAAAATGTTTAATAACACTATTTTCTAACATTTAACAATTCTTAAATAATTATTTTAAATGTGATTATTTTGTCATGCATTAGAACTCAATTCTAATATTAATAAACATATGCTAATTCATCTCTTCAGTTACGTCACACCAGTATTAATGTTTTCTTCTTTGTAGCAATATCCAAATTCGATTCCAACTGGCAGCACCTTTAAAAAAAAATATATATATATATATATATATATATAAGCAGGCAATTAGGCAGCAAGTGAAAATTTTGTCCTCAAAGTTGATGTGTTAGAAGCAGGAAAAAATTTGCAAACGTGAGGATCTGAGCGAGTTTAACAAAGGCCTAACAGAACTAACAGAATATGATGAAATTGTCAACATCTTCAATTCGCCACTGGTACCACCTACCTAAGCATTGTTGCAGACCATGTACACCCTTTCATGGAAACGGTATTCCCTGGTGGCTGTGGCCTCTTTCAGCAGGATAATGCGCCCTGCCACAAGGCAAAAATGGTTCAGGAATGGTTTGAGGAGCACAACAACGAGTTTAAGGTGTTGACTTGCCCTCCAAATTCCCCAAATTTCAATCCAGTCGAGTATCTGTGGGATGTGCTGAACAAACAAGTCTGATCTATAGAGGAGTGACCTCGCAACTTACAGGACATAAAGGATCTGCTGCTAACATCTTGGTGCCAGATACCACAGCACACTTTCAGGGGTCTAGTGGAGTCCATGCCTCGATGGGTCAGGATTGTTTTGGCAGCAAAAGGGGGACCAACACAATATTAGGTCATAATGTTATGCCTGATCGGTATCAAATTGGCTCAAGTCTTCACTGTATTAATTAAATATACATTGTTATTATTAAAGATACAAAAGTTATTCAGTCTAGAGCACTGATACATTTTTTTTAAAAGTGGTCAAATATCAAAGCTGGAGTCTTAAATCTTTCTAAAGATACAGTTTGTCAAGATCAAATAAGAATGTGATGTAGAACAATAATCTGTACAATTATAACAATTTTAGCTTTGTATACATTCTCTAAAAGTTCTTAGCTGTGACTCAGCAGTAACACTGGGTGAAACTAATGACATAAAATCATTTCAGGATATGTCTGCTTGTTATGCAAAAAGGGGCAGTAACCAAAAACTACTGAGAAGTCTAAAGCAGATTTGAACTGCGTGTCTAATTGTATTTGATTACTGCGCATCAACACAACCGATACTAGAGTAAGAATACATTAAATCTTGGTGTGCAGTAGTGAGATAGTGGTGAGCACAAAAAAAAAAAAATTTAATACAGATTAAGAGAGAACAGCTTTTTGTCTAGGATTTTCTGCCTTCTGTCCTTAAAAGATGACTGTCTGTGGGAAATTTGTGATGATCTGTGAAAGTCTTATTGCATTTATACCGCTTTGTCGGCTGTAAATGGATACTGTTGTCATTACCAAAACAATACAAATTATTCACAAATTTATCCTCAGTAAGAATTGCACTGTTGTTTCAAACAGTATCTCTGAATTGCAGGGTTGCACATTAGAGTTTCAATGCAAATGCAGACACATCATTCTTATGCAAGTAAAAATAACCTTTCATTGGGTGGGGAGGGGCTCTTCATTGATGATTCATCATGGAATAACGAGGTGCCCTTTTTCTGCCATCTTAAAAATGGGGCCATATGCCAAATCATGCAAAACATATGGAATTTTCATTAATACAGCCAACCTTTTCAGCTACAGCCCGCAAGATATTCATCAAAGAAAATCTCTAAAACTAGTTCGGTTTGTGACGTGATGAGCCAACACAGTAGCTGGGGATGTTGTTTCAGTGTACAGACCAAGGTCAACTTATAGTGCATCCAGCCGTTCTGCCAAACAAGGCCAGAACTCTAGATATTGATCTTCCAGGGGAGACTGACAAAAAGCACTTATACTCACTGAATGGTTGCTTCTAACTTGAGAGCACATGCTTTAAGCCCTTTGTCCTTCACATCCTATATGTGGCTAATTTACTATTCACTGTCAGACAAATGAGAATCAGTTCACTCTAAATAAAATAAATAAATAAAAAATACATATATACAAACCCGATTCCCAAAAAGTTGGGACACTGTACAAATTGTGAATAAAAAAGGAATGCAATAATTTACAAATCTCATAAACATTTTATTCACAATAGAATATAGATGACATATCAAATGTTGAAAGTTAGACATTTTGAAATGTCATGCCAAATATTGGCTCATTTTGGATTTCATGAGAGCTACACATTCCAAAAAAGTTGGGACAGGTAGCAATAAGAGGCCGGAAAAGTTAAATGTACATATAAGGAACAGCTGGAGGACCAATTTGCAACTTATTAGGTCAATTGGCAACATGATTGGGTATAAAAAGAGCCTCTCAGAGTGGCAGTGTCTCTCAGAAGTCAAGATGGGCAGAAGATCACCAATTCCCCCAATGCTGCGGCCAAAAATAGAGCAATATCAGAAAGAAGTTTCTCAGAGAAAAATTGCAAAGAGTTTGAAGTTATCATCCTCTACAGTGCATAATATCATCCAAAGATTCAGAGAATCTGGAACAATCTCTGTGCGTAAGGGTCAAGGCCAGAAAACCATACTGGATGCCCGTGATCTTCGGGCCCTTAGTCGGCACTGCATCACATACAGGAATGCTACTGTAATGGAAATCACAACTCAAATCACCATCAATGCTGAAAGGTATATCCAAGTTCTAGAACAACATATGCTCCCATCCAGACATCGTCTCTTTCAGGGAAGACCTTGCATTTTCCAACATGACAATGCCAGACCACATACTGCATCAATTACAACATCATGGCTGTGTAGAAGAAGGATCCGGGTACTGAAATGGCCAGCCTGCAGTCCAGATCTTTCACCCATAGAAAACATTTGGCGCATCATAAAGAGCAAGATGCGACAAAGAAGACCTAAGACAGTTGAGCAACTAGAAGCCTGTATTAGACAAGAATGGGACAACATTCCTATTCCTAAACTTGAGCAACTTGTCTCCTCAGTCCCCAGACGTTTGCAGACTGTTATAAAAAGAAGAGGGGATGCCACACAGTGGGAAACTTTTTTGAGAGGTGTTGATGCCATGATATTTAAAATCAACTTATTTTTCCCTTAAAATGATACATTTTCTCAGTTTAAATATTTGATATGTCATCTATGTTGTATTCTGAATAAAATATTGAAATTTGAAAGTTCCACATCATTGCATTCTGTTTTTATTCACAATTTGTGCAGTGTCCCAACTTTTTTGGAATCGGGTTTGTACATACATGCATACATACATAATAAATCCATTTCTATAATAATAATAATAATAATAATAATAATAATAATAATAATAATGCTATTGGTCTGTGACCTCATCTGTAACATACTGTAGTTAATTAGACACGGGCTTCAAACAGAGGTAAGTCAATGGATAATGCATTACAATTAAAATGCAAGGCGTGAAATGCTCTGGTACAAAAGGACCTTCGAGTAACAGCCTCACTGTAATTTTCGCTTAATTAGTCGAACACATCCCGGAGTCAGAAACCAGGGCGACAAAACGTTGAGAGTGCCTCTTGATGAAATTTTTCTGGCATGTGAAAGTCTACCATGTTAATTATTTCCACCCTTGGGCCATAAAGGGGGTCATGCCCAGTTTCAGTTATTAGCAGTCATGTTGCAGATGCTCAAAGACATCTCAAGACTGCATGCTCAAAACGAAAAATCACACAACAAGACACACACACACACACACACACACACACACACACACACACACACACACACACACACACACACAAGCAAATGTGTGGCATTTCTCATTAAAAGATTAATTACAGAAGTTAACACATCTGCCTCTGTTGTCAGGTTGTTATAAAACAGGAGAAGACTCTGAGGAACTTCTGCAAGATGAAGAGCTGGTGACTGCGAAATCTGCCCATAGGAGGTGATATTACGCATCTTGGCAGCGGATCAATACGTCCCTGCCTGGTAGACCCTGGCCATCGAGTTTTCAGCATAGCACTCGCCCAGCAAAAGCCACTGTAATGAGCTGAGCCATCTATTGGGCTCCTCCAAATTACCCCGCTGAGGTTCGACTAGGGAATTAAACAGGAGAAGGAAGATGCCCCAAGGCAGAATTATGCTTGTTGGAGCTCTCAATCACCACACATTACCATCTAATAACGCAACCCCAGTCTCCCGAGAGCCACAGAAATGTGCCATTGCTCAGCAATTAAGCTCTGAGTTGTATACTGTTTACACACTGCTTTTGATTTTTCCCCAATTTTGCCACCTCATTCCCAAGTGCCCCTTTTCCCCTCTGCTCCATGTCAAGACCTCAAGGTAGAATCTGAACAGGACGTTTTGGACCATCCTGTCCCCCTTAAAAATATGTTGCACATTTGACTTCACTTTACTTGAAACATTCTCCAGTCTGCTGAAAGCTTCAAGTTAGTTTGTAATATATGGAGCCTTTGAAGCCTTAGTTTTGCCCAGGAGGTTGGTTTAAGATAGCTTACTAAGACAACAGCGTCCAAAATATCATTGTTTTTATGCAACCACTGCACCCAAGCAAAAATTTAACATTTCAACTCACTTTCTCCCAAAATAATCCTCCAATCATTCACTTAAGAACTCATATAGCTGCATAAAGAAACACAGGGGACTGTGGAGTACGTCTGAATTGCATTTGATGATTCTGCATCAGGGCTTTAGTTCCCATCAGAGAAGATGTGAGGAAATGCTATTGAGCATATAACACCTAGGATTTGACCTTATTGACCTATGGTCAATTGCACAAGACCTTTGATTGTCTAATGCTCTGTTCATACATACAGGGATTTCATGTTTGTTTATATTGTCAGTCGTGTGGCCGTGGATGATCTAATGTTAACACTTAAACGCATACATCGGGTCTTTAGTGACCCGGGACGTCATTCACATTCACAATGTCTGATACACAATGATGAAGCGACATTTCACTCATAGTTACAGAAAACAAAACAAAAAATAGGAAGCATCAGCAAAACCTGAAATGGCTCAGAGATTTACTGCAGAGCAAGTACTGAAAGCAATCAAATATTACTGTCACTGTCACTTGATGGTGGATCTGGTGAAGAAGCGGTCAGAGATCAAAATATTGATTTTGATGATGTTGAAAATGATAGTTTTGAGAATATGTTTGAGATGGCAAATATGAGCCAGATGCTGAATGTACTTGGAAATGAGCTCTGACGAGGACACCGAGGATGGTATAAAACATCTGCTCAAACTGAACCCTTCCAAGCTCCAAAAGGTAACAAAATATGCTTAATTTTATTCTTCTGTAATTGTTACTATCAGAACAATTTTATATTAATCGCAACAGGCAGATAGGTAAAACTTTACCATACGGGTGCACTAATATGTATTAATTCATGCTTAACTAATGATGATATGATATAATACTTTATTGTCAGACAAGTCTGAAATTTTTCTTGCACAACAGTATCTATGTTTACAATTTACAATTGACATACACTTAATCCACCTTCACAATACTGTGGATTTCTACCCAAGTATTGTGAAGGTGGATTAAGTGTAGGTCAATGTTAAATGTTTGTTGGTTGTTGTAAACATAGATACTGTTGTGCAAGAAAGATTTCAGACCTGTCTGACAAAGTATTATATCATATCATTATATCATATAATTAGTTAAGGACATATCATATCATCATTAATGCACAGATAATCATGAGTTAATGTATGACTCATGAAGAACTACACCATTTATTAATGATTACTGCATCAGCAACTAATGAACATTTTGTATGATTAATAGATTAAGTAAATCAATAAATTGTTATTAGTTAAATGTGTCATATTGTATTAATTCCCTAATAACATATTATATTAACTATTAGTGTAAATTCACATGTTAATTACCACAATGGTTGAAGAAGCCATGCATTTCAACTTCCAGTTGTCTGCTTTAATTAATCATTAGCTAACGATTTGCAAAGGTATAATTATGTTATGACTTTACTTGTTGAGGCACAAGATTTAACTAATTCCAAATTAATTCAAAACCCATAACCACAATGACAAATTACTTTACAATTAGTCAATAGTCATGTAGTCAATTAAAGTCATAACATAATGATACCGTTGCAAGTTGTTAGCTAATGATTAATTAAAGCAGACAACTGGAAGTTGAAATGCATGGCTTTGACCCATTGTGGTAATGAACACATTCATTTAGATTATTAGTTGATTCAACAAGGTGCTGAAAGCATTCTTTAGAAATGTTGGCCCACACTGATAGGATAGCATCTTGCAGTTGATGGAGATTTGTGGGATGCACATCCAGGGCTCGAAGCTCCCTTTCCACCACAAAAGGGATGCTCTATTGGGTTGAGATCTGGTGACTGTGGGGGCCATTTTAGTACAATGAACTCATTGTCATGTTCAAGAAACCAATTTGAAATGATTTGAACTTTGTGACATGGTGCATTATCCTGCTGGAAGTAGCCATCAGAGAATGGGTACATGGTGGTCATAAAGGGATGGACATGGTCAGAAACAATGCTCAGGTAGGCCGCGGCATTTAAACGATGCCCAAATGGCACTAAGGGGCCTAAAGTGTTCCAAGAAAACATCCCCCACACCATTACACCACCACCAGCAGCCTGGACAGTGGTAACAAGGCATGATGGATCCATGTTCTCATTCTGTTTACACCAAATTCTGACTCTACCATCTGAATGTTTCAACAGAAATCGAGACTCATCAGACCAGGCAACATTTTTCCAGTCTTCAACTGTCCAATTTTGGTGAGCTTGTGCAAATTGTAGCCTCTTTTTCCTATTTGTAGTGGAGATGAGTGGTACTCGGTGGGGTCTTCTGCTGTTGTAGCCCATCCGCCTCAAAGGTTGTGCGTGTTGTGGCTTCACAAATGCTTTGCTGCATACCTCGGTTGTAATGAGTGGTTATTTCAGTCAAAGTTGCTCTTCTATCAGCTTGAATCAGTCGGCCCATTCTCCTCTGACCTCTAGCATCAACAAGGCATTTTCGCCCACAGGACTGCCGCATACTGGATGTTTTTCCCTTTTCACACCATTCTTTGTAAACCCTAGAAATGGTTGTGCGTGAAAATCCCAGTAACTGAGCAGATTGTGAAATACTCAGACCGGCCCGTCTGGCACCAACAACCATGCCATGCTCAAAATTGCTTAAATCACCTTTCTTTCCCATTCTGACATTCAGTTTGGAGTTCAGGAGATTGTCTTGACCAGGACCACACCCCTAAATGCATTGAAGCAACTGCCATGTGATTTGTTGATTAGATAATTGCATTAATGAGAAATTGAACAGGTGTTCCTAATAATCCTTTAGGTGAGTGTACATGATGTCATATTTAATTAATAGCAATTCATATATTACTTAATCTATTAATCATATAGAATGTTCATTAGTTGCTGATACAGTAATCATTAATAAATGGTGCAGTTCTTCATGAGTCATACATTAACTCTTATTTATTTGTGCATTAGTTAAGCATGAATGAATGCATATTAGTGCTCCCGTATTGTAAAGTGTTACCAGCAGATATCCCTCCTTGTTGTATACAGTTCTAGATGTAATACTGATTGGCAAAACATTCATGCATTTAAGAGTTAAGGCTTCACATTGGATGCACTGCCGGTAAAACAAGATGTCACATTTTGAGACAAAACCACTACATATTTACATTGTGAAGGGAAAGTGTTTGTATAATATACAAACACTACAAAATATATACATTGTGGCAGTGCAAAATGCATCATATCATGAACAAGATGAATTATTATTAATGCATGAGTCAAATTTGCTTAGAATCTCTACAATTTCAGACATGGTTTCTAGCACATGTTTTTTTCATTAAATCCCTGTATGTTGGCAGAGACAAATCATAGAATAGCAAAAATCACATTACAGCCTGATCTTATTAATCCTATGTATTTATATATGTAACATTTGCACATACTGTACATGTACATTTCTGCATGTGTATTGAAAACATTCAAAGCATAAAAAGTACTTACACATACTGCACCATAATGTATATTGCGTGAAAATATTTACGAATCATATGTGTATAGTTTTTCTATTACAAATATATAATATATATTTATATATTTGTTCACTATGTTTCAGGTGCTAAATAATTATGAATTATGTATATTTCAGTAACTATGACCCTAACAAACAGGAACACACTAAACACCAATACTCAATTTCATGCAAAATGGCAAAAAACAAAACCAAAAATGTTAAAATCACAAGCAATTTTTCTTGTCTGCTGAGTCTATGGTTTAAAAGATTTAATGACTCTTTTGTTCTGTTATTCACAGAAAGCCCACTTAGTAACATAATAGTTATATTAAAAACATTGTTGAGAGATTCTCGCCACCCATTTTAGATATCAAATGTCTTTTTATCTTCATTATGACCTTTTGCCTTCTGCTATGGACATAATTTGCATAAAGCAAAAACAGGAGCATTCCTGCTCCTTACTGAGTTCTATCAGTAATTTAAAACTAAAAATTGTGCCAGTATTATACATGTCCAGACTATCAAATCAAAGAGAACATATCAAGCAGGTGTGGAAATGAGTCAAGATGTCACCTTCCCACCTTCGTTCTGTACCGTCGATCCCATATCTAGCCAAGTCGCCTACACTTTCAAGGTTAATATGGCAGACACCTTTGTCACCACAGCTCTTGTGAGATATGCGGTTCTTTTTTTTTCTTTTTTTTTTAAATAAAGGTTGGAGTTTGTTTTTATAATTCTGAAATTAGACTGACATTCTGTAAAAAAAAAAAAAAAAAAAACATGAAATAAAATAGATTTTAATCTGACTTGTGCTGACAATTTCTAGCCTACAAACTGTAGGAGGAAAAATAAAAAAGTATTTTATTTATCTACAGATAGAGCTGACAATGTTGAACAGTAGCAGCCTTTTCTTTTCGCCATTCTTTATGTCCCGACGGAATATTGTGCTTTTTAAACCCTCAGGCAATGCTCCAGTATGTTGACCTCATCCATATCTGTTACTTCTGTAGTGAAGCTGGGTGCAGGACGCTAGTCAGCGATAAGAGTTTCATTCTGCCTCACTCGATCACACTTCTGAAGCTCCTATTTTGATTTATGCTTTCTTGCATCCTAGAATTTATTTGTTTGTTTTTTTTTTGTTTTTTTTTTAAGTATTCACAAAGCTATGGTGTTGTTGCTCACATATTGATTGTCCAAGATGCCCTGGGGCACCTTTAGAGAATTTAAAGCAAGAAAATAGCTCAGGTGAAAAAGAAAAACTAGTTTCTAGTTTCTCCTAGTAAGGGTACCAGCCTGGATTTGCACATACTGAAATTCTGCTTTACAGTATATGCCAAAACCAGGAAGTGTAAAAATGATTTTTCTGCAAAAAAGCTCTGTGATGCACATAAACAACAATCAAACTGAATTTAAATGGATTTCACCATGCAGAACTCATCCAAAAACAGCAAGAGATAAGCTGACCTTAATTAATTCTCCTAGACATTAATGCAATGGCATCAAGAAAACAAGAATTTTGTTCAAGTCTTCATGCATCTCAGAGAAAAAGACCCATGTGGTCTCACACTTGTTTCCGCTAGTTTCAAAAGAGATCTTAAAGGCGCTGTAGAATTCAGAAACCCTTGTTATTAACACTGGTGGACATTAAGTGAACTGCAGCCAGCCAACTTGCTGCTTGTGCTCACACTTGTGCACACTTAACATACAAGAGACTGACACCAAGGGCCCTATTTTAATTATTTAAGTGCAAGGTCTAAAGCGCACAGCGCAAGTGCACTTAGGGCGTGTCGGAATCCACTTTTGCTAGTTTAATGATGGGAAAAATGGTCTATAAGGGTTGTCCCTATTCTCTTATGGGAATCATGTCATGGGTATGTTTTGGGGCGCAACGTGCAATAAACCAACCAGAGTGTCATCTCCTTTTCCCTTTAAAAGCAGTTGTTCTCGCGCCATGGCGGATTCGCTATTTACATGGCAGAAATTGAAAGCGGAAAAACTGAATGCTTCTCTAGCAAGGAAACGGATCTGCTCGTCCAATGACGCCTGCTTGCTCATCATTAATTTACTGCAATTCCAAGTAGTATAATTCTGATACATGCTATGACTATTCATTATGACATGTAGGCATTTGTATATTTATGTACACAATAATAATCTGTTACATTTTAATCCTTTAATATTTCATATTTAAAAATGTTTGTGTGTTGCTGCGTGACACTGTTTGTGTAATAAGCAAAGTGTACGTGTGTTGTGTAAGTGCATTTGCTATTTAAACAACATGGCGCAGGATGTGAAAATGATAATTGCGTCAGGCTGTAAGTAGCAAAATACACAATGCTGCATTGCGCCAGGTGTATGATAGGGCCCCAAGTGTATACCATGTGTACACCAGATGCGACAATTGATGACAACAGCTAGAAGCAGTCTACAGGTGCTGGTCATATAATTAGAATATCATCAAAAAGTTGATTTATTTCACTAATTCCATTCAAAAAGTGAAACTTGTATGTTATATTCATTAATTACACACAGACTGATATATTTCAAATGTTTATTTATTTTCATTTTGATGATTATAACTGACAACTAAGGGAAATCCCAAATTCAGTATCTCAGAAAATTAGAATATTACTTAAGACCAATACAAAGAAAGGATTTTTAGAAATCTTGGCCAACTGAAAAGTACGAACATGAAAAGTATGAGCATGTACAGCACTCAATACTTAGTTGGGGCTCCTTTTGCCTGAATTACTGCAGCAATGCGGCGTGGCATGGAGTCGATCAGTCTGTGGCACTGCTCAGGTGTTATGAGAGCCCAGGTTGCTCTGATGGTGGCCTTCAGCTCTTCTGCATTGTTGGGTCTGGCATATCGCATCTTCCTCTTCACAATACCCCATAGATTTTCTATGGGGTTAAGGTCAGGCGAGTTTGCTGGCCAATTAAGAACAGGGATACCATGGTCCTTAAACCAGGTACTGGTTGCTTTGGCACTGTGTGCAGGTGCCAAGTCCTGTTGGAAAATGAAATCTCCAACTTGGTCAGCAGCAGGAAGCATGAAGTGCTCTAAAACTTCCTGGTATACGGCTGTGTTGACCTTGGACCTCAGAAAACCCAGTGGACCAACACCAGCAGATGACATGGCACCCCAAACCATCACTGACTGTGGAAACTTTACACTGGACCTCAAGCAATGTGGATTGTGTGCCTCTCCTCTCTTCCTCCAGACTCTGGGACCCTGATTTCCAAAGTTTCCAAATTTACTTTCATCAGAGAACATAACTTTGGACCACTCAGCAGCAGTCCAGTCCTTTCTGTCTTTAGCCCAGGCGAGACGCTTCTGACGCTGTCTGTTGTTCAAGAGTGGCTTGACAAGGAATGCGACAGCTGAAACCCATGTCTTGCATAGATCTGTGTGTAGTGGTTCTTGAAGCACTGACTCCAGCTGCAGTCCACTCTTTGTGAAGCTCCCCCACATTTTTGAATGGTTTTGTTTCACAAACCTCTTCAGGGTGCGGTTATCCCTATTGCTTGTACACTTTCTTCTACAACATCTTTTCCTTCCCTTCGCCTCTCTATTAATGTTCTTGGACACAGAGCTCTGTGAACAGCCAGCCTCTTTTGCAATGACCTTTTGTGTCTTGCCCTCCTTGTGCAAGGTGTCAATGGTCGTCTTTTGGACAACTGTCAAGTCAGCAGTTTTCCCCATGATTGTGTAGCCTACAGAACTAGACTGAGAGACTGAAGGCCTTTGCAGGTGTTTTGAGTTCATTAGCTGATTAGAGTGTGGCACCAGGTGTCTTCAATATTCAACCTTTTCACAACATTCTAAATTTCTGAGATACTGAATTTGGGATTTTCCTTAGTTGTCAGTTATAATCAGTCATCAAAATTAAATGAAATAAACATTTGAAATATATCAGTCTGTGTGTAATGAATGAATATAATATACAAGTTTCACTTTTTGAATGGAATTAGTTAAAATAAATCAACTTTTTGATGATATTCTAATTATATGACCAGCACCTGTACACTGGACACAACAAAGTGACCTTTGAAAATCCATTTGTCCTTCCTATGAGAAGTATCATGAAAACGAGGCATCAGTGCAGAGGCTGCTTACAGAAGAGCAAATGGGTGGAGCTTACGTCTAGTTCCCCCTCACTGGACATCTAGCGAAGGGGAGCTAGACCTAAGCTCCACCCATATGCGAATGTAATTTGGGCCTAATGGATGGAGCTAGGATATCCAACCACACCCTAGCCCTACCCACAACTTAGGGAGTTGTCCTTGTCCAAGAGAGGTGGAGCTGGACGTTATTTGACTCTGCAGTGAGCACCACTTGCATCAGTTTACTGTTGCGGATTTGTTGTGTCATGTTGTGTTGCGCCACATCAAGTGTAGACAAAATCACTGATTATAATGGGTTCTATTGTCGCGTCACATCACACCAATCGCATCCAGTGTAGACATGGTGTGAACGTGATTCAATGCCCCGATATACTCATGGTGAAGTTCTTTTCCATTCTTCACTTACACAGTGTCTACACCAGCACCGCATACAAGCATACGGCACTGCATACAGCACCGCACCAGCTAGAAGCAGGCTATACTGGACACAACAAAGTGACCTTTGGGGATTTGTCATGTCGTGTCACACTGCATCCAGTGTAGACAACATCACTGATTATAATGGGTTCTATTGTATCTTGTCACGTCCCATTTCATCGCACGCGTTCGGTGTTGAGGGGTGTTTGTAAATACCTTTGCAGCGTTTAACTGTTAACAGACATCCCGACGCCATCCGAGCTGCTGAGAGCGACGTTTAGATAAATATTGTAGCGAAATCTAGCCCCAGGGGAAATGGTGTGGGATTTATGCATGCGTTTAATCGTGTGACGATCAAACATACATAAATCGGCACAGAGGGGAATTTGGATACTAACAGTTGATTATAACGGATTATAACAATTATTAATATCTATGGCTTGATTCAGCTTGTAGAATTTTCTTTAATTCTAGAATTGAGTTCAAAAGACGGATAATTGTCCACCAACTATCTCCCTTATAAGAAATATTAGACAAGACTTCTGTGGCCACAAGAAGTATCTTTCTTTTAATTTGTAACAGGGTCGGTTCACCGTAAAAGGGACCTATGGATGAGCAACTCAGGTACAATCACGTGTGAGTATATATCTTTTAATAAATCAACAAACAATAAACAAACATACACAAATTAACTGAAAGCAGGGAGAGAGAGCGTGAGAGAGAGAGACAAAGAAAAGGTATTACTGACAACAACCTATTGAGAACCAGCAAGAAATCAGTCCAACTTATTGGTATAAGCTCAAGACTTTATAACGACAGCTTAAGGGATACTTGCATATGTTTCCTTCGTGGCTGATCGCGGATTCGTGCGTGTGGGGAATTCTGCGATCCGGTCCGTGTTTTGAATCTTGCAGGGTGGTTCAGTTGCAGTCCGCGGAAAGTTCAACTTTGGTTCCTTTGTGTGGTAATGTCCTTTGGAAAATGGCACGCTGGCAGTCCGAGAATCCGCGCCGAGGAAGAGTGGGAGGAGGGGTGAGAGTAAGAGAGTAGAGGCAAGAGGGCAAGAGCCAGGAAGGGGGTCAAAAGCAAGAGAGAGAGAAGCAAGAGAGAGCAAAGAGAGCCTGCAGGCCTTTCTTAAAAGGCCATCACGGGGCACGCCTCTTTTGTCGGAACAGCCAATCAGAGCGAAGGCACTAAGAAGCGGGAAATCTCCCTTTGTCTTCGGGTCTCGTCTCATTAACATGTTTATGGCTTTCTTAAGTTTGCAGACTTTGGGGTTTTGGCATAAAAGAAGGAGTTTGATGCATCATAGTACCACAAAACGCACATAGCTGGTCTACAAATTGAGAGACAAAGATTTCGAGACCAAGTATGGGGAGTTTAACTTATGACTTAAAGGGAAGGTGAGGATTGACGTCGTTCTTCATTAAGCATTCACTGGCTATAAGTTTCTAACCTATCAAACACATCTAAAATGGTTATAACAAAAAGCATCCATACATACAGGGAACACAGCACATCTAAAATGAAAAATAACCAAGTTAAAAGTCATAGAGCCTATTTGGGTGTTCTTTGGTATGTGTGAGTGGGTGAGGGTAGGGGGCTTTTTATTTATGATGGTGTCCCGTGGACTGCAGGAGGCTGGTTTGTGTTCTTTAGAGCCGTTAACCTGTCAGTCTGTAGACTTCACGGAGCCGGTCCTGTTGACTCATTTTGAATAATCAAAGTATTGGTCTGTTCGATCATTTATGAGCACCGTTCATACTCTACAATATGTAAATATGTGCTGTGTGCTGTGTGCTTTCCACTCAACCGAATAAAAACAACAAAAATGACAGCGCTGAGAAAACAGTGTGGTTAAGAAAGCATTTGATCATAGCAATGTGGATATGTTTGCACCAGCTCTGCAATTCACCAACATCATGTCAACAGGTGAGGTAATTAAAATTGTACTTTTTTGATATACATTATTTGATACAGAGCCATTTATGCGAGACTATAGTTTGAATTAATCCATTTTCATTGCATTACACATTGACATAGTACAGAATTGCTCTTTCAGCATTATCCTGAACATTGTATAAGCATTCGTTTTGTGCGTCACAGAAAACAGATGCTTTCAGGAGTGCATGTAAACATCACATCCTTTTCAGTCTTTCACATAAAAATTATTGTACATGCTTTCATAGACAACCATGAACTTTCCGTTACAAGCTGTTCACACATTTGCAATAAAAATAAAAAATAAAAACTATTAAAACATACAAATTTGTACATATAGCCCTTTAACAATATAAAGTCTGCATTCAATAGCCAGATATTTTAAAATAATTTCCCAAATCCTACCAAAACCAAGCTGAGTTTTGCTATCTGAATTCATTGTATAGCTCTTAATTTACACACCCGATTCTAAAAAAGTTGGGACACTGTACAAACTGTGAATAAAAATGGAATGCAATAATTTACAAATCTCAAACTTATATTTATTCACAATAGAATATAGATAACATATCAAATGTTGAAAGTGAGACATTTTGAAATGTCATGCCAAATATTGGCTCATTTTGGATTTCATAAGAGCTACACATTCCAAAAAAGTTGGGACAGGTAGCAATAAGAGGCCGGAAAAGTTAAATGTACATATAAGGAACAGCTGGAGGACCAATTTGCAACTTATTAGGTCAATTGGCAACATGATTGGGTATAAAAAGAGCCTCTCAGAGTGGCAGTGTCTCTCAGAAGTCAAGATGGGCAGAGGATCACCAATTCCCCCAATGCTGCGGCCAAAAATAGTGGAGCAATATCAGAAAGGAGTTTCTCAGAGAAAAATTGCAAAGAGTTTGAAGTTATTATCATCTACAGTGCATAATATCATCCAAAGATTCAGAGAATCTGGAACATTCTCTGTGCGTAAGGGTCAAGGCCGGAAAACCATACTGGATGCCCGTGATCTTCGGGGCCTTAGACGGCACTGCATCACATACAGGAATGCTACTGTAATGGAAATCACAACATGGGCTCAGGAATACTTCCAGAAAACATTGTCGGGTGAACACAATCCACCGTGCCATTCGCCGTTGCCGGCTAAAACTCTATAGGTCAAAAAAGAAGCCATATCTAAACATGATCCAGAAGCGCAGGCGTTTTCTCTGGGCCAAGGCTCATTTCAAATGGACTGTGGCAAAGTGGAAAACTGTTCTGTGGTCAGACGAATAAAAATTTGAAGTTTTTTTTGGAAAACTGGGACTCCATGTCATCCGGACTAAAGAGGACAAGGACAACCCAAGTTGTTATCAGCGCTCAGTTCAGAAGCCTGCATCTCTGATGGTATGGGGTTGCATGAGTGCGTGTGGCATGGGCAGCTTACACATCTGGAAAGGCACCATCAATGCTGAAAGGTATATCCAAGTTCTAGAACAACATATGCTCCCATCCAGACGTCGTCTCTTTCAGGGAAGACCTTGCATTTTCCAACATGACAATGCCAGACCACATACTGCATCAATTACAACATCATGGCTGTGTAGAAGAAGGATCCGGGTACTGAAATGGCCAGCCTGCAGTCCAGATCTTTCATCCATAGAAAACATTTGGCGCATCATAAAGAGGAAGATGTGATAAAGAAGACCTAAGACAATTGAGCAACTAGAAGCCTGTATTAGACAAGAATGGGACAACATTCCTATTCCTAAACTTGAGCAACTTGTCTCCTCAGTCCCTAGACGTTTGCAGACTGTTATAAAAAGAAGAGGGGATGCCACACAGTGGGAAACATGGCCTTGTCCCAACTTTTTTGAGATGTGTTGATGCCATGAAATTTAAAATCAACAATATTTTCCCTTAAAATGATACATTTTCTCAGTTTAAACATTTGATATGTCATCTATGTTGTATTCTGAATAAAATATTGAAATTTGAATCTTCCACATCATTGCATTCTGTTTTTAATTCACAATTTGTACAGTGTCCCAACTTTTTGGGAATTGGGTTTGCATGCCAACAATTGTCACATTTGTACCCTTTTTATTTTTATTTTAGTGAACTGTACGTCTGAGACAAAGATGATATTTAAATGAAACAACCTGAACTGAAAATGCAAAACGTACAAAAGGTAATTTAAAAACACAAAACATTAAAATCATATGACTTTAACACTACAAATACCTAACATTACAAAGACGTGATCTTTGAAGGAATAAACACAGCACAGAAAATGCACTGTAGGATTCATTAGCTTAATCCAGGATTATTGTGCTTGTTTTGATGGTTAATCAAGCATTGGCTTATGCCATGGTGACATGGGTTTGCATAATACTTAAGATTTAATACAGTAAGGAAGAACTGTATTATCCAAATTGAAGTAAGAGACAGAAACCGCATAAGAGCCACTCCCCAGTGTTTCTATCAGTGATATCAGATTTGAGTGCTACTGTACAATTCCACTGGAGTTCTCTTTCTTAATGACACGTACCCTTATCAAAATTCATTCTTTACACACAATTAAAACACTGATCCTCTCATCCTTATTAAGATCTTAATTTGTTCGCCATGTTGAACATCTCCATTCTTTCTCATAAAATCTAGCCTCATTACTCAAAGAAGTCAGAACATTAAGTGTCTACAGCTATACCAACACATTAACAATCAGTCGTGAACCATGACTGCTTTATAATGGTAATAAAATGTGCACATTTACAAAACAGAGTGAGAACCAGAGAAATTTATGATCCAATTTATGTCATGTGGTCTTGCATCCATGTAAATGAGCATGTCCGGTGTATCCCTGCTCCATTTACCTGTAAAATATCTAATAATAATAATAATAATAATAATAATAATAATAATAATAATAATAATAATAACAACAACAACAACAACAACAACAATATATTATTATATTGCTTGCCAAAAACCTAGACAGATTAGAAAGATGCCAACATCTGTTTTCGCATTTTCGCTTATTTAGTTGTCTAATACAATATTTGGCACAGTATTCGTCATTTTAATAAATTCTTACTTTTGTACAATAAACAGCTTTGATACTTTGTTGGATCATAATTTATCAGCGTCTGTAAAAATCCAGGTCCTGGAGCAAAACCAGTCAGTATATATGTATATTATTTAATAAAATCCTTTGCACTGCATAATCTGAGGTTTTGCATGGTATAAGAAATGACTTTTCATCCTCGGCATATTGTATTTTTTTACTACAAATTACTGTAATATGTTTATGGCCGACAAGTAATTTGCACACATAACAGAGAGGATGCGGTGAAGATTAATACCCCACTTTATTTTAAGTGAAAATGCTTATTACCAAGGAGACTGCCTGGGGAGAAACAGATACTCATCTTTCATTAAAACATCCACTGCTAAATGCACACGGTCTACAGCTCTGCACATCCATGGACCTGAAAACACACCGACAGTTGCTTTCTGAATGCGATTAACGTGGCTATCCAGTTCAATGATAGCTGGCCTGCAAAGTGCAAGATCTGCTCAGACCAGTTCTATTAAAGATTTGGTTACCTTAATGAATTATTTGAGATCCGGATAAGTAAAAAAAAAAAAATCTAAATAAAAAAAAGCACTGGATCAGACCATAATACTATAATTTGAGAAGTAGCTTATAAAAATGCATCGTTCCATTTTAAAGTCCAGTCATGCATGTATCTAAGGCAAAAATATGGACTTAGTCTGAATAAGCCTGTTAGTGAATATCATGGTAAATCAACATTCCAATGCCACATGGAGCACAAATACTGTTATTCTGCAAAACATGAGGTTGAGGTGAGTCAAACTAGTCAGAGCATTCAGTGTACAGTCGAAAAAAATAACACAATCCCATGAGTGAAGCACTGTTTTAAATCACTCAAATGACCTTTGATAATAAATGCTGACTTGTAAGTATAAAAGTCTCACATTTGCCCTTACATAACTCCTCTCAAGTGCAACAAGTCATACTGAGCTGTCCCCTCTGGCAGTTAAAATGTTCAGTTTTAATTAGTAACAGATATCGCCCCCACAAATATCCAGCATTCCAATTTTCCACAAGAGTGTTTCTCTATCAGCAAAAACGGCCTTGCAGACAAAAAGAGCTGCAGAGTGCAATGGAGATTGCTCATATATGTGTATCAGAGCATCGGCTCTCGGGACTTCAAATAAAACGGGTCATGTCAAGACAGGGAAACGATTTTAACACATAAACGCTAGATTGTTTCATTTGTAAACAGGTGATGATGCCAATAAAGCTGGCTAATGTGATCTATAGATGTTAAATGTTTATGTGTACGGTGCTCTGATGGCTATATTCCTTCTGAACGGTTTGATTGTGTTATTGGCGATACAAATCATCCATTATAATTTTTTATATCTTTTTTAAATCAGTTAAGTGAGCCTATAGGCAAAACAAAATCTGCCAATTCGATTTGTGCAAAAAAAAAAAAAAACGTACTTGTATTTGTAGTCGCTAGCTCTTTTTTTACTTTTTTTTTTTTTTTTTTTTTGACTATCAAGTCAGAATGAAGTGAAGGAATAAAATGAACAACTGCTGCATAATGAGCTGAAGATGATAAAAAAATGTAAAAAAAAAAAGACTGCTGTACTTTTTCCTCAAGTCATTTGTAGCGCATGAGGGCTGCTAATGTTATTCAAAAATGCTCCAAAATTCCCAGAGTTCATTCTTTAAAACAGTTTGTAAGCCATAAGGTCAATTCTTATTTTGCAACCTTGCTTCTATTGCTCTCCTCATTTGTAAGTCGCTTTGGATAAAAGCTATGGAAATTAATATAAATAAATATACATCTCAAATTAAAATATCAAATCAAAATATGACTTTTAGTTAATGTGTGTTAGATTTTAGGTTATTTATATTCTTAGTGTACTCTTAAACATTTACTACATGTACTTTCGTACATATTCATGTCATGATTCGATACATATCACGATACTTAGCTCACGATATGATATTATTGCGGTAAGCCGCAATATTGGTGAACTATACACAATACAGATTGTCACTATCCACAATACATAGTTGCATTATTGTATTGCGCTATATTGTGGCACAATATATTGTTACACCCCTACATATACAATTAAACATTTTATAAACATTTACAGTCATTTTCTTCCAGAAAAAAAAAAAAAAAAAAAGACTAAATAGTAATGGTTCTTCCTGCATGATTTTTGTCCAATCAAATGCTCTCTAGAATGAGAATATCCCATGCCTTAATACCAGCATGTAGCAAATTGTGTTTTGTGTCTGATGTTACTATTAAAATGAAATGGCTTGCCAAGCCATTTCATGCTCTCTCAACTGTATTCCTTCATCTTCAGTTACTGTCATTTAAAAACACTGTCAGTTTGTTTGCATGTTGGTTTATATTGTGTTTTCTGATTTTATGTATATGAAAAAAGCCCATGCAACAGCCAATAGTTTTAGCAAGATAAATGCCAGTAGCTTTAAATCTGTAGAATTATAAATAATCAAGTCAAGAAAAAAAAAGTAAAAAATAAGGATAAAGTGGAATAAAATAATTGAAGTAGACTGTGCAGTGAGTAAACTGTAGACTTATAAATATGTGGTTAACAAATGTATAAGAGTATAATGTGCAAACAGGTTTATAACAGGTTGTTACACAGTAACAACGAGAACAGAAAGTGCAGTGCAATGCAGTGCAATGACAGTGTATCGATGTTTATCCTGAAGTGAAGTCACGTGGCGTTAAGTTCAGGAGTCTGATGGCCTGGGGAAGAAGCTCCTCCTGAGTCTCTCAGTTTTGGCCATCAGGCTTCGGAAGCGCTTACCAGATGGCAGCAGCGTGAAATGAGGGTTTGCAGGGTGATTAGAGTCCTTGATGATCTTGGTAGTGCTACCTTTGCAGCGTTTGGTGTAGACGTCCTGCAGAGACGGGAGAGCTGACCCTGAGATACGCTCGGATAAGCGCACGACTCTTTGCAGGGCTTTGCAGTCATGACTGGTGCTGTTCCCATACCACACTGTGATGCACTGAGTTAAAACACTTTCAATCGCCCCTAAATAGAAAGTTTTCAGGATAGCTGGTGAAACCCTGAATTTCCTCAGCTGGCGCAGGTGGTACAGTCTTTGCCTGGCTTTTTTCACCGGTGTCTGAATGTGAGCAGTCCAGGTCAGGTCCTCGGAGATGTTTACTCCCAGGTACTTGAAGCTGCTCACTCTCTCTACTGGTGACCCGCTGATCATGAGGGGGGAGTATGTCCGTTGCTGTCTCTTCCTGAAGTCCACAATCATTTCTTTGGTCTTGCCAACATTCAGAGAGAGACAGTTGTCCTGGCACCATGATGTTAGATGCTCCACCTCGTCCAAGTATGCCGTCTCATTGTTGTTGGAAATGAGGCCCAGGACAACAGTATCATCAGCAAATTTGATGATAGAGGTGGAGCTGTGTGTGGACAAACAGTCATGCGTGTAGAGAGAGTAGAGCAGGGGGCTCAGGACACAGCCCTGTGGAGCTCCCACACTCAGGGTGATGGAGGAGGAGGTGGACTGGCCTATTCTCACCACCTGAGGCCTGCCAGTGAGGAAGTCCTCAATCCAGTGGCAGAGAGAAGGATTCAGGCCGAGATCCAGGAGTTTGGAGGTTAGCTTGGTGGGAACTATGGTGTTAAAGGCTGAGCTATAGTCAATAAATAGCAGTCTTACGTAGTTCCCACTTTTGCTGTCGATGTGAGTGAGGAGGAGTGGAGGACATGAGAGATGGCATCTTCAGTCGATCTATTGGGACGATAGGCAAACTGAAGAGGGTCCAAAGTGCCAGGAATGAAGGCGCAAATGGTGTTTTTAATGAGTCTCTCAAAGACCTTCATGACTATAGACGTGAGAGCCACTGGACGATAGTCATTTAGGCAAGAGGGTTTACTGTTCTTAGGGACAGGGATGATGGTGGATTTTTTGAAGGAGGTGGGGACCACAGATGTAGCGAGGGACTCATTAAAGATGGATGTAAACAACCCGGCGAGCTGATCAGCACAGGACTGCAGAACACGACCAGAAATACCATCCGGCCCGGCAGCTTTCCTGACGTCCACACGCTTGAGTGCTCTCCGAACTTCATCCTCTGAGACAGAGATCACGTGATTGTTGCTGCTCTGAGTAATTTCCTCTAACGCGCCACTTGGCGGAGTCGCGTTGCGTTGCGCGGTTACAGTCAAAGCGAGCGTAGACAGAGTTTAACTCGTTCACGAGCAACGGGTCAGCGTTCGCCTCTGCAGAGGATTTAGATCCAAAAGAGCATTGATTTCTTTGATCCGTAATGCAATTTTATAGAAAGCGGCTCTGATGATTTGACCTCATCAACAGCTCTGCTCATTTGATGGGACGAACTGTAATATGGTAGCAACAACGGTTTTAGAGATTTAAAGAGGATTTTAAATTTTTGTGTAATGTTGCAGTTTGAGCAAGAAAACAGTCTGCAAAGTTACAAAACACAAAGCTTAAATGTTTTTTGTTTTTAAATGTAAAAACTATTTTTATAATATAATACATAAAAAGAACATAACAGATATGCATAATTTAAAACAGAACTTTTTTTTATTATTATTCATAATATTCTTGATCACAATATTCATGATTCAAACTAATTTAAACTACACTAAAAATCTCAACTTTTTTTTTGCATGGGCTTTCCACAAAAGTTAAGAACTTTTTAAATTATTTGTCAGTTCAAATACACGGACCAATTCATTTGGATAAACACATTATATTACGTTTAGTTTAGTTTACCAAAATAAAAAATAAAAAATATGTACATTTTTCTTTTTTGAGACTTTTTTTATATTACAATCTCTAGACAGTAACACCACAATGGCAATTTCAACTTTAAAACCCACAAAATAAATCAAAATGATTGATTAAATATTTTACAAAATATATTATAATTAAGAACATATTCATAGGTGAGTCATGTCACCATTGTGTGTATTTTCCAGGCGCATTTGCATAAACATTAAACATCCTCTCTCAAATCTTATTCTCTCTTCACAGCATGTGCTGTCGCATTGTTTTCTTTTCTTTTCTTTTGTTATTTTCAATTATTACGGATGAATGATACATCCGTATAAACTGCCAATCACATGTCAGTTGTAATCGTCCTTGTCATAAGCGTGGTTCAGCAATGTCAATCAAATTCACATTTCCTGGTGTAACCGTGACAAATTGTGTGTATGACTGAGAGGTCTGATCCTCAGCAGACTCCAGCGGTACAATGAAGAAACCACTTCTAACCTGATATCCACATAGACGCTTCTGTCCCCTTCAACACCTGACAGATAATATTTCATCATTTTTCTAGATACGGAGAGTGGCGAGATTTTATGTCCAGAGGCACACTGTGTGTTTACACCCCAGGGTCGAGGTTGAACCACTGGCCATATGTACACTTTTAGATGGTGGTGCCCCTGAGGCATCATCTGCCTTGTATCCTGAAGCACTTTAGAACAAAAATAAGAGGAAATCGAATGCCAGTTTGGTGTTTTTGGCTGCCTCCTGTGGTGCTGTGCCACTGGTTATTTCTCAACACAGCAGACAAAACATCATCGCAAAGCAGTAATCATAAAAACCCTATGATGTAAAGGTTAATAAATGCCCAGCGAGCTTGTCACAGCACTGAGCGGATATATCCATTTATGCTTAAAAAGGCACAATATTTAATATTTTTGGGATTAGAAACACTAGAACAATGTTATATATTTTGTATATGACTTGTGTTTTTACATTATCCCAAATGTTTCCAAGAATGTTAAAATCCAGAGAAATAGGCAATTTTAATTAGAACACAGACTGTGTCTGTGCGTCACATATCAGTGACATCATACCTGCATTACCCTCCATTTAAGTTTTTTTTTTTTTTTTTTTTTTTTTACAATAAGCGACCTCTAGAGGTCATTACATATTGTACCTTTAAATTTGTCTACAGTACATTACAAGACAGATTGTGCAATTTACATTAAAAATAAATAAATAAAAAATAAAAACTGGCAGCTGTGCTTGCCAGAACTTTACCATAAAAAAATATGGTAGCAACAAAGGCTTTATGGATTTAAAGATTTAATAATTTTTAATTATTTTTCATAATTTATTTATTATGTTTGGTTTTTTTACCTTATTTTGTGTGCAATGTTGCCGTTTGAGCATGAAAAAGGTCTGCAAAATTGCAAAACATCAACTGTATTCTCTATCATTAAGCACTGTTTCAGAGCTCCCTATAATGCCTTGATTGGCGTTTTAGTAGTATTAGTAGTGTGTTGAAACTCGCGATTATGTACTCTAAAAAATGCTGGGTAAAAAAAAACAAACCCAGCGATTTTAACCAAGCAAACATTTAACCCAACCGCTGGGTTAAAACAACCCAATTGCTGGGTTTGTCCATTTTTGCGGTTGACCAATCACAACACACTGTCCCAGCAGACCAATCAGAACACACTGTGCTTTTCTTAGAGAATGGAACTAAAAAGAGTGTTACAGACAGACTGGGAAGAGAGGTGTTTTTGAACATTTAAGCATGAAAACCCACTAGTAGAGCTCAAAAACAAAAGCAAAACGTTGTAAAAAGGATATAATGCGGCCGTTTAGCATTACATTTACAGAAATAATTTGATTCATTAAAGGATGTAATGTTAAAATACCAACCTACTGTAGTATACTGAAATCTGTTTTGTACCTTTATAATACTCTGACAACCACCAAGAAACAGGCGGTAAAGAAAAAGCCACATGATGAATCAAAGCTCAGGAGCACAATATCATGTACACAAATGCAAAACACTATCATGTTAACACACAACACTAAAATAATGCAAACAACATGAGTTGTAACATATAACAACGAAACAAGAAAGTTGTTTTAAGAGAGAGGGAGAGAGAGTTGTTTGAGAGAGAGAGAGAGAGAGAGAGAGAGAGAGAGAGAGAGAGAGAGAGAGAGAGAGGGGGATTAACAAGCTTGTATTCCTTCTCTTCAGCACAGTTCAATACACCTCTTTTGGATTCACAACATGTTAAGGTCACGAGGGAGCACAGATAAGCATATAGATTATTGTTAAATAGGAAATGCCAATACAAGCCATGGCTGTTTTCTTTTAATGATCCTCTCAGAGATTTTAAAGGGCCGATAAATGACTGGTGATGGGTGGTTAATCCTGTCTATAGTAAACACTCCGGCTTAGCAGGTCCTACACTCATCTCTCTTTATCCAGGTTTCATCATTTATTGATAGAAAAACTTGCATCCGTTCTCCATAAGCCATCTGCAAATTGGAAGTCTGCCTCTCATAAAACAATTTGTTGATGCAAGTATCTATTGCATTCTGTGCTGCGCATTCAAGCGTTACATGAGGGAGTTTTATTCCCTTAACTTATTCTGAAATACTGATGTACTAATGATTAGTCTTTATACCATATGAATTTCTTATGGCACATTTCAAAACCCATACAAACTATAAAGGTTTAAAAGTAAGAGCAGGTAAAGTCTGGTACCCATTTAAAGCTGGCGTATTAAAGTACATAAATTCATATTTTCCAGACTGATCACACCAATTCAGATTCCTCAATATGTATTCATGGCACGTTTATATAATAGCACAGGGTAGTAAAATGACTTACGTAATCATGATCAATGAGGATATTCTGATAGAATATCCCTCTTGGCAGAAAGGATGAAGGTGGAACTCTATGTTCAAGCAAATTTCAGAGGCAAACTATCCATCACAGCTCATGTCTTTGGAGAAGCAAAACTAGGCAATGCTATCCAACAGCCTGGAAATCAATTATTTTGCAAACATCTGCCAAGATGGTCTTTGCCGCATCAAGATCAAGAGCATAATTATGCTGATGATGTTAATTAAACTTAATATTTAAAATTCCCCCACACTTTTAAAAATCATTTAAACACCATTAGAAAAAGATATAGACTGTTGCAGAAAAGCAATAAAAAATATTTCGATTTCAAATAAGTGCTGTTCTTTTGAACTTTCTATAAATTATCAAAGAATCCTAAAATAAAAAAAAATCATGTGACACTGAAGAACGGAATAATGGCTGCTGAAATTCAGCTTTGCAATCACATAAATAAAAAAAAAACTAATAATAAAATAAAAAAACACTTTAAAAGTGTAACTCAACCCCTGGTCAGAGCCTAACTCCACCCACCAGCAATATTTGAAAAAGTCCAGTGGAGACAGAGGGGACGAACTGAGGCGGGGCTGAGCGGGGGGTGTGCACCCGAGACCCGCAGTGACGGATTGATTGACAGCTGTCAGACTCGCAAAGATGGAAAGTGACTGGAGTAGAGCGGTCATTCCAAGTAAAGGACTTTTCTCCCCCATCTTCACCTGAAGTGGAGGAGGGTGAATTGTCTGTAGACACAGGGCCAGAGCCTTATCAATTTGAGCCGCTGGCTCAAACTGCGTTAACTCCTTATACTGAATGCCACTAAAAATAGATCAGATACATGCAATGCATTTTTATTCAAATTAACTGAATCAATAAGCAGGACCAATAAGTTCAAACCTAAGCTTATTATAAACAGATTTCCTCAAAAAAAGTTAGTCATTAGAATTTTGATAGTGAGTGTCAAGTGAGTTTCATTCATAATGTTTCTACTTCATGTAACATGAGAGTTCATACTGCTGGAGTGAAGCTGTTCTCATGTGATCATCAATGCGGGAAAACATTTCTTAGGGCATGGTGAGCTCATGCCAGTGGCGTGGGTAGTGAACCACAGGAAGAGTCAACAGGGCAAACAACATCCAATAGGAAAAAGCAACTGCACTGGCCACCGTTGAAGCTTAAGAGGGCAGCACTCAGCCATTTTTACACCATATATTATACAAACCCGATTCCAAAAAAGTTGGGACACTGTACAAATTGTGAATAAAAAAAGGAATGCAATAATTTACAAATCTCATAAACTTATATTTTATTCACAATAGAATATAGATAACATATCAAATGTTGAAAGTGAGACATTTTGAAATGTCATGCCAAATATTGGCTCATTTTGGATTTAATGAGTGCTACACATTCCAAAAAAGTTGGGACAGGTAGTAATAAGAGGCCGGAAAAGTTAAATGTACATATAAGGAACAGCTGGAGGACCAATTTGCAACTTATTAGGTCAATTGGCAACATGATTGGGTATAAAAAGAGCCTGTGGCAGTGTCTCTCAGAAGTCAAGATGGGCAGAGGATCACCAATTCCCCCAATGCTGCGGCCAAACATAGTGGAGCAATATCAGAACGGAGTTTCTCAGAGAAAAACTGCAAAGAGTTTGAAGTTATCATCCTCTACAGTGCATAATATCATCCAAAGATTCAGAGAATCTGGAACAATCTCTGTGCGTAAGGGTCAAGGCCGGAAAACCATACTGGATGCCGTGATCTTCGGGCCCTTAGATGGCACTGCATCACATACAGGAATGCTACTGTAATGGAAATCACAACATGGGCTCAGGAATACTTCCAGAAAACATTGTCGGTGAACACAATCCACCGTGCCATTCGCCGTTGCCGGCTAAAACTTTATAGGTCAAAAAAGAAGCCATATCTAAACATGATCCAGAAGCGCAGGCGTTTTCTCTGGGCCAAGGCTCATTTAAAATGGACTGTGGCAAAGTGGAAAACTGTTCTGTGGTCAGACGAATCAAAATTTGAAGTTCTTTTTAGAAAACTGCGACACCATCCGGACTAAAGAGGACAAGGACAACCCAAGTTGTTCTCAGCGCTCCGTTCAGAAGCCTGCATCTATGATGGTATGGGGTTGCATGAGTGCGTGTGGCATGGGCAGCTTACACATCTGGAAAGGCACCATCAATGCTGAAAGGTATATCCAAGTTCTAGAACAACATATGCTCCCATCCAGACGTCGTCTCTTTCAGGGTAGACCTTGCATTTTCCAACATGACAATGCCAGACCACATACTGCATCAATTACAACATCATGGCTGTGTAGAAGAAGGATCCGGGTACTGAAATGGCCAGCCTGCAGTCCAGATCTTTCACCCATAGAAAACATTTGGCGCATCATAAAGAGGAAGATGCGACAAAGAAGACCTAAACAGTTGAGCAACTAGAAGCCTGTATTAGACAAGAATGGGACAACATTCCTATTCCTAAACTTGAGCAACTTGTCTCCTCAGTCCCCAGACGTTTGCAGACTGTTATAAAAAGAAGAGGGGATGCCACACAGTGGGAAACATGGCCTTGTCCCAACTTTGAGATGTGTTGATGCCATGAAATTTAAAATCAACTTATTTTAACTTATCCCTTAAAATGATACATTTTTCTCAGTTTAAACATTTGATATGTCATCTATGTTGTATTCTGAATAAAATATTGAAATTTGAATCTTCCACATCATTGCATTCTGTTTTTATTCACAATTTGTACAGTGTCCCAACTTTTATTATTAGAATTAAAAGCACTTTTTACCTAAATGTCAAAACATTTACTCGAATCAATGAACAGCACTAAAGCCCCAGTCTTGCAGATCATTAACTAAAGAAAAAGAAAAAAAAAAAAATTGTTTTAGGGCTTAGTTACCCTTTAAATTGCAATAATATTTCACAATATTTACTGTATTTTTTTCAAATAAATGCAGCCACATAAGCGACTTCTTTCATAAACATTAAATATATTATATATATATATATATATATATATATATATATATATATATATATATATATATATATATATATATATATATATATATATATATATATATATATATATATATATATATATATATAAAATGGGAGGCTATATTTCATAAATGTCATTTTTATTGGGAGAAGTTCTCTCATGCATTTCATCATATTTAGCAATTTTATTTAATACTTTTCCAAAACAATTAATTGAACTTTTCTGTTACATCTGCTTTTCTGTTAATTACTTTGAGTTTCATCACTGTTTAAATATTTCAATTATCTTGTCTACTGGGCCATAACAGTTGAAATGTTTTGGGTTTTTTTTTTTTTTTTGCAAAAATCTATACAGAAATGTAAAGTAGGCCTATCAGCTTCAAGAAAATAAGTAAATAAGTAAAAGTAAATAAGAAAATCAATCACAGTCAAGGTTTGTGCTATCTAGAATCTAGAATTAACTAACGAAACCACAGAGTGAAAACTCTCTAAAAGGCAGTGAGTGAAAAAAGGTTTGTGGCTTGACAATGCCTCCAGAGTCATAAACACTCAAGGTTGTTGGCCTTACACAGAGATGAATGCACTCAGGTCCACTTCACTAATGAAAGAAGTCATGACTATTCTTGAATGAAATACACACACACACACACACACACACACACACACACACACGTACACACGTACACAACCAAACACAAAGACTCACATAAACACCAGAAGCTATCAAATTAATTTCTGAAGCAGTGCAGTTTAAATCTGAATCCCTTCTGCAGCCCTGACCTGCTGCCAATGTATATTTAATCAAGATGAATGACTTTTTTTGCAGTCTTTGTGTTTTCTGCAGCCCGACCAATGAAATACATGGCCTTCGCTTTAAGTGATTGCTTCTGGAAGGCGAGGGAGCGGATTCATTCATTTCAGAAATGTTTTCTCAAACATGGATTCACTGTCGTGGTAAGAAGATTATCGCAGTAACCATTTGAACCAATAATGTAAAGAAGGTTGGGATATGTCTGAGGAATCTCACATCTGCCATCTCCCACCTTCTGCTTATAAGCTTAAAGATATTAAACATGAAGCAGAAGAACATCCAAATATAGCCGGGTGTTTATGCATGCTATTACATGTTTGAAATAAATGTAGCCTACTCCTCTGCTACCCTTTTGGGACTGGCTGCCATTCCATTATCCAGTTTATCTCATGGCTACTCACCAAATAAATAAATACATGGACATGGAATATTGATTTGAGTTGAAAATATTTTATAATCTTAGCTGGATATGATCTTAAAGCTTCCACTAAAAAAAGCCCATTAAGGCCCATTCACACCAAGGACGATAACTATAACTGAGTTTTAATAAAATCGCTGAGAATAAGGAAATCCACAACACAGCTACAGCGATAACACCACAGAGGAACAATATAGTTGGAATCACTTTCAGAACTATTTTTGAACAATAAAATCATTTATTGTCTCTAATTTCGAAGGCTGCACCCTCTGGAAGTAATATTGTCTGCCACATACATCATTGCAAATTAAGAAAAAAACTCACAGTAATTGAATTGCTCACAAATGAGACATCCTTGGTGATTTATGCAGTCAAAAAATGTGACCTCCGTAGAGTGCAGCCTATAAGCCTCAACAAAATGAGGGTTGAGCTTTCGTCTCATGTCTTTTGCAGTGACTCGTGCATGAAAAAGCATTCTAAAAAAAATAAATAAAAAAAAGGTCTCTAGATCTTGACCTGCGTCTTGTGTTTTTAAATACAAAAACGTGTTCTGTATGAATGGCCAAAAGAAAGGGACAAACAATTAATACAAACCAACGAGGTCATTTTTACTACAGTCGATAATTAAGATGCAATACGGTGGCAGTTGCATTTGAATGAAATGAGAAGGTGTGAGTCGGCAGAGTGATACAAGAGTCATGAAAGTACCACCTGTTTCAGTTACTACCTGATTGAGCGGACTAATGGTGTGTTCAAGCCATATCAGAAAGATCGTGTTTATGAGTCGAAAACACATGAACGCCACCATATAATCAAAATAAGTGGGAAAATCTGAACTTTCTTTAAGCCCTGATTTTCCCAGTTAGGGACGTGTTAGTAAGAAAAATGAAGTGCAGTAAACGGTAAAACTATTCGGAGTGTCTATCTACACTAAGTGCAAATAGCCTGCCTTGTTGGCAGATGGTATTTACACTAACTCCGCCCACTGACATCTGGTTGGGCCAGACAAAATTACAGAAGACGCTGGATTGAAGTGTAGGAGTCAGACGCATGGCAGAAAATTGATACAAATAGACCGGAGTTCGAATCCACCTTATACCAAAACTCACTCTACTTCCTTTTCCCATCACATATCAAATCGGCTTTTATTTTCAGTAAAAATTAAGAAAATATCCGAAAAAAGGAAATAAAGTCTCTAAAGGGGTTTAATCATTTAGTGTTATGGGTAGGTGTAGGGCTTTATTGTCCACATAAGGCGGCATACATTTAATAAGTTTAATAAATATAATCATTTACACCATGCTATTATTGCATAGGCTACTGTTTAATGCACAACAACACTGAACTGCAAATAGTATCTTGCCACTGTTTATAAGTAGCTTCTAACTACTGTTGACACTAAGCCCATTACAAAGAAATTACTGCTATTTTTACATATTGTAAATAGCATCTATTGCTAAGAAAATATGCTGTTTTTTATTTTACTTAGTGTAAATAGAATCTAGCTGCTAATTAGACAATGTAAATAGCATCACAGCCAACACTAGGCCTATTTGTGCTACAAACCAGTGGGTTTCAAATTACAACAATACATTCAAATAAGAAATACCAGTTTGCAATATCAAGCAGCATAACAAGCTGCTTAGTACAGCTAAAATTAACTGGAGGCGGATGACACCGGAAGCCAGACACATTCCATTTACAAATGGCCACGTCCACACTTACATTAAAAATAAGGTGGACACAGCGTTGTCATGGGAGACAGTAAATATTAGGAAATATCTGACAGCTGAATACAGCCGCTGACCAATCAGAATCAAGCATTCCAGTGCTTAAATCCAGGTGGCATACAGCATACCTCTAGCAATCTCCTATGCATTTAGCCATTCATTCTAAAGATATTCTAGTCACATCCTTATGCTCTGTAGGGAAAACAAGAGGGACATGACCAGATCTCTGAACCAAGTCATAGGCTCTTCTATGCACTTCCTATAGTCTCCCAATGCTCAATATGGTGTATTTCACACCAAGTCAGATTAACCATGTGTTATATGGGAAGGTATTTCTAAAACATCTCTATAGCCTTTTGCTATTGTCCACATTCACTTGAGCTCCACAGTCAAAAAGGAGATAAGGGTCAGTCTTTCAAAGTTGTATTCATGTAGATGTACAGAAAGGTGACGAATCTGACGACCCAAAGGGAAAAATGTGCCAAGAATACATAACCACATAAGCAGAGAAAAAAAAAAAAAAAAAAGACAAATAAGTGCCAGTGTGAGCACAGAAAAGATGTCAGGCTGACATTAAAACATGTATTCATATTTCAAGTGGAAACTGCTTCTCTCTCGCAACCCGCATTACTTGCATGCAGGGTCAGGCAATAAATTGTTGACCAACTGTATAATGCATCAATGTCTGACTTGAAACGGTCAAAGAGATCAAGTCGACTCTCTCTGGAATAAAGAATAACCTGCTTTCTTCTGCAACCGTGTTGCCATTAACATTTGAAAAGGGCACAGAGAAAGAATAAAACACTAAAAAAAAGAGGCAAAGAACGGATGCAAGCGAGGTCACAGCGGTGATTTAAGAGCCATGTACACCTTCATGCTGCTAAAATTGCATGGCAGAGGCTTTTTATTTTTGCACTATGATGTCAACTAGATGAGATATAAACAGACCTCATCACCAAGGCAACATGCTAAAGTAATGCATCTACACATGCAACACATCTGAGGTTCAGTGTTGTCCTGGGAAATTACCACAAGTAAAGAAACAACAAATATGCATATGCATTTCACTGCATTGGATATGCCAAGTGCCAAATGCAAACATGTGATGTTATTTTTTTTTGCCTCAAAGTGTGCTGATTTGAAATGACAATTATGATAAAATCATAATTGTCATGTATACACTTTAGGTGTACAGCTATTTTTGGGGTAACCTAAAAAAGTCATACAGAACCTAAAATGTCTCATTTATGTGTCATACAATTAAAAGCACCCGTTTTCTGACTGTTGAGGAAAGTCATTGTAAGTACTTCCCAAAGCACCACTGTATAATTAAGCTTCCCCTTTGCTTATGCAACAAAAGTTTTTGTCCTCTTCTTTCAGATATTCTCAACAGGATAACATTGTCTGAGCAATTAAAAGGAACCCCTGATGTAATTAGGAAGCTTGATGCCAATCTTTGATCATAAAAATGAAGACGCAGGTTGGAGGAAGCCCATGGCACCGTCTGTGTAATCTCAGTTACACTGCTTGTAAATGGCCTACTAAAAAAAGAAGAAAAAGAAAAAGAAATAAATAAAGAAGAAAAAAAAATCAATTGTGAGTCACTTCTGCCACCTTGTGGTTATACCTTGCATTGGATTTATTAACTTGATCTTAAATAGATTATTTAATTATGCTTTAAAGACTAAATATACCCTTTAGATTATCTATAATTAGACAACTAAGGGGAAAAGGTATGTGCACATAACGAAAGGCATCATAAACAGTATTTCAGTACTACATACATATCTATGCTTTAAGACTACAACAAAATATTTCAATTGCTATTGTCATTTTTCAACCTAAAAAGATAAAATGCTTAATCTCTAGAAATAAAACTGTGCAGCTATTTTTTTTTCTCCCTACACTGATATCAGATAGAAGCTCATATTTCTAAGATATCAAACCATCAATCAATAAACCTAAATCCTATGACCTTGCTATTCCTTCCCCCCCAGAGAAGACTGATAAATGAGGTACAGATTGTGGAAGTTTAAAAATCAAATATATGTAATCAATGTATGCTTCCAATTGTATTATAAGCCTCCACAGGAGAATGCTGTAAATAAAGTAGTCTGTAAAGCTGACTTGGCAGCTCCACAAATCTGAGAAAATTCATACCATCTATGAGAAATCCTTTCGCATCTCACTCGCAATGAAAATGTAGACTGAAAAATGAAATGGTTTATGAAAGATGACATGTTCTGTGTGGATACTATAAAAGAACGAAAAGGAATATAAAATTTAAACAATGCTTTTCTCTCCTCTGAAATTGTTTCCAAAAAAAATTAAAAAATTGAGAAAAGACCACATGACTCCATCACAATGCCAGAGATAATGATGCCTTTCACCAATGGCTTGCAATGATACAGAAAAACATACTACAGTACAGACACCCCTCATGTCACCAAAAAGACGTGAATCTTCAAACTCTTTTCATCAAAATCGACCACAGAATTCCAATATTCGGTTGTATGGCATCATCTGACATCAATCATTATTGTGTCCCAGAGAAAGCATGTGTGACCAACCACAAATCAACAAACCAACAAAAGAGAAGATTGTCATTCTTCTCTTTTTTTTTCCATTCTTCAAGATTGTGATTTAACATATTTTTAAGCATCTTTTGACATTTTGATGATAATTAACATAACAATAGGAGTGCAGTGACAAATCAACTAATACCACAAAACATCACCCAATTCTTACAGACGCTGAAATTGTTGATTGTTGTTTTCCCACCAAAATGATGTCACTTCCTGGAAGACGATGTCTTGTAATAATTAAAGGGGCATTGCAAACGAGCCTACTTGGTTAAAAAGTGGTAAGAAAACATTATTTAAAACGGAAAAATTAAGAAACCTCGAATATTTATTTACAAATTATCAGTTTGTCATCTTAGAAATGGGTAGAGAACCAGGAAACATGGCAGACATAACATCAAAAACATTCAAACAAAATTAGGCCTATTTAAGAATCACCCCAATTAATGTTCACTAAAATTGTTCAAAACTAACGTTACATACTTTTCATCTTTAAAAAATAATGAGTATAATATTATCTAATAGGCCTATATGCATGATGTAGAAATTAAACAGTAATGTCTTCTTTCTAAAAGCAGAAAATCTAATACATTTTATTCGTTTACCCCAAAACGCATCATTTATTTCCCCCCGTCACAAGCCACGCCCATGTACAGCCACTGTGACCAATGACGCTTCAGAGGGGCGTGGTTCGGTTCATTACAGCACCGCCTATCGCGGAACATGCAAGTCAGCTGATAATGTTGCAGGAACGCACGAGATAGAATGAGCGTAGAAAGTCAGTGTTTTGTGTTTTTGAGTATTTTTCTCTGTATCTGTGTTTGTTTAGGCGATGATTACGATTTAGATGATAAAACTGGATTAGGACGATCGTTTGATGGCATTGGTGGTTTAAGCGGTGGTGGGGTGAGTGTTTTACTGCAGTTAGTGAGCTTCCTTTTTCAGTTTCAGTGCATAGTTAGTAAAACTGTTTCCAAAAAAACGCTAACGTGTGTGTTTACAGGCAACCTCGCGTTTACTTGTCAATTATGCTGAACCATATCGGAGTCAGATACTAGACTACCTTTTCAAGGTGTGTTTGCTTAGAAAGGAATCTGATCAGACTATATGGTATGTAATATTATGTCTATATTTACATTATATACTGTCAATGTGTATTTAACAGCCTCAATTTGGAGCCTCATTACAAATACTGAAGGTTGAAATTGGAGGCGATGCTCAGACTACAGGTACATAGAGCAGTACGAGTTTTAAACCTCTGTGAAGGTGTGTTTGGAGTATCCATTTGACCTATTTAATGTAATGATTTACAGATGGAACTGAGTCCTCACATATGCACTATGAAGATGATGAGAATTATTTTAGAGGATATGAATGGTGGCTTATGAGGGAAGCCAAGAAGAGGAATCCAAACATCATCCTCATAGGTAAAATACCAGTGGTTCAAACAGGGAAAACATGCAAAAATACTTGATGTACATTCAATCCCAAATTGTATTTTGTATTGTATTTAGTTTTCATATTTTGTATTTATTTATATATCAAAAGGTCTACCGTGGGCCTTCCCAGGATGGGTTGGAAATGGTGAAAACTGGCCTTATGATTTCCCTGATATCACTGCCTCTTATGTGGTGTCATGGATTATTGGCGCCAAGCAGTACCATGACTTGGATATTGATTATGTTGGGGTAAATGCATCCATTATTATTATTATTATTATTTATTTTTTCTGTGGCCATATTCTTTATTAATCTGAATTTGTTTCATGTTTGTACAGATATGGAATGAAAGGACTTTTAACAGTAAGTACATAAAGGTAAGTACTGTCAACAAAGTCAGAGTCATAAAACTATTGTTTTTTTTACATTTATGGCCGTATTTTAACGATCTGAGCGCGTGGTCTGAAGCGCATCGCGCAGGTGCACTTAAGGCGTGTCCGAATCCAGGGGCACATTCAAAGCATTCAAACGCAACGTTTTGATATGGTTTCTGGGTTGAGCATCATGTTTCCTGGAAACAATGGTGTGCAACAGAGTTTGAGATCTCTTGTTTGGTGGGTGTCAAAAATGTCAGCCCAATCAGCAGCAACATGTATCTAAACCATGCGGTATTAAAGAGACCGCTCGCACAATGGGTCCATAAAAATACTATACATATTTATATATTTTGCTATTGTATTGTGGAGTGACACTATCATAAACTTTTCTATATTCCTTAATTATATAATAGTAAATGCAACAATATCATAGCACAACAGTAATCAGCAATAATGATAAGTCTAATACTCACAATAAAAATAAGGTCATATAGGTCATAACACAGTCTCGGACGTAAGAGTGATTATGCACCTGAAGTGTTTTTTCATTCTGAAATGCGAGGCAAATGTTTAAAAAAAAACGTTTTGTAACGTTTTGTCGGGGCTGAGCGAAACTGGAAAAACAGTTAGCGCATGGTCTAAAAGGGTTGTACCTAGTCTCTGAATGAGTCATGGGTGTGTGTTTGGGCGTAAAGTGCAATAAACCAATCAGAGTGTCATCTTCCATTCCCTTTAAAAGCCAGTTGTGCTTGCACCATGGCAAATTTGCTTTTTACATTGGAATTTGTGAGAAGAAAAACTGAATGCTTTTATTGTTTTCTGTTAACATTGGTGCATATACAGCATATTACATTTAAATTACATAATTTCCAGTCAGAAATGACTTTGTATATCTTCTTTCTCTGCCTTGTTTGCTAGCTTTTGCGATATGCACTGGATAAAAGTGGTTTGGAGAGAGTTAAAATCATTGCCAGTGATAACCTCTGGGAGCCGATCACCTCTGTTGTAATTGCTGACAAAGAGCTACACGATGCTGTTGAAGTCTTAGGGTATAATTTTTTTATTTTATTTTTTATGAATGATTACTTATTAAAATGTACACATCCCATTTTTAAAGTTGAATGAATCGAAATAAAATACATTAGCATGACGTGTCTTGTTGTTGGAATTGTTTGACTGACAGGGTTCATTACCCTGGAACCAACACTGTGCCGAAGGCCCTAAAGACTGGGAAGAAACTGTGGTCCTCTGAAGACTACAGTACCTTTAATGACAACATTGGCGGAGGCTGCTGGGCCCGAATTCTCAACCAGAACTATGTCAATGGCAAAATGACAGCGTATGACAACTCTGATAAGTCATCTAGCATTTCCCTTTTTATCATGCATTCGACAATGGGAAAAGCAATAGTTTGTGTTCTCTTATAGGACCATATCTTGGAACCTCATTGCCAGTTATTATGAGAACCTCCCCTTTGGAAGGGATGGACTAATGACTGCAAAGGAGCCATGGAGTGGAAATTATGTTGTTGAGTCCCCTATTTGGATAACAGGTATTATTCAAATATGCATTAATTGTATATGTGTCATGTAAGGTCATATAGATCATGTGTGATGTAACTGACAAAAAATTTCTGATTCATAAAATCCTATAAGCCCACACTACCCAGTTTACCGAGCCTGGCTGGACATACCTGCAGACAGTGGGGCACTTTACACATGGTGGGAGTTATGTTGCACTGACTGATGGGAGAGGAAATCTAACAATTATCACTGAAACTATGGTGAGACTTATAATATTGTGAAATATTATACATTTAAGATAATACTCTATTTTAATGTATTCCTATGATGGCAAAGCTGAATTGTCAGCATTATTACTCCAGTCTTAAGTGACACATGATCCTTCAGAATCACTCTACATGCTGATTTGCTGCTCAAGAAACATTTCTTATTATCAATGCTGAAAACCGTTGTTGTATATGTTATGGATTAATAGAAAGTCACATATAAATCTTTTCTAGCAATGTCTTTTATTGTCACTTTTATTGCTGAATATATGTATTAATAAAAAAAAAAATCTTACTGGGCCCAAACTTGTGAACGGTAGTGTACATGCATTCTCTTAATGGTCTTTATATTTGTATGTAAACACATTACTCTATTTTTCTGGCTTTTTAGACCCATGACCACTCTGTGTGTATAAGACCTCCTCTGCATCCCTATAATGTCACGGTCCAGAATGTAACATTTCATCTGAAAGGGACTTTTGTAAGTGTGGTTTGATGTGGTTAAAATACATTTATAATAGATAACATTTATGGAAATATATAGAATACCTTTTTTTTTAAACAGGCTTCAATCAGTGAGCTGCAGGTGTGGCATTCAAAGTTTGATTTCAAGACAAACAAGACGGTCCTCTTCCAAAATCTCAAGCCTATTAAAGTAAGTACATTCACAAAATCAAGAAAATTAAGGATTTTTTCATAATATAACCTCTATTAAAAAGCAGTAGGCTATAATTTTTAATTTTGCCGGGGTTCTTAGAAAATACTAATAGGTTCAGTAGATTGATTTTTCTAATAATTATTTACTGATTTACTGTGTTTCACGAAATTACCTCTAATGTAATATTTGTGTGTGAATTGTGAATGCTGTAGGTAACTGAGGGGTCTTTCAGCATTGAGCTTGATGTTGACGAGGTATACACATTTACTACTGTAACAAACGGTCAGAGAGGGAGTTATCCAGATCCTCCACCCTCTGCTCCTTTTCCTAAAACATACAAAGATGATTTTGATGTCTGTAAGTAGAAACCCCCCCCCAATTTTCTACACCAACAGTCTGTGTAACTCTTAACAACTCAAACTTTGTTTCGTATCTCTCAGCTGGAAACCCATATTTCTCAGAAGCTCCAAACTTTGCAGATCAGACAGGGGTCTTCGAATACTTCACTAACCTGACGGATTCTGGACCTCATGTTTTCACTCTACGACAGGTGGTCACTCAGCGTCCGGTGACCTGGGTTGCAGATGCTGATCAGACAATGAGTGTTATTGGTGATTATAAATGGTGAGAGCAGCAGTGTTCCATATGGTTTGCATAACATTTGTTAGGATTTTATGACTATTATGTACAGGGCCGTCCCAAGCGTGAGTTCGTACTGATTATGTACACTACCATTCAAAATGTTGGGGTCAGTTAGATTTACTTCTAATCTGCAATTAAAATGAGCAAAAGAGACAGTAAAGATATTATATGACACTAAAGACTGGAGTGATGGCTGCTGAAAATTCAGCTTTGCCATGACAGGAATATCTTACATAATAAAAATATATTAAAATATAAAACAGTTATTTTAAATGGTAATAATATTTCAAAATACTACTATGTTTACTGTATTTTTGATCAAATAATTGCAGCCTTGGTGAGCATAAGAGAGATGTTACTGAAAAATGTTACTGAATGTCTTTTGAATGGTAATGTAGTTGTTTGAATTAAAGGTGCAGTGTGTAATATTTATGAGGATCTATTGACATGCATACAATATAATACACTTAACTGTTTTCAGTGGTGTATAAAGACCTTACATAATGAACCATTATGTTTTTATTACCTTAGAATGAGCCATTTCTATCTACATATACCGCAGGTCTCCTTACAGTGAAGTCACCATTTTGCGTCGCTATGTTTCTACAGTAGTCCTAAACGGACAAATTGCTCTACAGAGTCCTAGGTACTCTCTGCTGTCTCAGACAACATGTTTGTCCTGTGTCGGCCACCGTAGCTTTTCTATGTTCTTCTTTAGAGCTGCTTTACAGCAGAATTGAATTCTGTTTGCATCACTGATGATTATTTTCCTGTTTATCACTGTGTAACGATGTTCAAGTTCAGGCAAGGAAGAGGTGGGAACCGGCTAACATTCACCATAACTTTATTCACAAAATAAACATAAACAACAAAACGAAAGTAGAGCAGCAGCCCCTCACGGATGACTGCCGCATAAATTAAAACGTGGTCCTCGCTCGTCTTCCACTGTTGTCACTCCCCCTTTTATCCTTCCGGAGCTCCTCTGTGGGACTTGAGACCAGTTTGGGGCGCAGGTGATGTCATTAACACTCGTGCCACAGGCCTCGCTCCGTTCCCATGGCTCTCGGCCCCGCACTGCTTGCCACACACTGTAAAGCTGCTTTGAAACGATGTAAAGCTATATAAATCGAGGTGACTTGACTTATTAACGTATTTTACGATTATCAGGCATGACCTGATGGTGTCATGTGACGTGTACATGGAGGCTGTGCACACTGGTGGAGTCTTCGTTGCTGTTAGAGTGGATAAAGGTGGAGGAGTCGTCAGAAGTACAAAGGGAATCTTTTTCTGGGTGTATGCAGATGGCACCTACAAAGTCACCAATGACCTCAGTAAGCATCTGAAAAATAAAAGCCTTTTCTTCCCCTACTGCTGACTAGGCCAGGTCATGTATCGAAAACCTTTGATCCAACAGGTGGAATGTCAGTTCTTGCTGTGGGACTGTCTGGAACTAGAGCGCGTGTATGGTACACACTGACCCTTACAGTCAAGGTTTGTTGAATTATTTATTTAAATGTTCCTAAACATATTTATTTCTGATGTAACATATCTTATTTTCATCTATTTTAAGTCTTATCTGTTGTGACTTGAATCACATTTCACTGCAGTGTCAAATTTGTACCTTTTCATAAATAAACAGCTGATCGGTTGCTGCTTCTCTGTTTTTAGGGAAACTATGCATCAGCAGATCTCAATGGCTATCCCCTGTGGAAGAATGCAGTGCTCTGGGAGCCACGGCATGGATGGGTGGCCATAGGAACTAGTTCTTTTGAACTTGCACAATTTGATAATTTTGCTATAGAGGCTTTAGCCTGATCTTTTTTGGTTTGCCATTGTTGTAACACTGTAAACAAGCAGACTGGAAACATTTTCTGGTGTGTGACTAATGTGATTATGAAGAGATTTAATGAGATGTTCATTTTTAAGGTTTCAATTATGCAGCTTCAATGTGCATTAATAATAATATAATTTAAACCACTTGTGTGATTCAGAATTTCTGAGAATTGACATCGTCTACCAGATGATCCATCATCTAGTTCAGCTTTGACCTGATAATGACCACAAATGACCTGCATGATCAATCATGCACAATATCAGTGCTTCATCGGACTTCAAAACGGCTCACTCTACTTTAAATGACAAGCAATACAAGATATTATTTTACAGTTTAGAGTCATATGAAAAAATATACATTCAAATGAAATTAATAACATTAAAAAGTTTTAGAATACTTGTATTGTCAATTTTGTAGATGATATATACTGAACTGGTCAAAAGTTTGAAAACATTACTATAAATAATAATTTTTTTTTAAATAAATAAGTCTCTTATGCTCATCAAGCCTGCATTTATTTGATTAAAAATACAGAAAAAAAAACTTGTCTGGCTATCACCAGACCAAGCTCAATTTAAGACTGAACATTGGTCTGGGGAGTCTGCTCTGTATTTTCTACTGCACAAGAGGCGTGATCAACGAGCATAGTTCAATTGACTCTGTATGCAATTGGATAATCCTTCAACCAATCAGACCACAAGAGGCGTGATCAACGAGCATAGTTCAAATGACTCTGTATGCAATTGGATAATCCTTCAACCGATCAGACCACAAGAGGCGTGATCAACGAGCATAGTTCAAATGACTCTGTATGCAATTGGATAGTCGTTCAACCAATCAGACCACAAGAGGCGTGAGCAACAGGCATCGCTATCTGTCATCCGTATAAGCCAGTCTGTGATTGGTTCCCTGCAAAAGTGTAACAGAAACAGTAGAAATTAATGTACAGGTTTCCAGACTAAGTTGCAGTTCGAAATCAAATCGCCAGCAGATCAGGCTGGGTTTACCCAGTCTAGAAACGAAACTATAATGTTGTGAAATATTATTACAATTTAAAATAATGCTTTTCTATTTTAATATATGTTTATTTATGTGATGCAAAGCTGAATTTTCAGCCATTAATCCAGTCTTCAGTGTCACAATCCTTCAGAAATCATTCTAATATACCGATTTATTATTGATGTTGAAAACAATTGTGCTGTTTAATTATTTATTTTTTTATAATAACTTGTGATACTTTTTCCAGGATTCATTGATGAATAAAAGTTAAAATGAACAGCATTTATTAAAAATATAAATCTTTTCTTACAATATAAATCTTTACTATTTATCAATTTAACACATCCTTGCAGATTTAACAGTAATGTATATTGTTACAAAAGATTTCTATTTTAAATTAATCCTGTAGACCTTATTCAATTCCTGTTATTTTTTTAAACTGTATTCATCAAAAAATCCTGAAATAAGTATCACAGGTTATAAAAAAAAATATTAAGCAGCACAACCGTTTCCAACATTGATAATAAATCAGCATATTAAAATGATCTCTGAAGGATCATGTGACACTGAAGACTGGAGTAAATGGCTGGTGAAAATTCAGGTTGCGTCACAAAAAATAAATTATATTTAGAAAAACATAATTTTAAATTGTAATAATATTTCACAATATTTTTTTTTTTTTTTTTCATGTACTTTTATCAAATAAATGCAGGCTTGATGAGCATGAGCATAAGAGACTTGTTTTCAAAAACATAAAAATAGTAATGTTTCCAAACTTTTAACCGGTACTGTATATGTTATTTATAGACGCTTTTAAGCGCCTATACAATCAACCACGATGCGTTTAGTTTTATATTTTAGTTTTATCAAAGAAAGGGACTTTGGTAGACAGTACGAACGCATCCGTTTCCTAGCAACAGGACAACAACAACACAGAATGGCGGACAAGACTGAGGAGACACCGCCGAACTCCAGACGGGTTTTTATTAACAATGTTGATAAGTACACAACGAAAAATATTGCAAAGGTAAGGTGTCTTGTTACTTTGTACAATATTGCGTAATTACAGCGTTACAAAGGCATTCTTGGACCTCTAAATATTCCACATGGTATCAATTTATTTGAGAAAATGGCATGTATAACCATAGATAAATGTGTGTGTGTGTATATATATATATATATGTGTGTGTGTGTGTATAACCATTAACGTTACAGTGGAATTATAAAAAACTGGGTAGCTCGTTTCATATGCATCATGTCAGCATTACAGCATGTCACATCAAGACTGCTAAATTAGATCCCATATTATCCTGTATTTAGTTTTTAGACTCGTGTGTAGTTGGTGCATCTCTTGTGGACATTGGAGAGGCTTATGTGGAGGAAGAAGAAGACCGGCTGCAGGATGAGCAACCAAAAATCAAAGATGCAACCTTTCAGATTGTGGGAACAATTTCCAGCCAAACAAAGGAGAAGTGCAGTTTTATTTCTGAAGAGTACAGCGTAAATAAATCAACTGTTTACTACAGCATTACTTAGAAGATATGTCTTTTATAAGTTGTACCTACTGTCACTTTACTATATATATTTTTATCACATCCTTTTTCATCTCTACCAGCACATGGAGCGTGAAGAGCTTCTCCATCATCTGATGAAATGTGATGTGATAATTTATGATATTACTCAGCATGCTGATCAGATAGCAGAAGCACAGTGGGCCGTCTCAGGTATCACATTTTTATTGAATCCATGCGCTGCTTCGTGCTATGATTTTTTTTTACTTGAGCAAATGCTAGTTAAATTATCATCCAATCACAGCTCTTCATAAAGAAATGGACACGTTTTCTGGGCACAAAATGTTTATCTTGGTGTCAACCATCATGACGTGGGCTACGACTAAACCAGTTGATAAAGTAGGAATGAGAACACTGTTATAAATTAAGTACTTTCTTGTTCAGCATGTAAAAATTTTTAAAAGGCTGTATTAATTAATATTTTAACTCAACAATAGGATTATCCAGAGATTCCCTTTACAGATGAGCAATACAGGAAAAGAAAAGCACACCCCAACTTCCATGATCATATCGGTTTGGAGAAACTTGTGGTCAAATTAGGCAAAACTGTAAGCAAGAAACCTTGTGAGAGAATTTTTCAATGTTAATTGAAAATGTATGCAATATTAACAGTTGTATGCTATTTATGGTAAGTGAGATATTTCAACACTTCAAGTGAGCAGTACTTTTATAAGTGTGAAGTTCATATTTATGTATGAATGATTTTCAGAAAAGCTCCCAGTTCTCTACATATGTTGTTGCATCAGGGCTACAATATGGAATGGGAGAACACATGCTTCACTTGTTTTTTAAGGTAAATCAGTGGATCTGGATATTCTTTTGTAAATACTTTGTTCTAATTGAAATGTTGGAGTTAAAGTTTGTTGTGTTTTGTTGCTCTATGTAGATGTCATGGATGGGCGAAGTCTCCAAGGTGCCCATCTTTGGAGATGGCTCCAATATTATCCCTACTATTCACATCAATGATCTGGCAGGGTTAGTATAATTATAGAGCTTTTTATGACATCATCCATGCAAAGGCTAAATTACCGGGCATTTACATCCATCCAATTCATATTCATTAAGGATCATCCAAAATGTCATTGACCACAAGCCAAAGTCACAATACTTTGTTGCTGTTGACGACTCCAAAAACACAATGGAGGATATCATAAAGGTGAGATTTCACACATTCAGTATGTTTTGTTTGTTTTGAAAGTTAACGGTTCTCATGCAATGAAATCTTCTTCCTCAAGGCAATAACACTCGTGCTTGGACCAGGAAAAACTCGGAATGTTTCAAAAGAAGAGATTTATCTCATACGGGAGCTGACAGTACGAATCAATGTCAATATTGTTCTGACATTCAACAGAGAAGATTATCAATATAGTACATTTGTGGTTTTGTATCAACTATGATATTTTTTACTTCAGCAAACAGATATTGATTCTTTGCTTGTCAACCTTCGTATTGAAGCACCATATCTGAAAGAGAATTTTAACATCAAGTGGGTGTCAGAAGATGGCATGGTTGAAAACATTGAGCAGATCACTGAAGAATACAAGCAGACCAGGGGATTGTTGGTACGTTGAAATGCTCTAGTTATGTTTGTTTTTGACACTTCTTTTATGTTGAAAATCACTGTGTAGTGTGTACTACATTGGCCTTTTTGGCTTAATCTAAAGTTTCACAGTACAAGCACCTGTGTTTGTGTGTGTCCCAGCCCCTTCGTATCTGCATTCTGGGACCACCTGCTGTTGGGAAGAGCACTATAGCAGAGATGATATGCAAACATTACAGACTTCATCATGTTAAACTTAAGGAGACAATCACTGAAACTTTAGACAACCTGGTCAGTGCTACACAACACCCAGAATTTATTCAGAACCATCAAAGCATGTTCAAATATATACATATACACTGCCGTTCAAAAGTTTTTGATCTGTAAGATTTTTATGTTTTTACAGGAAGTCTCTTATGCTTACCAAGGATACCTTTATATATATATATACATACAAAAGTGTAAAATATTATTTTACATTTTAATAATATTTCACAATATGTCTTTTTTTGTATTTTTAATCAAATAAATGCAGCCTTGGTGAGCATAAGAGACTTCTAAAACAAAAATCTTACAGATCAACTATTGAACGGCAGTGTGTATATATATATATATATATATATATATATATATATATATATATATATATATATATATATATATACACTCACCTAAAGGATTATTAGGAACACCTGTTCAGTTTCTCATTAATGGAATTATCTAATCAACCAATCACATGGCAGTTGCTTCAATGCATTTAGGGGTGTGGTCCTGGTCAAGACAATCTCCTGAACTCCAAACTGAATGTCAGAATGGGAAAGAAAGGTGATTTAAGCAATTTTGAGCGTGGCATGGTTGTTGGTGCCAGACGGGCCGGTCTGAGTATTTCACAATCTGCTCAGTTACTAGGATTTTCACGCACAACCATTTCTAGGGTTTACAAAGAATGGTGTGAAAAGGGAAAAACATCCAGTATGCGGCAGTCCTGTGGGCGAAAATGCCTTGTTGATGCTAGAGGTCAGAGAAGAATGGGCCGACTGATTCAAGCTGATAGAAGAGCAACTTTGACTGAAATAACCACTCGTTACAACCGAGGTATGCAGCAAAGCATTTGTGAAGCCACAACACGCACAACCTTGAGGCGGATGGGCTACAACAGCAGAAGACCCCACCGGGTACCACTCATCTCCACTACAAATAGGAAAAAGAGGCTACAATTTGTACAAGCTCACCAAAATTGTACAGTTGAAGACCGGAAGAATGTTGCCTGGTCTGATGAGTCTCGATTTCTGTTGAGACTTTCAGATGGTAGAGTCAGAATTTGGCGTAAACAGAATGAGAACATGGATCCGTCATGCCTTGTTACCACTGTGCAGGCTGGTGGTGGTGGTGTAATGGTGTGGGGGATGTTTTCTTGGCACACTTTAGGCCCGTTAGTGCCAATTGGGCATCGTTTAAATGCCATGGCCTACCTGAGCATTGTTTCTGACCATGTCCATCCCTTTATGACCACCATGTACCCATTCTCTGATGGCTTCTTCCAGCAGGACAATGCTCCATGTCACAAAGCTCGAATCATTTCAAATTGGTTTCTTGAACATGACAATGAGTTCACTGTACTAAAATGGCCCCCACAGTCACCAGATCTCAACCCAATAAAGCATCTTTGGGATGTGGTGGAACGGGAGCTTCGTGCCCTGGATGTGCATCCCACAAATCTCCATCAACGGCAAGATGCTATCCTATCAATATGGGCCAACATTTCTAAAGAATGCTTTCAGCACCTTGTTGAATCAATGCCACGTAGAATTAAGGCAGTTCTGAAGGCGAAAGGGGTCAAACACAGTATTAGTATGGTGTTCCTAATAATCCTTTAGGTGAGTGTGTGTATATATATATATATATATATATATATATATATATATATATATATATATATATGGAGCTATTTACATCAATATATATATATTGATGTAAATAGCTCCCTGCAGTGACCTTTTCTGGTTTTCTACACTTAAAAATACATATAAATTGTATAGATTTTATACTGATGCTTAGTTGAATTAATCAGGAGTCGTGTGTTCATATGGAGGATGTGGAAAATGATGATGGTGAAGCTCAGGCGTTTCTGGACACTCTGAAGGAAAACATGAATGAGAATGAAGGTTGTATATTTGTAATTTTTAGGTGCTTTATATTGAAATCATATACATTAAGTTTTTATTGTTGTTGGTTTTTAGGACGACTGGATGACCAATATGTGATTCGTATAATGAGGGACAAACTCAGGACTAAACCCTGTATGAACCAGGGCTTCGTTTTGGACGGTTTTCCTAAGACATATGAGCAGGCGAAGCAGTTATTTACTGGTGAGAAATTTGCCTTTTCTAGGTGATACATTAACAAATTAAATCATGATTCTGATTAATAATACATGAGTTTTGATTTGCTGCATGATTATTTAAATATTCAACAGGTGATGAAGAGCCTGAAGACTTGCAATCTAAACATCAGAAAAAGATCATCCCAGGTCTGTAATTTATTAATATAGTATAATGCAAATTAGAAATGCCTTTTTTCCAGACTTCTCCATCATTATTATTAGCCTTAAGATTTGAGTCTTGCATGACTGATTTGAACTCACTTAACTACAGTACTGTTCAAAGGTTTGTGCTTTTGAAAGAAATCTCTCATGCACACCAAGGCTGAATAAAGTAAAATCAGTAATATTGTGAAATGTTATTGTAATTTAAAGTAACTATTTTCTGTTTTAATATATTTTCAAATGTAATATATGATGGCAAAACAACTGAATTTCCAGCAGCCATTACAGTCTTCAGTGTCACATGATCCTTCAGAAATTCTAAACTTTTCTTATTATTAATATAGCTGAAAGCAGTTGTGCTGCTTAATATTTTTTTGGAAACTGATATGTATGTTTTCAGGGCTCTTTGATGAATACAAAAGAATAGCATTTATTTGAAACAAAATGCTAAATTACCTATTAACTCATATAAACCAATATATTACTCATTAACTCAATAAACTCATCTACTAACTCATACATTTAATGTGTCCTTGCTAAATAAAAAACACGTTTAGTAAGAGATGTTGTATTTGTAGACCGCATGCCCACAACTCATTTAAAAGACATACTGTAACAAGTGGCTTTGAAAATCACTGTGATTTTAGAGAAACAATCATCTGTCTGTTTTCCAGAGTTTGTCTTCTCTGTTGACGCCACTGATGATTTCCTGAAAAACCGCGTTCTGAATCTACCCGAGACTGTTGTAGAGGGAACTTCCTACACCCCTGAACAGTTTCCACGCCGCTTGGCCCGCTTCAGAGAGAGAAACGTTGAGGATCAGACACTGTTGACCTACTTTGAGGACCTAGAGATTCATCCCGAGCACTTAGGTAACAAGGAGCGAACCAAATCATGTTTTAATGAAGTGCAGTAATACTACATCTGTTGAGCTAGCTAATACAGACCAAGTGTAAAGGTACAGTCACATTTACAGCTGTTCTGCAAATTTTCATGAAAGAAATACAGTTATTTCAGTAGGAATCCATGCACATTTTGCATGAGGGTTCCACGTATAGATTTCGCAATGGGTTCAAGAAAAGCTGCTTGGTTTGGAAGTGACTTCTATGTGAGATGCACTTCATAGGATGTGTTTGGTTTGATTAAAATTAACTCTGGTGCAAATGCTCTGTTAGTGCAGTTCAAGTGTGAATGTTGCCATCTAAACCTTGGAGTACGGACCGAGACCCACCTTTCCAGGGCTGCTATTTTGATTCTTTATAAGCTCTTTGTAAGTTCTCAGCTGGTAAAATTCTCATCATTTGTACGCACATACAATAAGCTCAGGGTATGTTTACACAACACCGTTTTCAACTGAAAATGGAAATCTTTTTATGCGTTTTGGTCATTCATTTACACGACAACGATGTTTTGGGGGCCTGAAAACAGGTTTCAAAGTGCATGGTTTTGAAATCGGTGCCTTCTCCATGTAAACAAGAAAAAATATCTAATCAGCCAATCACATGGTAGCAACTCAATGCATTTAGGCATGTAGACATGATAAAGACCATTTGCTGAAGTTCAAAAAAGGTCATTTAAGTGACTGAACGTGGCATGGTTGTTGGTGCCAGACAAACTGGTCTAAGCATTTCAGAAACTGCTGATCAACTGGGAATTTAACACACAACCATCTCTAGGGTTTACACATAATGGTCCGAAAAAGAGAAAATATCCAGTCAGATGAAGCAGATGGGCTACAGCAGCAGAAGACCATGCTGGGTGCCACTCCTGTCAGCTAAGAACAGGAAACTGAGGCTGCAATTCAACACAGCCTCACAAAAATTGGACAATAGAAGATTGGAAAAACATTGCCTGGTCTGATGAGTACCCATCTTCTGATGGCTACTTCCAGCAGGATAACGCCATATCACAAAATCTCAACCTGACAATGAGTTCACTATATTCAAATGGCCACCACAGTGTGAACGCTAAACGAACCAGGACTAAAAGAATCAAGAGAACACACCCTTACACTGCTACACTATTAACAATAAAAATAGACCTTTTTGCCTACAACATTTCACTAATGTGACCTTACCTTTAGGAGTAGTATTGTTTCAACAGTTTTGACTGGCATCTCACATGATATCTTGCTTGAAAAGTGTGCTTATGCTATATTTCTTAACAATAAATAAAAATGTAATATTGTGATTATATTAATATATTAATTAAAGTGTTGCCTAACAGTCTACATTTTTAGAACCCTGTATATCCATTTTCCTCTACTCTTATTTCAGAGATTACAAGCAATGATGACAATGAGTACTTGCTGGTCAAAGAGAACATTTGCAAAAAAGTGGGCAAACCGAAGAACTATGGGCCAATCTCAAAGGAGGTGGAGGAAGAAGAGCAACGGCAAGCTGAACAGCAGCTAAAGAATCAGGCGGCACAGAGGGCCGAGGCAGAGCGGCGGGAGGAAGAAGAGGCCAAACAGACAGATCAGCGTTGGGGAGAGTGGGTAAGCACCTGACGTTACATTTTTTTAAAGGAATTTAAAAAATAAAGGGCCAGGTTTATTAACAGCTTGTGCCAGCACAAACTCTCTTTTGGCATTAAAAACTACTGTCAAGATTTACTAAAGACACGCAATAGGAAATTGTATTACCAAAAACTTTTAAGAATGTTATCTTTTTTTCTTAAGATTGTTCTTAAGATAAAATTTAAGAAGTAATTATTCTCGAAAAGAATGTTCTTAAATTAAACGTAAACAGCTTAAAGATGGGATAACCTCCAATCAGTCTTAAATACCCAAATTTAAGATGATTAATGAATTTATTAGGTTGTTTCAAATATTAAGCATTACAACATAACATTAGCTACCTCAATATAATACATATTACTACTAGTTGACTATCATATGTGGACGAGTGCTCTGAAGTGACACCGATCGATCATTTGCACGTATACATGATGCACTCATGCTAGAACTAGCAAGTCTGCACACACAGACACATGACGCATTAACTCTAGAGCCATTCGCTTCGAAAATAGTCTGTCCGTTTATTATGATAACTACAATAATCTGCAGGCAGTGTAAAAAGTCTTCAGTACTACCTGCCTTTTATCCAAATAACACCTTCTTCTTAAGACAAAAAAATATGTTCTTAAGAAAATATTTGAGAGCTTAAGAATTTTTCAAGAATTGCACTTAGGAACATTCTTACGAACTTCTTAGAATTTATCTTAACTTCTTAAGAAGATTTTCGTGAATTCGGCCCCTGGTCCTTCATTTTTAAAACCATTGACTTGCACTAATGTAAGTGGCATTTAAATTCATTTAATTGTGTGGTTTTTTTTTAGTTGTCATTTCATGTTTTGCAATTGCAGAAAAAAATGTCATATGCTAGCAAATCAATGAGGTTTTGGTGTGTGTGTTTGAAGAATCAGCATCTTGAGGAGGTGAGGAGACAAGAACATGACTTGTTGGAATCTCAGTCAGAACCTTTCAGGAACTACCTGATGAGGGATGTGATGCCCACTCTCACCCAAGGGCTCATCGAATGCTGTACAATACGTCCCGATGACCCCATAGATTTCCTGGTAGGTGTGTCCTTCTAATAATAGCTGCACCTTATTAGTTTAAAAATTGCTGTAAAATTCTCTCTGTTTGTCATTTGTATCTTTCAGGCTGAGTACCTTCTCAAAAATAATCCTGAAGCGTAATAAAATGTGGACATTTTTTGCCCTGGGTTTCATCAGCAAGTATAACTTCTGTTTTCTTTTTTCTTTTTCTTTTTGTTCTAGAGTTTTATTTCAGTTTTAATGTTAATTTAAAATCTAAATCTTTAATATACAGTCCATAATTATGAATAATAATTATACAGTAATGCTGCAATTAATGAATACAATGCAAATCAAATGGAAAAACTAATTTCTTCCACATGTTTATCTACTCATGAATTTATGCGAAAAACATCATAATAAAATAAAAGCTTGGTAGAATGAAGCTGTTAATTGGACGTTCATTTGTGGAAAGTATGTCCATCCTGTCATGATTACTCTGATTTGTCCTCTGCTTTCAAAGGATAAATGTTACAAATGGCAGATAATTAACAGACCCTTTTAGTTAGCACATAATTAATTTCATTAGAAAAATAAGCAGAATACTGCACTTTAGTTGCCTTAATATGATGATAATAAATGTACATACTCCTTAGCTCTAGTTTCTCTTTTCTCGATCAGAATAATATAACACTAAATAATACAATGATACAATGCAGAAGTTCCCCAAAGTGTGCAAGAGTCCAGTTTACAAGGCGGTATTATTTTCTGAAGCATGAAGAATAATATGATAATCGGCAGCAGAAGGTGCAGATAAACAATAAATCGGGTAGAAATTTACAACAAGTCAAGCGGAATGATAATAGATGTACAGCTGCTAAGGACAAGCTCGTGTATGACAAAGCACAGGTGCATGAGGTTAGGTTGAAATATTGGCTGTCTGTAATATGGATGAGCCCCAGAGTAGAAACTGTTTATGAATCTGCTGATCAGCGCTTTTGATGCAGCACAGACTTTTAAAACATCAGCCCTTTGGGCCTGTAAGAGTGTCAGTATCAAATTCAGCTACTCAAATAGATGAACATCAGTGATTGGACATATGATTATTTAACACAACCTTCTCTGACCTTTAAATGAAAATATTACTTTAGGAAAAATGAATCATATGTAATATGCTTTTGATAGCATTGTTCATGGCATGTTTCAAGGCAAAAATCAATTGTACATTATTTTTATAACATTTTATTGTACATTGGCTTAGTTTACCTAAAATGTTTACTCAATAAAAAAATCTATATACTTCAATATACACTAAGTTTAGTGTCAGTCATTTTTTGTTTTTGAAATAAGTCTTTTATGCTCACCAAAGCTGCATTTATGTTATTAATATGCTGATTTCTAATAATTATCAACATTTAAAAACGGCTGTGCTTTTATTTTTGTGAAAACCATGAGACAAATATTTTTTTCAGGATTCTTTGATGTTTCAAAATAGGCTAGTTATTATTTTGTAATAGTCTTTACGGTTACTTTTGATTAATTTAATGCATCCTATTACTTAAATAAACAAAACAAAAATATTACTGACCCTGAACTTTTGAGCATTAGTGTACACTTTTTAAAGCCACAATGTTATCAAGACTAGCAGGTTACTGAATGTACCACTAGATGGCACTCCTACCCAAGCAATACAAGCCATTTAGAGTCATTTCCTTCAAGATTCCTTCCATGACCACTGAAATTGAGACAACCGAGATGAACAAATTCTGTTTTATGTAGCATTTATGTACAGTGTGTTGACCAGTTAGACATAAAGAATATACTACTATTGCAAACTTGTATAAATATCAACATGCGCATTTTATAATAAAATAACCAATTCAGCAGCATGTATGAATTGCTCTGTTTTCTAGACATGTTCATTTCAGTCTTGATATTTATTAATCGAAACCTTTATCAGTCTAATATACAGTCTATGATTATGAATATTATACAACAATGCTAAAATGAATAACTACAATGCAAATCAAATTAAAAAAGCACATTTTCATACCTAGCATTATAACATTATGTATCAATTGCTTGTTGTATTTATTATATGTATATAATTACTTATAAACAGTGTTGGGGAAAGTTTCTTTTAAAAGTAATGCATTACAATATTATGTTACTCCCCAACTGCATTACTTAGTTACTTTTTATGGAAAGTAATGCGTTACGTTACTTTTCTCACCTGGGCTGGGCTTGCTTGTGTTGTTTTTTTTAGTAACATATACTATGTGTGTGTGTGTGTGTGTGTGTGTGTGTGTGTCTACACTTACTCCTGATTTCTCTCAACATGGCGGCAGGAGAAGTGTCAGGTAATAAACGGAAAAACAAAGTAACTTGCATTTACTTATTTGAAAAAGTAACTCAAACATTTTCTTGTACTTTTAAAAGTAATGCATTACTTTACTAGTTACTTGAAAAAAAGTAATCCGATTACGTAACTCGCGTTACTCGTAATGTGTTACCCCCAACATTTCCTATAGATATATAGTATCAGGAGCTAAATGTGTCAATTTGGGTACAGAAGTCTGTGCAGATGTGTGTTTACCCACATCACGACATTGGAGGTCTTGAATATCTGTGGCTGCAAACAGTCAACCAAAACCCTGTCTGCATTTGGAGGGGGGAAAAGTGTTTTGTTGCTTAGGAACAGTTGTGTCTGTGTCGCAGTGGGGGTCTCCTTGTGAATATCATTATGTTCCCTTCAATTGACAAAAATGACACATTTTTCTTGTCTGCCAATATTTATCATTGGCTGCACTCACTTGCGGGCCTGAAAAATGTCTTATTATTGATTACAGGGCAGAGTCTGGGATTATAACTAACTTTGTATCAAAATAATATTCTAGATATCTACAATGAAAGGTCTTTTCATGCTGACAAACTACGAGACCATAAGCAAAGGTAAAATGCATGGTGGTTTTGTTCAATATACCTTGTTTTTGCCCATAAAAAGCCTAGCAAGTCAACAAAGTAGTTTTACTATGTTAACTACTAGTAACTCTCATCATCTGAAAGAATGAAAGAAACAGATTGATCCATTTTCCCTGCAACAATACAGGAGTGATAGGACTTAAAGATCATTTTGAAGTTTTAAGATGTGATTGTTTGTTCTGTTGCTCACAAATAAAACAGACGGAGCAGGTGAGGCCAGAGGACATGGCGAGGAGCGGAAAGGTACCCGGCGAGTCTGCACCCTGCGACTGATTGTGCGCAGGATCATGTTGACAGGAGGAAGGAGGAGATGCAGCCACACATACAGCAGGGATGCTGGGTGCCTAGGCCGGAAATTCATCAAAATGGGGGAACACCTCCAAGAAATGTGCGTCAGACGGTGTGTGCTCCTCTCACATCGTCCCTTTGGAAAGTCAGTGAAATTTTCCAGTGATTGATGATGGCTTGGAAGGGGGTCAGTAAGAACGATGTGCATTATTAATGGAGTTGGACTGAAAGTCAAAATACAATAATTATAAATTTACCTCTCCAACACAATTGAACGTATCTTTTCAGCTTTCTATTGTTATCGGAGTGTATAACTAATTATGTGCAAGTATGTATATGTATGTATATGTGTATGTATATATATATATATATATATATATATATATATATATATATAAAGATAGAGATAGAGAGAAATAATTATATACAGTATTAAAAAATAACTTTAGCTAAATTTAAACAAACCAAATTTAAACAATACTTTTTTATGCTTTTGTATCATACATTTTTGTGAATTTTGATAAAAAAATTTTCAAATAAGCTATAATATAGAAAAATATTTATTTTGTTATAAAATACATTACAGCTTTTTCAGTAAAATGTATTTTATATAAAATACATATATATATATATATATATATATATATATATATATATATATATATATATATATATTCATATTATAAAATATTTAGGGTAGGTTCTAATTGTGACAACTTACCCCACATAGCGACAACATGCCCTGCTTTTGGCCAACATGTGTTAAAAGAAATAAAATCCTTTTTTTTCCTAAGCCATGACATTGCCCACATTTAATTTTAATTTATTTATTTTTTTGCCAAGATTTTAGTGTTTGTTCCTGTACAGAAATTTACTTTAGAGAAATATTCACTGAAGTAAAAAAGTGTGACAACTAGCCCCGGTCTCCCTCTAAATAAAACTATATATATTATCATCCTCCTGTCAATTACAAGCAGGTGCTCACTAACAACTGTCCAATTTCTTGGGCTCCAACTGAAAAATGTTTGACATTTTATCTTTGAGTACAGCCGTACACGCCGCATCATTCCCAGCGTCTGTGCATCTGTTCCCAACATCCTTGCGATCAGGTTTCAAAGTCTGTTTGTTCCAGAGCCGGGGTGGGCTGAAGCTGGCTGGGCGATGTTCGGCAGCGGAGTTGGTGAGATGGAAGCCTTTGTTAAAAACATCAGGTAGAGCGTGGGGGGGCTGTTGGCACAGCGGCGCTTGCCCCCATGCTGTTCTGTCAATCTGCCTCTGCCCCGTGCCGAGAGGAGGAGGGGGGCAGACACCAGGGGGGCCAATCCTCCATGAGACCCAAATCACACCAGATGAGGAAAGATGGTCCCTGGCTAAATACAGTTATCCCCCCTCATCTGTCAATCAAGAAATCTTTGAGTAATTTGGGATTTGCCAGGAAAAGCATTCAAATCTCTGAGTGAGAATACTGTAGTTTTTGATATGCAATGTACGTGGAACAATTCGCATTTCTGACTTTCTTCTTTTAGAAAGGCTTTTTTTTTTTTTTTTTATAAAAATATCTTCAGTTGCATTTTTTCTTTTTTACAGTTTGAAGTTTTTCTTTTGAAGAATTAATAGGTAAATAGCATTAATTGGTGATAAATGAATGGGCATGTGTTGGAGAAATTAAATCTAATTGATTACACAAAAAACAAGCCTATTTTTAAACACTGTAATTACATAGTGTGGAAATGTTAACGGAAATTCAAATCAAATTTACAAACTCAATCTCACCGTTCAAACTCTCATTTATTACATTTCATAAAGGTTGTTTTTCATTTACCAAACATATTCTTAATTACTTTGAATTTAAAGACACGGCAGATGGTATTTAGTGCGACTTCCACAAAAGCCGCCTATATTTTCAGATATAACACCTTTACATGTGCATCCACAGCGTAAACCGTACGAAACGGCGATTCGTCCTTTGTTGTCGGCTAGCGCCGAGTAGTGCATGTAAACTAAGACCCGCGCAGAGGTAAATCCCAGCTTCTTAAATTTAACATATGTTCTCCTTCCCACACATTGTGAGGAGCTCGTTGATGTCGTCTTGTCATCCAGACGACGATACGCTACATTAGCAGACGCAGGCAGGGAAGGGGCCTCATACACGAGTGTGAATATTAGGAGAGATGGAACCCGAGCAAACAGGATTTAGAGCACACCTCTGTATCAACACAGATTTAGTCAGCGTCACCCTCCGGGGACACGAGGAGAGATGGAGGGAGAGGCTTCTCTTCGTTTCGAGATGATTCACGTTGGGAGTGGGCTTGCAAAATTGCTTTATGGAAAGTGGAGGAAGCCTCGGCGGGAACATTAGGCAGGAAACAGCAGGAGGGCCACTGTTTCATTAGGGAGAGAGGCTTCGGCTTTATTACAGGGATTTGGAGTTTTATGGTTATCGTTATTTGCCATAGAATTATTATGCTTATATGTCTTCTACTCAGCTGTTTGGGTGGGCAGTGAATAGGTGGTCTCGGCGCAGTCGGCCGGGTCTGGAGGAGCAGGCAGCAGTGCCGTCCCCTTGGCGGCCGTCGCGTTCACCACGCACAGATCGGAGATCCTGCTCAGCAGCGTCTTCTGCGTTTCGACCAGGAAGTCCTCCTATGAGCAACAGAAAGGGATAGAGCTGTAGCTTATTCATATTTAATGTGATACGGCCCTGTTTCTTCATCAATGCTACATCTGACATGACTTTGCCATTAGCTTGTGTGGAATTGACATGCGAGCGATGAGCGAGAGTAGAAAAACAATCCCTACTCTCGTTGGCATGTTCAATTTGGTGGTGACGAGCTACAAAAAATGGGAAGCAAATCACAGTTGGCTTGTGAGGCTTCATGTGCGGTCACATTTACTGTTGCTCAGCGAAAATTTGCAGCAAAATCCAGTGATTGCAATAGGAATTTGAGCAATCGGGAGTTTCGTGTATGTTTGCCACTCAGATTGTGTTCATATTCAAGAATCATGTGACACTGACTGAAGATTGGAGTAATGGAAATTCAGGAAATTCAGCTTTGCATTCACAGGAATAAGTTACATTATTACTCACACACACACACGTTCAGTCTGGAGCAACAATCTGAAGTTTCGTGTGAGGGTGAAAATGTTGGCCACTCCGATTTCACTCATGTTCAAGTTGCTTATGCAAATTCACCACGTTGACCAACAGAAAGCTGCTTGCTTTGATAATGGCAGTGCTTTATACATGTCTACGCTACTGAAAAATTGACCTTTTTTTTGCACATGAAATTTCGCTAATGTGACCGCACCTTTCCCCTTCATAAATTATTACTGGGGACGATCGGGACACACCGATGTGATTCCTAAAGGCAATGAACATGGGCCCTGCCTGGAAGCGACGGTGTCTTGTGGTGCCAACCTTTCCGACCCCAGCGGAGCACGGTGTTGCGGTGTACCGTGCAGGCTGCCCACCCTCCCTACCGGGCAGGCCGTCTGCAGCAGAGCAGTTAATAAAGAGATTGATTATCAGGCTGTCAGGAAGTGACAGTTGGACAGAGCCACTCCCCATGAATGACAGAGGGCACGCACCGCTCGCAGCAGCCAAGAGCGCCAGAACCAGCACCGCGCCACCAGCACCTCCACACCGTGCCAACCTTGCTACGGGGAGGAAGAGCCCCGCCGCGAACACAGCCATCGCCTTCTGGAGCAGCAGCTACACGGCTGCTGACTTCACTTCCTGTGCCAGAGTCAGAGTTCAACGCCGCTGCCTGCAGCATAATGACTGCCGGGCTCCGAACGACACTCGTGAATCTTTTTTTTAATGAGATGCAACATTCACACTAGAGTAAAAAAAATTAAAAAAATCTTAAGTGTTTCTTCAACTTTGGGTATGTCAAGGATGTATTTTTATTAAAAGTTTACATTTTTATGTATATGAAAGTCACATTAACCCCCTGAACCCGAAGAACGCACCTGCGTGTTTTGCTGGATTTTTCCTAATGACAGTGTAAAACAACTCACAACTCATTTTTGGCCTCACAGACGTGAACGGTATGTCTTTACAACTGCCTGGAAGACATTTCAATGCTTTCCTCATTTGTTTTTGTAACTTTTCAGATTTATTGATTTTTATTGATTTACAAAAAAAGTATCACTATAATAAAAATATTTTTTTATAAATTTAAACCATTTCAGCAATTACTTTGCAAAAACGATTTAATAATAATAATAATCATCATATTAATAATAATAATTATCATAATAATCTCTTTATTTTCTAAAAATCCACAATGACAAGTTCCTGCAGTTGAAGAAACATGACATTTTATTTACACCAAAACGTTGACTAAATTGTTGGTATTTACTATACACACTCACTCAAACCAGTGGCCTAAAAAAGAGCTGTTATATATAAAATAACACTGCTGGTTACCCATCATGCTTTGTGGCTGGCGTTAAATACGAGATTGTGTGATATGATGACCTGCTAGGGCTATAAAATTATACTGAAATGGGTTTTAAGGGTATTCATAGTTGATTCTAAATTTACATTTCGCTGTAATATAAAAAAATGTGTAGTGCTGGCTTTCCAGTCATTCATGATTGCATTACCGGTTTGTATTATGTTATTAGCTGCAGACTTTTTGTAGTATGACATCAATGAAGTAATCTTGAATAAAATGCAGCAGTTTAATACATTTTAAATTGTTACAAAAAAGAAATCTACAGAATAAATGCTGTTCTTATGATTCATCAAATAATCCTGAAAACAATCTATCACGGTTTACACAAAAACATTAAGCAGCAGCACAACTGTTTTCGATATTAATAATAATAGATGATGTAATGAAGTAATGATGCTGATTCAGCTTAGTCATCACAAGAATAAGTTATATAAACAATATTATTTCACAATATTACTGTAATTACATTTTTACTGTATTTTGGATCAAATGAATGCAACCTTGGTGAGACTTTCATACAAAAACACTGAAAAATCTTACCAACCCCAAATTTTTGAACAGTAGTGTACATAAGAGACTACATTCCTACCAAATCTGTAGTGGGGGTGAAACTTTTGCTTGCATAATGAATTATTCAGTCTAAATAAACACATTTATGCCAATAGGTGTCAGTCCAAGAACACTGTCAATGTGTTTTTTAAGTCACTTTAGATAATAGAACATATTTAATAAGAATAAATAAAGGTTCTTGGATGAGTGATCTTAAACATATTCTCATTTAATTATCTTTATAGTTCTGTTTGTTCTTTTTTTAGCTGTATGCTTCAATGTATGGTGACCTCCACGAGTAAACATAACTGTTGACCCACTCTGCCTGTTGGACTAGCTCGAACGTGGGACCATATGTTTCAATGTTCATGGATTAGCAACAGTGCATTAGGGAGGCAGAAGTGGCTTCCTTCTAATTAATGATTTAGCACCTCACAGGTACACACACACACTCACACTCGCACAATTCTACGCCTCATCCGGCCCTGCTTTGTCAGTCCCCCCGAATGAAGGGCTGTCTGCGCGCTGTGGCAATCTCTCGACTGACTTTGTTTGAAGTCACTCTTGTCTGTCTCTTCACCGGTGCGCCTGTCTGTTGGCCGCGTCCCCCTTTTTTAATGAAACAGAAGCGTTAATAGAATCACTGGGAAAAGCAGGTGATAAAAGTCGATCCGTCGAGCGCGCCTGTATCCTGAGTTGCGAGCGCACTGTTCAAACAGAGCATTGTTCAAAGACAATGCATGCAAAAGACACACGCGCTGCCGAAGGAATAAAAAAAAAGAGAGAGGGAGAGAAAGGGAAATGGAAAAAAAGCTGCTCCCTGTCTTCAGCGAGATCAAAACAACTCCAAGGTAAAATATACAATGAAGGGCCCCCTGATCTGACCAGCATCTCAGATGAGAGGAGGATGCAGTCTTCCTGACATGTTACAGAGGGAGAGAGAGACGGAAAGCAAAATAAAGAGGCCTCACAAAAGTTTGAGATATTCAGGCCTTATGAATGCATTCATGGAACATTGTACATGCATTACAAATGTCAAATTAACGCCCGCTTGAGCCGAAATGATATTCCAAGCATATGAAATGACCCTCAAAGAGATGAAAAACATCCCAAATGGGAGGTAAACGCGCTCGGCTCGGTTCATTTCAGCCCTAATAAAGATATCGCATCCCGGCCTGACAATACGAATGAATTTCGGTCACATTCTGAGACACGTTTTCGAAACGTCACCCCGGGATATTTGCGATCGAGTGCTTTTTTCATACGTCGACGGAGCGAGCTGTCATTTTCTCATTGCGGGAAAAACAGAAGTCTCTTTCACGCTTCATTGGCCATCGTGGAGATCAATACAGGCGCCGGTAAGAGGAATATCAACCGGGGATGGTGCAGAAGTATCTGTAGAAACGGCACCGGGGAGAACAAAACGAAAAAGAGGAGGAGTGGAGCTGCGTTAGAAGGCGACACAGATGGACAAGAGCCTTTATGGTGGCGGCTCCTGCTGGCATGGTGCCACCAGCCCCAGACTCCCTTTGTTTGCCAGGCTACTAAACTAATAGAGATAAAAGCAGGTTCCCGCTGGCCAGGAATTATAAAGTCATTAACGAATACAAATAAGGCTGAGAATGAAGGGGCAAGGAGAGGAGGCTTTCTCTGACCAGCTGAGTCTGAGAGGAGGGACGCAGTTTGGGGAATCTGTCTGAGGTTGGACGTCTCTGAGTGTGTAAACAACTCTGATTTCCTCCTCTACTATTCGCTTGTCTCTAAAAACATGGGTTGTCCTGTGGTGTGACATGATGCACCTAAGTTCAAACTGCATTTTTGATAATTATTGTAAATTTGTTATAGTGAACCATATGAATTGAAAGAATATATTTCTGCTAACTTTATATAAAAGACTTTTATATAAAAATTAATGTTAAAATTTGTTGATTAAAAAGTTTAAGTAAATATAAAGTAATTGCATGTACGTGTCAGATTCCCATATACACTTAAGCAAAATGTAAACAAAAATTATCTAAAAAGTAAAGAAAAATCAAGAGTGAGTGTGTGTGTGTGTGTGTGTGTGTGTGTGTGTGTGTGTGTGTGTGTGTGTGTGTGTGTGTGTGTGTGTGTGTGGCCTAGTAAACCCTACTTAATGGAGACAAAATGTCCCCACAAAGATGGCAATATCCGCAATCTTTGTCCTTGTGGGGACAATTTTGGTCCCTATGAGGAAAACATCTTATGAATCATACTAAGTGATGTTTTTTGAAAATGTAAAAATGCAGAAAGTTTACTATGATGGGTAGGTTTAGGGGTAAGGGCAGTGTAGGGGGATAGAATATACAGTTTATACAGTATAAAAACCATTATATATCTATGGAATGTCCCCATAAAACATGGAAACACAACGTGTGTGTGTATATATTATTAAAATTGGTTTAATTTTTTTTTTTAAATCTAGCAACAATAATTTATGGTTTATATCAGACAGATTAGTATATATCAGCATATCATACATAGACAGTATTTTGTGTCATTGTCTGGTCACACAGGCATTCATTTCAATTTTTTTTCTTCTAAAATCTTATAATTTCCTTTTTCCTTTTATCTGCACAATAGATCCTCAGCATGTCTCCTCTTCCCTCGTGTAATCTCAATATTATTTAAGGTAGCCATTGCACAATGGCTGTGAAAATGGGAGTCATTTAAGCCCTTCTCCCCAAGCAGTGGTCTTGGCAACTAAACTAGCTCATTTGTTCACTCTGCATTCCCTTGGACAGCCTTATAAATGGAGGCACTATCCAATTATTACAGGGGATAAAACTAGAGCTCCAGCAAACCATAGCAGAATCTATTACCAGCGAGAGTTTGTGTGTGTATGTGTGTGTGTGAAAGAGAAAGGCTGTGCCCATATGCCTCAAAAATTACTGCACACAGGACAGGTGACACATCACCGAGGCCTAAACACATGAATATTCTTCAACCTTGATGGCAACATGTTCGCTTATGATGTATTACAATAAATCATTAGGACACTTAATCTTTAGTTTACCTTAATGTTGTGTTTTATTTCATTTTTTTAAAATATCAAAATTATTCTTAAGTGCCTAAGAGAGCTTAAATTAAAGCACTAAAGTTCATGTTATATATATATATATATATATATATATATATATATATATATATATATATATATATATATATATATATATATATATATATATATATATATATACACACACACACACATATATACACATACATATATACACACACACAGCCTAAAAGTTGTCTTGGTGTGTTTGTGTGCACACATATGAAGGGACTTTTGTGATTGGATATGGAATCATTGCATATTTGTATGAAGCTGGCTTTAAGTTGATATTCAATGATGAAAAAAGGGTTACTTTGAAAACTCTCTGATAATTGGCTTCTTAAAAGCATCTCATTTTTAACAATGTCACTGTGGCTGGTGGATGACAATTAATCTGTTTTCCAGTGTTTTCTTGGCATCTGTGCCAATTACTTTATATGCTAATATATGTAAATTACTCAGCATTTGAGATGCCAGTAAAAACTATGCTTGTATTGTATATTATTTTTAATTCATGCAATACAATTGAAGTCTATTTTCAAAGATAGTATTTTAAATCTTAAATATTTTTAAAAAAATATCTATATTTTAAGATGGGAAAGTAACACTTACATGCATTAGTAAAACTAATACAGCAGCAACTAAGCTCTTAAAAATAGTTTAATACTTGTCAAATAATAATTTCAGACAACACAATCAGCTAATGCTTTGCAACAGAAAGAATCTTTGAAACAATCGGACTGGCTTGCATCATTTCTTTGTTTACCACTATGACAATGAGAATTAGTGACTCCACGTATGAACGCAGCTCCAAACACATTTATTTCTCACTCGAACAGTCAAACTGCATTTTCACACTCACCATACATCCTATTTAAGTGCATCCTGGATTTTGTATTTGTCATTGTCTCAGCACATTAATATTTTTTTTCTTTCTTTTCCTTTTCCATCTCTGTTAGTGGAAAAGAGGATAATGACTTCACCGCTAAGTAAATGTTAATGAATGCACTTCGCCATCTGACTAGGTCTTTTCTCTTAACATAAATAGCTATAATTACCAACATATTCTCTCTCTCTCACTCTATCTCTCTTTCTCTTTCCCACACACACACACACACACACACACACACACAATGACCTGCATCAAAAGTATGCTCTCCACTGTCCTGCGTTAAGTAAAGCTGCTTCTCATCTCTGAAGGTAGATGTCACTCTTGCACACTAAATGGATCTGTAAACTTCAGCCTGAGCGATGATGGATGTTTAATGTTGGGTAAATTAGTATGAGATAAAACAACAACAACAAAAAAACAATCTCAGAAATATATTAGAAAGATGGACAGGACCACATGTTTACTAATGTGAGCAATATTTAAGAATAAAATTAATTAGATTATTCATTTATACATTTATTTTTTAAATTCATAAAAATAGGCACTAGGCTTTTGTGTAATATTTTCCGTGCAAATTAAGGTTCAGAATTCACTATTAATGTATTTAAATCTGTTCTCTTTACTAGTTAATTATCTGCAAATAATTATTAATTAAAGCTGAAAAAATAAAAATCCATGCCATTTTTTTGCTTATTATAATAATATCTAATAGCTAATATCTTCCACTAAAATATCAATTCCTTTTAGACAAAAAACCTACAAATCATTCACTGTCATTCATAAGGAACTAGTAGGTTTTCTCATAGCCTACTAAAATAACACATATGCATTCATAAATCCCGATGTGCTGTTCCAAACCTACAAATGCAATAATAAGTTTATTACAATAAGTCATAAATATTTCGTTTTGTGCAAGACTGATTGAAAATATCGAGTTCTTGTTTTACATTTGTGTGAAACTGCAAAAATAATTATTCGATTTAGCTTAACAACATATTTTCATAATTACCACATATTACTCACGAGGAGTACAATGAATGCGCAATCTGATCATTTTAATAAGTACACTCATACTGGAAGTGTATCAGACAAATGTGACAGTGTCATATTAAAGTTACAGCACTAAAGATGAGTGGCTCAGTCCTGAACATCATCATAAACATATTCAAACACACACACATGCACAGTGAATCATATGAATATATATCTCCTGTGTCAGTGCCGTGGAGGATGGCAGCCAGCTCTGCGATCCGCAGCTCTCCTGGCTGATTCAAAAAATGTATCTTTCAGGCGTTTATTATCAATTTGACTTTATCTTCTCTTTACCAGAGGTGTGAAATCTCAACCTCATACGTGTAATTAAGGTGGGCCGCGGTGCTCAAGTGAGGCTTGATTTGAAGCGATTACCAGAGGCGAGAGCTGAAAAGTACACCGCTGTGACCTCAGGGGCAGTCTGGAGAGCTGCTGGCTGAAGCCACAGCTAATTTAATTGATCTCCTCAGCTTTACATTTAAATATCATCACAGTGGCGATGAGCTCCAGATAGGCTTTGTTCTCGCATGTGGCTGAAGAGAGATTATTTGCCGTGCAGATCTGACCTGATGGCTTCCCTCCCCACTAAACTCTTCTGTTTGTTCAGCCTAAGAGCGCACGAGACATCGATCCGCCCGTTTGGAAAGATGCTGTTTGGGTGATAGTAGTTTCAGCTGTTGTTGCTACATGAATATGATTGTCACTCTAAAAGTGGGATTGCAGAGAACAAGTCAAGTCATGTCATGTTTAGTTATATAGAGCTTTATATAATACAGTTTTATATTCAAAGCAACTTTAAATGGTAATAAACCCTTTATACAGTATAATAAACAAGAAAATAGCAGAATCAAGGATGCAAACGTCATCAAAAATGAGACCAATTCAAATTCTGCTGTAAAGCAGCTCTAAAAAGACAACAAATGTCAGTTCAATGTCAATTTAGTTTAGTTAAATAACTGTAAAGTTCATCAATTAGGTGATGAGTTCAGCTATAACACAAAACGTTCTGAGAATGTTTTGCTAACGCAGAGTTAACTGCATTAACTTCTATTGCTCTCCTCATTTGTAAGTCGTTTTGGATAAAGCGTTTGCTAAATGATTAAATGTAATGTTTCTGTATTTCTGAACATTCAAAACGTTGCGTTTTTGAAATGGTTTAAAAACAAAAAGAATTGTGGTTATGCGAACGTAAAGGTGAAACTTTTGACATGCAAAATTACTTTTGAATGTTCTCTAAAGATTCTGAACAAATAGTAACATTTAAAAAATGTTACTGCATGCTACCAACAAAAAAGGCTCCATGAACGATGTATAAATAACGGTTTTGAGCTAACGTTTTGATAACTTTGATCAAACATTACTGGAAGAATGTTCATTAATAACTTTGAGAGAACCTTGCCAGAACAGCTAAAGTTCTGAGAACCTACAGAAGGCAATAGTGTCGTTATTCAGCTCGAGTCAATGTGGATTCGATTCAGTTGGAATCAACAGTGTTGATGTTGCAAAATTCATCATTTATGAAACAAATTCAATTCAGCGACAGTATAAAGCAGCTCTACAGAATGGGGGCTGTGCGCAACAGACATCTGTATTCTGTAAAACAGGTTACATCGGTTTTCTTTTTTTTTTGTTTTTGTGTGCTTCCTGTTCAGGTCTTTTGTATGTGCTTTGTTAAATATAAAGCTGTTTTACTCAAGATGCAACCAATGCATAACCGACATCCGTGGCATATTCTGCTAGATTTTTTTTTTTTCTCACTAAGATTTGATTATCAAAATTGAATAAAACGCAAAAATAAAATTCATGTTTTTCGTTCATGTGACGTTCGATGTAAAGCCTGTAGTTTCAGCTCAATTCAGTACAAGTTTTGTTCTCGTCAGTGTAGTCAAAACGATGATTTTTAGTGTCTTTTAAACCCTAAGTAAGTTGAAGGACGACAGTGGCAAAGAATCCACACTTCATCAGGTAACGGAAATAAAAGAGCTGAGCTGCATAAAAGCGAAGCCGTGCTGTTGCATTTAAATATAAAAACAGAAATGAAACACTGCCTCTAATTCAAAACACACTTCCCTCTGCTCAACTATGACAATAACATCCAATCATTCAAAGGGGGAAGCATTGCAATTCCACATTAGAAGAAAGAGAGAGAATTTAATAAAAGGACCAAGACATAGAAGAGGAGGAAGGAGTGAGGAAAACAGACACTGCCTCCCGCACTAGCTGCATTAGCCCGCATAGCGCTGGGCGTCCTCTCTGCCGGTCTTGCCTGTGCTGATTTTAATGAGTCATTTCGATGCACGCTATGAAGATTAGGTGCCGGTGACGGCACTGCGCCATCTGTAAGGTAGCCGAGCGGTCACAGTAATCCATCTCACGCTCTCTGTCGAGAGTAGAGAGACGGCGGGACAAGGTCACCACAGGTGGAACCGTTAACGCAGTGACAGAACATGGTCTGGAAACCTTTTCCAAGGAACCGCTTCTCAAAACCTCCAGGAGATTTGTTTTTATTTACCGCGAGGTGACTGTGTTTGAAATGAAAGACAAACAAACTAAGTGTTTTTCTTCTTTTCAGGATCATTGTGCATCAATTTCGAGTCTGGGTGACCAGTTAGGATGAGATGTTATGAAAAGTTACAGCTCAAATTCCTTTCAAAGCGCTAAACTAAGCCTCAATGTATATATGGAGTGTTTTTCAGTTGCTAAGTGGTGTCAAGGATCTTTGAGCAAGCTGTAAATCAAGGGTGCACCTTGGCTATTTACAGCAAATTATACAGCATGAATGATTCAGTGATTAGAAACATTCTGGCATTCATTACTTTCGCAAGGTCTGAAGGACTTAAACACTGCTAGCTCTTCACACTGTACAAATGCCCAAAACCTTGAGAGAGAGATGGAGTGAATCACAGGAACAAATTTATTTAAAATATGTGCCTGATGGGGTATTAATAACACTTGAGACTTCAGATCATCCTTATAAAAAAGCGCTCAAGTTTTTGTTAGTAAGACGGTCGCTAAGCTTGCTTTTAGACTGGCTGTTGCTTAATGTGGATGTGTCAAAGAAAAAGTCACTTTTACCCGCCTGTGTATGTGCACTCCAAGCACTTATTATTTTCTTTTTTTGTACAGATGTGATTAAAAACATGAGGAAGAAGGTAAGACAACAGCGGTAAGAGACAAAACTCTGACTGTCTGCGTAAATGAATACAAATTGCTGCTGATGAGGTCTTTACTGGGACAGTGTTTATCTCGTAATACCTCTAGTTTTAAAACAGCACACTGTCCCCGCTCTTCAGGTGTTCATTTGAATAGACCGAGCTGAATAAGTCTTTCTGTAATTGATCCCTGGGGGACGGCAATGTCTAGGCCCACCGAATCCGCATTTCCCCCAATTACAGATGCCATGGTGCTCCAAAAACAGAATCGGAGCACATATCACAGTCAGAACCCCTGTGCTACTGACACGACCTCACAAACACTAGCTGCCTTCACAGGGTCCCTACGCAGTGTTCACTTTATATTATTTTATATAAAATAGCAAAAAAAGTAATTAGTATGTATGTATTTTTATATATATATATATATGCATTAAATAGATCAAATATTAAAGTATTATATATTTGATTGCATTATATATAAATATGAATTGCTTTTTTATATATATATATATATATATATATATTTTTTTACATATACAAGTACATTAGCACATACATAAGGCAGCATTAATTTAATCAAAAATACAGTAATATTGGGAAATATTATAACAATTTAAATGAACTGTATCCTATTTTAATATATTTTAAAATGTAATTTATTCCAGTGACGTCAAAGCTGAATTTTCAGCAGCATTACTCCAAACTTCAGTCACATAATCCTTCAGAATTTTTTTATCATTTTTGTTGAAGTTGTGACTTTTTTTCAGGATTCTTTGATGAATAGAAAGTTCAAAAGAATACATTTAATTTAAAAGGCTTTACTGTCACTTTTGATCAGTTTAATGCATCCGTGCTGAATAAAAGTATACATTTTCCTTTTTTTTTTTTTTTTTTATATACTGACCCCAAATGTTTGAACAAATATTAGACCTTTATATTACTTGAAAATAATTATATATTATTAGTACTTTACAGTATATGATATTACATTTACAATTTAAATCACTAAATTAGGTGAATTAAGCAAAATAAACTTTGTGTGCACTGTGCAGTGATATATCAATACTCTGATATTACTCCCTATATTTTGAATTGACTTAATATGGCCAAATACACTGTGAGCACTTTTAAAGGTATTATTGTGCCATCTCCATCTGCCAGTGTTTAAATGACAGCTAACTGTGCGCTTACTGAATGGGTATGTATAGACTTGCACGCGATGACAGGAAAATGGAAAACAGCATGCATGGATTGCTGACTGGAGGTCAGTCAGACAGTGGCAGGACTTCCAGGTATAAATATAATTCACCTTGCCGTTCCACTGCAGCCACTGAACAGCTCTTCACTGAAGTCAGAACAGAGACGATCTTTCAAAAGTCCCTTCAAAGTTCTTACAAAGGTGGAAAAGGTTTTTTTTCTTCTTCTCCAAGACTGAAGGTTTAAAAATAAGACCAAAAGCCCTTGCAGAACACTCTTTGCTATCTGGACAGAGTCTTGCAAATAGACTCCCAATATAACAAAAAAGCCAAACATATTCAAACAACTGATAGCATATAAAAAAAAATAAACAACTTGATGTTGTCAGGGCATGTGCAAGGAGTGTTTGGAGGGCATTAATGTCTGTAGGACATGGCAGTGGTACTCGGTTCGGGCCCAAAGCTGTGGTGATGGAGTAGCTGTGAGTTAATTACTGATTACCTCTGGGGCCGTTCACCTGTGAGCCCATCATTACCTCACACCCACGCCAAGCAGGTGCCATCCCTGGTTGTCCGCCACGCTTGTCTGCTGTGGCATGATTCCCTGGCCGGGCCTAAAACCCTTTCACAGGAACCGCAGGGGCACATGGCACAGCTCGAACCTTAGCATCTAGCGCTATCCGGCCAGAGGTCAACTTCTCCTTTCTCTCCCCCCTCTCCGTTGGATCTGGAGCTCTTTCTTTGGCCTGGCCTGAAATCACGGGCAGGGAAACAGCTGGCCAACGCCTGCCCGCTTGGACATGGCAGTTCTAGAGCATCGATAGTGGTGCCCACCACACCAGCTGATCCTCTCCCAGGGTCCCTGTCACGATGATGTCTTCATCGCTAACCGGAGCAGACGCCCGCTCCTGGCAGCAACTGGAGGTGACAACAAATCCAATTATCTCCCCTCCATGGAGCCCAGGCAGCCCATGCCGGTGTGACAGAGATGAGGACGGGGACAGGCAGTGCCCTGCCCACCTCATCTCACCCCTCCCCCTGATTTTAGTGGGCAAACACACAGTCTACTGCCCCATCACTCCAGTCACAGGGACAAGAGGACAAACAGAGGGCTCCTGTGGTCTGCATATGAAAAACATATATATATATATATATATATATATATATATATATATATATATATATATATATATATATATATATATATAGAGAGAGAGAGAGAGAGAGAGAGAGAGAGAGAGAGAGATGGAATGACAGATCAATAGACAGATTTTTCCTTCGTTTTTGACCTTTTTTTATTGTAACTAAATGAAAAAAACATTTTCTTCTTTTGAACAGAAGTCCTACTGATTTAGAACAACATGAGGATGTGTAAATGAAGACAGAATTTGAATATTTGCGTGAATTACTTCAATTGAATTTAATTTTATTATTTTGAGCACAGCATGATAAATTGGACGACCATAATCCTGTTGTAATCCTGCTGTCAGTCGTGGTGGCTTGTCATTGACACAAATGTCCCACCATATGGAGATATTATACATACATATATACACACACACACACATACACATACATATATATATATATATATATATATATAAAAAGACATTAGCCAGAAAACTTGATTTGTGATGAGTGTTTTTTGTGACCCGCCCTGAGTTAACCTATATAAACCAATTAAATATCCATATACAAAATTAGCTTTCCTGGAAGCATTAGAGGTATGTGTTAAATGCATATTAAAGAAGAAATATTGATTGTTTATCAGTGTTTATAGGTCATCTTCACCTCTGATGATTAGCCAGAGAGGGTAAGATAGAGTGAGAAGGAGGGCACTACAAGGCTTTTACACTAGTATGCAGAGCTAGGGCTGCACAGTTATGAGAAAATGTATTATATTTCTTGATACTGGAATCATAATTATTAATTTAGATTACCACAATTTTGTCAGGATGTATGTTGCTGGGTAATGGGTATTATTCAGTGATGCAAGTTATATTGTAACACCTGTAGGTGGCGACCAAACAAGTGACCGAATTATGAGTGAACCATAATTCGAACCTATTTGTTTAAAACATTGATACATGTAGGAAAAAAATAAATAAGTAAATAAAAAAATAAATTACGAGAAACTTTGATTGTCCTTAGATGAGTAATTGAATCAATTACTCAACTGATTTACAGATTCATTCCAGAATTCAATATAATGAAACACTACTTTTATGTGTTTCTTAGAGACATACCCAATATTGTTCTGGCTTAGGTGAGACACTGAAACATTAATTTAAATGATTAATTGACTGATCCATTCAGGAATTATACACCACTAATATGTCTTGCCTGTAGACATGCAATGGCTGGTCGTGCTTTGGAGAGTTATTAAACCATTCATTCAAATGATTCGTTCTAAAACACGGATTCGGTCACTAAATGCTAGTGCTGTGTGTTGCTTTTAGACGCTCAACGATTTTGCTGTGGCTCCATTGATACCATTTAAATTTGTGAAGTGCATAAGTTAGTTACTCAATACTGTAGTAAGTTACTTAATGTTAAATTAAATGTTTATTATTGGACTGTTGTTTAAATAGCAATATCAGCCAGACACCCTGACTTTACACAGTACATTGAGACAATAAGACACCCTGGCCCTCATAACAGCATGAAAAACAAAACTTCATGTGCATAATGAAAATGTCTGTGATTGGCTCCAACACTGAACTGTTGAAGCTGTAAACAGACAACAGAAAGAGCGGAGTGCTGCACACCAAAGACCTAATAGATGATCCATATTCATATGCAGGCCATGGCACTGCAGTCCTGTTTATTTGAAAGGGAAAAGAAGAGTCTCCTGGCCAAAGCCCTTCTGATAAAGGCAGTGACTCACAGGTTTCATGATATTCAGATGAGCCTTCAAAGTGGTTGAGTGGTGACACAGGGCACTTGAGCATGGAGTTTGTGGACATGCCCAGAGGGAGATTCTGAAATTCTGATGGACCAACTCATCCAATGGGCCATTTCTAGTGGAGTAGAGGGAAAAGCTAGCACCCAATCCCATCAAAATATGAGCCAATGTGTTCCAGGCAAAGGATTCTGAGACAGCTCAACAAAGAACCACTGAAGCAAGGGCTTCTCACACTTTACTGTAGGTTTACCCTACCTGTCTATATGGATACGTACAGTGGTGACCGTATGCATTAGTATAGGAATTCAAACAGATAGTTCACCCTAAAATGAACATTTTCCTCTCCGACAGAGCTCTCAAATTATATTCGGTTCAGATATGGCGATATGCGATCTCATTGGGTTTGGAACAACATGAGGGTGAGTAATTAATGACATAATTGTTCTTTTTTAGTGAACTGTCTCTATAAGTGGCTATGTCAGGGCTCAACAATTAGAATGTTTTGACAGTCAGGCCAGTAGTTCTGATATTTACTTGATCTGTATGCCATCATTTTCACTGGAACAACTACAAAGGAATGACCAATTTTTATTTTTAGCAGTGTATTTTTATATTTGCTAAAACTAATTATACTTTTTGTTATAACTACAGTACACTACACTATATACACTACAGAGTACATTAATATTTAGAAAGTATACATTTTTATTTAGCAAGGATGACTTAATTTATCAAAAGTGACAGTAAAGATATTTATAAATGTTACAAAAGTTGTATATTTCAAATAAATACTTTCTAGTCATCTATAATCTTCAAAAAATATCATGGTTTGCACAGAAATATTAAGCAGCACAACTTGTTTTCAACATTGATAATAATAAGAAATGTTTCTTCAGCACAAAATCAGCATATTAGAATTATTTCTGAAGGATCATGTGACACTGAAGATTGGAGTAATGGTTGCTTAAAATGTGCATCCCAGAAATAAATAACATATAGAAATTAATACATTTAAACAGTTATAAGATATAATAAAATATATAAAATATAACCATTAAATATAACCAACCTAACATATTAATTTATTTTTAAATAAGCAAGCAGCTAAACATTATACAGCTATAATGTAACTTACATATTCAAAATTCATAAACCTTTGCTGAAAAACAATGGGATATGATTACTCCTAAATCCATTATATAAAAATAGACACAAGATCAAAGAATGTAACATCAGTGACTTTTCCGTCAGCTTTTCTGTCATCCCTGTGTGTGTGTTCGCAGACCAAAAGTCCAAAAGTTAGAATATTCACTTATTGGAATATTACTAATAAGATTAAGTGTCATGTTCCAAGTCGCTTCATATGCATTTGAGATCGTCCACATGAGTTGTGTCCATTTTGTTTTGCCGCCGCAAACTCTGGCACCACAACCTCAAAAAAGGCCTTTGCATCTCGTCAGTTTGTTTTTCATATGCTCTACCCACAATCCTCAACCCCCAACCCCCTTTTCACCCTCAAATGGAAAAGAGGATGAAAAAAACAACAACAACAACCTCTACTTCCTGTGAAACTGTTGGTCGCACCTCTGACTGCACTGACGGGGGAGAGTAAAGCCATTAAAATGACACGGAGACAGATCATGTGTGACACTTCAAAGGGTCTGGAAAAAGCTGGAAAACTGAGCAGCGCAACCTCCTCATCCACCCTCCGGCAGGGAAGAGAGGAAAAAAAAACACAAAGCCGACAAGCACGCGCCGCATGGTCAACACAAGCACCCAGAGACTCCCGCGCTCTCCTCTCGGCCTCCCCCCAGACCCAAACACAGACTCGTCCCCCGCGACTACACGTCCAATGATTACACTATTCCCTCTCTCGCGCTCAGAGGAGCTAATTAATGCTTTAATATGCAAATGAGTGCCACAGTAAATTACACAGCTGGCAAATATGCCTGTTTTGCCCCCAAAACTACATCAGGAAATGAGCAAGACTGCGTGTGGATTGTGAATGTAAAGATACAGAAGGTTTATTTCGAAACTGCGAGGATAATTTCACCTCAAAGTTTTGAAGGCGAAAGGGTAAAAGTTTATCTTTAAGATCTGAACAGGTTTTAACAGCTGACTTGGACAGCAATAATTAAGGACAGTAGAAAAGTCACTTTGAATGCTACATCAGATGCCATATTTAATTTAACACAAATGAAAACAAGGCTGTGAGGGAAGCAGATAGAGGGCCCTAAGTGCGTGGTCTAAAGCACACGGCGCAAGTGCACTTAGGGCGTGTCCGAATCCACTTTTGACAGTTTAATGACGGGAAAAATGGTCTGCGCTCCGTCACATGGTCTAAAAGGGTTTTCCCTATTATCTTAATGAGTCATGGGTGTGTTTTAGGTGTAACGTGCAATAAACCAATCAGAGTGTCATCTCCCTTTCCCTTTAAAAGCCAGGTGCGCTTGCACCATGGCGGATTGCTATTTACATAGAATATAGACACCCTCAACCTATTTTTTTATAAATACATGTGTGTATTGGCACGATTGGTCAAATAAATAGCCCATTTCATTCGTCATTACTGCAAATGGGTAATTCTGATACATGCAATGCATATCCATTATGACATGTAGGCATTTTTATATTTATGTACACATTAGGGGTGTAACGATACACCAATGCCACGGTTCGGTTAACATCACGGTTTTGGAGCCATGGTTCGGTTCAGTTCTGTTTGCTGTAGGGGTGGGGTAAAAATTTGATTCTTAGATGCTTCGCGATGCAGGCGATTCTAAATCGATTCACAAATGCCAAAAAAATCGATTATTTAAATGTTGATAAAGTAATGTTGAGGGAACACAAAAGGTGCAACTCTGAAGCGCCCGGACCGTCTGTGGCGAGCACATGACAGAGACGCGTGGCGGCTGAGCAAGAAACCCGACCGGCACACTCTGCATTAAAAGCAAGCATGGAAGCACTTCAGCTTCTATGAAGTTGAAGGGGAAAATGACCTGGACAAGAGCCACACTATATGCAAGTTGTGTCAAACTAAACTAAAATATTTTCAAAACACGACAAACATGAGAAACCTTATTACACGTTTCCAATGCTCAATTGTACCGCTAGTTGCTGCCAACCAGAGGACCACAAACTCTATTGCAAATTTGATGGTCAAGGATTTGCGTCCGTATTCTCTGCAGATGTTCATTTAGTGTTCAGATGTTCATTTCATAAAAGCTGTTTTTGATTGTGGTATACAGAAGGGGAAAAAAGTGTCTGTGCTCAGGATTTAGTTTTAAGTCATAAGATTCTATTATTTATCCGTGTATAAGAGCAGCTGTTGCTAGTTTTTCAGAATATGAAGTCCAAACGCATTACTTTAGTATGAGAGCTGCTGGTACAGAATTCTATATTTTGGTATAAAAGCTGTGATTTTTGGGACAGCACTTTTTTTGTGTGTGTGTGTGTGTCTGAAGAATTATATTGCTCATTGCATCTAACAGGAGGGTGTTGGTTATTACTTCATATTAGTGATTTAGAATATGCTGAAGTCTGTATTAATTTACTATATGCATGTATTAAGTATGCTGCTACAGACACTTTTCCTGTTGGTTCTTCGAAATGTTGGGACATATTCTGGCAAATGTAACCTTCCTGTTGACTTGTAAAATCACTTTTATTTGTTTTATTAATAAAAGATATTGGAAGTAAATTCATTATGGGTCATTACAAATATTTTGCTTTAAAAGTACCAAATAAGAAAAAAGAAAATCTGCATAGAAAAAAGACGCATCGATAATCGTTTCATAATCGCATCGTAGTCGAATCGTGAGGTGCCTAAAGATTCCCACCCCATTTTATCTTTATTAAGTTTATACGTTGGCTTCACGTTTTCTTTAGAGCAGTTAGCATAACTGAGTAAACTAAAATGAAATAAATGCCTCCACTGTAGACTAGTCTAGACTAGTAAAAAAAAGAAAAAAAAAAGAAAATTTATTCCACAAAAATTAATGACCACACAAGTAATGTCCTACTTAAACACATAAATTGTATGAATGACTAATACTGATAAATAAATAGGCCTGTAAGTTAAAGCTATAAAATAGCAGTTTTTGTAACACCAAGTAGCCACCACACTAACTTAAAAATATGCAAAATAACATGAAGTAAAAATATAGTGGCATTTTGGAGTTATGGAAACAACAGTTACCATGGCGAATACACAATACCAACATGAACTGTTAATGAAAGATGAAAACTGCTTCTGATGAACAGAATGAACATCATACCTGCATGCAAATCCTTCCCAGCTCACACACGGCGTACCAGTTAAGGGATTTATTGTTACTTTACTTTTATTTCATGATTACGTTTCGTGATCGCAGTTTCTCTTGCGCTTATATGAAGTGATATACCGCGCGTGCAGTTGAAGTGTGTGCGCTACGAGCACAATATAATGGCTGACAGGACATGAAAATTCGGTTTTCTAAGGTGAGAGAGACGTTTTATTTCGTAACAAGCTACGAAAATGACACTGACAGATATAGCCTTACAACTTATCATCTGACCGCAGATACTAAATCGGGACAACACGTTTTTCTCAGGCACTGAGCCTACCTGGCTAAATGGGGAAACCGGCTCTTTGTCTTTCCATCATGCAACTTGAGCGATCACCCAAGTCACGTGACATGCACTGTATATTTAGTAAATATTATTATTATTATTATTATTATTATTATATTTAGTAAAAATACAGCTCTTGTTAGTTGTTAAAAGTGTATTAATTACAATGTAAGGTGAAGTGAGAGCTGGGCTGGGGCAGCAGGGGGCGTGGCACGTTCGATTCGACATGAGAGTATGGCGGTTCGAACCGTGGGTAGTGTATCGTAGTTTTTCGGTTCGGTTTTAATATCGTTACACCCTTAGTACACATTAATAATCTTTTAAATTTTTAATTTTGTGCTGCTGCTGCGTCCCTGTGTGTGTAATAAGCAAAGTGTAAGAGCGTTGTGGACCCGCCTATAGGCGCATATTACTAACACGCTCTTTAAATAACAAAAAAATAAAAATATTGCGCTATTGACTTTAAACCAAGTTCTTGTTGGTCAACGGCGCAGTCTATTTCATTTGCCTCAAAATAGCAACATGCCAACAATGCGCCTGAACATACCTCGGTTTCAGACCAGTATGCCCATGGGCGCACAAATGGGGGCAAAATTAATTTGCTATTTAAACAGCGTGGCAGAGGACATGAAAAAGATAACTGCGTCAGGCTGAAACTAGTAACACTTGCGTCACGCCTGGTGCCGCATTGCGCTGGGTGTATGATAGGACCCATAGTCTGTTTAATATGTCGTACAGCTGACAAAATACTCAAAAAATATAAGATTAGATGTGACCTACCATAGGTTAGGTAGGTTTTCACACAATAATGCAACATTGTGCTTCACAATCTCATTTTTGTTCACATCAAGTTATATATAATTTCTATTGAGTATAGAGTCTAGTTTCTAAGCAGACTGACTACTTCAACAAGATATTGGTGACAAGTGCTATCTTTTTCCATGACAGTGAGAGCAGATGCAAAGAAACAGAGGGATGTGAGAGTGTGATTTGCTTTAGCTTTGATAAACATATGACACTTGACTGCTTTGCTATATACGGCTGTTATTTTCATGCCCTACAACCATGTGAAGTTGATGGGAGAAGATTCTGTGAAAGTACCAATAAAATATGGAACATGTTACTCACAAACTCCAATTGTCTAATTAAAGTTCAGGCCACAAAGAACTTTAAAGCAATTTTTTGCAGTCACTGAATGTGGAAGAAATGGAGAGGTAAAAGCAGAAACAAATATGAAGTTGTGGAGCAGATGTAGCACTTACAATGCATAGGAACTTTGAGTTTTATTCAAAATGATGGCATAAAAAGCCCATAACTACAAATTAAAATGAAATTAGACATAGGAGCAATGATGAGACAAGCACTTGTTTGTTGTCCCATGTTTTTTGCACATCAAATGTCTGTTTCACCCCCCACAATGGTGATTTTGTGGTCTTATATGGAATCAGCAATTAAAATCATAGAACATCATAATTTTGACAAACTTTTTAACTGATATTCAATTAACTGCAGTAACTATTTTAATTATGAATGTTTTGAATTAACCTTAATTGCCAAAAATATGTCACACACCCCATTTCCAGACGATTTCCCCCCTATTAAAAGGAATTATCGTTACAGTTACAGTAGCAATAATCAGACTATTTCTGCAGCATATCGTTATTGCAAGAATAAATATTTTTTTCTTTCATTTATAGAAATAACTACATTAACTATTTTTTTGTCCCAAATGAGCATTTTCAATACATTTTGTTTTTAATTATGAAATTATTTAAAGGTGCACTATGTAACAAAATCACATGCATTTTGCAGAAGAACATTGTTTTGGTTGTGCTTCGGCTCTGCGTGACTATGAGGATGAATACAGTTCTTTCTCATAACAAAAAAGAGAGATTATCCTACTGCTCATAAAACATTCACTACTAAGATATAAATATATCTTAGAAAAAAATATATCTGCACAGCGCTACAACAACCAGAATGAAATTACCCTTCACAATAGATTTTACAATGAACTCTGTTAGAGAGCTACATAGTGCAATTTATTAGTTAATCACCTGTTGAGTAATAAAAACGCCATATCCACATCGCTTTCACAACATTTCAAATCCCTCAGTTCTCGCCATCTCTGAAACACCAGGCCAATGTTGATTCTTGTTTTTTTATGAGCTCTGCTGCATTCTCTTTCTGCCACCATAACTGAACTCTGTTCAGAGTTTTTTAAAACAGGTGATTCTCCGGAGGTTCGTGTCTCTGGGAGAGACATGTTCGGTTCACTTAGTTTTGTCGTGGCCACAACATATTATTTTGTGGGAACGTCATATTAACTCGTGGGAATGTGATAAGTTGTGGCCACAAGATCATTTTGTCGAGGTAACAATATCATGTCGTGGCCACACAATGTAAAGTTGTGGCCTCGAGATCCTATGTTGAGGGAATGATATATTTTTCTCGTGGCTACGACTTCATATGTTGAGGGAATGGCATCTATTTCTCATGGCCACGAGGTAAATGCGCAAATAACCTGCACGACCATAGCAACCAGGAATTATCCGAAATGAATAGGCCTATAATAATCTAATATATCGTTCCTTCGACATGGGATCTCAAGGCCACGACACGATGTCGTTACCTCGACAAAATGGTCTTGTGACCACGACTTATTATCATGTTTCCACAAGTTTATATGACGTTCACACAAATTAATATCTCGTGGCCACGACATATCACGTTCCCACAAGTTTATATGTCGTGGCCACAACAAAATTAAGTGAACCGAACCCGGTCACTGTAGGTTCGAGATTTAGAATGATCCATGTCAACCTTTCTTGCTCATTGTGACAACAGCACCACTCCCACACCACACAGACAAGTGATTAATGTATGCAATATCCAGTGAAAACCATCCCGTTAGGTCTAAAACACTTTATAATTGGCTTAACATAGTGAATCAGGGTAAGACAAAAACATGCTTTAGAAGAAGGATTGATGATGTATTGACCTATTATTAAAAAAATAAATTAATAAAAAAAAAAAAGTTACATTGTGTACCTTTAATGTTTGTTGCTAGAAAATAACAATCTTTTTAAGAGTTTCGGGCTTTACATTGAAACCTATTTATGGAAAGTGCCAAAAGTAAATGTTGTGTGAAAATTGTGCCAAAGGTTGTAGTCATCTAAATATTCACAAAAGTTGAAAAACTGAGCTCACTGCAATACCGTGTGTGTGTGTGTGTGTGTGTGTGTGTGTGTGTGTGTGTGTGTGTGTGTGTGTGTGTGTGTGTGTGTGTGTGTGTGTGTGTGTGTAAAGCTCATCATAAGCAGCTCATCAGAGGTCCCATGAGCAGGACCTGCTCTCTGTCTGCTCACTCACTCAACTCCAGCCATCATAGAGTCAGACACCATGACCGACCACAAACACTAACCAACTCTTAGTTCCACTTGGAGTCTGTCCCACAAGACCACCTGCCCCTCTACAGCCCTACCTGCATCTCTAATGATCCTAATGAGAGACATCACAGCAACCTGAGTGTGCCATGCACAACAACAGTGACTTTAGGCAAACAGCAAAGAAAATAATAAGATGCCATTGTTGTACATCATTGTCTTAAAGAGACAGTTTACCCCAAAATAATTGAAAATCAGAGGGGTCCGATGTTGTTTTGGACCCTATCGACTTTCATTGTATGAACAAAAGCTGTTCTTCAAGATATCTTCTTTTGTGTTCCATAAAGTTGAGTAAATTGAGTAAACTGTAGCTTTAAGACAAGAATGTTTTTTCTTAAAATTCCATAGGAGAAATAAAGGGCAACATTGTTGGCATGTATACAGCTGTGAATAGCACAGCTCAGGTCTTGGAATAATTTGATGAGAAATGTTCTTCTTCTTACAAAGTTCATGAATGTGTAAAGAATGACCATAACTAAGAGAAATAACTATAAGCACCTTGCTAAAGAGATGGATGAAGTGGTCCCAAATTTACGCATTTCCGAAGACTCCCACAATTAATATTTTAGATCAGTAAATAATAATCAATAATTAACATTAAATAGGCCAATGATCAAGTGGATGAGCTTCAACAGACACGCCAAATCAGATGTTGTAAACAAAGACCCAAGGACCTACATTCCCTCCCTACCACCTTCCTCTCGTTTAAATATGCGCATGTAAAATCATGCCACACACACACACACACACTTCTCTTTTGAAGAATGAAATTTTCGCTTTTCTCAGTCCCAGGGAATTTTACGAAACTGAATCAGAACACTTGATCTGACCACCCACTGATTTCTGATGGAAAGATTTGCTTTTTAATACAATCGTCAGTCGTTCTGCCACGTTGTGCCTGGCCCAGACAAATCCCAGCAGTGTGTCTTCTTGTACTGCCACAGTGAAATGTCTCATTCTCCATCGGTTAAATACCACCCTGCTGTAATCTATCACGGTGGAAATGTTAATAACATTGTCCTCCGTTTCAGCTGAGCTTAAATATGACACATTTACACACATTTAAGACAGATGGCATGTTTTCAGGCCATTTATCGATGAAAATATATTTCGAGGTGTAACTGATTGACAAGGTAAAAACATCAGAATCAAAACTAATGACTGATATAAAAAATAAAACAAGTTCTGTTTCAAGCTTTAGAATCTGTTTTAAAGAGAGCATTCTGTCCTTTCACGATTTTAATTAACGCTTTAATATGCAAATAAGACAGAGGAGATAAAATCATGACAAACAGATGGCAAGTGAACTTTTTCTGTTCTGGCATGTTCTTAAGTTGCAGTATAATTTTTTCAGGGCTTTTGCGACGACGTGTGAAGCAGCAGCTCTAAGAGATCAGCAACAACTTGTATCTTTGCCTAACTTGGACAATAACTTCTCTGTCTTTTGAGTTTAACTTTATTGATATAGAAACACGCAATGGCAAAAATTAGAAGATTTTGTTTGCTTAAATATCTTTACAATATTAATTATAAATGTAAAATCTACAATTTGCCCCAAAGTCAGTGGATTTACATCATTAGACCTGGGCTGACAGGGCTGTAGCGTACAGTAAATTAAATTTGACTATTATTTTTGGGTCATCAATAGACCATGCAAAAGTATTAAAAATTAGTTGGCAATATAACTCTTTTACAGCCCTAGACAACCATGTTCCCATACTTAACAAATTAATGATTTTATCACTGTATAGGATTTACTGGGTAGTATTTAGTTTGTCAGATACAAATCTTTAAAATTAATTTAAACATCTATAGTTATAAGTGTACATTAGTATTAGTTATTAATTAGATGTCTCCAATAAAACCCTCACATATACACACACTATAAAATTGTTCATGATTGTTTTGAGCGTTTTTTTTTAGATACTCCAGTCCTAAAAACAAAACAAAAATTCCCTATAATTTTGAATTCGAATCTGATAAACATCTGTATGTAAAATAACTTTTTTTACACACTGAGATAATCAGAATTAGACATCTCACCTTTTCCTCTTTCAGGTGTTGGTCCAGATCCAGTCTGATGAGTGAATGGTTGATCTTTAGGGCCAGTGAGAGAGCCATGAGACCCCCGGCAAGCACCTGGTTCTGCCGTACGTCCAAACGCTGGATCTGTGGACTCTCTGCAAGGATCTCAGCCAAAGTCACAGCACCTGGCACAATGGGTAGAAAATACAGGCTTAGTTATAAGGTGAAACAGCAATGAATTGTGCCAAAGAGATAGAAAAGCAATATTATGAACCCTACCCTCGCATGTTATTCCTGTGGCAGCTAGGCCAAGTTGCAATAAAGAACGATTGATCATGAGGGACTCCTTTAACGTGTGAATGCCTCTGTTCTCAAGGTTGTTTTTGCCAAGGTTTATCGTTTCGAGGGTTTTTAAGCGGGGCTGAAAAAAAAACAAAACAGGATGTTTAAGAAAACATGCACTGATGAGCTTGTTTTTAAATCACTTTCTATAATCCAAAAGTGTCCTTTTTTCTGTGTATTTAAATCCCATTATGGATGGTGAATTTGTGTCACTTTGAGAGCTTTAAGTGTCACACACCGTGCCGTGGCAATAGATTGACTCTCAGGAGCATATTAGCCGCGTCATTTATGAAGCACGATTAGCAGCCATATAAAGCAGGAGATGGCGGAGCACATGAGGGAAAAGCCATGTTGCATAACAGAACGTACACCATGCCAGCTCGCTACACTCATTATTCTCACTTAGTCCCCTGCTTTAAATGAAAAAACACAGACAGCTAAAAAAAAAAAAACAAGCTCAGAGATCAACTGACAGTTCATATGCATCAGTTACAACACTCAAGCATGTAAACACCCACACACCGACATGTATGGACACAACCAATAAGCCCAATCAAGACTCAGAGAAATAAAAAAAACTGAATGTCAGAATGGGAAAGAAAGGTGATTTAAGCAATTTTGAGCGTGGCATGGTTGTTGGTGCCAGACGGGCCGGTCTGAGTATTCCACAATCTGCTCAGTTACTGGGATTTTTACGCACAACCATTTCTAGGGTTTACAAAGAATGGTGTGAAAAGGGAAAAACATCCAGTATGCGGCAGTCCTGTGGGCAAAAATGCCTTGTTGATGCTAGAGGTCAGAGGAGAATGGGCCGACTGATTCAAGCTGATAGAAGAGCAACTTTGACTGAAATAACCACTCGTTACAACTGAGGTATGCAGCAAAGCATTTGTGAAGCCACAACACGTACAACCTTGAGGCGGATGGGCTACAACAGCAGAAGACCCCACCAGGTACCACTCATCTCCACTACAAATAGGAAAAAGAGGCTACAATTTGCACAAGCTCACCAAAATCGGACAGTTGAAGACTGGAAAAATGTTCCCTGGTCTGATTAGTCTCGATTTCTGTTGAGACATTCAGATGAAAGAGTCCGAATTTGACGTAAACAGAATGAGAACATGGAACATGCCTTGTTACCACTGTGCAGGCTGGTGGTGGTGGTGGTATAATGGTGTGGGGGATGTTTTCTTGGCACACTTTAGGCCCCTTAGTGCCAATTGGGCATCGTTTAAATGCCACAGCCTACCTGAGCATTGCTTCTGACCATGTCAATCCCTTTATGACCACCATGTACCCATTTTCTGATGGCTCTTTGGGATGTGGTGGAACGGGAGCTCTGTGCCCTAGATGTGCATCCCACAAATCTCCATCAACTGCAAGATGCTATCCTATCAATATGGGCCAACATTTCTAAAGAATGCTTTCAGAACCTTGTTGAATCAATGCCATGTAGAATTAAGGCAGTTCTGAAGGCGAAAGGTGGTCAAACACAGTATTAGTATTCCTAATAATCCTTTAGGTGTGTGTGTGTGTGTGTGTGTGTGTGTATATATATTACCTGTAAATGCTAAACTTTACAACTTTACGGGATAGTTCACCCAGAAACTGAAAATTTCATTTTTTTTTTGCCATCACGTACCCACCTTCATGTGTATATTTTTCTTCTGTTGAGCATAAAAGAAGATATTTTGAGAAAAGTCTGTTTTATTTCCATTACAATGGAAGTCAATGGGATATAAAACTGTTTGGCTTATTTGTGTTCTGCAGAAAAAGAAAAGAAAAAAAAAAGTCATACAGGTTTAGAATGACATGAGGGTGAGTAAATGATGTATATATAAAACGCACTATTATTAAAATCAAAGTAACAAAAGCAATAATAAAATAATAAATAAATAATAATAATAAATAAATAAATAAAATTAACTTTACACATATCGCAAAGTATTGTTAACATTTCAAGTTAACTGAAGTAGAGTCATTCTAACAGCCTATGGTTGACAACTTAGTCATCCGATTTCCAATTGGTCAGACAAGGATCCGCTGTAAAATGTGGATAACATTGTGATTTAATTATGTTCCGCTGACATCAGAGAGTTCTGTGTCTGCCCAAATAACCCATTTATTCACTCTCTCTCTTCTTCTGCCTTTAAAGAAACCCCAGGGGAAAAAAAAAAGAAAGGTTAATAACAACCCTTCCTGTGTCATATTCGACACGACCAGCCATTGGACTAATTATATTCATTATGGCCGCATGGATGTCTACTTATCCTTCTTAATGACAGACCACATGAAAAAGCCCTCTAAACACATATCTATTATTTAATCAAACTGTTCCCATTTGGTACAGGCAAAATGGAATGAGCAGCTTTATTTTTGGCCTGAATGAATTCTCTGTGAACACGCCAAAGGCCGAGAGAAGAGAAAGCAGGCCTTTAATTTGTAGCTTTTGATTTGAATCGCCATTCAGATGACAGAAAGGTACAGTTTATTCTGACAATCAGAGCTGCTGAAGAGGAATAGATATTATTAAGGATTAGAGATGAGCTTTCCAGTGAGGATGAGACAAGCCATTTCCTTTTGTTCTCTTCTCTTTTCTCTATGTGTCAAACTCTGCCGTAGACCACAAAAAAAGAGATATATCCAGTAGCTGTCGTGTTGACGGTTTGGGTACTTCCTCTCCAAAGCCAAGCAGGGGCCACATGCAGTGTCACTTTCGTCTTTAATCAAAGCCACACTCAGATAAAATAGGAATGAATAAATAGCTGAAAAACCTACTGAGTAAAAATCATTGTATTTACTATTATGTGCAACCCAGTTTATTCTATATAGTCCCACTCAAAAATGAAACTTCCCTGGAACACGAAAGACGAATTTTTGGGTGAACATCCCACTCTTTTCCATGTAATGAAAGTGAATGAGGAATAGGGCTATTTCTAAAGCCATATGATAGCTTTTTGTAGGGAACAGATTGAAATTGAATCATTATACAGTGAAACTCTTGACATTCGCTCGTGAATGAATCGTTTTTTTAAAGTCAGATCTTTTCAATGATTCGGCTGATCCAGTTCACAAACCCAGTGTGAATTAATCAAACTGATTTGGTTCACTGGCTCAGTGATTCGCTTGCAGAACAAAAATATCAGTGAATATAAATTTCTCAAATAGCTATTGTGTGGCTTCAAGTGCAGGTGTGGCAACTACATTTTGATGCTATTATAGTACTTTTGCATCTTTTTTTTTTTTCTTGACACCTCCAGTCCCCATTCATTGTAATATAATAGAAAAGAGTGAATTTTGAATTTCTTTCGAATTTCTCCTTTTCTGTTCCATACAGGTTTGGAATGACATGGGAGCATGTAAATAATGACAGAACTTTCATTTTTGGGGAAACTTTTTTCTTTAAATAACATTGTGAAAAGCAGTTGTGAAAATGTTCCAGCAAATTACTGAAGCAGAATATTCCATATGTGTTACTTTTCTTTCTTTTTTTCCTTCCCCTGCTTTTTAATCACAATTCGTAAGTCTAGAAGTGCTGTTGTAATTATTAAAAATGCACATATCTCTATTATCTTTCCCCGAGAGAAAATCTCACCAGAACATTCTGTAGATGGCTCATGCCAAGATGAGTGATGTGATTGTTGCTCAGTATCAGTGTTCTCAAACCAGTCTTCTGAAAGCTCAAAGCATCACAAATCTCCTCCAAACCTGTGGAATAAAGAGAGATGACTACACAAGAGCTGAAACAAATTGTGCAGTTTAACCACTTTTTTTTTTTTTTTTCTCAACCGTGCTATTGGAAGTGCACAATACATCCTCAAACAAAACGTGTGTACCTGAGTCAGACGTGGCATTGTTGCTTAGGTCCAAGGTTCTAAGAGTGCTGTTGTATTTAAGAAGGTCTGCAAGTTGCATGGAGTCCTGGTAGCCGTTGAGGTTGTTTTCAGAGAGGTAAAGCTCCTGCAAAGTGATGTTCCTTTTCAGAGCACCGACTAGGGCAAGAATTGAGAAAAATTTTCAATAAGCATGGTGCTTTGTCCTTGCCCGCGAAATGTGTACCAAAGAACTCTGCCACAGTGCAACAACAAAAGATGTCATGTAAGACAATTTGGAGGAAAAAAAGAAGAATGCATTTCTGAGAATGTCCACAGTGGTTCTTCCAAATGACAACAAAGGCTTATTGAAAACTTTAAGGTTGTATAGGACTAACTCCATTATCATTTTTATTTACATCGCTGTGATTATCACGGTCATCATTTTAATCGTCAACATCATTATGTGTCCCTTTTAGGGCCAGAGAAGCTTTCATGGGTTTTTTGTCTGTGGCCTCACAGAGCTGTCTGTCCAAATCAATGCGGCAGATTTGATCAGACCCTTTCGGTTGCATGCGGAATGCCAACATCGTCATCATACACAGTAGGAACCAAACAGGGAGATCGTTGAATTGATCGGAGGGACTCCACTGTGCGAGTCAGCGAGTCCCGCAATCAGGGCCCCACCGATCAATAGCAATGATCAGAAGCTGGGCGTCCCGCTGGGAAGAATGAGGGGGGCGGCCGAGTGGCCCCAAAATATCAAATGGATCCACTTGCTGCTAAAAGAGACAGAGCCACTAAGACATAGGATGTGCCACTCCACTCCTCTGTCTCATTTAAGGTCATTTTACTTGGGTTCTGTTAATGCCGTATGTCTACAACATCTCTTTCTTTTACCCAGTAATGTTCAGGGGTTGCCATTTCCATTCAGATATTACTGTGATTATACAGTAGTGACAGCAAACTGTTTCTATGCATTGTCTGATGACCAAAAAGAGCAGTATAATACGCTTACTGCATATAATACTGTTTTCCACAATGTAAAACCATTTTCAAGTGCATTGACCATTCATCGTGATTTTTTTTCAGTCAAGACATATTTACCTAGAACTGGATTAAAATCCAAAATAAATAGCCATTTCATTTACTTTAAAGAAAAAAAAATGAATAAAATAAAACGCATTAACTTAAGAACACTCCAATTTTTAAAAATGTATATTCACAAATTAATGTGCTTTATTAAAATATTGTATTTCATTTAAAAAAAGCTCAACAAAATGTATCTTTAATTACACGTAATTTGAACAACTACTGTAATTGGTAATGATACTGATTTAGGTTTCACAAACCTTAAAAGTTGCTTCACTTTGAGAGAGACATCACTAGCTTGGTTTCCATTAGAGATTTCTTTTTTTTATTTTGCAATATTTTCTAAATGTTGATAAAAAACTTTTTTAAAACTATTGCAAAATGGCAGCATTTACATTAACCACTGTTATGTGGTTAAAACTTATTTTTTTCCTCTCGCAATAAGTCACTCCAAAAATCATTGCGACAGATGTTGGTAGGTTTACATATATATTGCAGCAACCATATTAGCCATTATTTTTAATTGAAGGAGACATAAGCGTGTTATCCAAGCTTTAATGGCAAGAAAAGCCCCTTATATTTGGGAGCGGCCACGTATGAGGTGTTTCTGGGTGTTTCTCCCTCATATCTGCTTCAAGGTCTTGACAAATTGTAGCATTTCTTTGTTACAATCCGCTCAGGTAGGAAGGCAATGACAGGTAAATACATTGCTCAAATGAAGTTCACTGAAGGTTTCAAAATACATGCCGGTACAAACACAATGTATACCAGTGTAAACATAACGGTGACCAGACAAGGAGTGAATGAACAAGGGGAACTTAAATACAAACACAGATGACTGAATAAACGAAGGGCACAGGTGATACAGGTGATGATTAACTAAACACAGCTGAACAGAACTAGACTAACAAGGGTAACCAAGGAAACAGACAAGTGGCGGGAAACTAAGACGAAGGAACATGTGACCAACGCAAAAACACAACTGAAACAGACAGATATGTAACATGCTTAGAATCCAGTATTCCCGTAATTCGTTTGTCTTTTATGAGTTTAATAAAGAACTCTGTCTAGTCTTCTATACCGCCTCCATCTCCATCTCCATTTTGCCTGAAAAACCACCTCATGCGAGCGTAAAAACATTTTTGCGATATACACATGGCCGTATTTTCAATTTGCACAATTTGAAGCGTAATGGAAACACAGCTACTGAAGTATATCCAAAAACTACTAGTTCAATAAATGAGTGAGACTGATTCAAACTGGTCTTTTGAATTATTAATTAAAAAGATCAAGTTCATAAGAGTAATTTGTTCATGAATCAGACTACACTGAAACTCTGTTTGTTTGTTTCTGCGTGCCATTCAAGAGGACAATTCAAGAAAGATGTTTTGTTTCATTATTTTGTGTAGTAGTCTTTTTATCTCATCAAATTCAATTCAAATTGTAAACTCTCATTCAGAACTGGAGTAAAATATGACTTGTTTGCCATGGCCATGGTGATTGAGCAATGTCAAAGCAATACAGAAAAAACAACAGTGTATTGCACAGAATTCAAGTTGAAAGCAAGTACTATACATTACGAAAATAGCTTATTTTAAAGTGCTACTTTTAATGGAAAGTATTCAAGTTTAACCAGAATGCATGGCATTCAGGTGTAGGTAGTATTTTTTTTTTTTTTCCAGACTACACCTCGGACACACACCACTTGCAATGTAGACAGCTCTATGATCTAGCTCTGTTATTTACCGCCACTTGCTTGTCACACTCACACACAATGGCCAATGGGGTAGTTTTCATGGAAGTCAGTTTCTGCCTCATCAGTAAAAAATAAAACGGGATATTATCAGTGTAAGTCAGATTTTTCTGAGGTGAAAACAGGCTTCCATAGGTTTTACATGTTTTAATACTACATGTCCTAATGACAATGTCCTTTACAGGATTGAAGGGCCGCCACATTTCTGTAAAAGCTGTGACTGTAGTCCTGTGTTCTTTTTAGGAGGCAAGCTCTATAGTATGGTGCCGTGGGAAAGACTCCATCTCACAGTGAGCTGGCCGAAGTGTCCTGAACGGATCGGTGCAGCAATGTGTAAAGTGACAGGAAGAAGATTACGACATCTAATCCAAGCCCAGTCTAGCTGTTAGGGTCACTGGGCCAAAATCTGCCACTCCTCTTCTTGTCCTGCTTCATCTGTTCCTGCTGGCCAGGGCCACTCATGGAGAACGCTCATTTCAAACACATGCTATTTGTACTTTAGTATTGACATATTGCAGGATTCAAAGTAGAGCAAGTGAAGCAACTCGTAGACCGATATTAGCACTTTCTGCATTGTAAAAAAAAAAAAACCTTTGAGAACATTAGGTGTGATTTTTGAAGATAACGCACCATTTGGGGCGACTGTCATGATAGGACTCTGCCTGTCCTTGAGTAAATGTACTTATGCAGTGGGAAATTTTGCACAGCACTTGCTAGACCAAAACCAAGCCAAATGTCACAAAAAAGCCCTCCCTAATATGAGTTTATATTAGCACAGATGCAGTTTGCTGTGTTTTTCATGATTTATCTACTGGATCGAACATTAAAGTCACCATGAAATCAAAATTCTTGTTTGTTTGTTGTTGTTTTTTATGGAATATTGCAGCTTTATTATAAATGATTTATCCGTGCATATCATAATTAGTTTTTAATTTACGTGCCCTCGTAATCTTTAATCAAAATAACTTCCCCTCCCTCTTGCAACCTTTCAACCTCCCTCTCTTCTCTGATGATGCGTTCACTGGCATGAAGGCTGTTACATAATCTCGCAGCAATAGCAAACCACGATCCATTTGTCCTAATGGACAAAATAAAGTCCTAAATTTTTTCTTGTTTGAGAAGCAGTTTCACTTGAACATTAATAGAGAGCAAACACATAAAGAGTCAAATAATGTAGTTGACCCCATTTCCCACAACGCACCTGCATTTGCATTTCACAGCACAGGGTCACATTCTCAGGCCGCTAGCAACCAAACTTTTTTCCATTGTTAGCTCGCATACACTTCAAGTAGATGGCTGTGTGCAGGGCATACCAAGTGTGAAGAGAGGTTTGCCGCTCAGACAGGTGTTTTCAAGGTGTAGCACTGTCAGCCTGCTGGTGAGAAGGGCTTTTGACAAGGCCTGTGCGGCGTAGTCCACCATGGGCATGTTGCAAGCATCCAGCCTCCACAGGCATCCACTCTGAAGAGACCAGACAGCAAACCATCAGAGAGAGAGAGAGAGAGAGAGAGAGAGAGACTCAGAGGCCTGGTTTTGCCCTCGCTGCGGACTGGCCTCTCTGTCTCACCCTCTCTCATCAAAAACCACCCTGTCTACAGAAGCAGGAATGTCAAAACCGGAAAACAATTCTGACGGGAGGTTCCCAAAGATCTGCAGGCCATTCCGGAGTTTCATCCTTTAGTCCACCACTTCAAAAGTGTCCAGATTTTTTTCTTCTTTCCCTTTCTTGGGAGATTTTGATTGATCTCAAATAATACTGCCTGAGAGCATGCCTTTGGTTTTTACCATTGAAGTCCTCATCACCATAAGGTGATGCTGTCTTTCATCTAGAGCGGTTGCTAAATGAACACATATTGTCAGGAATTTTATGAGGACTATAATGATGTCCATTAAAATCAAAGTGTGAATGAGGCTTTATTCAGCAGTGCAGACATTTTCATCTTTGATGCATGGTAATTCATTGCTTCCAATTCAATCTGAATACCACTATAAGGTATCGGTTCACACTTGATGACACATTGTTACTGAACTTAAAAAAATGAAGGCAACGTTTACGTAGCATTTTTTTTGTTTTACTTTTAAAATTAAAATGTCGAGTTGCCATAACTTAGAATCTGGCATGATTTTAAGATGAAACATTTTTACATTTGTAAAAAGGTGTTATAAATGCAAATCGTTATATGTACTTACATGGTTTAAATTGTTCCGTTTATTTTATGAACAAATCAGTTTTTGAAAGACTTTTAAGTGTAAGAATCGTTGACTTGCACTGAATTATTTAAGTTATTAAAGAATTGTTTTTACATTGTAGTGCACTAATTATAATGTTAACAATTTAGCATATAACATATTTTAACTGTCTGAATTACATATTCCATGACCCATTGGGCAATAGGATTATATGTGCAGTGTGTAAATATTTAATGGTGCGTTCAAGTCATGTTGAAAAGAATGTAGGCTATTTACGAGCTAAATGCACATGAACACCACCACAAAGTCGTAAATACAAGTAGGAAGCCCCAATGTTTACAGTGAGAAACGTGGTGGAATACCACAATATTTATAGGTATTTAGCAGTGACGTTGTCAGGCTTTCTTATTTACAACAAAATAAACCATTGTAATATAACAATATAATATGGAACTATAGATTTTACAGTGGCTTGGCTTCATAAATTAATTAAAAACATTGAAAAGCAAAACACACCTGATGCATATTCTTTGTTCTTCATTTTCTGTAAGTAGAGTTTACCTTTCTGTATTTTGTGTCGTTAATTAAAGGCATAGTTCACCCAAAAATGAAAATTAGCCCATGATTTACTCTCGCCCTCAAGCAATCCTAGGTGTATGACATTCTTCTTTCAGACGAATACAATCAGAATTATATAAAAAAAAGTTCTGGCTCTTCCAAGCTTTATAATGGCAGTGAATGGCTGTTTCTGTTTTGAAGCCCAAAAAAGTGCATCCATCCATTAAAAAGTAATCTTAAATTTGCTTGAGTTTATTATTTATGATGATAATCATTATAAGTACTTAATCCATATAAAACATTAAAGGCTACATGCGGTTTAAAAGTAAACATTGTTTATAAAAAAAGTGAAAAATAAGCAACCCTCTAGGCACACCTAATAATAATAATAATTATTATTATTAGTAGTAGTAGTAGTAGTATTACTAGTATTATTATTACAATGAAACATAGCTAAATCTACTGTACAACAGTAGCCTAATATATTTCTGTCAATTTCTTCAAGTTAAACCGAACTTTTATTTTGAACTTATTTTTATTTTTGCAGTGAAGACCTTTGAGTGTCTGTAGCTGTGTCTTATTTCGAAGGCTGCATCCTCTGGAGATCACATTTGAAGACATATGCAACCTTCAAATGCGACCTCCGGAGGATGCAGTTTGTGTGTTTATATGACGATCGTTTTTCTCAAATAAAATGGTAAATGCTTATGAAGTGACTCTCAGAGCGGCTCTGGTTCATGTCCTCATATAGAGACATGGCAGAAGCTAAAAAGACAGCAAGTGTCACGCGTGCGTGTGGCAAATTAAACCACACGTCTGCGCCATTCATTCACACAGAGATGCAGAACATGCAGGATTAATATTTAAATAGTCTTTTATGGTTTAATATTCACAGACACTAGTATTCGGCTACAGTCTGGAGCCCTGGTCTTAGATAAACACGGAAGCGACTGAAAGCAGCTGCCTCTTAGTAGGTACCAATGTCCTCTGTACAACAGGTGTTGTGCCGAATTCTGACCCCGCCAAATTATTACAACAAAAATGGAGACTATTGAGGGTGTTCCTAGCGATTTTCAGAGGGACTTTTTGCAACCTCTTCAGGAGATAGCAGTTCTCAGCTCCATAAAAAATTGGTGCATGTCTTCGGTACAATACAGGACGTTTGTGTACCTTGTATTTTATCTATAATGTCATTATTGTTCTGTATATAAGCTAGTTTAATTTTATGAAAAGCAACATTCATACAGGGGCGCCATATGAGTCACCTACACAATCGAGTGTAACCCAGTGTTTTTTAGAGTGCATGGTTTAACTATAATAACCATGTTTTCATTATTTGTAGTAAAACCATGGTTAATGGGACCATAAATCTTACCTGTCGGAGGAGGTGTGACAGTGAAAGCCAACCTGAGAATCCCATGCTTGCGTTGGAGGACATGTCGAGGTGCGTAGCTGATTCGTAGTACAAAAACATATCCAGCAACGATGATGCTCCCTAATATGAAAGAAAATAAATCAGTACCAACAAGTAAACAGAACCCTGACATTAAAAAAAAAAATGAATATGGACAAAGTTTTGGGGGCGGACACGAGTCAGTTTGGTTGGCAGGAAACATGATGATGAAATAATGGTAACAAAACATACAGGGGCGTTCGACCAACATCATAACAAATGACTCGAGCTGCAGGCTGGTTCTCTCAATGAATCATTCAAAAAGGCCCCCAAAAAGAGATATTGGAATCATAATCATATAGTTATTACTTTCAACAACAACAACAAAAAAAAAATATATATATATATATATGTTAAATAGAATAGACAATAACATAAAATATTTAACATTAGCCCATTCTATTGTATTTATCCTCATAAAATCAAAATCTACCTTATTTACTTTGTTAACAAACATTACTGGTCTTAGGGTGAACAATTAATTGTTTGTCGCGGTAATCTTTAATCAAAATCTGAAAAGTAACTTCCGGTCTGGAAATGGCGTTCCTTCTCAGATGATGTCAGTTTGACGCTTGGGTTTGAATATGCTTAACCCCTCCCCTCCAACCGTTAGTCTGCTATGAGCGAGAGATGGAGAGGAGGAGCGCTGAGGTAAAACCCTGCCCTCTATTCAATATTCCGTCTCACTTGGAAATACGTCACAGCACTGAAATAAAATCAGTTGCAACTTCCGGTTCACTGGGACTTTAAAGGTGGTAGTTAGCCGCTGGTGATGTTACCACACTGCGGTTCAGAAAACGTTTGGAAAATGTATATTGACATGTGACCCAGCAATTGAACCAAGTGTGAAAACAGACTTAAAAGTAAATGTTCATATACTTACATTTTCCTCAAGCTCGGCCCCCTGCAGACTGATAAAATCAAATTGCACTGATTTCAGGATCTCTTCAAGAGATTCGCAGGAGCAATAATCTAACTGTTCACCTGGAAAAGCAATCAAAATGGAGATACCACTCTTTACACTTTAGGTGACCCTGGACCAAGTGTCAAACGCATTTGCTGTGACAAATTTCATACAGCACTGGATAAACTAACATACACCTACATTACACATCTGCCCCTCCAAATAGTGAGACGTATTAGACACGAACACACATAACACGATCACGTCTGATCCCCTCCCTTCAGTGGAGGAGACAATCAAAGAGCTTCTGATTATGCAGGAACAGATGACTTTTAAACAAAGCCCTGAGAAATACTTTGATGGCCACAGCAGTCCGTCTATATTAGACACGCATTGCAAAGGCCCCCTTCCCCTCATAAACTCTTATCTTCCTGGTCGGGGAGAAGCCAGATCGCTCAGAGCTGCATGTTGGGGAGATAATAATTTATTCATCATTAGCATAATCATTTGTAATTTTTTTTAACAATAATCACTTAACTGTACCATAGGAAGGGGGGATCAGAAATCCCATTTTTCTAATCCCCTCTGCCATGTGCAGATAATGACACTGAGACTTGGAGTTAGATGCCATCAGTGTGTGACAGGGCGCAGGAAGCCTGAACATGCTGACCCGCACTTCAAGCTCACTTTTACTGGTATCAATAGCCGCTGTTTCAGTCATCAAAGGGACAGCATTTTAATCCCAAACTAATGCCCTTCAGCATCGGCATGTACATTTCAATTAACAGGCTCGTCAAAGTTCTGATCTTATCAAAGTGTGGTAGCTAAAAAGTTCAGTTGCGGTTCACAACCACACTTCAGGGAAAATGAGAATAGGCTATCTTTCTACAGCTAAGCAAATTAAAACACACATACAAAATAGATTAAAATACACATACTGTAAATATATAACTCAGAGACAGAACATAAATCTATTTAGGTTGTCAGTATGACAATAGTCAAACTATTTACAGACCTGTCTGAGATACTAATTCTGTTTATTCAAGTGTCATTCAGCGAAAAGAAAAAAAAAAAAAAAACGAATAATCGCTGGCGTCCATGACGATGCCATATTTCAGACCGTTAGCTGAAACTCAACAAACACATTTTTGCTGAATATTTGGCTAATTTGTATGAATTTGTAAAATTTAATTGATAATTTTCGTACAATCTACAGTGACGGATATTTTTAGGGGTGAATGTTCATGCTTAGTTTTTTTTCTACAAATCATGTTTCCATACAAATCACATCATACAAATTCTTACGAAATCACTACTCCATAAAATAGTTTTCTCATCAGATCGGGTTGAACTCAGTCAGTCAGCATTTCATTTCTGAAGTACTTTTACATTATAACTTTCAACCAAGTTTGGGGCGCACCATTATTCTGGAACTTTGCAATAGAGTGGAGCAGGTATGACATCACTTTGTAGGCCAAAACACGGAAGCGAATTAGCTTTTTAGCACTTCCGGTTCCATCGTCCCGAAGTCAATGGATTTTTTTTTTTTATGGAATTTTGGTTAAATGGCTGAAATACACTCAAAAAAATTTACTTATGATGCTGTTCACTTTATTTAAGCAATTCATCTTGATTTAACACCATTATATCAGATTTCTGGTTCAAATGTAATTGATTCATGTTGAACTGACTTAAAACCGTTACTCTTTGACATAACTTGATGTTTTCATTTTGAAATAACAATGTTTCAATCAAGTAACCCAATCAAACAGGACTTTCACTTCCCATCATGCTTTGCAAAGGGGCTGAATTCGAGAGTAAATATTTAAATAAAGTGCTATTTTATGCATTTCTAACAAGATGAGAAAATGGAGGGACTTTTTAATGTTTAATGTTTTGTTATGTTGGTATTTAAAAGTTTGTGTTATGTTAGTGTTTTTGGAGGTTACCATTGTGGTGAAGTGTAGAGCATGTGCTTGGGGTAAGGATCTGCTGATAACAATTAAAGTTGTTTTAATAATAATAAAAAAAAATGTAAAAAAAAAAAAAAAAAAATTATTATGGGCAATAAGATCTTGTAAAAGGTTTTGTAAATGTTGTAAAAATATCAGTTAAACTGGATTATTTGTTTGGGTTTTTATTCATTTTAGAGTAATTAAACTTAATAGTTTTGAACAAAATTAAGAATGTTAACCTGATTTAACTAAATGGCATTGAATTAACTTTACATAAAAATTTAAATTACGTGCAAAACCTAATTACGTGGAACCTGTTTACATAAAAAAATTAAGTAAATCCAACGTATCATTTTTTTTAAGTGTACGGTCTGTGGTGAACACAAGCTCAAGACAATTTCACGTTTTATTCTACAACTTAAAATACATTAGTATTACCCCACTCGTGATTCTTGCGTGTCTTGAAAAAGGCGGTTGCTAACAAGTGGCTAAATGGGACTACAGAGGCAGTCGGGGAAATTAAACTTCATCACATCGAACAGGTAAACTCAGTCCGCTTTTACAGCCTCATTATGCTTATAATTGTGCTCTTATAAACTAGTCTAACTCAAACGTTCTTGGAAAATATTTTGAGATAAGTTGTCGGAAGCTTAGTGATGGTGATGTTAAAATCACGGTAGTCCGTTTATAGCCTAGCTTTAGCCTTTTACTTCTGGGACTGCTTTTAGGCTTCAAAATTAATAAAAGTTGTGTTCATCTGTGATAATTATCTTGATGGACAAAACGTGCAAGTATCATAAACTTGTTGGTCACAGAGCTTGTTTTTTTTTGTTTTTTTTTTGCGATAATCCAAAAGTCCTATTGGGTTTTTCTCGAGGGAACCAGTGTGATGCTAACTGCTGGTTGGCCTACAAAGTGACGTCATACCTGCGCCACTATATAGTCCGCCTCAAACTTACGCCATTAGTTGCGACAATGTCACTTTGTCAGGATGTTCATTTCTGCTATATTATGTTTTGTCTCCGTTCCAAAGTAAAGGGTTTTTGAGGTAGTGTTTTACTTATTCATTGTGTTTACAATTCAGTTATGGCTACAGATTCTTATAGCCCCATCATTTCCATAGATTCCCAGAACAAATAGACTTATAGGCTACGTGATTCCACATTTTAGTGCAGCACAAAAGGGCAAATTACCTGAGTTTTACAACTGCAGAAAAGATAAACAAAACATCTGATTGCTAAAATGCATGTTTGAACCTTCCATTATGTTGTCACGGTTGGTGTGCTTCTCCTCCCTGAGTTGTGTCTATGAATTTGAAAGATTCTCTGTTTGTTTTAGGATCGCGCAGTAGAGCGTTTACAGCGGGTCAGACTAGTGATTCTAAATACATGCTGATGGAAAGAAAAATAAAGCCGGATGAAGAGATGAACATCTCAGGTGAAATGATAGCACTGGGGGATTTTTCTGGTGGTGGGATAGCAAAATAATAAATAGTGAATTATTGAACTTACCTGACAGGTCAAAACACCTGGCTCTGTCGGTAACACAAGTAATTTGCTGCATGAAAAAGAGACAGACAGATCAAAGTCAAGAGATTTCTGTACTCCGAAAAGGTTTTTAATATTTGCCATTATTGAATATTTCAAAATTGAATATTATTTTTTTGGGGGGGATGTATGTTTCGAGCATGGCCCTGTCTGATGTCATAAAGGGCAGAATTCCTTGTAGCCACTTCTCCCGAATCTGCCCATCAACCAGAGTGAGAGTAAGAATCAACAAGCTTCGGTCGGGTTACGGAAGCTGTCAACAGCGCTGTCATTTCGTTTTTAGACCACGAGATCAACAATGTCACTAAAGAAGCGTGTTTTTGGTTGTGAGGGGAAAGATAACCTTGTTCAGCTTCTCAAATAACCCAGCGTTAAGGAAACAGTGGATGCAGTTTTTTTTTTTTCGGGAACTGCAACAGAGTTCTGCAAGTGTGTGTGTTTGTTCCCGGTCATGAGTGGAAACCGCAGGCGGTGAGTGAAACTGCATCAAATGTCTGTGTTTTATTGGCAATCGGCACGTAAGTGCATATAATATAAACAACACGAACGTATAGTGAATCGAAGGTTATCAGATAATGCCATGATGTATTTTGTGTGTATGTGTACACCACTGCACACCTGCACGAGTTCGACTGTTTTCAGAAAGAATCGGTACAGCGTATCTGTCTTTAATAAATGTGATAAAACTAAACACTCTTCCACTCTACTCTTCTACTCTATACTACTCTATAGATACTCAAGATTAACATGAGACTGGCAGAAACTATGTGCGTTATGTACCCTTTAACAAACTATATCAGACTACATTGACCAAAAGTCAAATTTAGAACGGTTCAAAATAACATAAAACTGACAAAATACTTATTGCAATGGTCTCTATTTAATAAAAATGACATGCAGGACTTTTCCTAAAAAACGGTCCCAATTTATATTACAGGGTTCATGCTATTGTGTATTTGTGTGATAGGTTACCAATGCGTTTAAGTATTTTGTGGAGCTTGGTATACAGACTCCATTATACCTCAAACAAAATGTAATCATCAAGATTTGAAAGTGACACGAACAGTTTATGTTAATTTCAAGTACGTCACAGCACAGATCATTTTAGCTCAATCTGGCAATCTAGCCGCTAGACTGTAGCTAGCAGATGGCAGTTAGCATCTATCAGGCAACGGACTGATGAAGTCCCTCACTCAACCTGCTGTAAACACGAACAGGACGTCATATGGGATTTTGCGTTTAGAGCGAAACAAATTAAGCATCGCAATGTGCGAACGAACACTCTCACGGTTTAATGTTATTCCGAAAAAAAGGTCTCAACAAGGATGACTTAAGGCCATGGATTTGTACCTCTCCTTCTTTGTTTGATGTTTTCCATCTTAATAAATGTGGAAACTTCTGAAGCCCTTTGCTGCTAAGCAATGTTCTGTGCTGTGCATTGAGGAAAATGAAATGACAAAGTACAAAATGCATTGATGTGTCAGGAGGGAGAGGACAAAATGAAGTGATAAAAAGAGCTTTGCTTCCTCCAGGCAGAACGGGACACAGCTTATAAACTTGACTTCCACAGACGGCATCTCAAGTGCATTTCCAATTCTTCACTCGAAGACTCCAGGAGACCCACTCCAGCGCTCCGCAGTCTGGGTGGCTTTGTATTAGCAACTGTTTGAGAGCATATATTTCTCCTTTTTTCTTCATTTAATTAGTTGAACAAAATTATTTCGAAACATTTTATACAGTAAAAGCTCTCAGGGATTAAAATCAGCCGCACATTTTCCTTTCAGCATCTTTTCTGCAATAAAGGATAAATTATTTAAAATAACACGACCTTTTATCTCACACCCTTTGAAGGCAGCAAATTAAAAATGTAAATTGGGATCTAATTAATATGCAAATATATTCATTCCCAGTTAACAATTAGCAATTAAACCTGCAGTGTCTAGAAAGAGCATAGACCAAATTAATAACTTAATTTATCATTAACAAAATGAAAATGTACACAATTTTTTTAGTTTTAAAAATGTTACGCTGCATCCCTGGCTCTTCATCAGCCCCAGAGCCGGGGAAAAACACATTTAATAGAACAATTTGGTGCTTGTCATAGAAAATGATAAATAACTAGCCTAAAAAAACAACATGATTGGCTACATGGACGGTGCAGACAACTGGGAAGGAAATAAACATGGCCATTTCATGCAGTAAAGAAAGAAATCATTGCCAACCCTCAGAGTCTAGAGAGTGCAATGGACATTAAAGATTAAAAGTGTGAAAGTTATTTATACTCATGTGAGAGATTGTGAAATTCTACTCCGTATTGGGGCGAGGGGGGGGCAGTTATTTCACTTCAGACACTCTGTGGCTTTCTGATGAATGTTCAACGCTCAGAGCTAAGCAGCTCGACAGAGTCAGGCTGGGAGCAAGGATGTTTTTGGGGAGCTCTGCAGCGCTGCATTCGCTCTAATGGGAGGACGGTTCAGTCTGAAATACAAACTTCTCACAAAATCTATGCCTTATCCTGCAGGGAGATGTGAGATGCTGAATCGTTTGATGATGCTTCTGAGGCAAGCACTCATACTGTATGGGGCGCTTCTGTAAGTCTTTTCTCTTTGTTATTTTCTGTTACTACAATTGCCACCACCTCCGACAGGATTTGCACTTCAGTGGCGGTGACACTTCAACAAACGTTACTCATTTACAAGCCCCTGGGATAGCAACTCATATCAAGAAGTTTCTGTGTGTTCTGAGACGGAGTGGACACGGAAAACTTCGAATGAGAAACTTCAAGACCGAGCTTACTACGCTAAACAAAGTAAATGGGGGTATATGTGAGGGTGAGGGTGAAAAAAGTATTAAGCATTTAAGCCTGTGTTGAACTAAGGGGGCCTGGGGTCCTTCACACAGGCCTTTTGTTTGTTATACCTCTTCTATGAAGCTGTAACCAAAAGCAATACTGTTTTACCCACTTTAAAAAAAAAAAATAAAAAAAAATTCAAAGAATAGAGAAAGCCCACGGGTACAATAAAAGCTTTAAATAGATTTCAGCAGCCATCCTCTAGGGATGATCCTGCCTGAAAAAAAAAAAGCACGTAATTTGATAAATATGCTCTTTAAGCAGCAAATTTCATTTAGCATTCTCTTATTAGAAATTCACACGCAGTTCTCAACTAAATATCCTTCCTTTTAGCTTCTGCTTAAGCATACATATTTCACCCTTTTAGGGGACCACCTACATTCCTTTCAAATGCAGTGGGGTTCATTAGCGGCGTGGAGATAATGCCGAGAGTGTGTTTAATGTAAGCACTGCTAAGTCCCTCATTTTCCACAAATAATTCTCCTTGATCTAATCGTAAATTTATGCAGAAGAGAAACTGATGCTCTTAACGTTGCTGGTCAATGTAAAATAAGTGCGGAGCTTGAATTATGCATGCATGCTCGTGTGTGTGTGTGTGTGTGTGTGTGTGTGTGTGTGTATTTGCATGTGTGCTTCTCATTTCCTTTCATTTACCTGTTTGTTATTGTCTTGCTTTTTTAGTTCAATAAAACGTGGTTGGCTAATTAACCTGCTCCCTAAGAGGATTAAAATGTGTTTATTTTTCTTTTCATCCTCTTTCTTTCTTTCATTTCAAAGTTATTTTCACCAAATAATGTTCATTACACACACAGCTATTTCAAACCAAATCTTCTGCACAAATAACCTAATATTAGCAAGAAATCAAAGCGTGAGAAGTGCCGTGTGTTTTAATGCACATTATTCCACTGTACCTTTAATTGATCAAGAGCCTTTGGGTTTGGTTTCACGTGGTGCTTTTCACAGCTCTGCTTGTAGGCCAGAATTATGTCTGTCAGACTGAGACTGTCAGCTAAAACAGAACAAACATATTAGAGCCATAACAAGAATATTCCATTTTTAATCCTAAAAAAATGAAATGAATTAGCTCCATGAGATATAGGAATTAGAAAAGTCATGCATTTTTCTTGTACATTAATTTCTTTTCTTTTTCTTTTCCTTATGACTAAGTGCATATACAAGATAAAAACAAAAAAACTTTTCTTCATCAATAACTGATCAATTGTGAGAGTAAATTGATCAAAAGTGACAGTATAAAGGCTTTGCTACATTGCTCCAAAAAAAAATCTATTTCACATAAATGCTGTTCTATCTCGTTTCCACTAAAACTATTAAGCAGCAGTGCAACTGTTTTCTATGGAACAGTTTTCCGCCACAGAATAAAAAATAACTTTTTATCTCACAATTGCGAGTTTACATCAGAATTGCGCGATATAAAGTGCGAGATATAAAGTCAGAATTGTGAGAATTTCTCGCAATTCTCTGAGAACAGTCAGTCAAAAAGTCTTTTAAAAGTTTTTTGAAAGAAACACAGAATTGCCAACGCTATCTCATGACCAATTCGCACGTATTTGTACAAGGTGGCTGATTAAATGCGACCTTACTCGAATGATTTCATACGATTTGTCTAAACCGCAGTGACGGGTAGATTTAGGGGCGGGGTTTGACAATTGTGAATTATTTCTCACAATTCTGACTTTATATATCGCAACTCTGATCATTCATACGAAATCAAATACGAATTAGCCTCTTCGTCAAATACATACAAATTGCTGTGAGATCGGATTGGAATTGCAAGATATAAATTAAATTAAAAAGCGACTTTATATTATGCAATTCTGACTTTATATCTCACAATTCTGACTTTATATCTCAATTCTGACTTTATATCTCAATTCTGACTTTATATCTCTCACAATTCTGACTTTATATCTCAATTCTGACTTTATATCTCACAGTTCTGACTTTATATCTCACAATTCTGACTTTATATCTCAATTCTGACTTTATATCTCACAATTCTGACTTTATATCTCACAATTCTGACTTTATATCTCAATTCTGACTTTATATCTCACAGTTCTGACTTTATATCTCACAATTCTGACTTTATATCTCACAATTCTGACTTTATATCTCACATTCTGACTTTATATCTCACAATTCTGACTTTATCTCTCAATTCTGACTTTATATCTCACAATTCTGACTTTAAATCTCACAATTCTGACTTTATATCTCACAGTTCTGACTTTATATCTCACAATTCTGACTTTATATCTCAATTCTGACTTTATATCTCACAGTTCTGACTTTATATCTCACAGTTCTGACTTTATATCTCAATTCTGACTTTATATCTCAATTCTGACTTTATATCTCACAATTCTGACTTTATATCACACAATTCTGACTTTATAACTCAATTCTGACTTTATGTCTCACAATTCTGACTTTATATCACACAATTCTGACTTTATATCTCACAGTTCTGACTTTATATCTCAGAATTCTGACTTTATATCACAATTCTGACTTTATATCTCACAATTCTGACTTTATATCTCAATTCTGACTTTATATCTCACAATTCTGACTTTATATCACACAATTCTGACTTTATATCTCAGAATTCTGACTTTATATCTCAATTCTGACTTTATGTCTCACAATTCTGACTTTATATCTCACAATTCTGACTTTATATCTCACAATTCTGACTTTATATCTCAATTCTGACTTTATATCACAGAATTCTGACTTTATATCACACAATTCTGACTTTATATCTCAGAATTCTGACTTTATATCTCAATTCTGACTTTATATCACACAATTCTGACTTTATATCTCACAATTCTGACTTTATATCACACAATTCTGACTTTATATCTCAGAATTCTGGCTTTATATCTCAATTCTGACTTTATGTCTCACAATTCTGACTTTATATCTCACAATTCTGACTTTATATCACACAATTCTGACTTTATATCTCACAATTCTGACTTTATATCTCAATTCTGACTTTATATCTCACAATTCTGACTTTATATCACAGTTCTGACTTTATATCTCACAATTCTGACTTTATATCTCACAATTCTGACTTTATATCTCACAATTCTGACTTTATATCACACAATTCTGACTTTATATCACACAATTCTGACTTTATATCTCAGAATTCTGACTTTATATCTCAATTCTGACTTTATATCTCACAATTCTGACTTTATATCACACAATTCTGACTTTATATCTCACAATTCTGACTTTATATCTCAATTCTGACTTTATATCTCAGAATTCTGACTTTATATATCACAATTCTGACTTTATATCTCACAATTCTGACTTTATATCACAATTCTGACTTTATATCTCAATTCTGACTTTATATCACACAATTCTGACTTTATATCTCACAATTCTGACTTTATATCTCAATTCTGACTTTATATCTCACAATTCTGACTTTATATCTCACAGTTCTGACTTTATATCTCACAGTTCTGACTTTATATCTCACAATTCTGACTTTATATCTCAATTCTGACTTTATATCACACAATTCTGACTTTATATCTCACAATTCTGACTTTATATCTCAGAATTCTGACTTTATATCTCAATTCTGACTTTATATCTCACAATTCTGACTTTATATCACACAATTCTGACTTTATATCTCACAATTCTGACTTTATATCTCAATTCTGACTTTATATCTCAGAATTCTGACTTTATATCACACAATTCTGACTTTATATCTCACAATTCTGACTTTATATCACAATTCTGACTTTATATCTCAATTCTGACTTTATATCTCACAATTCTGACTTTATATCTCACAGTTCTGACTTTATATCTCACAGTTCTGACTTTATATCTCACAGTTCTGACTTTATATCTCACAATTCTGACTTTATATCTCACAATTCTGACTCTATATCTCACAGTTCTGACTTTATATCTCAATTCTGACTTTATATCTCAATTCTGACTTTATATCTCACAATTCTGACTTTATATCTCAATTCTGACTTTATATCTCACAATTCTGACTTTATATCTCAATTCTGACTTTATATCTCAATTCTGACTTTATATCTCACAATTCTGACTTTATATCTCAATTCTGACTTTATATCTCACAATTCTGACTTTATATCTCAATTCTGACTTTATATCTCACAATTCTGACTTTATATCTCAATTCTGACTTTATATCTCACAGTTCTGACTTTATATCTCACAATTCTGACTTTATATCTCACAATTCTGACTTTATATCACACAATTCTGACTTTATATCTCACAATTCTGACTTTATATCTCAATTCTGACTTTATATCTCACAATTCTGACTTTATATCTCACAATTCTGACTTTATATCACACAATTCTGACTTTATATCTCACAATTCTGACTTTATATCTCACAATTCTGACTTTATATCTCAATTCTGACTTTATATCATCAGAATTCTGACTTTATATCACACAATTCTGACTTTATATCTCAGAATTCTGACTTTATATCTCAATTCTGACTTTATATCACACAATTCTGACTTTATATCTCAATTCTGACTTTATGTCTCACAATTCTGACTTTATGTCTCACAATTCTGACTTTATATCACACAATTCTGACTTTATATCTCACAATTCTGACTTTATATCACACAATTCTGACTTTATATCTCAGAATTCTGACTTTATATCTCAATTCTGACTTTATATCACAGAATTCTGACTTTATATCACACAATTCTGACTTTATATCTCAGAATTCTGACTTTATATCTCAATTCTGACTTTATATCACACAATTCTGACTTTATATCTCACAATTCTGACTTTATATCACACAATTCTGACTTTATATCTCAGAATTCTGACTTTATATCTCAATTCTGACTTTATGTCTCACAATTCTGACTTTATGTCTCACAATTCTGACTTTATATCTCAATTCTGACTTTATATCTCACAATTCTGACTTTATATCACACAATTCTGACTTTATATCTCAGAATTCTGACTTTATATCTCAATTCTGACTTTATATCTCACAATTCTGACTTTATATCACACAATTCTGACTTTATATCTCACAATTCTGACTTTATATCTCAATTCTGACTTTATATCTCACAATTCTGACTTTATATCTCACAGTTCTGACTTTATATCTCAGAATTCTGGCTTTATATCTCAATTCTGACTTTATGTCTCACAATTCTGACTTTATATCTCAATTCTGACTTTATATCTCACAATTCTGACTTTATATCTCACAATTCTGACTTTATCTCACAATTCTGACTTTATATCTCACAGTTCTGACTTTATATCTCACAATTCTGACTTTATATCTCAATTCTGACTTTATATCTCACAATTCTGACTCTATATCTCACAGTTCTGACTTTATATCTCAATTCTGACTTTATATCTCACAATTCTGACTTTATATCACACAATTCTGACTTTATATCTCACAATTCTGACTTTATATCTCACAGTTCTGACTTTATATCTCACAATTCTGACTTTATATCTCACAATTCTGACTTTATATCTCAATTCTGACTTTATATCTCACAATTCTGACTTTATATCTCACAGTTCTGACTTTTATAACTCAATTCTGACTTTATATCTCACAATTCTGACTTTATATCACACAATTCTGACTTTATATCTCACAGTTCTGACTTTATATCTCACAATTCTGACTTTATATCTCACACAATTCTGACTTTATATCTCACAATTCTGACTTTATATCTCAATTCTGACTTTATATCTCACAATTCTGACTTTATATCACACAATTCTGACTTTATATCTCACAATTCTGACTTTATATCTCAATTCTGACTTTATATCTCACAATTCTGACTTTATATCTCACAATTCTGACTTTATATCTCACAATTCTGACTTTATATCTCACAATTCTGACTTTATATCTCAAATCTGACTTTATATCTCACAATTCTGACTTTATATCTCACAATTCTGACTTTATATCTCAATTCTGACTTTATATCTCAATTCTGACTTTATATCTCACAATTCTGACTTTATATCTCACAATTCTGACTTTATATCTCACAATTCTGACTTTATATCTCACAAATTCTGACTTTATATCTCAATTTTGACTTTATATCTCACAATTCTGACTTTATATCTCACAATTCTGACTTTATATCTCAATTCTGACTTTATATCTCACAATTCTGACTTTATATCTCACAGTTCTGACTTTATATCTCACAGTTCTGACTTTATATCTCACAATTCTGACTTTATATCACAATTCTGACTTTATATCACACAATTCTGACTTTATATCACAATTCTGACTTTATATCTCACAATTCTGACTTTATATCTCAATTCTGACTTTATATCTCACAATTCTGACTTTATATCACACAATTCTGACTTTATATCTCAGAATTCTGACTTTATATCTCAATTCTGACTTTATATCTCACAATTCTGACTTTATATCACACAATTCTGACTTTATATCTCACAATTCTGACTTTATCTCACAATTCTGACTTTATATCTCAATTCTGACTTTATATCTCACAATTCTGACTTATATCTCACAGTTCTGACTTTATATCTCACAATTCTGACTTTATATCTCACAGTTCTGACTTTATATCTCACAATTCTGACTTTATATCTCACAATTCTGACTTTATATCTCACAGTTCTGACTTTATATCTCAATTCTGACTTTATATCTCAATTCTGACTTTATATCTCACAATTCTGACTTTATATCTCAATTCTGACTTTATATCTCACAATTCTGACTTTATATCTCAATTCTGACTTTATATCTCAATTCTGACTTTATATCTCACAATTCTGACTTTATATCTCAATTCTGACTTTATATCTCACAATTCTGACTCTATATCTCACAATTCTGACTTTATATCTCACAATTCTGACTTTATATCTCAATTCTGACTTTATATCTCACAGTTCTGACTTTATATCTCTCAATTCTGACTTTATATCTCACAATTCTGACTTTATATCACACAATTCTGACTTTATATCTCACAATTCTGACTTTATATCTCAATTCTGACTTTATATCTCACAATTCTGACTTTATATCTCACAATTCTGACTTTATATCTCACAATTCTGACTTTATATCTCACAATTCTGACTTTATATCTCACAATTCTGACTTTATATCTCACAATTCTGACTTTATATCTCAGAATTCTGACTTTATATCACACAATTCTGACTTTATATCTCAGAATTCTGACTTTATATCTCAATTCTGACTTTATATCACACAATTCTGACTTTATATCTCACAATTCTGACTTTATATCACACAATTCTGACTTTATATCTCACAATTCTGACTTTATATCTCAATTCTGACTTTATCTCACAATTCTGACTTTATATCTCACAATTCTGACTTTATATCACACAATTCTGACTTTATATCTCACAATTCTGACTTTATATCACACAATTCTGACTTTATATCTCACAATTCTGACTTTATATCTCAAAATTCTGACTTTATATCTCAGAATTCTGACTTTATATCACACAATTCTGACTTTTATATCTCAATTCTGACTTTATATCTCAATTCTGACTTTATATCACACAATTCTGACTTTATATCTCACAATTCTGACTTTATATCACACAATTCTGACTTTATATCTCAGAATTCTGACTTTATATCTCAATTCTGACTTTATGTCTCACAATTCTGACTTTATGTCTCACAATTCTGACTTTATATCTCAATTCTGACTTTATATCTCACAATTCTGACTTTATATCTCACAATTCTGACTTTATCTCACAGTTCTGACTTTATATCTCACAATTCTGACTTTATATCTCACAATTCTGACTTTATATCTCACAATTCTGACTTTATATCTCACAATTCTGACTTTATATCTCACAATTCTGACTTTATATCTCACAATTCTGACTTTATATCTCACAATTCTGACTTTATATCTCACAATTCTGACTTTATATCTCAATTCTGACTTTATATCTCACAATTCTGACTTTATATCTCACAATTCTGACTTTATATCACACAATTCTGACTTTATATCTCACAATTCTGACTTTATATCTCACAATTCTGACTTTATATCTCACAATTCTGACTTTATATCTCACAATTCTGACTTTATATCTCACAATTCTGACTTTATATCTCACAATCTGACACAATTCTGACTTTATATCTCACAATTCTGACTTTATATCTCACAATTCTGACTTTATATCTCACAGTTCTGACTTTATATCTCACAATTCTGACTTTATATCTCACAATTCTGACTTTATATCTCACAATTCTGACTTTATATCATCACAATTCTGACTTTATATCTCACAATTCTGACTTTATATCTCAATTCTGACTTTATATCTCACAATTCTGACTTTATATCTCACAATTCTGACTTTATATCTCACAATTCTGACTTTATATCTCAATTCTGACTTTATATCTCACAATTCTGACTTTATATCTCACAATTCTGACTTTATATCTCTCAATTCTGACTTTATATCACAATTCTGACTTTATATCTCAATTCTGACTTTACATCTCACAATTCTGACTTTATATCTCACAATTCTGACTTTATATCTCAATTCTGACTTTATATCTCACAATTCTGACTTTATATCTCACAGTTCTGACTTTATATCTCACAGTTCTGACTTTATATCTCACAATTCTGACTTTATATCTCAATTCTGACTTTATATCTCACAATTCTGACTTTATATCTCACAATTCTGACTTTATATCTCACAATTCTGACTTTATATCTCAATTCTGACTTTATCTCTCAATTCTGACTTTATATCTCACAATTCTGACTTTATATCTCACAATTCTGACTTTATATCTCAATTCTGACTTTATATCTCACAATTCTGACTTTATATCTCACAATTCTGACTTTATATCTCACAATTCTGACTTTATATCTCACAATTCTGACTTTATATCTCACAATTCTGACTTTATATCTCACAATTCTGACTTTATATCTCACAATTCTGACTTTATATCTCACAATTCTGACTTTATATCTCACAATTCTGACTTATATCTCACAATTCTGACTTTATATCTCACAATTCTGACTTTATATCTCACAGTTCTGACTTTATATATCACAATTCTGACTTTATATCTCAATTCTGACTTTATATCTCACAATTCTGACTTTATATCTCACAATTCTGACTTTATATCTCACAATTCTGACTTTATATCTCAATTCTGACTTTATATCTCAATTCTGACTTTATATCTCACAATTCTGACTTTATATCTCAATTCTGACTTTATATCTCACAGTTCTGACTTTATATCTCACAATTCTGACTTTATATATCACAATTCTGACTTTATATCTCAATTCTGACTTTATATCTCACAGTTCTGACTTTATATCTCACAATTCTGACTTTATATCTCACAATTCTGACTTTATATCTCACAATTCTGACTTTATATCTCACAATTCTGACTTTATATCTCACATTCTGACTTTTTATATCTCACAATTCTGACTTTATATCTCACAATTCTGACTTTATATCTCACAATTCTGACTTTATATCTCACAATTCTGACTTTATATCTCACAATTCTGACTTTATATCTCAATTCTGACTTTATATCTCACAATTCTGACTTTATATCACAATTCTGACTTTATATCTCACAATTCTGACTTTATATCTCACATTCTGACTTTATATCACACAATTCTGACTTTATATCTCAATTCTGACTTTATATCTCACAATTCTGACTTTATATCTCACAATTCTGACTTTATATCTCACAATTCTGACTTTATATCTCACAATTCTGACTTTTTATATCACACAATTCTGACTTTATATCTCGCAATTCTGACTTTATATCTCAATTCTGACTTTATATCTCACAATTCTGACTTTTATATCTCACAATTCTGACTTTATATCTCACAATTCTGACTTTATATCTCACAATTCTGACTTTATATCTCACAATTCTGACTTTATATCTCACAATTCTGACTTTATATCACACAATTCTGACTTTATATCTCACAATTCTGACTTTATATCTCAATTCTGACTTTATATCTCACAATTCTGACTTTATATCTCACAATTCTGACTTTATATCTCAATTCTGACTTTATATCTCACAATTCTGACTTTATATCACACAATTCTGACTTTATATCTCACAATTCTGACTTTATATCTCACAATTCTGACTTTATATCTCACAATTCTGACTTTATATCACACAATTCTGACTTTATATCTCACAATTCTGACTTTATATCTCAATTCTGACTTTATATCTCACAATTCTGACTTTATATCTCACAATTCTGACTTTATATCTCACAATTCTGACTTTATATCTCAATTCTGACTTTATATCTCACAATTCTGACTTTTATCTCTCAATTCTGACTTTATATCTCACAATTCTGACTTTATATCTCACAATTCTGACTTTATATCTCGCAATTCTGACTTTATATCACACAATTCTGACTTTATATCACACAATTCTGACTTTATATCTCTCAATTCTGACTTTATATCTCACAATTCTGACTTTATATCTCACAATTCTGACTTTATATATCTCAATTCTGACTTATATCTCACAATTCTGACTTTATATCTCACAATTTGACTTTATATCTCACATTCTGACTTTATATCTCAATTCTGACTTTATATCTCACAATTCTGACTTTATATCTCACAATTCTGACTTTATATCTCAATTCTGACTTTATATCTCACAATTCTGACTTTATATCTCACAATTCTGACTTTATATCTCAATTCTGACTTTATATCTCACAATTCTGACTTTATATCTCACAATTCTGACTTTATATCTCAATTCTGACTTTATATCTCACAATTCTGACTTTATATCTCACAATTCTGACTTTATATCTCACAATTCTGACTTTATATCTCACAATTCTGACTTTATATCTCACAATTCTGACTTTATATCACACAATTCTGACTTTATATCTCACAATTCTGACTTTTATATCTCAATTCTGACTTTATATCTCACAATTCTGACTTTATATCTCACAATTCTGACTTTATATATCACAATTCTGACTTTATATCTCACAATTCTGACTTTATATCTCAATTCTGACTTTATATCTCACAATTCTGACTTTATATCTCACAATTCTGACTTTATATCTCACAATTCTGACTTTATATCACAATTCTGACTTTTTATATCTCAATTTGAATTCTGACTTTATATCTCACAATTCTGACTTTATATCACACAATTCTGACTTTATATCTCACAATTCTGACTTTATATCTCAATTCTGACTTTATATCTCACAATTCTGACTTTATATCTCACAATTCTGACTTTATATCTCAATTCTGACTTTATATCTCACAATTCTGACTTTATATCTCACAATTCTGACTTTATATATCTCAATTCTGACTTTATATCTCACAATTCTGACTTCATATCTCACAATTCTGACTTTATATCTCACAATTCTGACTTTATATCACAATTCTGACTTTATATCTCACAATTCTGACTTTATATCTCAATTCTGACTTTATATCTCACAATTCTGACTTTATATCTCACAATTCTGACTTTATATCTCACAATTCTGACTTTATATCTCAATTCTGACTTTATATCTCACAATTCTGAATTCTGACTTTATATCTCACAATTCTGACTTTATATCTCACAATTCTGACTTTTATATCACAATTCTGACTTTATATCTCACAATTCTGACTTTATATCTCACAATTCTGACTTTATATCTCACAATTCTGACTTTATATCTCACAATTCTGACTTTATATCTCACAATTCTGACTTTATATCTCACAATTCTGACTTTATATCTCACAATTCTGACTTTATATCTCACAATTCTGACTTTATATCTCAATTCTGACTTTATATCTCAATTCTGACTTTATATCTCTCAATTCTGACTTTTTATCTAACAATTCTGACTTTATATCTCACAATTCTGACTTTATATCTCACAATTCTGACTTTATATCTCAAATTCTGACTTTATATCTCACAATTCTGACTTTTATATCTCACAATTCTGACTTTATATCTCACAATTCTGACTTTATATCTCACAATTCTGACTTTATATCTCACAATTCTGACTTTATATCTCAATTCTGACTTTATATCTCAATTCTGACTTTATATCTCACAATTCTGACTTTATATCTCACAATTTGACTTTATATCACACAATTCTGACTTTATATCTCACAATTCTGACTTTATATCTCACAATTCTGACTTTATATCTCACAATTCTGACTTTATATCTCACAATTCTGACTTTATATCACAATTCTGACTTTATATCTCACAATTCTGACTTTATATCTCACATTCTGACTTTATATCACAATTCTGACTTTATATCTCACAATTCTGACTTTATATCTCACAATTCTGACTTTATATCTCACAATTCTGACTTTATATCTCAAATTCTGACTTTATATCTCACAATTCTGACTTTATATCTCACAATTCTGACTTTATATCTCACAATTCTGACTTTATATCTCACAATTCTGACTTTATATCTCACAATTCTGACTTTATATCTCACAATTCTGACTTTATATCTCACAATTCTGACTTTATATCTCACAATTCTGACTTTATATCTCACAATTCTGATTTTATATCTCACAATTCTGACTTTATATCTCACAATTCTGACTTTATATCTCAATTCTGACTTTATATCTCACAATTCTGACTTTATATCTCACAATTCTGACTTTATATCTCAATTCTGACTTTATATCTCACAATTCTGACTTTATATCACAATTCTGACTTTATATCTCACAATTCTGACTTATATCTCACAATTCTGACTTTATATCTCACAATTCTGACTTTATATCTCACAATTCTGACTTTATATCTCACAATTCTGACTTTATATCTCACAATTCTGACTTTATATCACACAATTCTGACTTTATATCTCACAATTCTGACTTTATATCTCACAATTCTGACTTTATATCTCACAATTCTGACTTTATATCTCACATTCTGACTTTATATCTCACAATTCTGACTTTATATCTCACAATTCTGACTTTATATCTCACAATTCTGACTTTTTATCTCACAATTCTGACTTTATATATGACTTTATATCTCACAATTCTGACTTTATATCTCACAGTTCTGACTTTATATCTCACAATTCTGACTTTATATCTCAATTTTGACTTTATATCTCACAATTCTGACTTTATATCTCACAATTCTGACTTTATATCTCACAATTCTGACTTTATATCTCACAATTCTGACTTATATCTCACAATTCTGACTTTATATCTCACAATTCTGACTTTATATCTCACAATTCTGACTTTATATCTCACAATTTGACTTTATATCTCACAATTCTGACTTTATATCTCACAATTCTGACTTTATATCTCACAATTCTGACTTTATATCTCACAATTCTGACTTTATATCACAATTCTGACTTTATATCTCACAATTCTGACTTTATATCTCACAATTCTGACTTTATATCTCAATTCTGACTTTATATCTCACAATTCTGACTTTATATCTCACAATTCTGACTTTTTATCTCACAATTCTGACTTTATATCTCACAATTCTGACTTTATATCTCATCAATTCTGACTTTATATCACACAATTCTGACTTTATATCTCACAATTCTGACTTTATATCTCACAATTCTGACTTTATATCTCACAATTCTGACTTTATATCTCACAATTCTGACTTTATATCTCACAATTCTGACTTTATATCTCACAATTCTGACTTTATATCTCACAATTCTGACTTTATATCTCACAATTCTGACTTTATATCTCACAATTCTGACTTTATATCTCACAATTCTGACTTTATATCTCACAATTCTGACTTTATATCTCACATTCTGACTTTATATCTCACAATTCTGACTTTATATCTCACAATTCTGACTTTATATCTCACAATTCTGACTTATATCTCACAATTCTGACTTTATATCTCACAATTCTGACTTTATATCTCACAATTCTGACTTTATATCTCACAATTCTGACTTTATATCTCACAATTCTGACTTTTATATCTCACAATTCTGACTTTATCTCACAATTCTGACTTTATATCTCACAATTCTGACTTTATATCTCACAATTCTGACTTTATATCTCACAATTCTGACTTTATATCTCACATTCTGACTTTATATCTCACAATTCTGACTTTATATCTCACAATTCTGACTTTATATCTCAATTCTGACTTTATATCTCACAATTCTGACTTTATATCTCACAATTCTGACTTTATATCTCACAATTCTGACTTTATATCTCACAATTCTGACTTTATCTCACAATTCTGACTTTATATCTCAATTCTGACTTTATATCTCACAATTCTGACTTTATATCTCACAATTCTGACTTTATATCTCACAATTCTGACTTTATATCTCACAATTCTGACTTTATATCTCACAATTCTGACTTTATATCTCACAATTCTGACTTTATATCTCACAATTCTGACTTTTATCTCACAATTCTGACTTTATATCTCACAATTCTGACTTTATATTCACAATTCTGACTTTATATCTCACAATTCTGACTTTATATCTCACAATTCTGACTTAATATCTCACAATTCTGACTTTATATCTCAATTTTGACTTTATATCTCACAATTCTGACTTTATATCTCAATTCTGACTTTATATCTCACAATTCTGACTTTATATCTCACAATTCTGACTTTATATCTCACAATTCTGACTTTTATATCTCACAATTCTGACTTTATATATCTCAATTCTGACTTTATATCTCACAATTCTGACTTTATATCTCACAATTCTGACTTTATATCTCACAATTCTGACTTTATATCTCACAATTCTGACTTTATATCTCACAATTCTGACTTTATATCTCACAATTCTGACTTTTATATCTCAATTCTGACTTTATATCTCACAATTCTGACTTTATATCTCACAATTCTGACTTTATATCTCACAATTCTGACTTTATATCTCACAATTCTGACTTTATATCTCACAATTCTGACTTTATATCTCACAATTCTGACTTTATATCTCACAATTTTGACTTTATATCTCACAATTCTGACTTTATATCTCAATTCTGACTTTATATCTCACAATTCTGACTTTATATCTCACAATTCTGACTTTATATCTCAATTCTGACTTTATATCTCACAATTCTGACTTTATATCTCACAATTCTGACTTTATATCTCACAATTCTGACTTTATATCTCACACTTTATATCTGACTTTATATCTCACAATTCTGACTTTATATCTCACAATTCTGACTTTATATCTCACAATTCTGACTTTATATCTCACAATTCTGACTTTATATCTCACAATTCTGACTTTATATCTCACAATTCTGACTTTATATCTCACAATTTGACTTTATATCTCACAATTCTGACTTTATATCTCACAATTCTGACTTTATATCTCACAATTCTGACTTTATATCTCACAATTCTGACTTATATATCTCAATTCTGACTTTATATCTCACAATTCTGACTTTATATCTCACAATTCTGACTTTATATCTCACAGTTCTGACTTTATATCTCACAATTCTGACTTTATATCTCACAATTCTGACTTTATATCTCACAATTCTGACTTTATATCTCACAATTCTGACTTTATATCTCACAATTCTGACTTTATATCTCACAATTCTGACTTTATATCTCACAATTCTGACTTTATATCTCACAATTCTGACTTTATATCTCACAATTCTGACTTTATATCTCACAATTCTGACTTTATATCTCACAATTCTGACTTTATATCACAATTCTGACTTTATATCTCACAATTCTGACTTTATATCTCACAATTCTGACTTTATATCTCACAATTCTGACTTTATATCTCACAATTCTGACTTTATATCTCACAATTCTGACTTTATATCACAATTCTGACTTTATATCTCACAATTCTGACTTTATATCTCACAATTCTGACTTTATATCTCACAATTCTGACTTTATATCTCACAATTCTGACTTTATATCTCACAATTCTGACTTTATATCTCACAATTCTGACTTTATATCTCAATTCTGACTTTATATCTTCTGACTTTATATCTCACAATTCTGACTTTATATCTCACAATTCTGACTTTATATCTCACAATTCTGACTTTATATCTCACAATTCTGACTTTATATCTCAATTCTGACTTTATATCTCAATTCTGACTTTATATCTCACAATTCTGACTTTTATATCTCACAATTCTGACTTTATATCTCACAATTCTGACTTTATATCTCACAATTCTGACTTTATATCTCACAATTCTGACTTTATATCTCACAATTCTGACTTTATATCTCACAATTTGACTTTATATCTCACAATTCTGACTTTATATCTCACAATTCTGACTTTATATCTCACAATTCTGACTTTATATCTCACAATTCTGACTTTATATCTCACAATTTGACTTTATATCTCACAATTCTGACTTTATATCTCACAATTCTGACTTTATATCTCACAATTCTGACTTTATATCTCACAATTCTGACTTTATATCTCACAATTTGACTTTATATCTCACAATTCTGACTTTATATCTCACAATTCTGACTTTATATCTCACATTCTGACTTTATATCTCACATTCTGACTTTATATCTCACAATTCTGACTTTATATCTCACAATTCTGACTTTATATCTCACAATTCTGACTTTATATCTCACAATTCTGACTTTATATCTCACAATTCTGACTTTTTATATCTCAATTCTGACTTTATATCTCACAATTCTGACTTTATATCTCACAATTTTGATATTTAATTCTGACACATATTCTGACTTTATATCTCACAATTTCTGACTTTATATCTCACAATTCTGACTTTATATCTCACAATTCTGACTTTATATCTCACAATTCTGACTTTATATCTCACAATTCTGACTTTATATCTCACAATTTGACTTTATATCTCACAATTCTGACTTTATATCTCACAATTCTGACTTTTATATCTCAATTCTGACTTTATATCTCACAATTCTGACTTTATATCTCACAATCTGACTTTATATCTCAATTCTGACTTTATATCTCACAATTCTGACTTTTTATATCTCAATTCTGACTTTATATCTCACAATTCTGACTTTATATCTCACACAATTCTGACTTTATATCTCACAATTCTGACTTTATATCTCACAATTCTGACTTTATATCTCACAATTCTGACTTTATATCTCACAATTCTGACTTTATATCTCACAATTCTGACTTTATATCTCACAATTCTGACTTTATCTCACAATTCTGACTTTATATCTCACAATTCTGACTTTTATATCTCAATTCTGACTTTATATCACAATTCTGACTTTATATCTCACAATTCTGACTTTATATCTCACAATTCTGACTTTATATCTCACAATTCTGACTTTATATCTCACAATTCTGACTTTATATATCACAATTCTGACTTTATATCTCACAATCTGACTTTATATCTCACAATTCTGACTTTATATCTCACAATTCTGACTTTATATCTCACAATTCTGACTTTATATCTCACAATTCTGACTTTATATCTCACAATTCTGACTTTATATCTCACAATTCTGACTTTATATCTCACAATTCTGACTTTATATCTCACAATTCTGACTTTATATCACAATTCTGACTTTATCTCACAATTCTGACTTTATATCTCACAATTCTGACTTTATATCTCTCAATTCTGACTTTATATCTCACAATTCTGACTTTATATCTCACAATTCTGACTTTATCTCACAATTTGACTTTATATCTCACAATTCTGACTTATATCTCACAATTCTGACTTTATATCTCAATTCTGACTTTATATCTCACAATTCTGACTTTATATCACAATTCTGACTTTATATCTCAACAATTCTGACACAATTTATATCTCTCACAATTCTGACTTTATATCTCACAATTCTGACTTTATATATCTCTGACTTTATATCTCACAATTCTGACTTTATATCTCACAATTCTGACTTTATATCTCACTGACTTTTATATCTCACAATTTGACTTTATATCAATTCTGACTTTATATCTCACAATTCTGACTTTATATCTCACAATTCTGACTTTATATCTCACAATTCTGACTTTATATCTCACAATTCTGACTTTATATATCTCACAATTCTGACTTTATATCTCACAATTCTGACTTTATATCTCTCAATTCTGACTTTATATCTCACAATTCTGACTTTATATCTCACAATTCTGACTTTATATCTCACAATATTCACTGACTTTATATCTCAATTCTGACTTTATATCTCACAATTCTGACTTTATATCTCAAATCTGACTTTATATCTCACAATTCTGACTTTATATCTCACAATTCTGACTTTATATCTCACAATTCTGACTTTATATCACACAATTCTGACTTTATATCTCACAATTCTGACTTTATATCTCACAATTCTGACTTTATATCTCACAATTCTGACTTTATATCTCACAATTTGACTTTATATCTCACAATTCTGACTTTATATCTCACAATTCTGACTTTATATCTCACAATTCTGACTTTATATCTCACATTCTGACTTTATATCTCACAATTCTGACTTTTTATATCTCAATTTGACTTTATATCTCACAATTCTGACTTTATATCTCAATTCTGACTTTATATCTCACAATTCTGACTTTATATCTCACAATTCTGACTTTATATCTCACAATTCTGACTTTTATATCTCACAATTCTGACTTTATATCTCATCTCATTTGACTTTATATCTCACAATTCTGACTTTATATCTCACAATTCTGACTTTATATCTCAATTCTGACTTTATATCTCACTTTAATCTGACTTTATATCTCACAATTCTGACTTTATATCTCAATTCTGACTTTATATCTCACAATTCTGACTTTATATCTCACAATTCTGACTTTATATCTCACAATTCTGACTTTATATCTCACAATTCTGACTTTATATCTCACAATTCTGACTTTATATCTCACAATCTGACTTTATATCTCACAATTCTGACTTTATATCTCACAATTCTGACTTTATATCTCACAATTCTGACTTTATATCTCACAATTCTGACTTTATATCTCACAAATTCTGACTTTATATCTCACAATTCTGACTTTATATCTCACAATTCTGACTTATATATCACAATTCTGACTTTATATCTCACAATTCTGACTTTATATCTCACAATTTGACTTTATATCTCACAATTCTGACTTTATATCTCACAATTCTGACTTTATATCTCACAATTCTGACTTTATATCTCACAATTCCTGACTTTATATCTCAATTCTGACTTTATATCTCACAATTCTGACTTTATATCTCACATTTGACTTTATATCTCACAATTCTGACTTTTATATCACAATTCTGACTTTATATCTCACAATTCTGACTTATATCTCACAATTCTGACTTTATATCTCACAATTCTGACTTTATATCTCAATTTGACTTTATATCTCACAATTCTGACTTTATATCACACAATTCTGACTTTATATCTCACAATTTGACTTTATATCTCACAATTCTGACTTTTATATCTCACAATTCTGACTTTATCTCACAATTCTGACTTTATATCTCACAATTCTGACTTTATATCTCACAATCTGACTTTATATCTCACAATTCTGACTTATATCTCTCAATTCTGACTTTATATCTCACAATTCTGACTTTATATCTCACAATTCTGACTTTATATCTCAATTCTGACTTTATATCACACACAATTCTGACTTATATCTCACAATTCTGACTTTATATCACAATTCTGACTTTATATCTCACAATTCTGACTTTATATCTCACAATTCTGACTTTATATCTCACAATTCTGACTTTATATCTCACAATTCTGACTTTATATCTCACAATTCTGACTTTATATCTCACAATTCTGACTTTATATCTCACTCTCTGACTTTATATCTCACAATTTGACTTTATATCTCACAATTCTGACTTTATATCTCACAATTCTGACTTTATCTGACTTTCTATCTTATACAATTCTGACTTTATATCTCACAATTCTGACTTTATATCACAATTCTGACTTTATATCTCACAATTTGACTTTATATCTCAATTCTGACTTTATATCTCAATTCTGACTTTATATCTCACAATTCTGACTTTATATCTCACAATTCTGACTTTATATCTCACAATTCTGACTTATATCTCTCAATTCTGACTTTATATCTCACAATTCTGACTTTATATCTCACAATTCTGACTTTATATCTCACAATTTGACTTTATATCTCAAATCTGACTTTATATCTCACAATTCTGACTTTATATCTCACAATTCTGACTTTATATCTCACAATTCTGACTTTATATCTCACAATTCTGACTTTATATCTCACAATTCTGACTTTATATCACAATTCTGACTTTATATCTCACAATTCTGACTTTATATCTCACATCTCACATTCTGACTTTATATCTCACAATTCTGACTTTATATCTCACAATTCTGACTTTATATCTCACAATTCTGACTTTATATCTCACAATTCTGACTTTATATCTCACAATTCTGACTTTATATCACAATTTGACTTTATATCTCACACAATTTGACTTTATATCTCACAATTCTGACTTTATATCACACAATTTTGACTTTATATCTCACAATTCTGACTTTATATCTCACAATTCTGACTTTATATCTCACAATTCTGACTTTATATCTCACAATTCTGACTTTATATCTCACAATTCTGACTTATATATCACACATTCTGACTTTATATCACAATTCTGACTTTATATCTCACAATTATCTCACAATTTGACTTTATATCTCACAATTCTGACTTTATATCTCACAATTCTGACTTTATATCTCACAATTCTGACTTATATATCACAATTTGACTTTATATCTTCACAATTCTGACTTTATATCTCACAATTCTGACTTTATATCTCACAATTCTTGACTTTATATCTCACAATTCTGACTTTATATCTCACAATTCTGACTTTATATCTCTCAATTCTGACTTTTATATCTCACATTCTGACTTTATATCTCACAATTCTGACTTCACAATATCTCACAATTCTGACTTTATATCTCACAATTCTGACTTTATATCTCACAATTCTGACTTATATCTCAATTCTGACTTTATATCTCACAATTTGACTTTATATCACACAATTCTGACTTTATCTCACAATTCTGACTTTATCTAACAATTTGACTTTATCTC